>CM070824.1:32478768-33078768 GCA_036326025.1 Chrosomus eos | reverse complement strand
CACCCAGAGCGCTGGGCGCTTCACGCGTGGGTGATCAACAACTACCCGTTGCTTTGCCAGAGGGAATGTTAAACACGATCATACAGGCTAGAGCGGCTTCTACCAGAAGGCTCTATGCGTCAAAATGGTCTGTGTTCTCGAAGTGGTGCACAGATAGGGGTCTGGACCCGCGGTTATGCGAGGTTCCCTCCTTACTAAATTTTCTCCAAGAGATGCTGGACAAGGGCAGATCCCCGTCCACTCTTAAGGTATATGTGGCAGCCGTCGCGGCGTTTGCTGAACCCCGACGCGGCCAGTCACTGGGCAAAGACGGGCTGGTAGTCCGCTTCCTCAGGGGAGCTAGAAGGATGAATCCCCCGCGCCCCCCTTCGGTGCCGATTTGGGACCTTTCCATAGTTCTTGATGCTATGAAAGCTCCCCCATTCGAACCGCTAAGCACCGTGGACCTAAAGTACCTGTCGCTAAAGACCGTTTTTTTACTCGCGCTCGCGTCAGTAAAACGGGTGGGAGACCTGCACGCGCTGTCGACCAGCGCGTCCTGTCTTGAGTTTGGACCTAATGACTCATTAGTCGTTCTCAAACCTAGGCATGGCTATGTTCCCAAGGCGTTTGGCACCCCGTTCAGGGCACAAGTTATATCCCTATCGGCTCTGCCTGCTTCCGATAGCGAATCAGATTCTAATCTCCTATGCCCGGTCAGGGCTCTGAGATTATATGTCACTCGCACAGCTCCGATCAGACGATCCGAGCAGCTTTTTGTTTCGTTCGGCGGGCGCACCAGGGGGTTGGCCGCCTCGAAACAGTCCCTACCCAGATGGATTGTTGATGCCATTGCAGCAGCATACGCATCGAAAGACCTGCCATGCCCTCTGGGCATCAGGGCTCATTCCACTAGAGGCATGGCCTCATCGTGGGCATGGTCCAGTGGGATTTCCATTCACGACATTTGCGTGGCAGCGGGATGGGCTTCCCCCTCCACCTTTGTCAGATTTTACAATCTGGAAGTACCCGCTTTGCAGGCTAAACTACTAGCAGTCTAGTATGTTTCAGCTCTTCTGGTTGAGCTGCACTATAGGGGGTTAATTCACACAGACCGAGTTCGCTCTGTCCCTCTCTTTTATGTGCTTATGTACTACACAATAACCGCCCCGCTCCGATGGCCGTTTGTCACAGATACATATATTCATTCCCACTTTCGGTGTTCCCCGGGATGCCCCGCGGGACTAATAGTGGATGCTTAGCACGCACGGCGTTGACAATGGGTTCCCGTAGCGTAAGCTAGCTTACGCAATACGAGAGAACCTCTCGTAAGAGAACGAATCGGTTACCTAACGTAACCTCGGTTCTCTCTAGATGAGGGAACGAGTATTGCGTTCCTGGCCGTGCTTGTGCTACTGGCGATGTTCGCTTCAGAATTGAAAAAACCAGATTTTATTCAGCCTATTCGGGGTATTTATAGCCTCGTCCACGCCCGCTTCGGGGGCGGTGACGTAGGGAGAGCGAGTCAGACTCTCATTGGTCGCGGGTTCATCCGCGCTCCCTCATAGGCTTAAGCAGTTCTCCGTGAGCGAACCAATGAGCGGCTAGCTAGCCTTCTCATGGTCTGCTGCAGCTGAACTGTGTTGACAATGGATACAAAATTATAGGATAATTTTTGGCTTCAATTTCTCAGAAAGATGGAATCTTTCCCGTAGCGTAAGCTAGCTTACGCAATACTCGTTCCCTCATCTAGAGAGAACCGAGGTTACGTTAGGTAACCGATTCGTTTTTTTATATATTAACTCCAAGTAACCTTTTTTTATTATGAAAAAAGGTAATTTAAATCAGGAAAATGATCATGCATATCTCCATGTTTGGTATCCTTAACTTTTATGATGCTTTTTGTCATTGACCGCCCCTAGATACCATTAACTTTTATGGTTGGGAAAGATGCAACATGAACATCGTGCCTAAGTTGTGTTGTCTACAGAAGAGAGAAAATCATAGGATTTGAAACAACATAATTAAAGGTAGGGTAGGTAATTTGTTTTATAAACACATGATATACTGGTTGATACTTTCTTCACATGCTGATAGAAATCAATAATAGAAGTGGTCTAAATATTAAAACATGTATCTTACTATATCTTCTGTGGAAGTCTCAGAACTAAAAAATGTTTGTCCAATCAAATTCAGTCCGATGCTCTAACGGCCTGTATTTCTATGCACAGACATCACACTTTATCAGCACGTTCCATAAAGCTATGCAGAGTTGTACACAGACAATTATCGAGTGATGCAAACAGCAGTCGCCTTTTACGATTCCTCCTGAACCAAAACAACCAGCTTATGCTGTGTTCACGCCATGTCGTAACCGTTGTTACAACATGGATTTATGCGTTTGTGTCAACACTATAAATGGTAAAATTAATCTGCAGGTTGTCCAGGTCAGTGCTCTGTAAGTTGTTTATGTTCACTATTATTGTAATGTTATGTTAGCCTGGTAATACCAGACTCTGCTACTTCACTTTGCTTCGTAGACAGAGTCTGGCATAGCATAATAGAGAAGTGTTTTCTCTCCCGCTAGGGGGCGATTTCTGAAGTTTAAAATCATTGGTTACCCGTAAGCCAATCAGATAAGTTTGTTTATGACGTATGTTATGCGGCGACACAGCCGTATCGAACCACAGACATCATGCATCGAACTCAAATCTATGATCAAACTTCCACTGTAAACACTTGATGCGAGCGAAATACCGAAGTGAACATGGCTGTAAACGACCTTTTTGATCGGTGAGTGATGTAATAGAATGACTGCTGCACTTGACAGGGCGCTACAAGCAGAAGAGCAGAGAGAGAAGAGGAGAGAGAGAGAGAGAGAGAGAGAGAGAGAGAGAGAGAGAGAGAGAGAGAGAGAGAGAGAGAGAGAGAGGAGAGAGAGAGAGAGAGAGAGGAGAGAGAGAGAGAGAGAGAGAGAGGGCCCGGCCACGCGCGCACTATCACGTCTTCAAACAAACAACACGAGCGCTGTCTTGCTCTCTCTCCCTCGCAAATATTAATCAAAATCAATCGACTAGTAAAAGATCGGAACACCTCAGTTTCACGTGGAGCATTTGGAGATTTTTAGAGATTAGAGACTCTAGGAACAACATCTCAAAGAACAACATCTCAACACTAAATTATAAAGGCCTGTCTCATATAACGTTAGACGCCTGTCTCAAATACAAGCCGGTGCAGTTCGACGATTTGGGCAAATTAAAGCCCGGGCTATTGTTTGAAGTTTTACGGTATTTAAGACCTGGAAAAGAAAGGAGACACTGACCTGTCAAAAGGCTCCCCAGTTTCTCGCTGACGATCGGTAATAAACTTTTCCCAAAGGGAGTAGGGCCACAACATCACCTCCATTCAAAATGTTTAATACACACTCTTCTTGTTCGGGCTTCAGTTTGCTAATGCTTGGAATATTCTCCACAACAGAGCGAATTGCATCCGCGTCTCCCTATCCGCGGTCGGTTTCGATTTCTCTGACCTAACTCTTAAACTCGGCGCTTGGCGAGTACGTCACGGCTTTCAGCCCGCCTTCTGTTTGCTGATTGGCCCGGCTGTTTTCAGGCCGGTGGAAAACAGAAAGATAGGCTGCTATCTCAGACTGACTACAGGAGTGAAATGAAATTAGCGGAAGTAGGAAGTCTGACGTAGTCAGGCTAATGTTATGTGCTTTGTGAGTTGATTTAGTGCAGTCTCTCATCTCGTGATGCTTTGCAGACTCAGCTGTGCACGTTCATGTGTTTTGGAGGAGGCGTGGCTACATTGCCAGCAAACACATTCACGTTGTGGTAACGTCTGTGGCACGTTGCATTTCTTCTATGGCAACGTTGCTGTCTACGTGCTCGCAACATTGTAACAATGTAGAGTTGTAAGGCGCGACAGGGCTGTAGCAATGTTGTTGCGTGATATTCACACCTGCAAGTGTACACTTTGAAGAGTAAAAATGTACATTATCCCTTAGGCCAACACGCTATTCTGTACCTTCAGTTAGACAGAACAAATAAGTGTCACATTAGACAAAGAAGTTGTAGGTTGTGTTTGAATAATTAATTACACATCTTAATTTATATCATAATTATCTGAAGTAAATTAAACCCAATTCTCTCGTATGAAGAATGAAACAACACAATTAGCCCAACTGGCGGTTGAAATTTAAAAGGCTGATTTTCGCACTTCAGGGCAGTGACGAGAAGGCGTCATACATGTGACGCTATATGACATTTCGTTGAAATTTTACGCACATGGCATCCTTTAGCGTCAATATGAGACGCAGAACCCAAGGCGTCATACAGTTGACGCTCGTCTAAATCCAACGCACATGGCATCCTTTAGGGTCAATATGAGACGCAGATCCCAAGGCGTCATAACCGTAACTCTACCCCAGACCTAAACCTACCCATAACAGTGCGTGTTATATTGACGCTAAAGGATGCCATGTGCGTAAGATTTCGACGAAATGTCATAGGCGTCACGTATGTGACGCCAAAAGATGAGAATGCGTTGGGATGTCCCGATCCAATCCACAGCATCGGTATCGTGCCGATACTGGCCCAGAACGAGATCGGAGAGGAGAAAAAAAATATTATCCGATACCTATCCAACAATGCTTGGATATTAGCATTTCCCTTGCTGCGACATCCAGTTAAGCGGCGCAGCCTGCAGATTGGGCGGTTTTGCAATGTATTTTGCGGGCAAAAATGGGTTTGGGCAGGTGGATAAAAATTGGGCTGTGTTGGATCAGTTCGACGGGTTTTTGTAGCCAAAACACTGGCACTTCAGATCCTTGTTTCGGCGACCGACCGACCGACCGACCGACCGACCGACCGACCGACCGACCAACCGACCGACCGACCCGACTGACCGACCACTCACTCACACACACACACACACACACCACTGGCTGACGTGCCCGCTAAACTGACAACAGACACTCCCTCCCACTACCTTCGGTATACTATAAACACACTTTTGCAATCCGTAGGCTATAAACTGTAACGTTGCACAAGATTTTGACGCATATCCAAGCAAGGGTTTGTGCAGAGTGTGGAGCGCGCACTGCATGGCACGGAGCGCGGGCGCGAACACTTGCTTAAAATTAGGGGTGTGCATTGGCACTGCCCTCACAATTCGATTCGATTACGATTCACCAGGTAACGATTCGATTCAATTCGATTCTACGATGCATTGCGATGCATCAAAATTCTACTGCACACAACAAGGCACATTTTTCATCAGTCATGAGGCAATACAAGCATATTGAAGAACAGATTTTATTGGCTGCTATTATAACTCCTGTATCTTTGACATCAATGTCATTAAATTAAATAAAATTGATTGGTACAGGGTATTGAATATGGCATTTTCAAACGCGGTCATCTCCCTCCACCTCAGCCATCTTTATTGTTTTTATTATGCCCCCGGAAGTAATTGAAACTTCAAAACTTTATTGTCCAAGGCCAGAAAATAAACAGTGAAATAATCGATTATGGCACTTTGCCGCATCGATGCTGAATTGTGCATTTCCCGCATTGCGATGCATTGCCGAATCGATTATTGTTGACACCACTACTTAAAATACTCTATCATTTCTGGTCATACAGAAAATAACTTATTTATATATAACTTACATCAATATTTATTTTTTTGTGCAGCTTTTGGTATGCATACAGTTCAAATTCAAATGTTGGTGTTCAACTTTGCGTTTTAAAAATACAACAACCGTTAATTTTTTCGTTAATTAACCGTTAATTAACCGTTAAAAAATGATTAACTTTAAACCTGTTGGTAGCTTTAAGTAGCCTACCTGTATTTATTTATTTTTATTATCATTTTTTTGTAGTGTTTGAATAAAGGGTGGCAGTCTTTCATAATCAACTGTTGTGGACTAATATAGCATATTTGTTATCCATTTGATTGAGATGTTTTTAGGTTGCTAACTGAGCAAAGTGCTTCCATAGGCCTATATTTTATTAGTATTAGTTCAAGAATAAAATAAAAATATCGGATTGATATCGGTATGGGCAAATAGCCAAAGCTGCAGCATCATCGGAAGTGAAAAAGTGGTATCGGGACATCCCTAGTGACGATGTTGTCCAGTGGTTGTCCAGACACCCCAGTCACAACCTTAAGCAATGGCCCTGAACGGTGGTTTAATGTCAACATTGTGACAACGCTGTAACAACCTTCACCACACAATGCAGTTATAGCAACCTTTTGGCCATGTTGTTAAAACGATGTTAGAAGGTTGGGTATGTTGTGCCCACGTTCTGTGTTTGCTGGGTTAATATCAAAAAAAGAAAAAAATGCAAATAAAAAAAGGATGACTTGCTCTACATATTAATATTGTGCTTTTGAATGCATTTAACTGCTGAAATAATGCTCCCTTCCATTTAAATGGACATTTACTAGGATTAGATGAATGTGTAATAAGGGGTCCATTAGACCAGTGGTTCTCAATTGGTGGGTCATGACACCAAGTATGGGTTTTAAAGTTTGTTCTGCAGGGTAAAATAATGCTAAATGGAATTAATAATGTCATGCATATAACAATTTTCAAAAGAAAAGAAAAAACGCTTCCCATATATTTGCTGTAGATACCAAACGGCAAACACTTTGATATTCAGGCACAAATTCAAAGATCAATTGACCCTTCGCAAAGACCCGCCCTCCTTAGTTACTGTCGCGATGTTCCGACAAGCTATGCTGCTCTCATGCTCTCACCATGTTCTCACGCAGTGAAAAATACATCGCGGAGTAGAGAGGAGACTGACAACACGCGGACAGACAGGACAGACCAGGTTACTTTTCGGTTACTTTTGATATTAAACATATTAAACAAAGTCTCAGCTTTCAAATGTGGTCATTTTTTGAAAGAAATTTAAACAATAAATACCGTTTTGGGGCTCTTTAATGTGCCGTGACAGATCGCTGTAGAGCATCAGTTTAAGCTGCTCGTGATCCGATCATCTCTTCCTTCTAGTTCATTTATAGCATCAAATAAACATGAACGAACATAAGAAGTAATGTTGTTTTAACCGCGGAAAGGCGTCAGTATATTCATTTTACCAAGTTAAAATCCTCCTAACTCTACTGGCTGCTTTTTCGGACAAAATGACGGATGGCGAAGTATGATTGGTTAGAACACCTGTCAATCAAGCTCCACGCGAAGGGTCAATTGGTATAATAATTTCCATGTTTAATTTGGTGCTATGTTGTGCCCCAAAATCCTGAAGCAAACAGTTATTATAAAGAGGAACACTACATCAATAATAATAATTTGTATTAATATTAATAAACAAATAAACAAATGTCATGCTAAAAGGTTAAGCTTTTATGGAGAACAAGTGTGTCAAGTCACATCACAGCAGAGTCTTAATAAAAATGCTACTTTAGTTGCTCAGTCATTTGCAATCCATTTCAACCTCATGACTGAGGTGACCTAAAATCTAGTGCGAAGGACTCTGTCTTGTATAACAGAACCACTATAGTTTTTCAAACTAAAATACTCATGCAACATGTGCAATTGCACTTTCTTGTATCCAAAGTGCTTTTCCAATAAATTCAGGGAAATGTCTCCCCTAGATGCACAAACTCTTTACTGACAGAATTTACAGGCACCAATTCATCTGCTGGAGCAGGTGGCCTCATGGACAGTGAGCTCCAGAACATACCCTGATTTCCATAAACGATTGTTATAGCCAAGAATAAATTAGTTTGATAACATAAAGCATTTTTATTAGTCAGAATAAATTACTCTGCCCTGTGTCAATTAAATGTCTACTCGACTGATTTGCCCTCTGCGCCCATAGCAAACACATCATCTTTGCTTTATTATACACATGAACTTGTCGATAAACCCCTTAACACATGCACAAACTAAAGTCACGTGTTGAGAAAGCAAACAGCCATAAACAAACAAAAATGAAACATACATTTTTCCCACTCTGAGCTTTTCAATTGTCTCTCAATGGGATGCTGTCTGGATCATTTCATCAGGAAAAAGAAAAAGCAACAGACCACAATCAAGTCAAAGTTCATTTTCTCAACCAGTACCACTAAAAGTAAATGGGTCTCATTCGCTAATAATTGCCTAGATTATTTCTTATTTGTATGCACAGGAGAACTTCTTATGAAAAATATCATCCTAATTAACAACACATGCATGACTTGTACAACATGAACTTGTTCATAAAAAGTTGGGTAAAATGAAAAAAAATAATAATAATAATAACAACAGATTTTTTTATATTAAAGGATTAGTTCACCTCAAAATGAAAATTTCCTAATAATTTACTCACCCCAATATCATCCAAGATATCCATGTCTTTCTTTCCTCAGTGGAAGAGAAATTAAGTTTTTTGAGGAAAACATTTCTGGATTTTTCTTTGAATAATGGAACTCAATGGCAACCAACGTTCTGAAGTAATGCAAAGTTTCAAAGGTCTTTGAAGTGCTTCAACGGGCTGTGCACGATCACAGCTGAGGAAGAGGGTCTCATCTAGGAAAACGATAGGTCATTTTCAAAACAAAACAAAATTATATATAGGCCTACACTTTTTAACTACAATTGTTCGGATTAATCTGATCTGCACGCGCCGGGTACTATACGTCATCACGTTGAAAGGTCACGCTTGAAAAAAAACGTTTAGGTTTGAAAAGATTAAAACACCCAGGAGGATACGCACACGTAAGGACCATTTTAAACAACAATATGACACAAAGGCATAAGGTGTGTTCTGGCATAAGCCAAAACAACTATGATCGCTATTTTCCGGCGAAAGAATCTCATGTTTGATTTTCAGGTGACCACCCTGCGGATCCCGACCAGTGTGTACGAGAAATGTCCAGTTTTTGAAATAAATTGTACGCGTTAGAAGGATTCGTTCACGAAGATTCATTCAACGGATAGCTGGTGGGTGAGTTGAGAAAATTTGGATGAAACTATGTCATTCAACATACAATACAATACAATTTGAACTATCCTCCTTCGCACGGTCGCTTTGTAAACAGTGGGGCGGTACTTCCGCCGGCACCGGCGACATCGAGCGTGACCTTTCAACGTGATGACGTATAGTTCCCGGCGTGTTGCAGATCAGCTAAATCCGATCAATTGTAAATAAAAAGCAGTAGCGGTTTTGAGCATGGGCGAACCGGGCAGTCGAGCAGTTAAAAAAAAATCCTCTGCGTCGCGAAGCAGTTTTCTATTATTACAGGGGTCTCCAACACGTCGCTCACGAGCTACCAGCTCGTGGCTGGAGGTTGCTCGCAAAGGGACCGTTTAGGGACCGCATCTAGGGGCCGCGTCTTTTGCGCGCTCAAGTTTGTTCAAATGTAGGCGTGCGGAAAGCGCGCTCATAATTGAAGTTCTCTTACGAGAGTATCTCTCGTACTGCGTAATATCTTACGCTATGGGGAAAACTCTTTTCCACGAGATATTGAAGCCAAAAATTATCCTTAATTTTTTATTAATGTAAAACGCTTTGCAGCAGCAAGCAGACATAGGCGAGACAGCTCGCGCGCCTATTGGCTGCCCTGCGGCAATAGCAGCAGCCTATCGAGAGAGGCTCTGCGTGACGTCACGACGAATGGGGGCCTTTCGCGCCCATATCGTCACGTCCCGCCAGAAAGGGCGTGGTCTCGCCCTATATCTAGGCTCGATAGCTGCTCTTACGTTGATTTTCATCTCTTCAGCGAAGCCTCCCGCATCGCTGGATCCAGAGTGAGAAGCCGCGCCGTCGACCTGTAGCCTTCAGCGGGACGTGCCATCGAGCCTGGAGTCGCTGGCCTCGCCGCCTTCAGCCGCCGTACCTGCTGCGCTTTCCGGCGTACATATCCTTTCCTCTGCTTAGAGTGTGTGTGATTGCATTATCTGCCTTTTTTCCCACCCCTCTAAAAGAGCGGCGTCTTTTTAAAGATGCCTTCCTGTGGTTCTTGCCGAGCCCCACTCAGCGATGAGGACCGCCATGTCATCTGCGTGTCCTGCCTGGGTGAGGATCACGCGGCCATCGCGCTCGCTGACGGCGGATGCCATCATTGTGAACGTTTGCCTATGGTGACTCTGCGGACTCGCCTAGCTTCGTTCTCCGAGCCCGCATCCCAGCCTGCCGTGACGCCGCGCCGCAAGAAGCGCCGCGCCCAGCGCGCGCCCGAGCTATCTCCAGCCCGCCAAAGCTCGCCGGTTCGCCCGCCAGCTTCGCCGGCTTCGCTCGAGTCGCTCACGGACGGACAGCGGCCGCCGTCTGCCGCCGCATCCGCCATCGAGTTGGACGATAACACCGAGGCAGGTTCTCTCTTGGCTTCGGATAGCGAGGATTGGGCGAGCTCCGTGGACCTCGCCTCCGCTAACGTTTCCCGCCAACCCTCTGGGAAGAGAGCCGGCATTGAGGCTGAGCTGATGCGTCTGCTCACCAAGGCCGTGGAAAGCATCGGCCTCGATTGGGGGGGAACCCACGCTGCCGCCGCGCAACAGATTGGACGGACGCTTTCTCGGGAAAGACGAGGCTCCGTCAAAGTCTAGGCCCGCGCCCTTCCTCCCGGAACTTCACGAGGAGGTTGCAAAGTCGTGGAAGGCCCCTTTTCCGCCAGGATGCGTACCTCTACCTCCGCGGCATTCTCCGCTGTCGACGGTGCGGGAAGTAGAGGATACTTCGCCATTCCTCCGGTGGAGACGGCTGTCGCGTCACATCTCTGCCCGCCCTCCGCTGGACGGCGTGTTCAGACGACGCTCCCGTCCAAAGCCTGTCGAGTGACATCATCGCTGCACGGACGCGCTTACACCGCAGTCGGGCAAGCAGTCTCAGCGCTGCACACGATGTCTATTCTGCAGATCTACCAGGCAGACCTCCTCCTCAAGCTGGACGAGGAGCGACCCGGCGCTATCTGCGTGGCGGACCTGAGGAGCGCTACGGACCTCGCTCTACGCGCTTCTAAAGCCGCTGCACAAGCCATGGGGCGGAATATGGCCTCTCTCGCCGTCGCCGAGAGACACTTATGGTTGACGCTGTCAGAGATGACGGAAGCCGAGCGCTCTGTGTTCCTCGACGCGCCCATTTCCTCGGAGGGCCTTTTCGGAACGGCCGTCAAAGACTTAGCGGACAGGTTTGTTGAGGTGCAGAAGACTTCTCAGGCTATGAAGCACTTCCTGCCGAAGCGCTCGAGCTCCGCTACAGGCCGCACCAAGCCGCCTGCTCGCAGCTCTCAGCCCCAGCCTGCACCGCCCGCCGCCGCCGCCTCACAGCGCCGCCAGGCCCGGGATCAGAGACCGCGGTCTCGCTCCGCCGGACGCCGCCCCCCTCACCGCGGGCCCCGGCCGAGGATTGAGATCAAGCCCGAGGCCTCAAAGTCTTCCTAGCCGCCCTAGGAAAACGACGGTGTTCAGATCCCGCTGCGGCCGGATTTCCACCAAAACTTCTCGCTCGTTCAGTTCCATGCGTTGTGACTGTCCCAGTGTATTTTGCAGTAAAGCAGCCGGTGTCTCAGCCCGCTTGCCTGCACACAAAAGCTGTTTTTACGGCTACCCAGATAAATCCAATAAAGAGTGTATTTTCTGGTGTTCCGGCCTCGGCCGATGGTGTTATGAGTGTTGTAAGAATGCCCACGTCCCAGTGCCCATTCCCACACCCAGACACAGCCCGCCACGGTGCAGGGCTCGCACAAATAAAATCGTCTCCGGTCGATTGTGCAAACAATGTAGTGAACGCGCCCATGTCCCAATGCCCGCTTGCACTACACGCTGCGTGTCCCCCGGTTTCTGTAAAAACGAAACCAACACACATTCAGTCGGCCCTAAACGACAGTGTTTTCAGTGCAGCAAATGTGCCCGCGGCCCCGCGCCCACATTTCCTCACAGACACGCCGAATCCCACGGGATTCGCCCCGCTCGCTCTCTCGGCGCCACCCGCCTTAGAGGAGCTGAGTGCGGCCAGGCTGCCCGCTGTGATCAGCGCGCCCCCCGCCTCGAACGCTGTAAACACGGCGTTGTGTTCCCAGCACACAGGGACTCTCGTGCCGCCGCTTTCCCGCGGCCAGAGCCCAGATTTCATTCTACCCCTAGCTATTCGCGCGGATGCGTGGTTAAGGCTTCCCGGGGTATCAGAGTGGGTGCTGAACACTATAAAGAGAGGCTATTCGCTACAATTCGCTCGACGCCCTCGCCGTTACACGGCGCGCGTCGAAACTACGGTGAAAAGCGAAGTATCTCATCTACTTCGAGCCGAGATAGCGAAACTACTGAGGAAAGGGGCTATAGAACCTTTATCTCAGGCTCAGAGCGAAGGGGGCTTATACAGCAGATATTTTCTGGTACCGAAAAAAGATGGTGGGCTCAGACCCATTCTAGATCTGAGGCTGCTGAACAGAGCGCTTGTGAAGCGCCAGTTCAGAAGGCTTACGACCAGGAAAATCCTCGCGCAAGTGCGCCAAGGAGACTGGTTCATGTCAATAGATCTGAAAGACGCATATTTTCAAATACAAATAGCGTCCCATCACAGGCGATTCTTGAGATTCGCCTTCGAGGGCCAGGCATATCAATACACAGTCCTGCCGTTCGGCCTGTCCCTAGCACCCCGTACGTTCACGAAGTGCATGGACGCGGCCCTCGCCCCCCTGAGACTTCGGGGCATGCGAGTTTTGAACTACTTGGACGATTGGCTGATTCTAGCTCGTTCACGAACGGAGCTCTTAGAACACAGGGCCGCATTACTCGAGCACCTCGAGGAGCTGGGCCTTGCAGTCAATTGGGCGAAAAGCTCACTGCTCCCCAGTCGGAGAATTTCCTTTCTGGGAACAGTGTTAGACTCGCTATCCATGACGGCACGCCTGTCACCGGAGCGCGGATTGAATATTCAGCACGTCGCGAAATCCTTCCGCCACGGCTCTATAGTCCCGCTCAGAAGGTTTCAGAAAATGCTGGGTCTCATGGCCTCAGCAGCCTCCGTACTCCAGTTGGGCCTGCTCCGCATGCGCCCACTGCAGCTATGGCTAAAAGCACGAGTTCCCCCCAGGGCGTGGACCGCAGGTCTATTTCGCCTCAGGGTCGACCTTCAGTGCATTTCGGCTCTGAAACCATGGAAAGCAACCGACTGGTATCAGTCAGGTGTGAGTCTGGGGATCCCCTCGAGTGTGAAGGTGGTGTCTACGGACGCCTCCACTTCGGGGTGGGGAGCGCTGCTCGAGGGCAGACCGCTAGCTGGCCTATGGTCAGTACGGGAGAAGCTCCTTCACATAAACTGCTTGGAATTAATAGCAGTCGACAAAGCGCTGAGGCGCTTCTGTCCTCAGATAATAGGCCACCACGTATTGGTCCGGTCGGACAACATGTCAGTGGTGGCGTACATAAATCGCCAGGGCGGCGTCAGGTCCCGAAACCTTTACAGGCTGACGGAACGCCTCCTGGTCTGGGCTCAGCACAACCTGCTCTCGCTGAGAGCGGCGCATGTGCCTGGTCACCTAAATGTGGGGCCAGACAGGCTGTCCAGAAACAACGTCCCAGCAGGAGAATGGTCTCTGCAACCGCAGACGATCCAGCTGCTGTGGGAAACGTTTGGCAAAGCGCAGGTGGACCTGTTCGCGTCCCAAGAAAACGCTCACTGCCCGAGATTCTTCTCGAAAAGCCGGGACGCGCTGGCCCATGTTTGGCCCCGCCACCCCCTATATGCTTTTCCCCCTGTCTCACTCCTGCCTCAGGTGTTGGAGCGAATCAGGAGGGAGGGTTAAACACGATCGCGCAGGCTAGAGCCCCGTCTACCAGACGGCTCTACACCTCGAAGTGGTCTGTGTTCTCTGCTAGATGTCAAGCGCAGAGCTTTTCACCTGTAGACTTCGGGGTTACGGAAGTGCTTTCCTTCCTTCAGGAGCTACTGGATAAGGGCAGGACCCCTTCCACGCTCAAAGTATACGTGGCGGCCATAGCAACGTTTGTAAAACCGGTGTCTGGCCAGTCACTAGGAAAGAACGACTTAGTCGTGCGTTTCCTTAGAGGAGCTCGGAGGCTAAACCCTCCCAGGCCCCCTTCAGTCCCGACATGGGACCTTTCCACGGTCTTGGAGGCCATGAAAGGTGCCCCATTCGAGCCAATCCAGTCGTCAGACATGAAACACTTGTCTTTCAAGACAGCGTTTCTTATGGCTCTCGCTTCAGTGAAGCGCGTAGGGGACTTGCAAGCGCTCTCAGTGAGCGCGTCATGCATGGAGTTTGGACCTAATGACTCAAAGGTCATACTCAAACCGAAGCACGGCTACGTGCCAAAATCCCTCAACACACCGTTCAGGGCCCAGGTGATTTCCCTGTCTGCCCTTCCGGTTCTCAATGAGGAGAAGGACGTGAGTCTCCTTTGCCCTGTCAGGGCACTAAGGGCTTATGTGTCCCGCTCGTCTGGTTTCAGACAGACTGAGCAGCTTTTCGTTTCGTTTGGCGGCCGTGCTAAGGGACTTGCCGCTTCGAAACAGAGCCTATCCAGATGGATAGTCGGTGCCATAGCGCTGGCTTACACTTCTAAGGGCCTACAGTGCCCTTTGGGTGTTAGAGCGCACTCCACAAGAGGCATGGCCTCCTCGTGGGCATGGTCTAGCGGGGTTACCCTGCAAGATATTTGTATGGCCGCGGGCTGGGCCTCGCCGTCTACATTTATAAAATACTATAACCTGGAGGTTCCCGCCTTGCAAGCTAAGCTTTTGGCGGTATAAAGTTCAGTGCTATCTGCCCGCTGTGCGGCTCAGATACTGAGTTTGACCTGCGTATTGCTCACTGACCGGTTCAGCAGCTCATTAAAATGTCGACACACTTGTGGCCACCCAGTTCAGGCTGAATGTTCACCCTGACGGTATGGTCTATTTGTCACATGATCAGCTCCTTCGGATGCTATTTACAGGGAATGATGCTTCTAGCCTCTCTTCCCTCACTCTCTGTGAGTTTATGGTGATTATGCACTATATGCGCCCCGGGCTTCGGCCCCTGGGACTTTGGTGTTGGATCCCTACCAGCACGGCGTGTTGCATTGTGTTCCCCATAGCGTAAGATATTACGCAGTACGAGAGATACTCTCGTAAGAGAACGTACTCGGTTACTAACGTAACCTCGGTTCTCTCTAGAGAGGGAACGAGTACTGCGTATCTTGCCGTGCTTGGAATACGCTCTGGTTCGCTTCGGCAATGAAAACCAACGTAAGAGCAGCTATCGAGCCTAGATATAGGGCGAGACCACGCCCTTTCTGGCGGGACGTGACGATATGGGCGCGAAAGGCCCCCATTCGTCGTGACGTCACGCAGAGCCTCTCTCGATAGGCTGCTGCTATTGCCGCAGGGCAGCCAATAGGCGCGCGAGCTGTCTCGCCTATGTCTGCTTGCTGCTGCAAAGCGTTTTACATTAATAAAAAATTAAGGATAATTTTTGGCTTCAATATCTCGTGGAAAAGAGTTTTCCCCATAGCGTAAGATATTACGCAGTACTCGTTCCCTCTCTAGAGAGAACCGAGGTTACGTTAGTAACCGAGTACGTTTCCAGGCGCAGTAAAATGAAAAGGTCTCTACTTTCTAGAATGCTGCAAACGCACCGCTGGTCATGTGACAAGAACCAACTAATCAGCTTCACCCTTTCCCAAACAACATTGAAAGCTCAGTCAACATGAAGGATGGGGGTGTACTCAAACACTACTGGTGTTTTACTCTTCTCCATAAATAAATCTTGCAGCAGAGCTACAGCAAACGTTTTTTCGGGGGTGGAAATCCATTAGCTACTAAAACTTTGCGATCTTTTGTGATCTTCTGTGTGAACGTGAAATGACCCAGAAGTGACCCGCATGCGCAGAAGAGTACTCAACGGTCAACGAAGTCACTTGTTGTTTGCGGAAGTAGCTAAACATGAATGTCAACAGTGGAGCTCGTTTAGCAATATTAAAGTTATTTTCCCTACAGAGCCAGCACAATTACAAATCTTCTCGTTTTAAGAAGAAAATTAAGAAGGAGGAAAGCAAGGTTTTTGGCCATGGCGTTTTGTGGAGCAGTGGTAGCAACGTCGGTACAGAGAAATGTGTGGGTGCGGAGTCTCAGCCAGGAGTGGTGGGATACTGATGTGAGTGGCTTCATTAGAATTCATCAGTAACTTCTGAATGACCAGATCCACCTTCGATTATGTTTGTGCGCCTTCGATTAACTCTGTCACGAGAAGAGACACGTCTGCGATGGACCATAACAGTGCAACGCGTTGGAGTGTATTGGCTAGCTACAGGTGCTATCGTACGATAGCTAACTTGTTTATCTTCTTATTCCCACCTACTTCAACGCAGAATTATGACGTTTGTCGCATTTCAATGGCGTGCGGGTCGGATACATGTGACCTGGCCGTTCAGATTGAGGTCGCATTTCAAAAGATCGGATACATATCGGATTTGGACCACATACCCAAGTGGCCTCACGGCTTTCAGCCCACCCTCTGTTCGTTGATTGGCCCGGCTGTTTTCAGGCCGGAGGAAAACGGATAGATAGGCCGCTATCTCAGACTGAGTACAGAAGCTAAATGAAATTGAGCGGAAGTACGAAGTCTGATGTAGTCAGGCTAGATCATACCTTCATTGAAAAAAAAAAATTTGTTAAAAAAAAAAGTTAAATGACTGGCAGCTATGGCTGCCAAACAAAACCTATAAAATAAAAGTCAAATATTCCAATTTAAATAAACCGAAAAAACAACGTATTTCACAGGTATTTCCTGGATTACGATCAAATACCTTCATTGTAAAAAAAAAATTTAAAAAAGGGTAAAATAACTGGCAGGATATTTTATAAATGATAGAAATTAGGATATTTTACTTTATTTTTTTAAAGTTTTTGTTTGGCAGCTGTAGCTGACAGTCATTGACCGTTTTTTACAGTGTAGGCAATTTTTTTTTAAACACTTTTTGTTATACTGACAGATACTCTCTTCACATCCTGATAGCAATCAAGAGTAGAAGTGGTCTAAATGTTAAAAAGTTTCATATATATTCTGTGGAAATCTCAGGACCACCAAAAAAATGTTCGTCTATTCATTGTATTAGGTCTGAATCCAATGATACAATGTCCTACATGCAATGTAATTCCATTTCTCGGCACAGATTTAACTTACAAATTTGTGCGTATGCATGCTTAGTAAATGAGACTCAATTTTTGCTGAAATTACTTTCATTAAAGTTGCACTAGCTGTGTTTATTCTTTTACCTTGCCGACTCCATGCATTAAAAGCCATGTTTCAGGTAATGCAACAGGTTAAATGGGGAATAAAAGGCAACACACTGTGGTTACAAACACTCACACACATTTGGATACAAAGTAAATAAGAATTTAAAGAAATAAAAGAAAAAGCCGAACCATTTAAAGGGTACCTATCATGGAATTTTGAAAATTACCTTTCATGTAGTGTGTAACATAGATCTAAGTGAACAAAAACATCCTGCAAAGTTTTAAATATGAAAGTTCACCGTATACAAAGTTATTGTCTCTCAAAAGTAAGAGTCGACTCTGAGTCGCTGATATGAATCGATAGACGAACGATGCACTTTCGTACGTCACTTGTACAAGTTATTTGAATTCGACACGCCCACTCAGTGCGCGCGCCGAGCAGACAGAGAAACCTGACAACAACATGTCGACGAGACTCTGTTCTGAAATGCGAATCAAAAGCAAACTTTTTTTTTCACTGCCCAGGGACAAACATGTGAAGACTCAGTGGCTAGAGTTTATATTTACAACTATACCACACAAGTATAGCCACCTTGAGCTGTGTTCGCATTATTTTAATGACGATCGCTTCACAAACACAAATGCTTTCAAGTGTGGATTCGCGGGTCGCCTGATACTGAAGGAACGTTCAATACCAAGTTTATTTGGATCAGCTTCCTCCTCCGAATCACAACCTGTAAGTACTATTAATAATTGTTGCTTTTATTTGTGTGTGTGTGTGTGTGTGTGTGTGTGTGTGTGTGTGTGTGTGTGTGTGTGTGTGTGTGTGTGTGTGTGTGTGTGTGTGTGTGTGTGTGTGTGTGTGTGTGTGGTGTGTGTGTGTGTGTGTGTGTGTGTGTGTGTGTGTGTGTGTGTGTGTGTGTGTGTGTGCGTGCGTGTGTGCGTGTGTGTGAGAGAGAGTAAGAGTTACGCTCAGCAGCTTAAGTCTCCAATGTCATTTTTTTTTTTTTTTGAAATATGTGAAATTATGTGAAGCGTATTGTAGTACTGCAGTGCTTTTATCAATATGTTTAAGCTTTGGGCTAACGCAAAATATAACTGACTGCGTCATCTGACCAATCACCGCCGATTAGCGTCACGCAAAGGAGGGGTTTGGACAAATGAGTCGTCAAACGAATCATTAGGGAGTCGGTGAGCAAATCAGGTAAAAATTAAAAGAATATTATAAGACAACAAAAGTGTTTTTTGTCATTGCATGCATGTAAAACTGTTGTTGGGGACTCCCAGAACATTATTAGGAACATTTTAAATGCCATAATAGGTACCCTTTAAGCTGCTGTGACAGATCCTTATCCTGCTGTCAGACAACACTCTCTAGGGCAGCATTGGATGCACTGCACAACACTTAAAAAGGCATTTCATTTATCTATTGTGCATTCATGCAATTAACACAAATTGTGTCCAAAAACAACTTTTCCAGAGCAGCTCCCTAGGCACTTTCTTTCTCGCCTGCAGCCGTCCCGACCAAATATTGCTGATACTGTATCTGTACATGAGTTCCTTCTGTTGCCATGATTTTACCAAGACATGTTACTGGATCAACATAATTGTTGATCCTGGAACATTCCTACTGTATACGAAAACATAGTCCTAACCCTAACCCTATCTCTATACTACATAACCCTAACCATAACTTAAAATCAGAAGCACCTGAATGTAGAAGCACCCAACCCTGGTTGTAAGCCTAAACTGTTAACTTGTCCTTCAAATCTGATTGGTTGAATGGAATAATGGACATGTTTCCTCACCTGCTAGAAGCCAAACATGGTATCTTATGGAAGTTCAGTACAGTCAGGCCAAATTATGATTTTCTTCGGGGTATTTTGAACCCGCAAATGACTTTAGCTCAATTTTTAAAAAATGTTCTCTTTGTCCAAATGGTATGAAACTTTCTACAGCTCTCAACACTTTCTAGATGTACAAAAATAAAAATTTAAATTGGAATGATATCTGTTATTATGTTAGCGTGAAAAAAAAGTGAAATTAGTTGTCTTCGGGGTCCCTGGAGACCCTGCATAGTAAAAATACAAATTCATCATCAAAATCAGAAACAAGCAGAACACATAGACAGAAATAAAGCGGCACACTTCCAACAATGCAAAAAACATCCACAATGCAAAATTATCATGCTCGCCACACGCACACACACACACCACACACACACACACACACACACACACACACACACACATGCGCACACACACACACGCGCATGCACTCGCGCACACACACACACACGCAGCATACACACACACATAGAGGAACACATTTTTGAGACTATAAAAACAGTTCTCTTATTTGTAAAATAAAATCATCCAAAATGCAGAACCACCACAAAAATAAATTGGTGACACTGACACATTGAAAATGTGCACTCTCTCACACACACACACACACACACACACACACACACACACACACACACACACACACACACACACACACACACACACACACACACACACACACACAAACACAAACACAAATATATTTGTAAGGCTATAAAAAAAATCTTATAATTTGTCAAATAAAATGCAGAACCACCACAAATATAAATTGGTGACACTGACACATCGACAATGTGCACTCACACACACACACACACAGGAATACATTTGTGAGGTTATAAAACAACTGCTCTCTTATAATTTTCCAAAAAAAACATCCAAAATCCAGGGAAAGGGTCAAGCACAGGAAGGCAGTCCAATCAAATAAACAGGCAGGGGTCAGAGGCATAAAGGGAATCCAAGAAACAGGCAAAAATCCAAGAACCAAGAGACAATGA
Source organism: Chrosomus eos (assembly GCA_036326025.1). Classification (NCBI taxonomy): domain Eukaryota; kingdom Metazoa; phylum Chordata; class Actinopteri; order Cypriniformes; family Leuciscidae; genus Chrosomus; species Chrosomus eos. The sequence continues at coordinate 33,058,749 of CM070824.1, read as the reverse complement.
AACCAGGGAGAATGCTCAGAAATGCAGCGCAACAACATGCAACACTTCACAGTGAGTGAATGAGGTAACCAGGCTTATATGGGGTGAGCTTAAACAAGATAATGAGACACAGGTAAATGTGAGAGTCCGGACAGTGAGTTATGGGAGATGTAGTTTGTGAGGGAATGACAATAGTCTGATGTGGAGTGCCCACTGGTGGCTCTCAGGGGCACTCCAGCTGATGACCGTTAAAACACACACACACACACACACACACACACACACACACACACACACACACACACACACACACACACACACACACACACACACAGGGAGTGTGAGAGAGAGGAAAGGATGAGACAAAACATTTTAGCATGCACACACACACACACAAATTTCTAACTACATTTTTTTACTGCTTTATTTGCTCATATGTTAATGCAGATCATTGCATTTTGATGTTCATGTTATGTATTTTTACTCAATATGTAATATAACTGTTCATTTCTGTTCATTTTTGTTCTGTTACAGTTAGTAACTGAAATGTTGATTAAAATTATAGAATTATATTAAAAACAGATGATTGAAATAAATGATAAAATCTAAAGACTCTAACATTTCTCTTTGTAACATTTCTCTTTGTAACATCAGATTGATTCTAATCATAATGTAACATTTTTGAGAAACTTTTTCATTACAAAAAATGCAGTACAATTTTTGTTATAATTGTGATTTTATACTATTTAGATATGAATCCAACGTGTGAAAAGATATATTTCATTTAGTCAAATAGCAAATAGCATATAGTGGAGCTCTATAGCCATCTAGTGCATCTAGTCCATAAACTGCATTTAAAATAAAGTGGGCAAAAATCTTACATTAAACCATGTCAAATTATCCATGTTATCCCCATGAATGAAAGTTTGAAATCTGGGTCTTTTACAAAGTGAATTTTACATAAAATGCTGTTTTTTGTAAAAAAAAAAAATAATAAATAAAAAAAAAAATTAAAAAAGACTATTTAAATAAATATTTATTTATTTATAGAAATTTAAAATATATCATAAATCCTCCCAAAAAATATATATTATTCTGTTACAAAATTAAATGTTATTGTCTGGGGTCCCTGGAGATAAGTTTTGCCATGCACAAATGAAGATAATCAGAGGGTTAAATTCAGTAAAATCAAAAAAATGCAATCAAATGCATCTCCAATACCTACTTTATTAATAATGGAAGATTTAGGTATCTATGATCATATTGCATTTCATATACCCCACTTCACGTAAAAAGTAATGTAATGTAAAAATAGCTCTTTTTTTCAGAAATACAATGAAAATCAATATTTAAGAAGTTGATAATATAGCAGACAGTGGTATGTATTAGGCCAGAGTCCCAGTCCATTCCAGCACAAAAACACTTGCATATACTGTACCACGGTTGAGAGATATAAATCGGGCTGCATCGCTCAAGAGCTGTGAAATTATACCAAAACATGGAGTACCAAATTAAACCCAACAGTTCATTGTCTGATGCTGATGCTTTCTCAAAATAAGTGTTTTCTCAAAAATTGTCAGAAATGTTCAATTGTTGCAGATTGTGAAGGACAAAACAGAACTGTGAAGAGCCACTGTTGTCTCAATGGTTGCTTGTGTCTTAACAATGGAATTTCATTTATCCGCATTCTATTGTTCAAATCCCAGAAGGACACAGTGACCTCCAACACATAAACCTACACTCTATTATTTATCTTAGCGCTATTATTCCTCTTCATTTTTGATGCTTCATACCCATGAGTAAACCATGCAACGTAACACAATCACGGTCATAAATGACAGATAACCTCATATATAATTATTTAATGTTGATCATCTCTTCAAATCACCTGTTTCAACACTCGCGCCGATTGAGCCGCCACTCAAGAGACTCATTTTCTATATTTACTGATGAGTTCCCATCACTGAAAGCTCAACACAAACCACCTCTACATACCACTGAATACATGTGATGCCTTTTGCATTAATGTATTAACATTCTTATAACTAACAAAAAATTCTGATTAATTAATTAGTAAGTAATAGCACTCAGTTGAATGAGGTAGTTCACTATTAGCGAATCAGTAAAATTATTTTTCATACTTCCCGAAGAACAACTAAGAACTACTATAGGCTCATAATTAATGTGAATAATGCATAATGCATAATTAATTCTAAAGTGAATATCATGACCAACTAATGACTCAAGCATAACCAAATCCTTCAGAAGGAATTACTAATTAGTTGGAACAGTATTCTAAAGTGAAAAAGCATGATAACTCCCTAGTAACGACTCAAGTCATGGTAAGCTCTTGAGGTTTTGGCTAGTAATGACTCAAGTGTTACTACATCCTTTTAATCGAATTACTAATTATTTGGAACAGTATTCTAAAGTAAAGATCATGGTAACCCACTTGTAATGACTCAATTGTTACCAATTTCCGTCAGAAGGAATTTATATCCAAAACCTTACAAAAACCTCAAATGCTTACAATGACTTCCATCATTACAAGAGGGTTCCCAGACAGCAACATAGTGTCGGCCCAGATCCGGCCCACATCTGGTATGTGTGGAATCCACGTGTAACAGATGTGGGCTGGATCTCTAGGCCGACACTATATGGTTTCCTTTAGTGCTAAAACTTACTAATTCATTAATCAGAGTTTCTTGTTAGATAATAGTAGTTATTAGAATGTTAATATTGTGTCACTCATTTGTTCGTGTGTAGTTATTATTAATGACGGAACAGTATTCTAAAGCGTTACCATTTAAGAATTTGGAGTAAAACAATTTGGTGGTGGATGGGATCTAAAGTCTCGCACAACAGTCTCTATACATCACAGAACATCAGTGAACCATTTTGCCCTATAAGTCAGTCAAACTGTGACTAATCCATTTCTGAGTCAGTACAGTCTTTCGCTGAATAAATTTATAGCATCTTTCAACTGATTCGGCTCTGAGACTTCATGCAAATGCCGATTTAGAGAGAATAAGTGGCTCAATGAACAATTTCAACTCTGTGAAAGAGTCCTCCAGCAGAGAATTATTCAGCTCTGAATCTGCTTTAATCAGTTTATCCCTGTTAGAGCTAATGAGCATGAGAGACCAAAATAAATTCAGAACAAATTCAGTGAATTAACTCAACTTTATAAAAAAAAAATTACATTAAAGACAGGAGAACATGCTAATTAGGGATGAAATATTCTCTGTACTTCTGGCTCACACTCAGAAGCAGTATTCGGACTAATTGTTTCATCTGTAAAAGAATATCTGCATGGATCCTCATTCATTCAGATGGCACAGAAGAACAAGGGAGTTGTGATGTAATTTTGTTCATATAGGGAACAACACGTGCACACTGCAGCTAAATACGGTGATTACACTTCTAAGAGTTGTACAGAAGAGAGTTCAGTGGCAATTGTGTCTCCAGCAGAGTTCTCTCCCAAAAATACCAGTAATACAAAAAAACTGCCTTGCTTACATTGCTATTGTTGTCAATATGCAGATCACTGAAAGCGTTTGTACATTACTTTAGTTAATTTTCTCTGAAATAAGCATCTTTATGCCAAATTGTTGTGCTCGTTACCTGCAAATTGTCAAATAGCATCCCTGCGTCACTTAGCAGTGGTCAAATAGATTTTTGCAATGACTTTTGGGGCAGTTCCTCCTTGTCAGCATTGAAATGACGATCCAATTAGGAATTAAATTACTGCACAATCCTTAAGTTCATTAAAAACAGGTAATTTGGGAATTTTCTCCTAGGTGATCGGAGAATAACACAAAAAAATGTCCAACTCAAACAGAAATAAAAATCACAAGCTTGCATCTGTAATTGCTGGAATTACATCACATTAAAAAAATTACAATCTGAAGACTGTTAAAGACAGTAATAGTCAACAGAGGGACAGCCAGATCAAGTCATCATTATTCCAGTCTCTGCTGTAAGTGCTGACCATTCACTCCCAGAATGCTTTGCCTGTCTAGGCTTCTTAGATTTAAGGGGTACAGCCTACAATGATCTCTGACATCTGCAGTCACTGATCAGCAAATCAGAGGGTCAAATGTTTATGACCAAAAATCCAGTGCTAATTTGAGAGTTATATTGCTCAGCGACTAGCCCATCGGTTCACTGGATATTTCTCTGCTGTGAGTATTCCACTTTCTGGTAAACAGGATCTGTCTTTTTGCTAGCATCTTAACAGACACACAGCAGACGACAACACTGAGAACCAGGGTGAGTCATGGAAGAATCAACTGCAATGCCCCAGTCAGTGTATTTAACATGTAAGCGATGACAGAACAAGGAAGGTCTTTGAATACTCATCTCAACCAATTATCAATAATACCGTGAGTGGGGAAACTATGAATAATTTTGTTTGGAAAGTATGTGCATGTTGTTGGTGTTACTGGTACAAGTGGAATATGGAGTATTAGCATACTGTTTACTGTAACTAAAATACTGTAAAATAACTCAAATAAAATAAGCAAAACTAAACTAAACAAAGAAATAAAGAAAGAAATTTGCCCATTTGTCACATTGGACAAATGGGAAATATAAGGTCAAATCAAAAGCATTGTGGGATATGGCAGCAAATATCTCACAGCACAATATGCTCTGTTTAGGCAAATATAGTAGGTCATAGTATATACGCAGTAGAAATATACCAATGTAGTATTATACTATTCCCAACATAGCCAAATGTGAATGCATAGCATAGAGCACATGCTGTATAAATAGTAAGCCTACAAGCATGGTACCAAGATCAATGTAAGAATACTGACACTGGTAATTGTTTTTGATGCTCCTATCTATTATCATATAATGTAATGCGGTTATACTCATGAAATCTCATTTTGATTAAAGCTGGCAAACATTAAACTGACAGGTGCTTTGTCATATTTGAGTTGCAGCTATTTTTATATACGAATTTGCCTTTCTTGTTTGCATTGATGTTTGTTTAATAAAAGTTCAATAAAGATCAGTGATAGCTTTGAAATACTTCCAAAATATGTTCATTTATAATTTTAGCCAAGCTCATATATTAATAGAACTTTTGAAATGCATGTTTCACATGATCTGCATCACTAAAGTCCTTGTTTTAGTGCAATGGATGATTGACAGATGAGTAGGCTACTTCAGATTTGACACAGAGTTCAAAAAATGCAAAAATCATTACAGATGTTAAAGCCGGTTGTTCTTTGTCTCAGATTCAAAAACTCTTGCATTATCTTGATATCGTGTTTGAATGACCTTCACAACAACATAAATGGTGAATCATTCCATGGAATACGGCCATTCAAAACTCGAGAGTAAAACATGACATTTGATTTATCAGCTGAAGCATTTTGTACGAATCACTTTAATAACATTCAAACCCTACAAATGTCCTCATTTTATAGTGTAAAATAACAAAGCAGGCTAAGAAAACGCATAGCGGTATTGATGTGTGGTTGTAAATCACCCAAGTGCCCTGCCTCTTCACCTCTGCAGATGGGACAACGGCTTTTTCATTTACAGGCAAGTCAAAATGAAATCAGAGTGGAATGGAGGTGCCTGCGGCCCTGACTCCACACGCTCAATGAACTGAACAAATCAAGTCTACAGACTGGGCCAAAACAGGCCATACATATAGGCTACACCTACACTAAAAGACAGGGAATCACTGTTCTGATCAACGTTTTCTCTTTTTCTCCTCAACTCTTTACCATGGCTTTTAGAAAACACAAAAATAGAAAATGAATAAATAAATAAAGCAGGTTTTCAAAATGACCTCTGATGACATTCAATGTTCAACTGAAAGCAAATTATCAAGCAAACTGAAGCAAATTCAAGCCATGCCAAGGGAGATTTTATGAAAACAATTGTAATCTATTGGCTGAACTGCCTTCCATGGTGGAAAGTCAATGTTTTAAATCAATGATTTAACAACACCATCTATTTCTCTTTGTTGACAAAGCAAAGCGTTGCTGCCAGACACCAGGCTGCCAGAGTGAATGCACACTTATAAACTCTGACTGCTACATGAGCAAATCATTTTCTGAACACATGAAAAGCACATACGGATGATTGACTTGATGCAAACCGGAAAATGTACAGACGCAGTTGCTAATGCCATTTAATTAGTGGTTGGCAGTATGATACATTTTTAGATTAAAAAAAAAAAATTAGATACATTTATATAGATCAAAAGCGACAGTAAAGACATTTATAATGTCAATTTCAAATAAATGTGGTTGAACTTTTTTTTATTCATCAAAGTATCAAAAAAAAAAGGTATTGTGGTTTCCACAAAAATTCATTTTTGCCATCACAAGAATAAATTACATATTTACAAAACAGTTATTTTAAATTGTTATAATATTTCAGTTTTACTGTATTTTTATCAAATAAATGAAGCTTTGATGAATACAGTATAATAATATAATATATATATATATATATATATATATATATATATATTTATATATATATATATATTACACACATAGGTATATATACTACACTGTATACAGCCATTTGGTAATTTTTGGATGAATAAGTGAACTATCGATAGTTTTACTTTTTATATGAAAGGTATACTTTTGGAAATTGATAGACGCAAACAAAAAGATGACCTGATATATACTGTATGTCACACCCCATAGATATTCCAACATATCAAGCAAATGCATAAACAAACCCAACAGTGACAGTCAATGCATCTCTGTCTTTCTCGCACTCTCAGTCAATCTAAGGGTAGATTTAGTACGGCAGGTTGTCTGGGTCTGTGGCCCCTGTCAAACATGAACCTCTCTTTCTTCCTGCCGACGAGGGCAGTATATACTCTCAACTGTCATCCCTTTGTTATTGCCACCCATGTTAGGAAGGATGGTGAGCAATTGGGAAATGAAAATACGAGGGAAATCTACAAGTGAAATGGAGTTCTAGGCCCCATCCTCCCCCTCCAACCAATCCAGTTCTCCTTGCTCCTTGTGCCCCGGCAGATGCCTATCACTCCCTATCAGACGCGCCACGCATTAAAACCTCCCCGCAATTCATTTTACCTTTTATTACCACCAGAAAAGAGGCACTGCCACCTGAATTTATGGTGTTTATTCAAATGTCTGCAAATGCAGGCTGAATTATGGCTGCCCATGAAAATATCATTTACAGCTAATCTTCTCCCTTTCTACGGTCATATATTCTATGCTATTCTATGCAGGATGCATGCGTTCTTTCAGCTTCGCTCCAGGAGCTATTGGGTTGAGAGCGTCCAAGTGTTGAAAGTGAAAAAATGAAAATTCTACCTGCATGGAAGCACACAGACTGCAAACTATGAGACAAATACACACAAAAAAACAGGCCTCAGAAGAACTTCCCTTCTGCATTTATTGGTTCACTCATAGGAACCTCTGTGTAGTTTAGAGGGAATTTAAATCATTCCAGAATGCTTGATTGCACAAATTGATTTGGAGACACCGAAGAAGAAACATCTATGCAATTAAAAACTGATAACAAGAAGTGTTTGGGGGCTGCTAGCTTTTTACAAGCAGCAGGAGTACGATACTCATTGATTGATTACTATTGGCTGATTAAATAAATGAAAGGCATGATTACATAATTAAATGGGCACATGGTTAAAAGCTTCCTGCGGATTATTTTAACAACTAACATACAGTATAGGAACCAAAAGTCTGACACCATTATGCTTTCATTTTTCTAATTACATTATCAGCATAATGATTTGAGTGGAAAGTTAATTTCTGAACATCTTTGCATTTGTTTTTTCTTGTTTGTTTTAATGACAGCAACAATTGAGCTGTATAAATCTCCATCAGCAAGACTTGAGATGACCCTAAAGAGCCCCTTAAGCTTCAATGAATGAACATCTAACCATCTGTACAAAGGAGTCCACATGATCAGTGTCACAAATTTGCGTATTTGGTTAGTGACCTAGAAAAAACACAGAATCTTAAATATTACCTCATTTCAGGTTTCTTTCAGGTTTAAATAAAATTTTGAATCAAAAATTTTCACTATGGTCTCAGACTTTTGGATTTATCTGCTTTTATGTACAGTACTAGCCAACAGAAATGTTAAGTTGTTTCACATCTCTTTATATCAAAGTCCATTGTAACAGAATGCCTGAGACCAAATGAAATAGAACATCGACTATGTGAATATTTTATACAAACCGTTTCATGCAAATGCTAAATGGTCTCACAAGTGTTAATGAATTTCACAGGTGCATGTAAAAGTTGCATACTGTTTAATTGCTCAATGGCTTTTAAGCAAAACTTATGAATATCTATACTCATTCTTAGGCAGCTCTTTGAAATTACTAGGTTGGACAATTGGACAATGTCTGATATAGAATTTAAACTGCATTATTATACAGTTGTCACCATGTCAATGCAAACTGTTCATATAGAACTAATGCATGGTAGGGGGGATTTCATATTGAATTCATATACAGTTTGACATCTTGTTCATGGTTGGGTTTACTTAAATGCATTCGGGAAAGCTGAGTGGAGCTTTTAAGGGCTGTATGGGTGGTGAAACCAGACAGCTCGCAGGATATTGCACACATATCTCACTGACTCACCACACATGAGAGGATTGGAAAAGGTAGCAGTGAAGAAGAGAATTTCTCAAAAGGCCCTGAAGATTAAAGGGGTAGTTCACCCAAAAATGAAAATTCTGTCATCTCACCTCTACGACGTTCCAAACCTATATGACTTTCTATCTTGCACAGAACACAAAATGTTGAGTTTATAGGCAAATCTCCAGCTCACTCTTTTCCATGTAACGAATAAGGATTCGAGCTGTTAATAAAATGATTTTAAAAAAGGACTATATGCACTATATTCCAATTATTCTGAAAACATATGATAGCTTTTTGTGAGGAACAGGCCACAAGTTGCTTATTTGCATGTTCATCAAAGGTCATTGGAGATGGTGTGATGTCTGATTCATGAATTAATTCTTCTGTTGAGAGATCTTTTCAATCAATTATTTGATCCAGTTCTCTAATTCATCTGGTCACTGTGGCTAACAGCTCACTGGAGGACATTTATCAGTGAATAATGGCTTCGATTTCACAATGTTCATCACATAAACTATTGTATTAAGATGGGAATGTAGCACATGAGACATACAACTGTTATGATACATTTGTGTTTTCATACACATGATGATACGTGTTCTTGTATCATTTTGAAGCTTTATAGCCCCATATATTTATTTAGAAGAGAGTTCCAAGATATTCTTCAAAAACTAACCAACTGTTTTCCACTGAAGATAGTATGTTATAAAGGTCAGGAACAACATGAGTAAACAATGACAGAATTTTCATTTTTAATTAAACGACCCCAATCACTTTAAAGTAACACTAAGTAGTTTTTCAACCTTCATAATATATTTCCAAGACCCTTGTGATGGTACATAGACTTAAAATAAGTTAAATGACTCTATCATAGCCTGACGTGGTCTGTATCGCTTTTACTGGCACTATGTAACTTCGGGTTTCGGGTCGGAACCCGTGCACAAAAAGAACTACAAAATCGACTGCTTTACGTCAAGCGCTACAATAGTCATTATTTCGTTTTTCTTCGTTTCTGATGTCGCAATACATCATCCTTTCATGAAATCATGTAACATACTCTACCTTGTCTGTGGAATCGTTTATTCTTAAAGCCGTGCTGGGTAAACAGTGAGGGTGCGTGCGACGGTAGGCTAGATTATTTACGACAGCGGCAATGACATTTTGTTTCCAACCAGTAGGGCGACCGAAAGAGGAAAATTTACTTGGTGTTACTTTAAAAATATATGTTACATTTTCTGTGTTGTCAGTTTAGTGTGACTACACCCTTATGAAGAGAGAATTAAAACAACGGAACAATGGTTGAAATTAATACCATCATGCAGTAAAAATGCTGTTTGCTCACTGACAGTCCATCCACCTCACATTGAATTCACATGTTGTTTTCAGTTCTCACTGATTCTGAAACAAAGGAAACCATCATCATTTGACATTATAAAACTCTAGACTCAGTTTGGCACAGGCAACCCTGTCATTCATAAGTTATTCATGTAAAATTACACATAGCCTAAATGGAGTGTTTTGGGATCAGTAAAAGAAAAAATGAAGCAGACAGTAACAGTTGGGCATAACTGCTAACTATACAAAAAGACACTGAGAAATATCTTTGATTTTACATTAGTCCGATTAATTATTCTTAATGATATGCATTTGATCAAATAAAAGTGGACACTCTCTTGAATTTCCAATAACATAATATGTTTTGTTTTTTTTCTGTGTGTTTGATCCTATTTTTGCCTTTTTGTCAAATCCATATCCTTGCAATTAACGTTTCCTTTTAAGATTATACAAAAGGAAATTGTAACTGTGATACATAATATCCTAGGAATAATGCAATCACATCCCCTGAGAGCAAAGCTAAAATTACAGCATGGAGAAGTGGGTCTTGTAATGATTGTAACTCTCTCCCTCCCTCCACCTCATTACAATTAAACCAGAGCAGTTCAGCATATGCGACACAGGAGAACAGCTGGGCTGGATAAACCATGTAGGTTCACACTTACAGAAGAAAATGAGAGTGACACATTACTTAAAAAGGAAGAGGTTAGAACTTAACACGAGGTGCAGAAGGAAAAGTCTTTGAAAGAACACGACTGTCTGTCTGCTGTCTAGTAAAGTCGCATTCGCTCAGCATGAGTTGAGTTATCCGCGAGCGAATTCTGCGTGTTGACAGGAAGTCTCCTTTCATTTCTAAATCAATTCGGGGAAGACATTATTAAGATAACAGACAACAATCTATTTATCTGCATGGTTGTGCATGAGGGTTATCTTATAGTTATTTGCTTGTCTCTCTCTGACAGCCTCAGAGTTTATCATCCAGTAATGTATTCCTGTTGGAAGTGCAGTACATCTCTCAAACAAATCAACAAGTCAAGGACAGTACTGTGATGAGTTTACTACTAGACCTACTTCAGAGATGCTGGCACAGTTTTGAATAAATAGAAATGTTTCAATGTCATAGGTCCAGGCCTTTATGAGGACAACAGTTCTGGCTACAGAGGAAGAGAGAAGAGGGGAAAGTGATGTTGTGTTTACAAGGAAGAAAAGTGGGCGATCATCAATAATTAATATCATTTTATCAAAAGAGTAGCTTGAGCTTGTACCTATACTGTAGTATAAAAGAAGCTTCCTTAACACAAGACACTTAAAATAACTAGTTACTTATTATTGCCATGGCTGTATTGAAGCACAATGAAGGAGTAGATAAACAAAATAGTTTTCCACCAACAGCAAACGTACTCGGTTACTAACGTAACCTCGGTTCTCTCTAGAGAGGGAACGAGTACTGCGTAATATCTTACGCTATGGGGAAACACTCTTTCCTCGAGATATTGAAGCCAAAAATTATCCTTAATTTTTTTAATCATGCAAAACGCTTTTGCAGCAGCAAGCAGACAAGGGCGAGACAGCTCGCGCGCCCATTGGCTGCCTCGCTGGAAAAGCTGCAGCCTATCGAGTGAAGGCACTGCGTGACGTAATGACGAATGAAGACGCTTCGCGCTCATTTCGTCATGTCCCGCCAGTATAGGCGTGGTCTCGCCCTATAAATACCCCTCGATAGCTGTATTTCTCTGATTTTGTACACCGAAGCGAACCAGAGCATAGTTCAAGCACGGCAAGATACGCAGTACTCGTTCCCTCTCTAGAGAGAACCGAGGTTACGTTAGTAACCGAGTACGTTCTCTTACGAGAGTATCTCTCGTACTGCGTAATATCTTACGCTATGGGGACCCCATACAAAACGCCGTGCGGACAGGGATCCAACACCAGAGTCCCGGGGCCAAGCCCGGGGCACATCTAGTGCATAATCACCATAACTCACATAGAGTAGAGGAGGAGAGGCTAGAAGCATCACTCCTTCATAAAAGTCCCGTAGGGGTACCGACCCGTAAGGGCAACATAGCCGCATTGGCGGCCGATAAGCCCGAAGTTCAGACCGCCAAAAGCTTAGCTTGTAAGGCGGGCACCTCCAGGTTATAGTACTTGATAAATGTCGACGGCGAGGCCCAGCCCGCAGCCGTACAGATATCCTGCAGGGAGACCCCGCTATACCATGCCCACGACGAGGCCACGCCTCTTGTGGAGTGCGCTTTGACACCCAATGGGCACCGCAGGCCCTTGGAAGTGTAAGCCAGCGCTATGGCATCCACTATCCATCTGGATAGGCTCTGTTTTGAGGCGGCGAGTCCCTTAGAACGGCCGCCAAACAAAACGAAAAGCTGCTCGGTCTGCCTGAACTCAGGCGAGCGGGACACATAAGCCCTTAACGCCCTGACAGGGCAAAGGAGACTCGCGTCCCTCTCCTCATCGATAACCGGAAGGGCTGACAGGGAAATTACCTGGGCCCTAAACGGTGTATTGAGGGATTTCGGCACGTAGCCGTGCCTCGGTTTGAGTACGACCTTTGAGTCGTTAGGCCCAAACTCCAGACATGACGCGCTTACAGAAAGCGCCTGTAAGTCCCCTACACGCTTCACTGAAGCGAGAGCCAATAGAAACACCGTCCTAAGGGACAGGTGCTTCATGTCCGACAGCTGGATCGGCTCAAACGGGGCGCCTTTCATGGCCTCCAAGACCGTGGAAAGGTCCCAAGCCGGGACTGAAGGGGGCCTGGGAGGGTTTAACCTCCGAGCTCCTCGTAGGAAACGCACGACTAAGTCGTTTTTTCCCCAGTGACTGGCCAGACACCGGTTTAGCAAACGGTGCTATGGCCGCCACGTAAACTTTGAGCGTGGATGAGGTCCTTCCCTTATCCATCAGCTCCTGAAGGAAGGCAGGCACTTCCTTAACCCCGCAGTCCACAGGTGAAAAGCCACGGGCTCGACACCAAGTAGAGAACACCGACCATTTCGAGGCATAGAGCCGTCTGGTAGACGGAGCTCTAGCCTGCGCGATCGTGTTTAACACTCCTTCCGGGAGGCTAGCGGGTACCCGTTGATGGCCCATGCGTGCAGGGACCACAGTTCCGGGCGAGGATGCCAAATCGAGCCCTCCGCCTGAGAGAGGAGATCTCTCCTCAACGGTACAGGCCACGGGGCAGTGCTGGCCATCCGCATCAGGACCGGAAACCAAGCCTGGTTCGTCCAGAGCGGAGCTACAAGCAGCACTGGGCATCCATTTTCCCTGATCCGTTCCAACACCTGAGGCAGGAGCGAGACAGGGGGAAAAGCATACAGGGGACCGCTGGGTCAAGCATGGGCCAGCGCGTCCCTGCTTTTCGAGAAGAATACTGGGCAGTGAGCGTTCTCGCGGGACGCGAACAGGTCCACCTGCGCTCTGCCAAACGTCTCCCACAGCAGCTGGACCGTCTGCGGATGCAGCGACCATTCTCCTGTCGGGACGTTGTCTCTGGACAGCTTGTCTGGACCCGTATTCAGGTGCCCAGGCACGTGCGCCGCTTTCAGAGAAAGGAGGTTGCGCTGGGCCCAGACCAAGAGGGGTTCCGCCAGCCTGCAAAGGCGTGTTGACCCGATGCCACCCTGGCGATTTATGCACGCCACCACTGACATGTTGTCCGACCGGACCAATACGTGGTGGCCTATTATCTGGGGACAGAAGCGCCTTAGCGCTTTGTCGACTGCCATTAATTCCAAGCAGTTTATGTGAAGGAGCTTCTCCCGTACTGACCATAGGCCAGCTAGTGGTCTGCCCTCGAGCAGCGCTCCCCGCCCCGATGTGGAGGCGTCCGTAGACACCACCGTCACACCCGAGGCGATCCCCAGACTCACACCTGACTGATACCAGTCGGTCACTTTCCACGGTTTCAGAGCTGAAACGCACTGAAGGTCGACCCTGAGGCGAAATAGACCCGCGGTCCACGCCCTGGGGGAACTCGTGCTTTTAGCCATAGCTGCAGTGGGCGCATGCGGAGCAGGCCCAACTGGAGTACGGAGGCTGCTGAGGCCATCAGACCCAGCATTTTCTGAAACCTTCTGAGCGGGACTATAGAGCCGTGGCGGAAGGATCTCGCGACGTGCTGAATATTCAATCCGCGCTCCGGTGACAGGCGTGCTGTCATGGATAGCGAGTCCAACACTGTTCCCAGAAGGAAATTCTCCGACTGGGGAGCAGTGAGCTTTTCGCCCAATTGACTGTAAGGCCCAGCTCCTCGAGGTGCTCGAGTAATGCGGCCCTGTGTTCTATGAGCTCCGTTCGTGAACGAGCTAGAATCAGCCAATCGTCCAAGTAGTTCAAAACTCGCATGCCCCGAAGTCTCAGGGGGGCGAGGGCCGCGTCCATGCACTACGTGAACGTACGGGGTGCTATGGACAGGCCGAACGGCAGGACTGTGTATTGATATGCCTGGCCCTCGAAGGCGAATCTCAAGAATCGCCTGTGATGGGACGCTATTTGTATTTGAAAATAGGCGTCTTTCAGATCTGTTGACATGAACCAGTCTCCTTGGCGCACTTGCGCGAGGATTTTCCTGGTCGTAAGCATTCTGAACTGGCGCTTCCCGAGCGTTCTGTTCAGCAGTCGCAGATCTAGAATGGGTCTGAGCCCACCATCTTTTTCCGGTACCAGAAAATATCTGCTGTATACGCCCCCTTCGCCCTGAGATAGAGGTTCTATAGCCCCTTTTCTCAGTAGTTTCGCTATCTCGGCTCGAAGTAGATGAAACACTTCGCTATACACTGTAGTTTCGACTCGCGCCGTATAACGGCGGGGGCGTCGAGCGAACTGTAGCGAACAGCCTCTCGTTATAGTGTTCAACACCCATTCTGATTCCCCGGGAAGCCTTGACCACGCATCTGCGTGAATAGCTAGGGGTAGAATGAAATCTGGGCTCTGGCCGCGGCAGGACGGCGGCTCGAGAGCCCCTGTGTACTGGGAACACAGCACCGTGTTTACAGCGTTCGAGGCGGGGGGCGCGCTGATCACAGCGGGCAGCCTGGCCGCGCTCAGCTTCTCTATGGCGGGACGCGCAGAGAAAGCGAGCGGGGCAAATCCTGTGGGATTCGGCGCGTGTGAGGGAATGTGGGCACATTTACTAATGCGGCACATTTACTACACTGAGAATACTGTCAGCTCGCGCGACTAAATCACTGCTGTGTATACAGCGTGCGAGGCGCGCGCGCTGATCAAAGCCGGCAGCCTGGCCGCGCTCAGCTTCTCTGTGACGGGTTGTGCAGAGAAGACGAGCGGGGGTGAATCCCGTGAGATTCGGAGTGTCTGTGAGAAATGCGGGCGCGAGACAGCGGGCACATTTTCTGCACGGAGAATACTCGGCTCGCGCCGACTGAATCAACGCTGTGTTCACAGCGTGCGAGGTGCGCGCTAATCACAGCGGGCAGCCTGGCCGCGCTCAGCTTTTCTGTGACGGGTTGTGCATAGAAAGCGAGCGGGGGTGAATCCCGTGGGATTCGGCGTGTCAGTGAGGAAATGCGGGCGCGAGACAGCGGGCACATTTTCTGCACGGAGAATACTCGGCTCGCGCCGACTGAATCAACGCTGTGTTCACAGCGTGCGAGGTGCGCGCTAATCACAGCGGGCAGCCTGGCCGCGCTCAGCTTTTCTGTGACGGGTTGTGCATAGAAAGCGAGCGGGGGTGAATCCCGTGGGATTCGGCGTGTCAGTGAGGAAATGCGGAACAGCGGGCACATTTACTGCACTGAGAACACTGTCGGCTCGCGCCGACTAAATGTGTGTTAGTTTCGTTTTTACAGAAACCAAGGGACACGCATCGTGTAGTGTAAGCGGGCATTGTATGGGCGCGTTCACTACATTTTCTGCACAACCAACATGAGTTGGTTTTATTTGTGCTAGCCCTGCACCGTGGCGGGCTGTGTCTGGGTGTGGGAATGGGCACTGGGACGTGGGCATTCTTACAACACTCGTAACACCATCGGCCGTGGCCGGAACACCAGAAATGCACTCTTTATTGGATTTATCTGGGTAGCCATAGAAACGGCTTTTGTGCGCAGGCAAGCGGGCTGAGACACCGGCTGCTTCACTGCGAAATACACTGGGACAGTCACAACGCATGGAACTGAACGAGCGAGAAGTTTTGGTGGAAATCCGGCCGCAGCGGGATCTGAACACCGTCACTTTCCTAGAGAGACTAGGAAGGCCTTGAGACCTCGGGCTTTACCTCAATCCTCGGCCGGGGCCCGCGCTGAGGGGGGCGGCGTCCAGCAGAGCGAGAGCGCGGTGTTTGATCTCGGGCCTGGCGGCGCTGCTAGTTAGCCGAAACGACGGCCTTTGTGCGCAGGCAAGCGGGCTGTGGAACCAGCTTGCTCACTGCGAAATACACTGGAACAGTCACATTGCTTGGAACTGAACGAGCGAGAAGTTTTGGTGAAAATCCGGCCGCAGCGGGAACTGAACACCGTCGCTTTCCTAGAGAGACTAGGAAGGCCTTGAGACCTCGGGCTTTATCTCAATCCTCGGCCGGGGCCCGCGCTGAGGGGGGCGGCGTCCAGCAGAGCGAGAACGTCGAGGAACACGGAGCGCTCAGCTTCCGTCATCTCGGATAGCGTTAGCCACAAATGTATCTCACCATTCAGGCCGATGTAATCCACGGCTTGAGAGAGCGGACGCATCGGCTCAGTTTCAATGCCGTCTCCGGTAAGTTTGTCGAGCTCAAGTGCGGACGCGGCGGCAGACGGCGGCCGCTGTCCGTCTGGGAGCGACTCGAGCGAAGCCGGCGAAGCTGGCGGGCGAACCGGCGAGCTTTGGCGGGCTGGAAATAGCTCGGGCGCGCGCAGGGCGCGGCGCTTCTTGCGGCGCGGCATCACGGCGGGCTGGGATGCGGGCTCGGAGAACGAAGCTAGGCGAGTCCGCAGAGTCACCATGGGCAAGCGTTCAATATGATGGCATCCGCCGTCAGCGAGCGCGTTGGCCGCGTGATCCTCACCCAGGCAGGACACGCAGATGACGTGGTGGTCCTCGTCGCTGAGTGGGGCTCGGCAAGAACCACAGGAAGGCATCTTTAAAAAGACGCAGCTCTTTTAGAACAGTAGAAATGGGTGTTGCGTCACGTAAGCAAACACACACACACTTAGCAGAGTAAAAGGATATAGTACGCCGGAAAGCGCAGCAGGTACGGCAGTTGAAGGCGGCTGGGCCAGCGACTTCAGAAGATGGCACGTCCCGCTGAGAAGGCTACAAGTCAACGGCGCGGCTTCTCACTCTGGATCCCGCGATGCGTGAGCTTCGCGTGAAGAATGAAAAAATCAGAGAAATACAGCTATCGAGGGGTATTTATAGGGCGAGACCACGCCTATACTGGCGGGACATGACGAAATGAGCGCGAAGCGTCTTCATTCGTCATTACGTCACGCAGTGCCTTCACTCGATAGGCTGCAGCTTTTCCAGCGAGGCAGCCAATGGGCGCGCGAGCTGTCTCGCCCTTGTCTGCTTGCTGCTGCAAAAGCGTTTTGCATGATTAAAAAAATTAAGGATAATTTTTGGCTTCAATATCTCGAGGAAAGAGTGTTTCCCCATAGCGTAAGATATTACGCAGTACGAGAGATACTCTCGTAAGAGAACTCAGGAGATAAGCAGGAGAATAACAAAAAAAATACTTCTTAACTTTGATAATAACGGGCAGAAGAACTATGGAAATTCGGGGTTTATATACACAGAGAACGCAATCAAAAAAGAAACAGAACAGATGCGTGGAATTGGGAACTACACTAGCCTACTTAACAGGGAAAATAACTAGGAACTAGCAAACATGAAAAGAGCTAATAGAGTGAAAATGAAACTAAAACAGAACATACACGTTACAATTATAAGATACTAAATATTTTTTTATAGAATTGTTTCAAAATGTTTTGTGGACACTTAAGCTAGAGATAAAACAATCAAGCAAGACATTATTATGCAAACATTATTAAGTGTTACCTGCTATTTCAAAACTAACAACAACTTTACTTTGGCGGTACTTCTAATTCATACTTCATATTAACTATGGACACATTTAATAATCATTTATAATGTTATACTTACTGCTCTTCACTGAATAACTTCAGTGGCTTTAATAAGAATCAGTGTACATATAATTTAGTCTTAATATAATATAATATAGTGTTTTATTTTTAAATTTGTTTATTTAATTTCACTTGTTTACTACTGTTAAATACACCTACTGTGATCAAATAAAGCACTGTTCATTTCATTTGTACATTTGTAATGTTTATCTTTGTTTTTTATTTTTAATAACAAAGACAAAATAATGAAAAAGATTTCATCTTCGCCCATCCCTATACTTCTGCATAAATGGTGCAACCGTCTCATTTTTTTTTTCTTTTATATTTTGTTTAAAATATGGAAATTAGTTTGGCTTTACTGCTCAGTCACTTAGCAAAATAGTAAAACCATCATGAACAAATCATTAATGGTGATTTTCCTGAAAAAAAAAAAAAAAACGTGATTTTGTCATATCGCCCACCCAGAAATTTTACTCTGAGAGGCTCTATAAATATGGCCCCTGATCTAAGATTAGCTTTTCTCCCAGGCTATGATTTAACATCTCAATAGGTATTTTTTTAAAGATCCCAGCCTCAGGCTCACAATGTGCCAGACAGGAAAAAGGAGGTGCATGTGAGTATAAGGAATAAAAGCAAAAGGTTCGTAGATTCATGCCATCCAAACTTTAGAACATGCATGTTAAGTAGAACCAAAATCAAAAGTTGCTTCAGTAAAGACTTTGAACAATGGGAATTGAATAGAAAACTACAAGCCACAAATACACATCACAAAATAGTCAGAGAGAAGTGCACACAAAAACAGTGAGAGACAAGTTTCACAAGCACAGAGTGAATTAAAACAGGAAGTCAAAAGATGGTGACACAAATAGACAGAAAGCGCTGGCTTACCTGCTGTCATATGTAGGAAGGAGGGAGCTGAGTCAGTCAGCATGATCTTTGTGCTGAGAAACCGACGGCAGTAGTCGACATCCACCTCAAGCACTTTTCACAGCATGTTTGAAAAGAGCAGCACACTGCAGTCAATGCCTCTAACAGTTAAAATGCACTCTTTCTGTAAGTTTTCATCACTTGGTGGTGAGATCTGCAAATATTTTAAGCCAAGATCCACAACTGTAATTAATTTATTTGCTTTCTCGCATGGCACATCACTGTTTTTTCCCTCTGTTAGATTTTGGCTTGTGTGTTGCGTGAGGGAGATAAAGCCGTGTTTGCTGTTTTGATAAATTGAAAAGAATTTAGATGTGCATCGTGTGTCTTCGGGGCCTTTCAGTCTGGAGCATACGGAAATCGAGTTTTAGTACTGCATTTATTTTAGGAATACAAGCTGACTGGAATATTGTCAGAGAGGAGACGTGTACTAAGGAGGAGTTAGCTTTCAGCTTTATAATAAACATGCCTTGCATACTCTTTGAAAAGCATTTAAATTAATGTTTTTCCATCTCCATAAACTAATCTCCCTTTAGAGTCAAGCGCTCCGTCTTTGCTATCAAAAAGCTGAGAGAAAGATTTTGGTGCGATTCAAATTGGGCTTTATTCTTATGATAGCACACTGCAGGAAATGACAGATTAAATGAATATTTAAATAAGAAGGTGCAACATTTCATCACAATCTAATCTCCAGATAATCACCTGGAGAGATCAGAGAAAGGCTTCTGCTGTTGTCTCTTCTCAGTTCACAGTTCCATCAGCCAAATAAACTTCTGAGACTGAACAAACAAGATGAAACAAGCAGACAACAAATAAATAATACATAAGCACAGTGGGGAGCTACAGTCTGAGACCACTACTGAAACTTTCCTCTCCATTACAAATTACCATAATTTGAGGGGAAAAGATTAATTTACAGAAAAATAACATGAATGTCTTATTTGGTTTGTAACCTGAAGCTAGTTATACAGTAAATCAGATTTTCATTGTGGACCTTAAAATCTGACCGTTGAACCTGTGCAAGAATTGTACCTTTAGATTGTCTCACATATTGTATCTTATGTTACTAATAATGCACCAAGTGTAAGTGTGTGTGTGTTGTGTACAATTATAGTGTCTCTCTACACTGGAGAAAAAAAACTGCCTCAAATAACTTGACAAAATGTATTTATGATGGAATTTTTGGAACATCAAGTGACAGTTCTTGCAGGAACTGGATTCCAATTAGCACTTTGGTTGCAAGTTCCTCAGAGAACAGCATTTTCAGTCCCCAGGAATCCGAGAAACCCCAAAAAGTGCCACAAGCAGCATATCTGATGAGTACAATATTTAAGACAATATTTGTCTAACAGACTTTTCTTCTTTTTTTGAAAGTATATTTTATCAAGATGAAAATATTACGGTAAAAAGCAGCTCTCGTTTTTCCATCTGCATCCTTATTGATCTCTGTCTATATGGGGATCTGCATTTTTCTAAACATAAACCATAGAGATGCTGCATTTGGACCCTTCGTCCTTCTTATGCACACAAATGGTAAGAGGTTACGGGCAAAAGAGCTGCTTTCTTCTTCTGTAGAATAAGGAAAGACAAAGGCATAAAAAAGCAAACGATCCCGATAGTGGCATAATGGTCCATTAAGGTTTAGAATTACACTGCGTTAACAGAAGCTCCACAACCGCAGTATCATGGAGTCAATTCATTAGGAGTTGAGACAGAAAAGCACTTTCCATTAACAGCAATCTAATGATTCTCAATTAATAAAACACCAATCCATTGTGCTATGGAAGATGAGATAAGTGCAATTTATCTTCGGAGTACAAAGGTTACACTTGCCACGCAATGACACAGACACAGTGAGACATCTTTCAAGTGTGACATCGAACTGAGACCATTTGATGCATAGCAGCGCTGCACATGTTAGATGTATCTTTCCATAGTATCTCTGAATAGTTTCCAAAGAATTAAAGTTTGGCGCATAACTCACCCTGAAGCGACCTTTACCAAGCAACCTTGATTCAGTTTTTACCTGGCAGATGAACAAATCCCATAGACGCAAGGGACAAGTCATATCAGAAGGACTATAATAACAGAATTATTGGTGGCTTTTGAATTGAACCAGAAAGCAACAACTCTTACACCTATTTATTTATTTATAAACTGTTAATCTGCTGATATGGATAAGCAAAAAACTAAATTGAAATAAAAAAAATGACTTGTACTATATACACAATGTATATATGTATTATGTATGCAGTGGTGTAGTCTAGTTTTTTGTAGTGAGTATACTGTGATATACCAGCCCCCCAAATAAAAAAATTTTTTTGGGCACATTTAGCCTTAGATGTTATATGAATATGGTCCCTGAAGCACAGGTTTTATCAGCTGACAATTACAATACTTAAACATTGTAAGCACAAATAAAAATGTACTTTTTAAAAACTTGTGTGATATTCCTTTAAAATTGTGTTTTAATAGATTTGATTATTATTATTTTAAAAAGTACATCTTACTATGCAATTTCTTTCATAATTCCCTCTAGTTACTTAATTTAATTTACAACCCACCAAAATAAAAGTTTGTAGATAAAGACATTTGAGCTTCTGTGTTTTAATAAACTATTATTATTATTATTATTATTATTAGGCCTACTTGAAGTATACTCTACTGTGCAGTAGTAAAATATTTCTGTTATATTTTATATTTTAAGTTATACAAAACTTTGATTTTGAAAGGTTGTCATGAAGACTAAAGTTTGTGAGTGTGTATATGATACGAATGAACGACGGTAGTTTTATCAAATGAAATGGTAAAATTCTTGTGAAGTGACTCTCATAAAAGCTCTGCAATGAAGTTCAAATGTGTGCATGTTCTCCTCATAGACGCTGAAAACACCACGAGTGTCACGCGCGCGTCAGTGTGTAGTGTTCAGTGTGTAGTAGGCTAGAGCACACATTGAGCGCTCATTCACAGAAACACGCAGAACATTCAGAGTTTATTTCAATAGCTGTCTTTTTGAGCTTTAATATTCATAGACACTTAGTAAATATCGAGATTT
The DNA here is from genome assembly GCA_036326025.1 of Chrosomus eos. Lineage (NCBI taxonomy): Eukaryota > Metazoa > Chordata > Actinopteri > Cypriniformes > Leuciscidae > Chrosomus > Chrosomus eos. The sequence continues at coordinate 33,036,734 of CM070824.1, read as the reverse complement.
GATTCTATCATTAGCCTACTTTTGATTTATTCATTCAAAAATGGCTAAATTGCGTGACGTTCCGCTTTACAGTAGCCTAGGTTATTTGTTACATTTGTTGCTGGCTTCCGCGATTCGATCCGTGTCGCTGCGCAAACACAGACGTCACGGCGGGGTGAATTTATGAATGAAAATTCTTTCACAAAACGATGTTGTTACGAATCCTCACGCGTTTTAAAGTGGGTATACGGAGATCTTTGACATTTCCTAGTGGGTATACGGAAATCCTTGACATTTTCTAGTGGGTATACGGCGTATACCTGCGTATCACGTAGACTACACCACTGTATGTATGTGTATTATATACAGAAATTATAACAACTACACGGTTGCAACCCTGATATGGTAAATTTGTTAGAGTTTAAAAAAAATTCAAATTTACAAGAACTCTTTCAATAGATTGAAATCATAAGCATCCCTGACGTCAAGGTTATTTTTAGTAGCTGACATACATGAGGAAGATTAATCCATTAAAGTTCATCTTCCTTGTTTGTTTTCTAATAGAATTGAGTGATCACATATGCTAAAAGTATCTGCTCTCTCTATGAGTGTATGAGATTGCTTGTTAACAGGTAAATGATGATGAATGGGCAGCAGAAATGATATAAATGACTTCTCTGAATGCAACGTGAAGTAGCAGCAGAGTAATCCTGCAACAGCGATCAATTACTATTGACTGATCTTGCAGGCGGTTGACAAAGAAAAGGGTATGTGAGAAGAATAGGCAACAGCAAAGAAAAGAATAAATTAACCCAAATGTCAATCTCATTCACCACCTACAGCTGAGATTGGACTATAAATCATAACGTTTTGGGATTTGATGGCACCGTCAAATATTAAACTACATTTGCATCTGATTGGTATTAGAGAATCATAGGTTTATACTGTATATAGTCTCGCATTGCTGGACAAGGTGCATTGAGTGTCTCTTTTGAGCAGAAACGCACTGTAAATTCAAACTAGAATATACACTTCCAATGAGTGTGTTTATGAACATTAAACAATTTGAAACTCTCATTGTTTGCTCTAAAAAACTTAATATAGAGCCAGATATGTCATGTTTCATTTTATTAATGTTAAGAACTGATGTGCCTCTATGTTATCACTTCACATAACACTTCATAGTTCTTTGAACAGCTTGGAAATGAGCTGTTAAAGACCAAGAGTGACATTTCATCCTCACTCACACCCACTTCTAAAAGATTTTTGGCCTTCATTTGATCTCCATTAGGTCCTTTGAATTAAGACAAACCTAGAATTCCACAAATTACATTCATAGACAACATTATGATGTCTGTTTCTAACTGATATTTGATTGATCTAAAGAGGGTGTCCGAAGATTTGAACTGCTGCAATAAAAAAATTGCAATAATAATAAAAAAACTTGTACAAATATGTCTTTATACAAATTCAAAACATATACATTCTAATACTGACTCAAGAAGTTTGGTCAATATCAGATGTCAATATTGTGTTGACAAATGTGTATTGAAGCCGTAAAGATGCATTTTATATATCTGATAGCACTTTATTTTACTTTTATATGCCATATTTGTCGTTAGTGGCTTTAGTGGTGTTGCAATTTTAAACTCAGCAAAAGAAAGAAAAGAAAATAAACTTTCCACTGTAAATATTTGTATAAACATAAAATGATTCAACAACTGGGACTTTAATTGTTTACCTCCTGTAAACTGTTATTGTTCCACAGGTGCATGTGCAATAATTGTCTATGGTTCATTGAACAAGCATAACCAGCCTTGTTTAAACCCTTTCCAAAAGGTCTGTAAAGCATATTGGTATTTTACAAATTATCTTTCAAATACAGTACCCTGAAAAAGGGACTTTGTTTATGCACAAGTTTATGTGCATTAAACAATAATACACACCCCAAATATTTTATTACTTTATATATGTATATAAAATAATTTACTGAGTAAAGATAAAACACTGCTATGTTCCAAAAGTATGTACATAATACTTTTCTACTATACTATGTATCATCACATTTTTACAAAATACAATAATCCGTATAAATAACAGAATCTCAGTGCTGCTCAAAGTCATAACTAAATGCGACTTGAATGAACTAAAAGAACCTAGAAGCATGGTTACCTGTTGTGTGACAGCATGATAATGTAATTTAAAAACACAGACCAAGCTGCAAAGGTGTGATCAGTTCACAGAGTGCTCCACTAAGCTCATGTGATGAGAACTGGGCTCTGTCAGACAGAAAGTGTATTTAGGGTGCTAGACAGTGTGTAGGCAAATAGACTCATAGAGGACACTGGTATCGTTATCTGGGCACTGTGGGTGGTTGCATCACCAGGCCGCAATAATGATGATCTAATCATGTGTGTGAATATGTGTGTGTGTGTGTGTGTGTGTGTGTGTGTGTGTGTGTGTGTGTGTGTGTGTGTGTGTGTGTGTGTGTGTTGTGTGTGTGTGTGTGTGTGTGTGTGTGTGTGTGTGTGTGTGTGTGTGTGTGTGTGTGTGTGTGTGTGTGTGTGTGTGTGTGTGTGTGTGTGTGTGTGTGTGTGTGTGTGTGTGCTGCTCTAATCAGAACAAACCCCCTCATGATGACTAATAGCGATTCAATCCTTAGCCAAACTGCAGAATACCAGTGGCTTTATTCATAATGTTACTGAAAAAAAAATAATAATAATAAAGAAGCCAAAGACTGAAGTCGATAAAGAATATGCAGGCTGAAAAGTTCAGGCCTCTGAAACAATTCCTTGACAGAAAAGGCAATTGTCATTAAAGTAGATCTCCAAATCAACAATATCTGAATCTACATGTTTTTTTTTTTTTACAAACGTAAGAGGCAAAAAACTAAATTACATGATTGACAGTCATTCTGCATTTATTTCCTTTCAGATTAACAACATTTTAGATCTGCAAACAGCAAAATTGCAGTCCTTCAGGTAATAAAGGCACACAATGAGCTTAAGAAGCATGCATTCAAAACCTGTACACTTCTGAAAGCAGGTGTACATTTGCTTCAGTCATGATTACTGTATTTTACCATGTTTCACAACGTTCAACACTGTCCTTGTCTCTACTTTTCACAGGCAGGCTTTTAATTAAAATAATCACACTTAACATGAAGTGCAACCTACGTACAGTAACCCTACTGAGAAACCGTGTTTTTTATTTGCGTGTCAAGATTCAAACCTCAGTGTGTCCAGAAAGCTCTCCCTGTGATGACCAAAAAAAACTGGAATATGCTTAAAAAGTATCATATCATTGTTCTCCATTTTCACAGAGATCCACTTACAATGAAGTTTCATGCAACTTAAACAGTCATTAACATGATTATTTTCACAGCCAGGAACAGCATAATGAAGTAAACTTTCCCATATCTTACTATATGGTATATGATTGTAATATGATTTCACCATCTAAATACATATTACAAGTTGTCATGAGAGTGTGTTGGCAATATAAGTATCTTTCCAATTCATTCCTCATAACTGAGAGTGATTCAAGTGTTTCAAGCTTCTGAACACCAAATAAGTATCACTGAATTCTAAATGTCACATGGTCATGTGTCAATGCCATCGGTTTTCTGACATTTGCATTTGTCACAATAGATAGACCTTTTCAGTTCTAACGCCTGCTATTTTTACAAAACACATTTATTTTGGCTTTGTTAAAGAGTTCCTCTTCAAGTAAGGCGAGAGGTAAATTCCTTCAAGTGTGTTGAACTGAATGGGTAGATTTGCTAACACCACTTCAAAACCAACATCTAAACAGAAGCAAACTGATTCACCAAAACTGAAGTTAACAAGCCATCTCAACAACTAAAGTATTGACAGCAGTACAACACAGACACCCAAATATATGTTAATAAAAATAGTATCCCACAAATATTGACATATAAATGAATACAGGCCTTTTTGAAGGATGACGAAGGCTGTTCTACTACTTCTTTTAGTTTCATGGCGGATTACAGGCTAACGTTAAAGGTGCCTATACCGACGAAGAATGTTGCCTTTTTAAAGGGATATTCCACCGTTTTTTCATATTAGACAATGTTATTCTCTTATCTAAGATGATTTGATACATGCCTCTCTCGTCTCAGTGCGTGCACTTAATCGCTCTGTCGGGCGGAGAACTTTGAGAGCAGTTAGCTTAGCCCCATTCATTGTATATGGGCCAAACAGAGATGAAGTTAGAAGCGATCAAACAAATCCACGTTTTCTCTATTTAAATATAGTTACACGAGTAGTTACACGACCAAGTATGGTGACTCTAAATAAAATGTGGCGCTTTTTATAAGCGGGTAAAATGGATAACTATAATGTATGGCGGAATAGCACTTATTGGGAGCACTTCGACTCGGCGCTGTAATATCTTCACTCGTGAAAAGTCCTCTCCCCCCTCTCCCTCTCCCTGTCATTTCCGTCAATAGAACCAACGTGACTTTTACTTCTACCTGTGCTACTAGCAAACTGCAAGAGATCATTTACAATGGCGGACTATGTAGATAATTATGACTTGTTTGTAGCAGACCCAGAGCCATATCTGTTTGAACCCGAGTACACAGAGGAGGAACTTATGGAAGCTTGTTTCCGCCACAGAATGAAAAATAAAAAAGGTAATTGCGACTTTTTATCTCACAATTCTGACTTTTTTTCTCACAATTGCGAGATATAAAGTCGCAATGCGTGTTATAAAGTCAGAATTGTGTGATATAAAGTCAGAATTGCGTGATATAAAGTCACAATTGCGTGATATAAAGTCAGAATTGTGAGATATAAAGTCGCAATTGCGTGTTATAAAGTCAGAATTGTGAGATAAACTATTCTGAGAGGAAAAAAAGTCCGTCTTTTTTCCCCCATATAATTGGACTTTTTAACTCGCAATTGCGAGTTTATATCTCACAATTCTGACTATATCTCGCAATTCTGACTTTATCTCTCGCCATTCTGACTTTATATCTCGCAATTCTGACTTTATAACACGCAATTGCGACTTTATATCTGCGACAATTACCTTTTTTATTTTTCATTCTGTGGCGGAAACAAGCTTCCATAAGTTCCTCCTCTGTGTACTCGGGTTCAAACAGATATGGCTCTGGGTCTGCTACAAACAAGTCATAATTATCTACATAGTCCGCCATTGTAAATGATCTCTTGCAGTTTGCTAGTAGCACAGGTAAAAGTCACGTTGGTTCTATTGACGGAAATGACAGGGAGAGGGAGAGGGGGGAGAGGACTTTTCACGAGTGAAGATATTACAGCGCCGAGTCGAAGTGCTCCCAATAAGTGCTATTCCGCCATACATTATAGTTATCCATTTTACCCGCTTATAAAAAGCGCCACATTTTATTTAGAGTCACCATACTTGGTCGTGTAACTACTCGTGTAACTATATTTAAATAGAGAAAACGTGGATTTGTTTGGTCGCTTCTAACTTCATCTCTGTTTGGCCCATATACAATGAATGGGGCTAAGCTAACTGCTCCCAAAGTTCTCCGCCCGACAGAGCGATTAAGTGCACGCACTGAGACGAGAGAGGCATGTATCAAATCATCTTAGATAAGAGAATAACATTGTCTAATATGAAAAAACGGTGGAGTATCCCTTTAATAGTGTTAAAGAGTGTGACATGAAAACGTCTCGGTTACATATGTAACCCTCGTTCCCTGAGTACAGGGAACGGAGACGTGTTGTCGGGGGAGTTCCCTGACGAATTGGGATCACGCTAGGGAGACCAATCGACTTCGAGTGAACTAAAACGAGCCAATAAATATTGGCATGCAAGATTTGCATTCCGCGACCCGCCTGCCAGTGCGGGTATAAGGGGGAAGCAAACGCATACACAATGCTTTTTCGCTGAGGAGCCGAACAGTGTCCAGCCCTCCGCGAAGGTACAGCAACATGGCGAAGGGACGACACGTCTCCGTTCCCTGTACTCAGGGAACGAGGGTTACATATGTAACCGAGACGTTCCCTTTCGTCCTGGGAACTCCGACGTGTCGTCGGGGGAGTTCCCTGACGAATTGGGATCCCTAACAAAACGCCACGGTGCTGACCCCTTCCAGCGCCTAGCTAAGCTACCCTGCAGCAGTTTCTAACAAGATGCGGGAGCTAGCTAGGGAAAATCACACTGCTGTTCCGCAAGACCCACTCAGTGGATTTGGATAACACTGGGAAAGTGTGCCCAACCCATAGGAGGGAACGCTACGGAGCCCCTGCCCGCCCGAAGGGAGGCACTGGAATACACGTATGTACTAACCCATGGGGTAGTGAAACATATGGAAGTCCTTGAGGTAGTCCCAGCCCGAGGGGTGGGAGCGTACTCAGCAAGGACGACAGAGGAATCTGTTGAGAGGAAGACACGGAGCTAACCCGGAGGGTAGCTGGAACGTGGAGAATGGGTCGCCGAAGGGACCACTGTTAAGGCCACCCAGTCTAATAGCAACTCCTACGAGAGGTAATAGACCTGGCACCGGGCGATCCGCCTCGCCTGATGCCGAAGGGGTGATGGAGGAACTCACGAGGTTAGCCGTATGTTGGGGAACCAACGGAGTAAAAAGGCGCACGTATCCGGCCCACGGGGCGGGAATGGCGTAGCAAGCCGACATAACCTAATTCCTTGCGCTACCGGCCGTAGCGAGTACACGGGAGGAAGCAGGTTCAACACGAAGGCTATAAAACCTAGCGAATGTGTTAGGTGTCGCCCAGCCTGCAGCTCTACAGATGTCTGTCAGCGAGGCGCCTTGCGCCAAAGCCCAGGAGGAGGCAACACTCCTAGTAGAGTGTGCCGTCAACCTAGGTGGGCAAGGCACGTCCTGGGAAACATAAGCCCGGACAATAGCATCCACTAACCAGTGGGACAACCTCTGCTTGGAGACAGCCTTCCCCTTCTGCTGGCCTCCGTAACACACAAAGAGCTGATCTGAGGTCCTGAAGCTTTGCGTTCTGTCCACGTAACAGCGCAGGGCGTGGACGGAACAGAGAAAAGCTAGGGCTGGGTCTGCCTCCTCCAGGGGCAGCGCTTGCAGGTTCACTACCTGATCCACAAACGGGGTGGTAGGAACCTTGGGCACGTATCCGAGCCGGGGTCTCAAGACAACGTGAGAAAGGCCCGGCCCGAACTCCAGGCACGACTCGTCGGCCGAAAATGCCTGCAGATCCCCTACCCTCTTAAAAGAAGCCAAAGCCAACAGGAGAGCTGTCTTCATTGACAGAATATTCAACTCGACCGAAGGCAATGGTTCAAAAGGGGGCCTCTGGAGTGCCCTAAGCACTAGAGTTAAGACCCAAGAGGGTAAGGGGTGCACACTACGAGGCGGATTCAGCCTCCTAGCACCCTTAAGGAATCTGATGATCAGGTCGTGCTTCCCCAAAGACTTACCTTCTACTGCACCGTGATGAGCGGCTATAGCGGCAACATACACTTTGAGGGTGGAGGGAGACAGCCTTCGCTCCAACCCATCCTGCAGGAAGGAAAGCACGACTCTGATCGGGCAAGTTCGGGGGTCTTCCCGGTGGGAAGAGCACCACTCGACGAACAGGTTCCACTTCAACGCATAGAGGCGCCTCGTAGAGGGGGCTCTGGCGGAAGTGATGGTGTCTACCACACCCTGTGGTAGGCCACCTAGAACCTCCGCGTCCCGTCCAGGGACCACACATGGAGTCTCCAGAGATCTGGACGCGGGTGCCACAAGGTGCCCCGTCTCTGGGAAAGGAGATCCTTCCTCAGAGGAATCGGCCAAGGAGGGGCTGTCGCGAGGAGCATGAGTTCTGCGAACCAAGTCCGGTTGGGCCAATACGGCGCAACGAGCAGGACCTGCTCCTCGTCCTCCCTGACTTTGCACAAGATCTGTGCAAGAAGGCTCACTGGGGGAAACGCGTATTTGCGAAGACCCAGGGGCCAGCTGTGCGCCAGTGCATCCGTGCCGAGAGAACCCTAGGTCAGGGAGTAAACAACCGGCAATGAGTCGTGTCCGGAGAGGCAAACAGGTCTACCTGAGCGGCTCCGAAGACTTCCCATATCAGCTGAACCGTCTGGGGGTGGAGTCGCCATTCTCCCGGAAGAGGTGGCTGCCGTGAAAGCTCGTCGGCTGTACGGTTGAGCACACCAGGGATGTGAATGGCTCGAAGCGACCTCAGATGCTTCTGACTCCACAGGAGGAGATGGCGGGCGAGTTGCGACATACGACGGGAGCGTAGACCACCCTGACGGTTGATGTACGCAACGGTCGCAGTGCTGTCCGTACGGACCAGTACGTGCTTGTGCAAAAGCAGCCCCTTGAGGCGAGACAAGGCTAAGCGTACTGCTTGCAACTCTAGGCAGTTGATGTGCCAATGCAGTTGAGGCCCCGTCCACAGACCTGAAACTGCATGCCCGTTGTACGTGGCCCCCCATCCGTTGGCAGAGGCATCTGTGAAAACCACAGCATGCCTGAAGACCTGGACTAGGGGCACTCCGGCCCGTAGAAACGCAGGGTCTGCCCAAGGACTGAAGGTTTGGCGACAGTGCGGGGTAATGTTGACCCGGAACGTGCCGCTCTGCCACGCCCATCTCGGGACTCGATCGAAGCCAGCGCTGAAGCGGTCTCATATGGAGCAGACCGAGCGGCGTTACTGCGGCTGCCATATGCCCCAGGAGCCTCTGAAACTGTTTCAGTGGGACCGCTGACCTGCCTTGAAAGGACTTGAGGCAGTTGAGCACTGACTGGACGCGCTCCTCGGTGAGGCGCGAAGTCTGAGCGACCGAGTCCAACTCCATACCGAGATAAGAGATCCTCTGCATTGGGCAGAGTTTGCTCTTGTCCCAGTTGACCTGAAGACCCAAACGGCTGAGGTGCTGGATCACCAGGTCCCTGTGTTCGCACAACAGATCCCGCGAGTGAGCTATTATGAGCCAGTCGTCGAGATAGTTGAGAATGCGAATGCCATGTTCTCTCATGGGAACAATGGCCGCCTCTGCGACTACGCGGGGCGACAGGGCCAGGCCGAAGGGTAAGACCTTGTACTGATATGCTCGCCTCCGAACGCAAACCGAAGAAAGGGTCTGTGTCGAGGGAGAATCGAGACATGAAAGTACGCGTCCTTCAGGTCGATCGCTGCAAACCAATCCCGGGGACGGATGCACTCGAAGATGCGTTTCTGCGTGAGCATTTTGAACGGGAGCTTGTGCAGGGCCCGATTCAAAACTCGCAGGTCCAGGATTGGTCATAACCCCCCGCCTTTCTTGGGTACAATGAAGTAAGGGCTGTAAAACCCCGACCTCATCTCGGCTGGAGGGACCGGCTCGATCGTGTCTTTCGCCAGCAGGACGTAGATCCCTTTCCTCAGGACAGGGGCATCGACACTCCGCACTGGAGTGAAGTGGACGCCTCTGTACCTGGGAGGCCGGCGGGCAAACTGAATTGCATAGCCGAGCCGGATAGTACGGGTGAGCCAGCGGGATGGCTCGGAAGCGCTAGCCAGGCTTCAAGAGACCGTACCAACGAACCCACCCGGACCACCGGCGTACCCGCGGAGGGGCAGCGAGGTGGAAGGCAGGGACCAGACTCCGGAGGCATTACTGCGGCCGAGAGAGAGGTCTGGGTGTGCGGGGCAACACCTACCTGCTTCCACCGGGGAACAGACGGCAGGGAAGGCTCGGAGGCATTCGGCTGCGGGCTGTCCCGAGGCGAAGAGAGGAGGGGAAACGAGGAGCGAGGCCCGAGGGCGTCGAGTCCAGGTTTTCGCACCTTCTTGCCCAGCGGGAGATGAGAGTGACGAGGCCGTGGTGGCGTCACTGACATCTGAGAAGTGGAAGAGGGGGAAGGAGTGGCAAGGCATGGGAGCGTTGCTCACTGCAGTCCGCACCCTCGTGACCCAGAGGTGGAAGAAACTGCTCTAGAAAATGAGGGTACCACTGGACTCCGGGGAGCCAGCGGCGGAACAGAATGAAAAGATTCTCCACCCCGTCCTCCTCCGGGGGAGGGAGAGGTGCGTGCACCGTCTCCGAGAGAGCAATTCCCTACAACGCTGGGTCACCTGTCTCAGGGCTGCTGAGACAGGTGGTGCCGTCTTCCTGCGAAGCTAGACATCACAGTAGAGCTAGCTGTGACAGCTTCCACAGGGGACTGACACCCTTGGCGACAAACAGACTGAGGAACAACATGAGTGACTTGGAAGCACATCGAGTCAAGCTCGTAGTTTCCTCAGCCTGCTTCTGAACTGTGGAGAGCCGCTGGGCACAGTCTCCAACAGTGTCACCGAAACCTTGAGAAATAGGAGCATCGAGAAAGAAAACTTTGGCGATGTCTCGTACGTCTACAAGGTTAGCCCTGGGAAACTTCTGGACCACATTGTGGACATCGTCTGACCGAGGGCCAGTGCTGTGAATAAAATCACGGTAGTCACTAAGCACAGCTCAACCCCGACTCAGAACTACCCTTGTGCACTGCGTGTTTTTTGGTCTACACTGACCATCACATGCAGGGAAGAGGTGGTCTGCCATTAGCAAAACCACCATCAAGGGTAGTGAGAGAGGAAAAATTTTCACAGATTTTGGCACCAACATGCCTCCATCCTGAAAAAAGTTTTTCACACACATCCAGGCAAGCACGGGGGCGGGGCAAAGCACTGCGCGCCCAGAGTAGCCCGGGAAGTGTGGCTGTCAAGTCTGGACCTGATTTAGCATGAGCGCACACACCATTACAGTGGGAACTCAGTATCACCATATCCAGAGTGTAACAGCCCTCTCTCCGATGCAGCGATCGACATCTGATCCTCCCCTGGAGCCCCGAATGAAACACTTGGTTCCTCATGAGAACCACCAGTAATTCCATCCGTAAGCTGCCAGGCATGCACAAAACAGTGAACGTGGCCATCAAGCTTGATGACACACGGCACGCTGAACGCTCTTTCAAGACAAACAACGCGCCGACGTGGTCATGCTCTCACACTAAACCACCCACGAACACAGTTTCAGCATGTTTGCGATGCGCTAGAGGAGTGAGGGGTACCCTCACTGTAATCCTCAGATCACCAATGCTATTAGCCAAAGTAGGCCTCTTCTGGTGCAGAAGAGGAACTAGATCGGGGAATATGCAAAGGGACTCCACCTCGTTTGAGGCACTTGAGTCTCGACCGCGCATCTAGACCGCCGAATGACGCGCGCTGGGTTGCCGTGACAACCCGCGCTGTCAGCCGGCGGCTCGACGGCACACGGCACGCTGAACGGCTCAACCCCTTACGAGAAAGGGGAGACGAACAACGCGCCGACGTGGTCATGTTCTCATGAGAGAACATGAACCACCCACGAACGCAGTCTCAACACGCTTAAGCCCAGGCATGTGAAATAGTGATCGTGGCCGTCAATGAGGACAGGAAACGACCGCATCCAGAAACACACAGGTGAAACGTCATCCTGAAAAGGACGCGATCTTCACCCGTGTTGCTCTTTCAGAGAAAAATACTCTCTAGTTGTGCTGAAGCACACAGGGATCAACGCGGCAACACAGCGGGGAAACTGCAAGCCCGCTGCGTGCACTCAACAGTATACCAGCTGTTAAAACAGCTCTTTGTAAACACAGCGCGTGTAGTAACAGACAGCAGACGGGAGATCGCGAAGACCGCTGAAGCGCCGTCACACCAGCACAGAGAGACTCTCAGGAAACAGCAGACTCACAGTCTACAAGCTCATTCCACTCAGAGGACACAACTGGTCGGCTCCGAAGCAAAAAGCATTGTGTATGCGTTTGCTTCCCCCTTATACCCGCACTGGCAGGCGGGTCGCGGAATGCAAATCTTGCATGCCAATATTTATTGGCTCGTTTTAGTTCACTCGAAGTCGATTGGTCTCCCTAGCGTGATCCCAATTCGTCAGGGAACTCCCCCGACGACACGTCGGAGTTCCCAGGACGAAAGGGAACTTTGAGCCAAATCAAGATGGCTGCCACAAAGGTCAAAGATCATGTACAGGTATATGGGATATATTGCCATAAGTGGCTTCAAAACAATTAAACCTGATTTTGCTTGAAGACTGAGATTTTACATTGACCACTAAATGGTGACCCAACACAGGACCAAATTTGTTTATCAAACAAAAAACTATGTCCTTAAAACCAACCAAAAAAAATATTACTATTAATTAATTTATTACATTTAAAGTCAATTTTAAGCCAATAATTCACTGCAAAGATTAGTGATGTAGTCTGGATTGTATTGTATTTTACCTTAGTATTAACATAATTAATTACAACGCATTCTCACCCCAAGGCGTCATCTAACTGACAATTTTGACCATGCTTCAATATTCGACGCTAAATGTACCCTTTAGCGTCAGTTAGTTGACGCGATCCCAGGGCGTCATCTAACTGACGCTAATAGTTTTTAATCAGTTTTCAGTTTTCATTTTAAGTTTAGTTTAAATTGTAGTCATTTAAAATTTATTAGTATGATTTTTATTAGTTTTTGTTATTTCTTAAATATTTATTTTTAATTTGGATTTCTTTTTATTTCAGTTTTAGTTTGAATTTGATTATTTCAATATAAATGTATTTTATTTAATTGGGGGGAATGGCTTTTAACTAAATATATGTGTCCTCCCAAGCTTCATTTGCTATCCTAATTATGCATGTGTAGTATTATTGGTCTTTAGCAGTAATTAACTTTTTCTTTATTCCAAATATTTTTTTCATAATATGGCCCCAATACACCGCTAACATCTGCAACTTTTTGTTGGTTATTTCTTTATAATTACCACTTACAGCCTAAGGTGTACAACTGAAAAAGAAAATCACTTGATAACTTGCACAAAGTGTACTTCGAACAGTATGTTCTTTTAATAGTGCAATTAACCTGGTTTCACGGTGTTACAACGTCTCTAATGATTCAGCGTGAACCTCCATGAGTAAGAATGATAAGGTGCCCTTATCTTTAAGAGTGTGGTGCACTGGATAAATAAAGCAACCCAAAGCCATGTTCAATAAGAAGATCAATTAAGCCCTGGGATAATGATGCGCAGAACAAATAAACACAATGGTTCCCTTCAGCAAGTGAGATGAGAACCCCCATGAACCTCTTTGAGTTCTGCTCCAGTGAGGGCAATTACATTGCATTCTGTCATTAAACAGATAACAGGAAATGCCTGTAGAAAAGTGTGACGTTAACGCATACAGCAACACACACAAACACCTCAGTCAGACTCAGAAGTCAAATAAATACACACACGCCCATTGTGTTTCCCAGAGGCGCACCTACGCATTTGTTGCGGAGTGTGCAAAATCAATGCTGCTGTCTACCAGACATAGGGAACCAACATAGATGTTTAAGGCCTTTAAACATTAGAAATGATATAAAATCTGAAATATTATATTATATAATAATAATAAAATATATTCTAAATTACATAAACACAACAATTTAATTTAATTTTTAAACAATCACTGCAATATATTACATTATAAAATATGAAAATAATGGAATATATACTGCAACAAAAAAACACCTTTACAATAACTGTTGAAACATTGATGTCATGGCTTACAGTATTACTGGAGCAAAAACTAAAAAGGACTTACTGAACTTCAGTGTGTTTTATCACATAATTTAAAATGCCGTTTGGCTCTTCCAGCTTTCCGTAGTGCACATGCACACTATACACGAACAGTTTACATTAGCAGTGTCTCATTTTAGAAAGGTAATTCTGTCACAACAACATGTTTTGTATGCAACAATATTATTGGTGGCCTGCATTGCCACCATTATATAAGAACTTAACTTAGCTGGACAAGGACATCACTGTTTTCTCCAGAGCGGTCTGCATAGATAAATAAACTAAATTAACAACTTTTTTATAACAAAAATTAACCAGCACTGTATGTAACCGTGAGCCGAAACAAACTTTGTGGCATTATTGTCCTGTTATCACTGTAAAGCTGCTTTGAAAAAATCTGTATTGGAAAAAGCGCAATATAAATGAAGGTGACTTGACTTGACTATGGCAATGTTGATATGTTTGGTCTTGGTGGAATAGATCTGCCATGCTGCTGCTACTGTTGGATATTGCTACTGCTACTTCAGAGCAAGTAGAGACTTGCTACCAATAAATGACACACTGCTGTGAGCAAGTAAGACATACTGCTGCTGTAAAATATAGCATACATGAATTATCCACAACAGACAGGTGGAGCTGGGGAAGGTGGAGGGTTAGTCCCAGTGAAGCAAAATGCAAGCCTTGAATGCACTGTACTTTAAGTTGCTTTGGATAAAGTGTCTGCCAAACTGCACAAAAAAAGTCCCCTGGAATTATAAGGTTCTATCTGCATTCTGACTGGTTTTGAGATATTGAGCTTTAAAGTTTTTGCATTCCATTCGACTGTGTAGAAAGAACCTTTTTATTTTCTAAATAAAAAGTTCCAAAATGTACACAACTTAAAAAATAACATCACATAATGTAACGAAGTGGTCACAGAATAAGAATATGTGAATAACTCAATTTTTACAAAAATGTCAGATAGAACCTTATAATTCCAAGGGGACGAAATGCAAATGTGTACCTTATTAGTTATTTTTAGGTTATTTTAAGAATGCACACTTAAAAAAACATCAATGACTGTGGAAACCCGCCTTGTGTGCAGCTGCGTATGGAGCTGAACATCCTCTTTTTTGCACCCCTGGTGTTTTTAGAGCTGCTTTCTAGTAGGCAACAAAGCAAATGAAGGCTCCATTGCTGAGCTAGTGGGGTAGAGGAGTGGAATGATGGTGTGTGTAGAGGATAGGCTCTCTTTTCCACATAAGAGTCAGAGTACAGTTAATAAGCCATTCAGAGACTGCAGGCTGTCTTATGCCACCAACATTCCCCACACACTAATGAGTCCTCAAAGGAAAATTAGCCTTCTCTGGTTCCATTGTAACCATAATCATCATAAAGTGTCTTTGGAACGTCATGTGATATATTGGTGCATAGTCTGAGCTAACAAGAGTATAAAAACCATTTTATTATTTAATCCTGTTCCTTAACATGCAAATGCATACAGACATATACGACGGAAGTTAACTTAATTGATGTGCATGCACACATCAAAACAACACATTTGTGTTAGTTTTAGAGCTCTGTAGTTCGGGTAGTCTAATAGTTAAAGATCTGGGCTGCTGATGCAAAGGTTGCGGGTTTAAATCCATAGACTCTATGGCATAGAGGGACAATCTATTAGCTGCAGAGCTTCTGAGGTAGCAGTTCTGTTCTAGTACTATTGTGCCCCAGGCATTTGCCTAAATTGCTCCATGGGGATTGTCTGCTAAAGACCAAGTAAATTCTCTGGGCTTCTTGCACATCTGTATGTCTAATGCCTCCACACATTATAAAGCAATTTAAACAAAATGATGATAATACCATTACTTTGTATCAGTGGCTCTTAAACCCTTCAGGCCACCAACCACCTTAGATTAATTCAGAATATTCAAGTACCAAGTCACCATAATGTTCCACCTATCTATACAATTACTTATATACAGAAACCTAAATGCTTATTCAACTCATTTTTGTATGGTCATCAACACCTAGACATAATATAAACAGAAAGTAAATAAATGCAGTTCACATGCTGTTTTAGTTTTTATTATACTTTTGAATTAGCTTTTATTTTAATTTTTATTTATTTATTAAATTATTTATTTTAGTTTAATGCTTTTGTGTTTTTTCTTTATATTGCTATTAAGGTTGTATTTATTTTTATTTCAATTTTATTATTTATTCATTTCCAGTTAATAATTGTAGTGCTTGACTTAGACGTATTGCCGTGCAAGGCAACATTTCTATTTTATATTATATTAACAGATCCTTTATTGAAATGAACAGAAAAGTTTTTTATAACGTTTTTTAGTTAAAGGGTAACTAAACCCTAAAACAACTTAATGATCTGTAAGACTGGGGCTTTATTAATGCTGTTCATTGATTCGAGTACATTTTTTGAGATTTGGGTAAAGTGTTTTAATTCTACAATGGTGTAAAAACGTCTGAGTGCTGCGCTCTTCAGGTTGAATGGTGGCTACTGCAATTGAATTTTCCTATTGGATGTTGTGGTACTGCGTGACATAAGCAGGCACCAGCTCACCAGGGGTGGGATCTTAGCCCCTCCTGGTAGATGCTGTAACGTCTCGTTTCCGTATGTCACCCTCGTTCCCTGAAGGAGGGAACAGAGACGTAGTCGACATGTCGACTGATTAGGATCACACTTAGGGAGCCTGTAATCTTCGAGTACTGTTAAATCGAACAACATGCGAGGGGAGCGTAACTCAACGGTCGCAATGTTGTCTTTTCAAACTAGTAGAGGAGTGAGGGAAGCCTCACTATGATCCTCCGATCTTCCATCCCACACGGCACCGTAGCAGGTCGTGGTAATGGGGACTCTACTTTCACGCATGAAGGCGAGTCTCAATCTCCACACCGCAATAGTCATGTTCTCGCTATGAGAAAATATCCACAAAAGCTGCTTCAGCGTGCTGAATATATATATTTATATACAGTACATATATAGCCTATAAATACATTATTTTCTTCTTTTTTGTAAACATGCTGCAACCATTGTGACCGTCAGAGGGGGACCAAAAACGCACGGATTGTATCGACTCCAGGAAGAGTAGCTGCTCGTGTGCAGCTAATGGAGATCGAAATAAATTTAAAAAAGACGCAAACGCACCCGTGTTACTCTTTCAGGAAATTTGACCCGTCATCGGGGGAATGACCGCGGCAACACTGAACAGTGAACTGAAACAGTGAAGCACTTACTTATTTGCCCTCTAACCTAACCAACCGTTAACAAACACAAAATTGATGCTGTTAAAACAGCAGTTGAGACCTCAGAAGCTCGCGATCCTCGCTGTAGAACCACCAGCACTGGGAGAGTCTTCCAGAAGAACACCGACACACTCGCTCGTTGTAATATAACAACACTCTTCAGATACATCGACATGAAGACCTATCGGCTCCGAAGCGAAAGACAACTAGTGCGTGCATCCACTTCAGTATTTACTTATTGCATTTCACGCACACCAATGTGCATCGGCTCGTTTTATAAGTACTCGAAGATGACAGGCTCCTTAGCGTGATCCCAATCAGTCGACACGTGCGCGTCTGAAAGGGAACTCGGTCTACACTGACAAAAACAGTAGTGTATTCTAACTTTCTAAAAGTAATTTTTAGTGTACACAATTTAAAAATAAAAAACATTTAAATTCTCCCTAAATCAACCTGAAAACATGACTGACTGGATTCTTAATTTGAATGATATCCATTGTCAAGATTTTTTGCGTCAGTCTTGGAATGTATACAGCATGAATTTAAAGCTTGGAACCCTTCACATTCTGCCATGCAAAGCATTTGGCTATTTCCTGTTATCGCTCATTTTCTCTAAAACAAATGGTCAAAGTGGACTCATTGATGTATTATGCCAAGAGAAAGAATCTGCTGAATGTCTTTTGATTATGCATTTAAAATAGTCGGGCTTAAAGATGCCAACTCTGCCCAACTAAGACAAAAGACCGTAACTCACCAGAGTGTGAAACTGAGAAAAATTGACTTTAAAGTTATCTTAATGTCCTGACAATTGAGTTATAGGTATAATATTCTAATTTTCACATTTTGTAGTGTATACCTGTATTAACCTATCTACAAAAAAAATTTGAACTCAAATTTGACCTTTGACCCTTTTTCGGAAGTTAATGTATTCTGCCTTAGGATTGCCCACAAAATGACAATCGGTCATACCAAGGCAAAACACCTTAACTTCTATTTTATAGCACAATGTTATGATAACACTTAAAATGTAAGCAACATTAACCCTGGACTCATGATAAAAATGGCTTCACATGTATCAACAAGAAGTTGAAGTAGTAAGAATAGTTGGAAAAGTATGAATGGTTTTAATTAACATGAATTTCATAAAACAAAGTTGATTAACACCACGAATGCATAAAAGATGTAAAATATTTAAATGTTTTTTTGAAAAGTTGATTCTAAAACTGAAGTGTGTGTGTGTGTGTGTGTGTGTGGTGTGTGTGTGTGTGTGTGTGTTGTGTGTGTGTGTGTGTGTGTGTGTGTGTGTGTGTGTGTGTGTGTGTGTGTGTGTGTGTGTGTGTGTGTGTGTGTGTGTGTGTGTGTGTGTGTGTGTGTGTGTGTGTGTGTTGTGTGTGTGTGTGTGTGTGTGTGTGTGTGTGTGTGTGTGTGTGTGTGTGTGTGTGTGTGTGTGTGTGTGTGTGTTTAAAGATCAGAGCTGTGTGAGTCTGCAGGGCATAAGGCCTGATTGTTCCCCTCCCTATTCTTCATACTCAGTCATTTTGCAGATGACCTAACATTTATTAATACTAGCTTTATTCTCATCTGAATGATAAATAATTAATTTTTGTATAAAATAATTCTACCATTAAAAACACATTTGATTTTCTTTTTTAATCAATGTAGAATGTGTAACTTAAAAAAAAACTTAAATTAAAACCAATGCACCAATGCATTTATTGTGAGTGTACACAAATATAAGCAAACTATTTGTAGTTTGAATGATGTCCTGTACAAAATTATGGAGTATGTTTATATCGCGCCCGCCCCCGCGCCTCTCTCACACACACACACACACACACAGACACGCACGCGCACGGTAACCGAACTGGGTGAGGCGGGGCTTTAGTTCTTTGTTGCAGTTCACGCCTGCTACGGCGTGTGTAACATTTTTCTGTCAACTCTGCATATCATTCGCGATGATATATAGTCTATCGTTTGTCGATGGAGCAGGTTCAGATACCACATGTTCTGACCGCGTTTGTGCAGGACTAAGCTCTGAGGACATCAGAAGTTACAGGGACTGATGGCAGCTGTACAAAGTAGGCTACAGTACACACGCTACATCGTAATTTAAATTTTAATGGAGAGTAAAACAAAGGCAGAACACCGTAGCTACAATCTAAAGGTAGCATTATTTGATAGAACACCGGCACAGTAACTTCATATTGACGCGCGGCTAAACAAAGGCAGAGCACCGTAACTCAAAATGAGCGTTCCAAAACAAAGCCAAAGAGCCGTAACTGATGTTACGGTGTTCTGCCTTAGTTTCTCATGGGCTTTTGGAAGTTACTGTTAAGACAACCCATCATTTTCTCGTAAAAATAAAAGAATTGACTCAAGATACTTATCCACATGATAAAGCAGGTCTTGAATGTGTCAAAAATATAAAAAACTCATTTTCGACCAAACACGAAGTTACGGTCTTTTGCCTTAGCACGGCAGAACTGCTGTGCTCCTTGTAAATAATTATTTATCAGGTCTGTCTGCTACAGAGCAAATTAGAATATAATGAGAGAAAAATATGATGATATGTATTTTTAATCAATTCCATGTTGTTTGGGCTAACACAATGTAATTTGGGTCATTAAAAATATCCCAGAGTAAATACTGCAACTCTGTAGGAGCTCATCTGTTCCCTTTTGTTGATTAAAGGGTAAGCAAACAGCATTTTCTCCAGCACTCTAGATATGCACTCATGCACTCTGGGAGAAATCTTCGCTTGTTGAGTGGAGCTGGAACTGCATGGGGGATTTAGAAGAGAAGAAAATGCTATCACAGGTAAAAATCCCAGGCAAGGTCAGTCAAAAATATATTTCACTTCTCACTAAAAGCTGCTGTCCAGAGTTCTGAAAAGGGCTGACACTGTCCAGAGTGCTGAAAGTTTTAACCTATAAACTGAAACTTTGTTTTGTAGTTTTTGTATTTGAAGACAGACAAACATATTGAGACGGACCTATCATATATCTCACATGCAAAACAAGAGTGTGAAGATTCTGTTGCTGCTTTCCATTAGCACATGGATTTTAAAATCTTCCTGATAGTAAAACAAATGTTACTTTAAGGTGATATTTAATTGTGTGTATGAATTTGAATTTAATTTTTCCATTTTAGCAATGCATTCATTACATTTGGTAACCTTTAAACACAGGATTTGGAGGATTCAACTCAAAACTTAATTTTCTTTATTCTTCATAAAATGTGGGAGAGGGGTTAGGGAGAAAACTGTACTATATGTTGTACCTTTTTTGTACCTAAGGCACTTACCTAAGGAGGATCCGCTACTCTTATCCTCCACTCGGCCTCTGCCCTCAAGAGCTTGTCTGGGTTAGGTCTTGTCCAAAGTGTGGGACATCTGTGGGACAGCCTCTCTTTGTTCTCCTTTATGTGGAATTTGATTGTGCCTATAACAGCCTACAGCTAAGGCTCCCTGTCAAGGGGAAAAGGTGCACACCTTCATTAAGTGAGCTATTACTGGTCCTGATCATCCTAACTGGGTCGCCCAGACCTCGTGGCCTCCTCTGGTGGTGCTGAAGATGTCTGTGCTGCTTTGTTGGGAACCATACTTCTTTCTGGCCACCACACTTATATAAAGACCATCAGATTGTTCTAAAAGTGGTCCATATGACTCATACATATTGCAAGTGTAATTAAGCCATACACTCTAAGAAAAGTCTCTAAAAATAGGGCCTAAAGTGCTGTTTTAATAAGGAATTTTCCACATTGTTTTTCCGAGGTGTTTTAGTTTTTCTAATTGCAAGAAAGATAGAAAGAAAGAACTATTCATATAATTCACTTCTATTTCTATGTACACACTCACATTCAGAGAAGCTGGTTGCAAGGCTTGGATTACAGATGAGACGAGATGAGAGAAGAGTGGACTCCTGGAGCTCACATTTGCAGAGGATAACATGTTAGCGGCCACATTTTTGGCTGCTGGTTCCTCTGTTGTCTCTGAGTTTGTAGGGGTTGAGGATCTGTTGAACCACATGTAATGCATAGCATGCCAAAATATAAATGGCCTGTAGCTAGTAGCTCCTAAAACGTATTACATTAAAGGGATTGTAATACTTTGTTTATTTATGGGCGCAATTCTAATCTTAACCGGATCTTATTTTGTCAAAGGGCAGGATCTCAATTTTTGTATTTTTCTCAGATTTGGAGCTTTCCCGCCGAGCAAGAAACCAGTGTGCCAGTTCTCTCCAGTTCAGTTCACAAAGAATGCGTTTTTACATTCCACTGCATATTCATTGTTTTATAATGTAAATATGCACTAGACTGGCATTTGCCATGACACTGCTTCTAAAAAACAAGGTGCTAAAAAAGGTTCACCCTTTAAAAAACGTGTCTCTAGTCCTGCCAGTTTTTCCTTCCAATACGCAAACTGCATTTCGTATCACTCAGACCCTAATGCAAATGCTGGTGCCACCTTGCTTCTCAGTTACTGATTTTAGTGAGAATGACCTCAGGGTTTACTTCAGGGGTTTTTAAACGGTTCGACGGCACACATGTGATTCGCGGATTAACTGCTATGTTTAAGTGAAAGTGTATCATTTGGACGTGTTTTGTCTTGCCAATTTACACATTTAAACGATTTTAAACGCGGAAGAAGAGGTGAAAATCGGGACTCGCTCGCAGTTATCTGTGCTCACAGCCTCACACACCCGAAGCGCACGCACGCAGAGAGAGAGAGAGAGAGAGAGAGAGAGAGAGAGAGAGAGAGAGAGAGAGGAGAGAGAGAGAGAGAGAGAGAGAGAAGCGGGCGTTTCAGACAGTGCTTAAACACCGAAGTGATTTCTCTTTTGTGTTTACTTGTGCTTAACGGACACATACACAAAACATGTCAAAATACCCACGATAATTATTGTCTCGGTTATGTCATAAGTAACAAGGTTGAGAAAGAAACCAGAAGTGTGTCAGTATTCAGTCCATGCATTTGGTCTTAAAGTGACAGCAGCCTAATATATATTTTTAAAAAGCACCATATCATCATCATCATCTACCATGTTCGAGAGAAAAGAAGATAGTAAGGAGAGCAGTCAGGAGGATGATGACGACAGCTTGTAGGATAAGTGTGTCGCATAAAGTGTGAATACCAAGCGCATCTCCATGTGCTGCCTTGAAAACCAGACCCAAAAAGTTATGTGCACCCCTGCAAATATCGTGCTTTTGCAGCATGTACTCGCACAAATAATTAAATTTGCATTAGGTTTGCACACATCATTATTATGGCTGTGCTGAGTCTTTTTGCCGCAATAAACTTAGCTTAAACACGATAAAAACGGACTATAAACACTATTTTAAAGTAGACTTTTATTAAGCAAATAAATTTGTGAAACTTTACTCACCTCTGCTTTAAAACAGACATCTGTTGGAATTTTAGTTTGTTTTCATTCTCATCATATGTTCCTTTGTTCAGTTTTCCCACTCCTCATTTGTGTTAATTGGTTTCAGTTGTCTTCAATTAATTATCCTCGTTTGTGTTTGCTATATAAGTTGATCCCTCACATTCATTCTCTGTTACATTGCATTTAGTGTGTGTTGCCCTTTCTGTCTGATTATTATATTTTATAATCATCAAACTTTGTATTGGAACTTTATTCTTCATCTTCTTCTGCCTTTCTGCAACCACCCATGGCAACTATATTACTGTGCTGTACTATTGTAGATGTATTATTTATTGTTTAATTTTACTTCATGTATTTAGTTATTTTTACACTGTTTTCCTTTAGAATTTTCCGCGGATGAGACGTTGAACCGAGGTCCTGACTCTCTGTGGTCATTAAATATCCAGGATGTCCTTCGAAAAAGAGTAGGGGTGTAACCCGGCATCTGACCAATTGCCCTGGCCTCTGTCCATCATGGCCTCCTAATCATCCCCATATACTGATTGGCTTCATCACTGTCTCTCCTCCACCAGTAAGCTGGTGTGTGGTGGGCGTTCTGGCTACAATATGGCTGCCGTCGCATCATCCAGGTGGATGCTGCACATTGGTGGTGGTTGAGGAGATTCCCCCTTCCATGTAAAGCGCTTTGAGTGCTAAGAAAAGCCTATATAAATGTATCGAATTATTATTAACAAATTATTATTATAATTTTCCACGGACCCCCTAGCATTCCCTTATTGCCACCCCTCTGGGGCTCCCCAGACCCCAGCTTGAAAACCCCTGGATTGCTGTAATAAAAATTGCAGTGATTGTCTTGTTCATATGAGAACACTGAAACAGATGTTTTATTTTTCTTAGCAGACGCTTTAAGATCATCAATTTCATGTTTTTTCACTGACTAAAATTTATTTTATTTTAGTCAAGAGAAAAACTGACTAATAATAATAATGATGATGAGGAATTTGAAGCATTTACTCATTTTAAATGATATTTTCATCTAAATACACCAAAAAAAATCCAGTGAGGAAAATGAAGGAGCACTGACAAATACTACAGTGACAATTTGGTTTGTGTGTGCGTGTGCCTGTTTTTGAGACATAGTAAATGCGACAGGAAAGAGGAGTTCTCCATTTTCTCCCATTGCTTGCCAGAAACATCTGAGAGTGTGTTTAATCACAGGGCCATTAGGAACACCATATGAATACATTCACCACTTCCCTCCTATCAATCTCTCTCCACCGTCCCTTACTGGGAGCACTGCCAAAACTCTGTATAGCCACATTCCTCACATAAATTTCCAAAGGAATATATTATCTGTTTAAAAAATCCAGCTGGGATCAGCCTCAACGAGCTCAGCAAACAGCCTGGCAGATATTGCTTATGTCATGTCTATATAGAAACATATTTGTTGGATCCAGTCTCAGCAAGCCGAGTGATTACTTTCCGATATCAACATTCTGTGCTGGAGCAAGTTCATATCCTGCCTCCTTCACGATTGTCCTTCTTCGGGGTCACATTCACTTCCTTTAGGGTGTGAGTTAATTCAACTGTACATCAATTAATAATTTTAAAGTCGTCATGAAACGGAAGTAGTGATAGGCTTTTCTTGGTTATGTCTGAGTGAAATGTCTTCTCGAACTAGAAAAAATGTAGGGCAGGACTTCTGGAATTGATTGGGTCGTGGTTTGCTATTGCTCAGATCTCATGTAGGTGGGTTGAATAAACACATCATCAGAGAACAGAAGAGGGACTTTAAAGCTGTTTTAAGACTGTTGAATTTAAATTTGTGTCATTTGTGCATCTGATGTTCGGGACATCTTTACATTAATTTCTCAGTTTCTGCTTTTGCAAAATGCTTCAAAGCTTAATTTTGAAAGGCTAATGATAAGTTTTCAGTGACTTTAGTTCACGCATTAATTCTGCTACAGTTGCATAAAACGTCAGGTCTAAACTATTACAAGAAGAGCCTCACAGGTTTCATTATCAGAACATTGTCCGCTCCTTAACCAGCCACTGCATCAGTGCCTCCGTCAGAGTCACAGAAGAAAAATAGTTCTTTCATCTTTTTTTTATCATTTATTTCTCCATTTGAGTGTAAAACAACCGAGGTTTGGTGAGCCCAGCAGGTTGTCTGTTTAAAATGCAAGAGAATAAAACTGGCTTTTAGATTCACTTCATGTCAATGTCTCTGCTTGCCTGTTAGCTGCTCCTCTGGGAAATTCTGAAGCTGTTGACTGGCTGTCGTGGAACACAAGAACACGGGTGTTTGTACTTTTTGGACTGGAGCATCTCTAGTTCCTTTCCCAACATAGTGTGGGAGCTTAATTCTCTTAATATAAGTGCACAACATTCTTCGGCCACTTCTCTTGGACAAGTTTCTTACAAGTATTGTGTAGCTTGGTTGAAAGGAATGACCCTTTACCACTCAGTAATAGTGTTTTTTACCTTTAGCTGAGGGTTTCTTACTATATTTTCTGCAGCAATTTGGTGAGAATATTGCATTCCCTACAGTTAAAAGACCAGTCTCAGTTTGAGGTTAAACATCGAATTGGTTGGCAATCAACGAGCTCTGCCATGTAAGAGTGAGAGCTGTTTCATGCACAGTTGTAAGCATGCACATTGTGAGCTAAGTGGCCTTTCCATTCACTTTTCATTTATTCTGATATTTGCAACATTTAATTGTGCATCCAGTTCAACCAGAGGAAAGGTTCCTTGGTCATGTTTGAGTGGGTCATAGAATCTTTCTTAAGGAAGATGTATCATTTCATCCACTTTTTTATTTTACTCTATATATTAAATGGATTTAATATATCTCACTTGGCTTTTGAAGAACTCAAACTTCCTAGGTCGGAACAAGATGTGTATCTAGGGTGACCAACTGTCCTGTTTTCCCAGGACATGTCCTGTTTTCATATAACAAATTTCTATCCATACAGAGGAGGCATAACCTACTTTAAATGTATTGAAATTAATAAGGTTTCTTTGAGTAAACTTCGAGTATCATTTGAGTAGGCCTATCTGTTTGCCGGGCCGAGTGTCCTGTTTTTTCAGGACAAAATATGGTCACCCTATGTGTATCTCTTATAGAATGATTTCTATAACATCTTCAATCCAGCGATTAAATTCTCAACTTATTGCAGCTGTCTATGTTCAGCTGGTGTCTGACTACGAGTAAGTTCGCAAGGGTTTAAACTTGTCATCTTCTTCTTCCATCCAACTCTCTTTCAGTCTGTGAGAAGCACCTTCCAACAACTTCTGCTTTTTAGGATCTACATATTACGAAAACTGTAGGTTCACTTGCACGGAAGATTCAAATTCAAACCAACATTTTATAATTAATAGGGATGCATAGTACCATATTAAATATATTTATTAAAAAACTGTATCAGTCGATAGATTATATATAATTTCCAATATTGGATATTGAATTGTGTATTTCTGTTGTTTTTACATTTAGATTACATTTGACATCATCAAATGCTCACTTAAGGTTAATCTTAAAAACACTCAGGTTTTAATTACACCGTCAAATGTTGTATTTAGCAAATCTCAAAATGAATTTCCATTTTCATACCCTATATGCTGTAAAATTAAATTCTTGCTTCTTATGATTACATTTTGCTTTTAGTGCATTGTTTTTAAATTATTTAGACAAAAGCGTATGCACATAAGGATGCATAACAATCTGTAGTCATTTTAAGACATTCAGATACAAGCTATGGAAACAAAATAAAAAACAAGGCAAGAGGATGCAATATAAAGGCAAAATAGAAACATGAAGTGTAAGGCAAGAGATAGACGGCCACATTTGGAATGTGTCTGGCAGACGGTGTGGCAGGGGGTCTCCACGGGTGCATTTATCTGGGTAATTTCAATGGGTAAGGCAGCCAGTGTTTCTAAATTCCTACCAAGCACAGTTTCAGGAGCTCGTGGGCCACCAAATGGGTTTCACTAATGGCGGTCCTCAGACACATAAGCTCCACCATAACACATCTGTTGAGCTGGCAGCGGCATACGTGTAGAGCAAGTGTCTCCAACCCTACTCCTGGAGGGCTAGCTTCCTGCAGACTTCCGTTCCAACCCTAATTTTTAAGTAACCCTGAACACCTTGATTAGCTGCTTCAAGTGTGTTTGATTAGGATTGGAGCTGAACTCTGCTGGACGGTAGCTCTTCAGGAGCAGGTTTGGAGTCCCCTGCTGTAGTGTGAATCAGTTGAGGGTCTTGTTTGATCCCAGCTCAGATTAAACTACAGATTAAACACATATACACACTTAAAAATAATGGAAATATCCACAGCAACAGTGTCAAGAAAAAAAAAGCCTTACCCATGTCCATGTGTCGCCCCACAGGATTTGGTGCAGTACAAAGTTCAAAATTGTTCAATTAGTCTTCTCATTACCCTTGTGAAGTGACTGTTAATAGCAGAACTGTTAGAAAGCAGCTCCTGCATAGAGCTCACATAATACAGTAACTGCTTTCAGATAATTTCACAGCATTTAATTGATTGGCCATTATTACAAACATAATGGCCAGAATTGCACATCAAGGTGTCCACTAATGCCACTGTTTTTTTTTTTTTTTTCATTAAAGTCACTTGTTAGCTTTGACGTAATTAAAATTAGGCATGGTCTGTGTTTCAAATTACACACATAATAGAAGTGGGAAAACTGTGGTCAGTCAATTAGCGCAGGCAGTGCTTCCATTATTCTCAAGTTTGTTTGTTTTTTTTGTTTTTTTATTGAATCTCATTGTACATGTGATTCACTGTCAAGATAGGTAGGCTATATGCTAAATAATATCAAAATGTATACAAATTATGGTACACTTTTACTATAATTTCCAAAATGTCCACCTCTGTGTTGTGATGTACTACTAGCAAATTATTTAATCATTACATAAAAATAAAATTGTACTATGAAATATTTAGATATAAATGTTTTTATTAATGTAGCCTGTCCTTTCAAAATCCCTTAGATTTTCATTTTAACAATCTTCTTCCAATTTTATTTATATTATTATTTATAATAATGATTTATATTTAGACTGATTTTTAATATATATATATATTGTCTATTTTTGTCTATTTTTGTCTATATTTATTTATTTATTTAGTATATTTAGTATAGTTTCAACAGACCGATCAAAAAAACTGCCTATTTAATATATAAATTTTTACATGGTTTCATGTGCAAATGCTGGTTAAGCATTTAGAGTATAGTGTAAATCTTCAACATAAAGCTAAACTATGGGTACCTTCCGTAACATTTCTGTTTAATCAGCAGTGCAGCTCCACAGAATCCAGTGGTCTTTGATAAAGACATTCTGTGCCTTTTGAAGCTTCCTTCAATCACAAGTTAATTGCTCATACTGGCAGGCTAACTGTTGCTAGGTGATGTTACGGACCGGCGTGGGTTTTCATTCACGAGAGGTCTTTATGAAGAAGTGAAAGCCATGAAGCCTCTGATCTTTAGAATGTATTATGACTCAGTATCTCAAAATTAACAAAAAATACAGCCAAATATCTGTCTACAACTGAAAATGATAAAAGGTTAATAAGGAAAACATAACAGGTAGCTAAATAAAAGGGCAGGACAAGAAAAAAAAAACAGACTAAACTGTCTGCCAGAGTTGTAGTCGAAACCAGCTAATTCGAGTCCAAGTCCAGGCCAAGATCTGAGTAAACTGAGTCTGTAGACCGAGACCAGAAGAAGGTGCAGTTCAAGTCTCATCTGGTCTTGAATACTACAACACTGCCGTCTGCCCTGTTTCACTCAAAAAATGCCTCTAGCGTAAGATTCTAATATAATGCTTCTGCTGCTGACGGTGATGAAGATGATGATGACTGACGATGATGATGGTGACGTGTTGATGATGTTGAGTGGCGATGATGAGACAATATAGTGAATATTAGTGATGACATAATAGCGATGACAGTAGTAGTGATGATGGTGATGATTGTTATGATTATGATGTTGATTGACGGTAATGATGGTAATATGTGTTGGTTGTTGAAGTAGATGGGTGCGATGATGATGATAAAGAAGATGAAAATGGTAACTGAATGGTGACATCATCAACCGATGATGATGATGATTGTGACTGATGATGATCATGGTCATGATATGAATTAAGATTAGGTATCATTTAAATTTTTGTGATTCCAAATATGCTTATTGATTTCCATTCTTAAAGAGCAACGTGCAGGTTGAATTTATAACTGAATTAATACTTGAAATTGTCTGAAGAGGTAGAAATTACTAATGAAATCTCATTTGATGTAGAGATTTTGATGAAAATGTGCTAGGCTCTGGAATACCCCTTTCCCGCTAGCAACGCGTCATATGACGTAGGCCGAGGCAAACAAGAGCTCGCGTTCAGCTGTAGTTAGAGCGGTAGTGAGAGACAGAGAACGTTATAGATCGAGTTTTAGAGATGCCATAAATTATTGTGTTTGTGCTTGTTGCACGAATTCCAGTCTGTCAGGACATCGTGTCCATCATTTTCCTTCTAGGAAAAACAAGGCTTTTCGTTCTTGGGTGCGTTTTGTGCAGGTGAAGAGAGACTTCACTGCCGCGTCTGTCACCACACACTCGGTCGTTTGTAACACACATTTCACTCCGGAGAATTATAGACCTGGAGATTTTTTGCATCACAGATGCATGGTTTAATTAATACGGCTTTACAAACATTGCATTTTGCTGTCTTGCTCTGCGGTGTTTCCAGTGTGAAGTATTTACACACAGCTCAATGCGATCCTGCTTGTTGGCTGCAAACTGCAGAGTGGATTTCCTGAGGGGGGTCTCTGTGTCTCATTGAGCCGCGCCTCCGTTCAGGAAATCCATTCCACAGTTTGCAGCCAGCTAGCAGACTGGCCGGCGGGAATCACTTTTGGAGTCATTTCATCAGGATATCGGAAATCTCCGCAGGTTGGATCGGGAAAATCCGATGCATGAATTACGCTGGTATCGGTCCCGGTCCCGGGCCCGGATACTGGATCGAATCGGCCCCATCCCTACCTGTGGGCCATCATAGGCATGCTCGTCAACATCGGAGAACTCGGTTTCTTCATTCACATCCATTGTAACCTGAGCTTGAACTTGACCAGACTGCCTTGCCCATCGTCACTTCCGGTTAGTGCTTTATAGACGCAGAAGTTAATTTATCACAATTTCTCTCAAAATATCTTTAATGGCTAAATATATATTACTCCAGATCAGAAAATCTAGTTGTTTTATCATCAACATACACTATGCTATATAGTGGTGTCCAACCTGCATGTTGCTCTTTAAAAGTTATTCAGTCAAGATCAGTGAGAGATTTTCTTTTTCATATTTGTTCTTTGATTAACATTAATGACACAGACAGCAGCAGGTATATTAGGCTGCTGTCACTTTAAGAGCTAATGCACAGATCAAATATACTGTTACAAGTGTGTTTTCTTTCTCAACTGTTTACATTAATTTAAGACGATACTTGCAAGATCATTTTACATATGGGTGTATTTGTTTCCATTCTAGTGCAAGAAGACACAAAAGAGAGATAAACTCAATATTTGCACACTAAATGAGAGGCAAATTTCATTGTGCGCTTCAGATTTTGCATAGTTTTGTGCTTGAATGGTTTAAAATCACATCAAAATACACACACAGGAAGAGATACAAGGGTTTGAAATATTAATTTTAACGAGTATCCGATTCCTGACTTTAAGTATCCGATTCCAGAATTTTTCGATTCCCAACCCTAAAGATAAAAGTGACTGACAATGATGATGTTTTGAGATGATTTTGCCTGAAACACATAAAAAATTCTCAGTTACAAAAAAAAATGATGTTACATTGAAGTAACAGTAACCTGGTTTGGAATGAAATGAGGGTAAGTCATAACAGATTTTTATTTTTGGGTTAATCAATTCCTTTCACTTCAATTTCTGTGAAATACTACACATGGTTATTTTCCCCTCTCTCTTGCTTTCCCCTTTTTTTTTCATTTTCACCACTGACTGTTTGTTTTACAGATTGGATAAGTTCCACAGGAAGTGTTCTCATTTTGTAAATTTAGAAACTCCCACTAATGGAAAATAGGGTAGTTTCAATGTCAATATTTTCCCCAGATGGTAGGCATATTCATGCTTCAATATTTCACTCACGTAAGCAGCTGCCCAACCATACCGAATACATTAGCTACATAAACAATGGATGTGTTACCTTAAGCATTCTTATAGTTCAGACAATGATATTGTTGTCAAAGTTTTAAGTTAAATCAAATTGTTTGCAGCAATTAACACACAGGCTGTTGGATGACTCCGGTTGAGCGGGAAAGCAACAGCTTGGGGAAAAAAGCAATTTTAACAGCCTGGAAGTAGATTTAGATATTCAGGAAAGAAATACAGGTAGCAAAACCTCCCCACCATCAGTAACAATTCAGACCAAAACAAAACCAAAGAGAGGTTTGAATTGTCAATGGGGAAACAAGCAATAAACTCAAACAAAGACAAAGGCTCAAACTTGCAAAGCTGCAATCTCATTACCATTTTTCCTGTTTAGATGCAATAAAAATCATAAAACAACAACTCCATCCAGGCATTTCAGATGGTCTGACACCACAGGGAAGTGAAAATAGAGATGAGAGTGTGAAACTTATGGCTATATGAAATATGTAGTTTTGTGTGAATTTTGGATGAACCGTGTCGCAGAGAATTTGTTGAAATAAAAAAAGTGCAAATCCCTGACTACCACAGCCTACATGAACACAAACAAACAGAAAAATGCCTGCTGACAAGGTAAGAGTTTTCAATTATTAATTAGGAATCACAGACGGTTGCTCAGAAATAGGGCGTTCTCTTTTGCCTCAGGAACTCCCTGTGTTCCATATTCATTATGATGTTTCAATGCCTGAATGATTGCAGTGCTTTTCACTCTGAGCGAAAAACTTCACCAGGCCTCTAATGCATCATTTAAACTGTGGAAAGACGGATGTAAACGGCATTCCTCTTAAAGATGCAATCTGTCAATAGAAAGGCATAATTCTCAGTCTCTGCCTAAAATATACTCTGCTTTTATTCACACTGTTCCTTGAGCTATTGAGTAAACGGGTTTGTCTTTGTAAGCAAGTGAAAATAAAAAAAGGAAACTCTATGATGTTATAGTCCCAAGGAAATGAAAGGGATTTTTTGTTTGTTTTGTTTGTCTTTTTTTTATCATCTGTCAAGCAAAAAATACAAGTCTGATCATTTAAAATAGTAATCACACCACATATTGCACGATTTGAGATGTCATTCATGTCATTGGCACAAATAGTGCAGGACTAACACACTAAAGTTCCCTTTCGTAGTCACTACGAGTTACGTTGTGACGACGAATGGGGTTTTACTTAGAAAGCCTATCAACTTTGAGAATATAAAACGAGCCAATGGCAGGAAAATGCTGTTGCGATGCACCTGTGCACTGGCGTAGGAACCGGGGGGGACGTGTCCCCCCCCAATATTGGAGACAGTCGCATTTGTCCCACCCAAAAATGACACAGCGGAAGACAAAAATATTTGCCAACTCTCACGCATTTGCCGTGAGACACACGTATTTGATTGGTTTCCCTATCAAATGTCGAGAGCGCATTATTGTAGCGCGAAAGTACATTAATATAATGCGCAAGCGTGAATCTCTCTGCGCACGCGCGGAATATGATGTGCCGAGCGTGAATCTCAGATACACTTCTCTTGTAAGAATTCTCTCTCTGGGCTCGCTCAGAGAATATGCCTGCACTTAAAAAGTGTTCAGTGCAATCGCGAATCTCTCCTCTTCCCCAGCTAACAATTTTAGGTTATAAGAACGTTGTATTAACGTTCTTGCTTGGTTATAAGAACGTTATTCAAACGCTCAATTCTCCCAATATTGGAGACAGTCGCATTTGTCCCACCCAAAAATGACACAGCGGAAGACAAAAATATTTGCCAACTCTCACGCATTTGCCGTGAGACACACGTATTTGATTGGTTTCCCTATCAAATGTCGAGAGCGCATTATTGTAGCGCGAAAGTACATTAAAGGGGTGGTTGATTGCGATTTCACTTTTTTCATTTTAAATAGTGTGTAATGTTGCTGTTGGTGCATGAACATTATCTGCAAAGTTGCAGCGCTGAAAGTTCAATGTAAGCAGAGATATCGTCTTTTAAAAATCAGGAAGTGTAAATGCCTACAAAAACGACTCGATTGGGACTACAATGGGTTTTAGACGTAACTAACCCATCAACCCTCCCACCGGAATACGCAAAAAAGGGCATGGCATTATTTCTGCAGCTTTGCCGAAGAGGAAGAGTTACAGGGGAGAGCTAAACATGCCGTCGAAAGTGTTATTTTCACACAGCTGTCAGGTCTTCTGTGTTCGGGCTTCCTATGGACGCTGTAGTTCGTCAACAATGGATACAATTTATGTTTGATAATGTTTCTGACAATTACAATCGTAGTTTAGCTCTTTGTGCGGCACATTTCACTGAAGACAGCTTCCTGAATCTCCAACAATTCAATGCCGGATTCCACAAGAAACTGTTGCAAAAACCTGAAGCTGTTCCAACGTTAAAACCAGAGGCAGCAGTTGTTGGGCCACAACCTGTGAGTAAGACTTAATCATTTTAAATGTATTTGTATAATTTTAGACGTAATGGTTTCGTTTTATCAAGGACGTAAACAAATGCCAGAGCTGGCTTTATAGTCACTTTGTTATGCTATTTCGTGTTTCTATGGCAAACGCGTACAAACATTTTGGACCTGAATTTGTAATCATATAGATTTTGTAAATGTATTTGCCATGTATAGCTACTTTATGACGTAATTTTTCGATTTGATCATGAACGTGATCAATGTCAACAGTGTTTGTTTAGTAGCCATGTACACCTAAAGAAAACGATACACAGAGTAAACTAAGTTTTGTTAATAGCTAAACGGTTGTTCATTATATCGATAAAACAATAACTTTAAAAAACTGTATTGCTCATGTAATCATTTGTATTAAATGTTTAATCAAGATAAAAACGTAACTTATCTCAAAAAGCTAACAAGCAGCAGTAGCATTTTCAAGTATAACAGGGTGTCAAACTTCTTATGTAATAATAGAAGAATAGAATAATAATAATTCAAAAACGTACCATTCAGAAACGTTTTGTAACAGCCGTGTTTGTGGAGGTTCTGCTTGACTCTCTTCATCGCCGCTTTCTGGGTCTGATTCGGGCTCAAACTGATACGGCAGTATCGACTCCATTATTTACATTAACCAAGCATGAAACTCACTCACACCCGTAAAGGCAAGGGGCGTGGCGGTTCCGGACAACGTGCGCAACGCAGTTTAGCCAATTACAACACACCGGCCCAAACTAACCAATCTGAGCCCACTGCCTGTTTCTGAGGGAGTGGTTTCATAGGCCCAGTCCCAAATGGCGCACTTCATGCGGACTTTCGGTCTCGTGGACTTAAATTGCGCGTGCTCGCCGAGTCTACGAGTCCGTAGGCCGTCCCAATAGCATTTTAACGCTCTGAAGTGTGCTCAGCAGCGCCCCCTTTGTACCCTTGAAGCGGTCTTCCGCGAAGCCCGCATAGAAGCAGGCTCCACGCACTTTAACTACCCAGGAATCCTTGCGAAAGGCCAATCAGACAACAGATGGGAGGATATTTCACTCACGGACAATTGTTAACATGGCTCTGAGAAGAAAATATTTAAGTGTAATTATCATTACGGTTTTTATGACAAGACACAAGTTTATACAAACATTATGATCATCAACCAGTGGTTGATGTCTATAACATAGGCTAATAATAGCGAGCTGAATAATATAATAATATAATATTATGATTCATAAAATAAATAGAACAGAATGTCAGGGCTTTTACTGAGTCATAAACACAACAACAATAGTCAGCATATTTCCCCGAACCTGCAGCTCCTGTCCATAACAACAACCAGACTGTCTTCCGATTTTTTAAAAAAACTTTACAGACTCAAAATACATGTTAAAGGCTGCTTTGAAATGAGCAAAGTTGGGTTTTGAGTTACTCCACTTAGTTTGATGAATATGAAATTTTCCTAATAATAGAAACAAATCAATAACATACATTTTTTTTATACAAAAGTCAAATTCATTTGTATTAAGTAAGACAGATGACAAATTTAAGACAAGGGATCTGTATCTCTGCTAAAGGAATTTAATATATGTCCGTGATGCCCTTTATCCTTTTTTTCACCTTTTTTTTCTGTTCTGTTTGTTCTTTTTTTTTTTCTTTTTTTTTTTCTTCAAATTATTGTTGTCTCATGTTTTACTTGTCAAAGGTGATACTTATCAGAAAATATGTAAAAGAAATGTCAACTTGATATCAAACTCTGTGATTTTGAAAATTCAATAAAAAATAAATAAAAAAAAAAAAAAAAAAAACAGACTGTCTTCCTGTTTCCGGCGTGATGATCGAGTCTGTCCCAAAAATACCTCTCAATGCGCCCTCGCGGACTCGCGCTAAGGGCCCTATAGGTCTGCACTCATGACGTCACTGAAGTGTGGACTCTGAGGAAGTCCACAAGTCCGGAGTGTGCCATTTGGGACAGGGCCATAGACTCAGGAAGTAAACCGGACGTTCAAATGACAGAGGAGAAAGAGGCTTACAATAAAGGTGAAATTTATGAAAAATAAGACTTTTAAAAAAAGAAAAACCACGAATACATGTTATATTGCACCCCATAAACACAATCATGCAAAGAAAAAAAGCAGTAAACCACCCCTTTAATATAATGCGCAAGCGTGAATCTCTCTGCGCACGCGCGGAATATGATGTGCCGAGCGTGAATCTCAGATACACTTCTCTTGTAAGAATTCTCTCTCTGGGCTCGCTCAGAGAATATGCCTGCACTTAAAAAGTGTTCAGTGCAATCGCGAATCTCTCCTCTTCCCCAGCTAACAATTTTAGGTTATAAGAACGTTGTATTAACGTTCTTGCTTGGTTATAAGAACGTTATTCAAACGCTCAATTCTCCCATTAGGCTATATAAATGTTTTCTTAATGTTTTTCTAAGATAATGAAAAACGTTTTATTCAATTATTAAAACCTTTCTTAATGTTTTTTTATATAACAAGGTATCATATATAATAGGCATATGAAGACCTAAACCAAGAACTTTCAGATTTTAAAATTAAGACAAAAAATATATAGAAAGATAATTTTAAAAAAGACCCATGAATCATGTCTATAATATGTGTAATGTAGTCCACTGAAGTCGAGTTGATTTGAACCCAAGTAGTTTATTCCAATAAACCGATTTGGGTTGAAGTGACAATATGATGCAGAAAATATGATGCAGAAAAAAGTAGATGCAGATATCTAAATCAGAGAATTCATAGGTTTGTCGATTGGCGGGTGGATTATTTATTTTCAACAGTGGATTTGGATGACTCAAAGTGCACCAGATTAATGAATTTATCTTTAAAATGTACTAAATTTTCTTTCGGGGGTGCATGCCCCCGGACCCCCCTAGAGGTACTGGGCTACATACACAAAAATACTGTGGGAATAACAGCCTATATGGTCTGTGAAAAATACAATTCTAATTATCTTATAAATATGTACATGATCAGGATTTCATGTCTTCCTCCTCGTTTTGAGCCAAGAAAAACCCCTCCGTATTTAACACAGTCTCATCCCAAGAAGTCATATATTGACGTCTTGGGACGTCTTTTGACCATACGTCAATGTCCGCCTTTTTAGGGTACCCTTAAACCTCGGTAAATGACGATCCTGGGACGTCATACAACTGACGCTTTACCTTTAACGTCAGTAGGTGACGGGGTAGGTTTAGGGGTAGGTTTAGGTCTGGGGTAGAGTTAGGATCCGATAACGTCATCTAACCGACGTTTAAGGGTACCCTAAAAAGGCGGATATTGACGTATGGTCAAAAGACGTCCCAAGACGTCAGTTATATGACTTCTTGGGATGAGACTGCGCTGCCGTATTCTCATTGGGGACTGAGCATCCCTAAAATTAAAATCCTAAAATCACCCCTGGTCCCCCCCAATGTTAAACTCATTCCTACGCCCCTGCACCTGTGGCCTTCTGAGACTGAGAGCGCTTCCTCCCGTAGTGACCCAAAGCACCCCTCCAAAGCCTTTTGGCTTTCGTCGATCCTTATCGTGAAGTCCTATAGAGCTGTGGGGCAGGCTGCCACCTCCTGGTATGCCATGGCCATCTTGCAGGTATATCAGGAACGGATGCTCGGGGACATGCATAAGGGCAGGACTGACCCAGGGCTCTTTGATGAGCTGCATGCCGCCACCGTCCACTAATGGGGTCCAGGAGAGACACCTCTGGCTGAACCTGGCCGATATGCGAGACACTGAGCGAACCCGTTTGCTCGAAGCTCCCATATCCCAAGGTCGACCATGCCCCCTTGGTGTGAAGGCCCACTCCACTTGGAGTGTGGCCTCTTCTTGTGCTCTAGCGCATGGCGCCTCACTAACAGACATCTGCAGAGCTGCAGCCTGGGCGACACCCTCACCAGTCTATACCTCCGGCAGCTTTTGCGTTGGCTAGGTGCCTCCATGTGCATGGTTCCCCCTCAGGGCGACCCCCACGTGTGTATTTCCACTGTAAGCCTCTCTGAGCATGTGTCTTTACCTTGGCAAGTCAACTTGCCACCCCTCGAGTTGAAACAATCCACCCTTCGCTTTCTAAGCGAAACCCCATTCGTCGTCACGACATGACGTCTCCGTTCCCTACTACATACGTAACCGAGACGTTTTTCAACCGATGTTGTTCCAAACATGACTTTCTTTTTTTTTCTGGTGATGGTGAAAAAAAAAAACGAAGTTATTGATTTTAGTGTTTTTTGTACATACCATGAACGTTAAATCCCGGCTAACAGGCAAGGTTCTCAGAACTTTGACTAACATTCTGGCAAGGTTCTCTCAACTTTATGAACAAACGTTCTTCCAGTAAAGTTAACCGAACGTTCTTGCAAGTTATATGGTCTTTAATAAAGTTATCAAAATGTTAGCACAAAAACATTATTTGTACATTGTTTTTTGAAATGTTTTTTTTTCTGAAACATTCACATATCTGGGGGGGGGGGGGGGGGGGTGGAATACGTTCAAAGAACATTCAAATATGTTTTTATTTGTATGGAAAAACATTTGAAACATTCTTTAACATATTGCCCTCTGTGTTCTGCAGAAGAAAGAAAGTCATGGTTTGGAAAAACATGAAGATGAGTTTTTGGTTCTACTCTTCAAATTTGAGTGAACTATCTATCTATGACTCAATATACTTTTAATATATAATATGCATTCAAGTCATACAATTTGCATGTCAATATTGTGTCTACAGTATGGGAAGAGCACCATATGATCTCCACAGAAGCAGGACGGTTCGATTTTCATGAACCAGTGAGTCTAGACCAGTTTCTTAAATGTCCCCCCTCTTGGTCTTATTTTTTTGTCTGCCATTGTATATCGGCGGGCAACAGAGGGATAAACAATCAGCAAAATTAGATCGCATAGACAAACTGGAGCCAGAGAAAAGGAAAGAGAGAGAGATGTTTGCTATCTCAGACTGCGGAATAGTCTTCTTGTAACAGTTGTTCAGAACAGATGGAGCTTTAGTGTCTCAAAACAACGTCTGTCTCTTTCTTCTTCATAAATGTTCAGATAGCTTGCGATGTGTTTGAGCCATCCGTTTAATGGCTCTGGCTTGATTTTCAAAGTATCCTCTCTCTTTTTGTCTTTTTATGATCCTTATCTGTCTCCTTCCCTATTTGCAGAGTGAGATTATTAGATGAGCTCTAATTTGTCTGATTAATTAAGAACTGCACAAACACAGAGGATCATTTATATTCATTTAGCAAAATAAAGAAGCAAAGTTCTCTCTCAGTGTATAGAAAAAAGAACAAACATCACCAACGCTATCTCACGACCAATTCGTATGAATTCGTACGAGTGATTAAAAGGTGGCTAATTCGTACGAATTAGTACGACCTCACTCGTACGAATTCGTACGATTTGCCTAAACCCACGTGGTGGGTAGGTTTAAGGGGCGGGGTCAGGGGTAAGGTCATTCGTACGAATTTATACGAATTGGGTAATTCGAATTAGTACTATTTAGCTAAATCTTTACTAATTCGTACGAGTAAGGTCGTATGAATTCGTACGCATCACCACCTTTGCACAGTTGCTTCATATAATACATATAATATAATTTTAAATATTCAGTTTTTAATTACAATTAAGTATATTTAACCACATTTTTCAGTATTTAATAGAATGAAATTATTTATATTTATTATTTATAATTTTTGATCACCTCATCCGCTCATCTTCACTGCAGCTTGTAGCAATTATTCTGGAATAGCACTCGCATATAGTTGCTTCGTAAGAATCAGTAAAATTGTCTATATTAGGAAGCAGCATAATTAAGATGCCTATCTTTTTGTACAGACTTTTGTTGTCTTTAGAACACCTATGATGCCTTAACAACTCAGTTCCCTAGGTTTTGGAACAGATCGTGTGTATGCGTTTGCTTGTTCAGAAATAAATCTGCATATTAAAAGCACATTTATGAGCACAAAAAGAAAACAGTCATGAAACACAATAGTTATGAACAGGAGTCGCTGTCATTTTCAGCAACACGGCACAGTTTGTGAAAATGGATGTATTACACTCTTCTGTAAATGTGAAAAAGCATATCGTATTCTCTAGCTTGTCTATATAACGGTAACATAACTGGCAGTCAGGCATAATGAATACAAAAAGGATCCTGTTGTGCGTCTGTCAGACATATGAATATGAGCTGTCAGTTTTCCACCTGCATGGGCTCTTATGTGTCACTGTCTTTCTTTGTCTCTCTCTATCCAACTGAAATCCTTAAGGTGACCTCATATGCAGAAATGTACTCAAAAGCACTCAAAATTCAGCTTTGCCATCACAGGAATAAATTATGTTATTAAATATATTAAAATAAAAACAATAAATTTAAATTGTAATAATATTTAATAATATTCCTGATTTTGTTGGAAAGGGGCGGAGCTAAACCCTCTCTGTTCTCAG
This sequence comes from Chrosomus eos, assembly GCA_036326025.1. Classification (NCBI taxonomy): domain Eukaryota; kingdom Metazoa; phylum Chordata; class Actinopteri; order Cypriniformes; family Leuciscidae; genus Chrosomus; species Chrosomus eos. The sequence continues at coordinate 32,997,457 of CM070824.1, read as the reverse complement.
ATAAGCAAAGCCCTGAAACTGGGTGAGGAGGTCTAGAACATTTGCAAACAACCAATAATAATAAGTTCCAATTACAGAGTAGACTAAGTGAGATAATGAGCATTTAGCGGGATTTAGGGCACTCACAGAATGGGGAGAGCACATAAAGAGAACAAAGTAAAGCTGAAAGCTCAGTGGAACTAAAGAGAAACATTGACAGGGACCGGGAGATTTTAAACAGAGTGAACCCGTTCAACTGAACCTTTCAGGAATAACTAAAGCGGAACTGATGAGAATATTTCAGCTGTTCCGCAAGGTGGGTGGGAAAGCACTTCTTGACGTTTGTCAAAATTTTGCAGTGTAAAGGTTTGCAGACTGTTGAGGATCTGTCTCTCGCGCTAAGTCAGGCCCACACATTTTTAAGAACAAATCAGACTATTGATTAGAGACTTTTCACCTGTAAATGTATACATTTGACATATAAAATGTGTGAATAATAAGTCATAAAGGCTGACTTCAAGTGACAGTCTTCAAGCTGACTTCAAGCTTTCTATTTATGACATTTGGGTTTTGTGCATTTCAGCGTGACAGCCAGAGAGGAACAAGGTGTACTAGGTACAATGTTGCCATATTCTTTTTATTAACCTTTTCACACACAAGTTCAAAATGTTCTGACTGATTCCCTCAGCATGTTTTTTTTTTTTTTTTAAGTGTGTGGCATTCATGGATGTATCACAATCTGAATTCCACTGTGGCACAACAAGCTTGTCACACGACACTAACAACAGCTGCAGGAGACTGGAGAGCAGCATAGAAGGCCTACATATTTAGTTCACTTGTCAATGATGTAAAATAGACAACATAAATCATTTCTACATAAGATATTTAACTTATTCTCCAAATTTAAAAAAATAGCATACAAAACTCTAAAAAGATTGGCTTGAAAATAGCTACCTATTATTTATTTTATTAAAACCCCCTTTTTTCCCCACAAAGCAGTAAGCAAAATATTGTTTTTACTGTTAAAAACTAGCACTATCAATAAAATAAAATAACTGCAATTAATCATGACTTCTGACTAGTTTTTAGAAATCAAAATGATGAAAATTGAAATATAAGTAAATCATATTTAATTAATATCTTAAGTGCATATGTTAACTTTGGCAGCCCTAAAAATATTTGAATCAGTTAAAAAAATAAAATAAAATAAAAAAACATTTTTGCAAATCCTCTAATCAAATTATAATTATTGCTAAAATAATAATATGATTCAATTATAATTTCCACTGTGTTCCATGTTTGTTTACATTGCAATGGGAATGGGACTCTGAGTCAGCTAGGCAAATATATATATATATATATATATATATATATATATATATATATATGAAACTTCCAATTTTCTCAAGTACTAAATGAAAAGCTCAAGATTGCAAGGGGAAACGAAGCATTGGAGGTTACTGCCTGAACTCCATCCTTCTCTTTTCCCAATATCAAATGGAAAACTTCTTCATGGAAAATCAGGAAAGATAGATGACCCTGTTATACATAGCAGATTTTCCAATTATAATTCAAGGGGCATTAAATGAGTCAAGGACCTGTGAATTCTTCTCCGTCTGCACATCGGTTCAAAATATCCTGCTTACAGTCAACGTGACAGGAAGTGAGTGTTTGGAGATGCTGCATTGATTCTGTCTCAGTAATTTACCTGAAGACAACAAAAGGTGGTATAGACAAAACCCAAACCAGGATGTGATGGTCCGATTCAATGAGGGCGGATTGTGGAGGAGATGCTGTTGGATAGAAAATAATAAGGATTCGAAGAAATGTGGTCAATGGAAATGACAAAAGAAGGAAGAGACAGGCAACAAATACTGTGATCTTGTTTTTGATTCTATGGATTGCTTTTTCATCAACCGCTCAAACATGAACAAACAATCATTCTTACGTTCTTATATAAATGTTGATAAAAAATACTTTTTTGCTTGTTTACTTTTAATAAAAGTGGTCACATACTCTGAAAAACAATCGCCCTAAAGAGGATACAATGGCCTCACAATTGGACTCGGTCTGTGAATCATTAAAATAACTACTTCATTGTCTAAATAACAATACCATATGAATATATATATATATGCATCTACATCAAGTCGGCAGATCATGCTGAGAGGCAGAGAAACTGTTGCAGTTAATTAGCGGCTTTTCAATTCATGGTTAAATCATGAAAAGAACGGCATGCCATCAATTCAAACATGAAAGAGTCGGTGCAAACAATTGCAATTAGCACCTTTATTGCAGCATTACCAAATATGGGCTTTACTTAAGTTAAATGTAAAATGTGCCCTTTTTGAGACATCAAATAAGTAACACAGAATTGCAACAAAAAAAGTTTCACAATTAATCCAGCCCTGACGGCCACAGAAAACAAGCAGGCCTAATTAGATATTTTGTTTATGTATTTGTTTATTTTTTGGTGTTGAATGAAATGATTCATTTAATTATTATTAATCAATCATTAATAAATAATTTACCATCTTGAGCTTATTTATTTTACTCATCACAATGCATTCTGGGAATGCCTTCTTCACAAGGATACATGCAATTTCCGTGATGCGATTTGACCAATATAATGTATCTGCCTATCGTGTATTTAAATAAACTGGGTCGTTTTTCTCTACTTAAAATTGACAGAAGAATTTTTTTAACATACAATTAAAAAATGTACACCGTTAATAAATGCCTCTACAGGAAAGATGTAAATGTTTGCTTTTAACCATGCATTCTATTCCAGATGGAAATACCACACAAAATGTTTAAAAGGTATTTCAACACAAATGCTGGCCGAATTTTATACTGTAAATCCAATGTATTACATTCGAGGGCCGGAATGCTTCCAGATCTTTAATGCTCAAAAGCCATTGCTAATTTATGCAGAATATTGAAGCAGGCATTCAGCCTTCCATTAGGAGACTGTCTGATGATGCATAATGAAGTATTTTGCATGCCGGTGCCAAAGAGGTACGATAGAGGTGAGAAAATAGCTGTAGTTTTCCATCAAACATCAGCTGCTGCTGCCGCCCTTCCAAACCCCATGAGAGTTGTAACAGCTCAACAAACAAATAAATAATATAAAAAAGCACATACTTATTTCTTATGCTGAGCAGGTAGATGTTTTCTGGTCATGTTATATCTCACAGTTCCAGAATGCATAAAGGTTGTCATGAGGTTGAGATACATCTTGCTTCTGCTGTATATTATCATTTCGTACAGATATTTTCATAAATTCCTTCAGTGTGGCAGATGGACGTGGCAATTTGATTTGATTTAAAATTTGATTTAAAATCAAATTTAAAAGTATTCCCATTGCAACATTCTCATAATGTCTAAGGCCTCGTTCACTAACAGGGAACATACACAGAACTTTAGCTAACATTCTGGCAAGGTTTTCTCATAGTTATGAACGTACTCGGTTACTAACGTAACCTCGGTTCTCTCTAGAGAGGGAACGAGTACTGCGTAATATCTTACACTATGGGGAATACTCTTTTCCTCGAGATATTGAAGCCAAAAATTATCCTTAATTTTTAAATATGCAAAACGCTTTGCAGCAGCAAGCAGACAAGGGCGAGACAGCTCGCGCGCCCATTGGCTGCCTTGCTGGAAAAGCTGCAGCCTATCGAGTGAGGCACTGCGTGACGTAATGACGAATGGGGACGCTTCGCGCCCATTTCGTCATGTCCCGCCAGTAGAGGCGTGGTCTCGCCCTATAAATACCCCCTCGATAGCTGTATTTCCTCTGATTTTTCAACGCCGAAGCGAACCAGAGCGTATTCCAAGCACGGCAAGATACGCAGTACTCGTTCCCTCTCTAGAGAGAACCGAGGTTACGTTAGTAACCGAGTACGTTCTCTTACGAGAGTATCTCTCGTACTGCGTAATATCTTACGCTATGGGGAACACCATGCAACACGCCGTGCGGACAGGGATCCAACACCAGAGTCCCGGGGCCAAGCCCGGGGCGCATCTAGTGCACAATCACCACAACTCACACAGAGTAGAGGAGGAGAGGCTAGAAGCATCACTCCTTCATAAAAGTCCCGTAGGGGTAACAGACCCGTAGGGGTACACATAAGCCGCATGGCGGCCGATAAGCCCGAAGTTCAGACCGCCAGAAGCTTAGCTTGTAAGGCGGGCACCTCCAGGTTATAGTACTTGATAAATGTAGACGGCGAGGCCCAGCCCGCAGCCGTACAGATATCCTGCAGGGAGACCCCGCTATACCATGCCCACAACGAGGCCACGCCTCTCGTGGAGTGCGCTTTGACACCCAATGGGCACTGCAGGCCCTTGGAAGTGTAAGCCAGCGCTATGGCATCCACTATCCATCTGGATAGGCTCTGTTTTGAAGCGGCAAGTCCCTTAGAACGGCCGTCAAACAACACGAAAAGCTGCTCGGTCTGTCTGAACCCAGCCGAGCGGGACACATAAGCCCTTAACGCCCTGACAGGGCAAAGGAGACTCGCGTCCCTCTCCTCATTGAGAACCGGAAGGGCAGACAGGGAAATTACCTGGGCCCTAAACGGTGTATTGAGGGATTTCGGCACGTAGCCGTGCCTCGGTTTGAGTACGACCTTTGAGTCGTTAGGCCCAAACTCCAGACATGACGCGCTTACAGAAAGCGCCTGTAAGTCCCCTACACGCTTCACTGAAGCGAGAGCCAATAGAAACACCGTCTTAAGGGACAGGTGCTTCATGTCCGACAGCTGGATCGGCTCAAACGGGGCGCCTTTCATGGCCTCCAAGACCGTGGAAAGGTCCCAAGCCGGGACTGAAGGGGGCCTGGGAGGGTTTAACCTCCGAGCTCCTCGTAGGAAACGCACACGACTAAGTCGTTTTTCCCCAGTGACTGGCCAGACACCGATTTAGCAAACGTTGCTATGGCCGCCACATAAACTTTGAGCGTGGATGGGGTCCTACCCTTATCCATCAGCTCCTGAAGGAAGGCAAGCACTTCCTTAACCCCGCAGTCCACAGGTGAAAAGCCACGGGCTCGACACCAAGTAGAGAACACCGACCATTTCGAGGCATAGAGCCGTCTGGTAGACGGAGCTCTAGCCTGCGCGATCGTGTTGAACACTCCCTCTGGGAGGTCAGCGGGTACCCGTTGATGGCCCATGCGTGCAGGGACCACAAATCCGGGCGAGGATGCCAAATCGAGCCTCCCGCCTGAGAGAGGAAGTCTCTCCTCAGCGGTAAAGGCCATGGGACAGCGCTGGTCAGCTGCATCAGGACAGGGAACCACGACTGGTTTGTCCAGAGCGGAGCTATGAGTAGCACTGGGCATCCCTCCCTCCTGATTCGCTCCAACACCTGAGGCAGGAGTGAGACAGGGGGAAAAGCATATAGGGGGCGGCGGGGCCAAACATGGGCCAGCGCCTCCCGGCATTTCGAGAAGAATCTCGGGCAGTGAGCGTTTCCTTGGGACGTGAACAGGTCCACCTGCGCTTTGCCAAACGTTTCCCACAGCAGCTGGATCGTCTGCGGGTGCAGAGACCATTGTCCTGCTGGGACGTTGTTTCTGGACAGCCTGTCTGGCCCCACATTTAGGTGACCAGGCACATGCGCCGCTCTCAGCGAGAGCAGGTTGTGCTGAGCCCAGACCAGGAGGCGTCCCGTCAGCCTGTAAGGTTTCGGGACCTGACGCCGCCCTGGCGATTCATGTACGCCACCACTGACATGTTGTCCGACCGGACCAATACGTGGTGGCCTTTTATCTGGGGACAGAAGCGCCGTAGCGCTTTGTCGACTGCTATTAATTCCAAGCAGTTTTTGTGAAGGAGCTTCTCCCGTACTGACCATAGGCCAGCTAGCGGTCTGCCCTCAAGCAGCGCTCCCCACCCGATGTGGAGGCGTCCGTAGACACCACCCTCACACTCGAGGGGATCCCCAGACTCACACCTGACTGATACCAGTCGGTTACTTTCCATGGTTTCAGAGCCGAAATGCACTGAAGGTCGACCCTGAGGCGAAATAGACCTGCGGTCCACGCCCTGGGGGGAACTCGTGCTTTTAGCCATAGCTGCAGTGGGCGCATGCGGAGCAGGCCCAACTGGAGTACGGAGGCTGCTGAGGCCATCAGACCCAGCATTTTCTGAAACCTTCTAAGCGGGACTATAGAACCGTGGCGGAAGGATTTCGCGACGTGCTGAATATTCAATCCGCGCTCCGGTGACAGGCGTGCCGTCATGGATAGCGAGTCCAACACTGTTCCCAGAAAGGAAATTCTCCGACTGGGGAGCAGTGAGCTTTTCGCCCAATTGACTGTAAGGCCCAGCTCCTCGAGGTGCTCGAGTAATGCGGCCCTGTGTTCTATGAGCTCCGTTCGTGAACGAGCTAGAATCAGCCAATCGTCCAAGTAGTTCAAAACTCGCATGCCCCGAAGTCTCAGGGGGGCGAGTGCCGCGTCCATGCACTTCGTGAACGTACGGGGTGCTAGGGACAGGCCGAACGGCAGGACTGTGTATTGATATGCCTGGCCCTCGAAGGCGAATCTCAAGAATCGCCTGTGATGGGACGCTATTTGTATTTGAAAATAGGCGTCTTTAAGATCTATTGACATGAACCAGTCTCCTTGGCGCACTTGCGCGAGGATTTTCCTGGCCGTAAGCATTCTGAACTGGCGCTTCACGAGCGTTCCGTTCAGCAGTCGCAGATCTAGAATGGGTCTGAGCCCACCATCTTTTTTCGGTACCAGAAAATATCTGCTGTATAAGCCCCCTTCGCTCTGAGCCTGAGATAAAGGTTCTATAACCCCTTTCCTCAGTAGTTTCGCTATCTCGGCTCGAAGTAGATGAGATACTTCGCTTCTCACCGTAGTTTCGACGCGCGCCGTGTAACGGCGAGGGCGTTGAGCGAATTGTAGCGAATAGCCTCTCGTTATAGTGTTCAACACCCATTCTGATACCCCGGGAAGCCTTGACCACGCATCTGCGTGAATAGCTAAGGGTAGAATGAAATCTGGGCTCTGGCCGCGGCAGAACGGCGGCTCGAGAGCCCCTGTGTACTGGGAACACAACACCTTGTTTACAGCGTTCGAGGCGGGGGGGGGGGGGGGGGGCGCTGATCACAGCGGGCAGCCTGGCCGCGCTCAGCTTCTCTATGGCGGGACGCGCAGAGAAAGCGAGCGGGGCGAATCCCGTGGGATTCGGCGTGTGTTAGAGAATGTGGGCACATTTACTACACTGAGAATACTGTCAGCTCGCGCCGACTGAATCAATGCTGTGTTTACAGCGTGCGAGGCGCGCGCTGATCACAGCTGGCAGCCTGGCCGCGCTCAGCTTCTCTGTGACAGGTTGTGCAGAGGAAGCGAGCGGGGGTGAATCCCGTGGGATTTGGCGTGTGTGCCAGAATGTGGGCGCGAGACTGCGGGCACATTAACTGTACTGAGAACACTGTCAGCTCGCGCTGACTGAATCAACGCTGCTGTGTTTACAGCGTGCAAGGCGCGCGCTGATTACAGCGGGCAGCCTGGCCGCGCTCAGCTTCTCTATGACGGGTTGCGCAGAGGAAGCGAGCGGGGGTGAATCTCGTGGGATTCGGCGTGTCAGTGAGAGGATGCGGGCGCGGGACAGCGGGCACATTTACTGCACTGAGAACACTTTCGGCCGGAGCCGACTGAATGTGTGTTGGTTTCGTTTTTACAGAAACCAAGGGACACGCAGTGTGTAGTGTAAGCGGGCATTGTATGGGCGCGTTCACTACATAGTCTGCACAATCGACCTGAGTCGATTTTATGTGTGCTAGCCCTGCACCATGGCGGGCTGTGTCTGGGTGTGGGAATGGGCACTGGGGCGTGGGCATTCTTACAACACTCATAACACCATTGGCTGTAGCCGGAACACCAGAAAATACACTCTTTATTGGATTTATCTGGGTAGCCATAGAAACGGCTTTTGTGCGCAGGCAAGCGGGCTGAGACACCGGCTGCTTCGCTGCGAAATACACTGGGACAGTCACAAAGCATGGAACTGAACGAGCGAGAAGTTTTGGTGGAAATCCGGCCGCAGCGGGATCTGAACACAGTCACTTTCCTAGAGAGACTAGGAAGGCCTTGAGACCTCGGGCTTTACCTCAATCCTCGGCCGGGGCCCGCGCTGAGGGGGGCGGCGTCCAGCAGAGCGAGAGCGCGGTGTTTGATCTCGGGCCTGGCGGCGCTGCTAGTTAGCCGAAACGACGGCCTTTGTGCGCAGGAAAGCGGGCTGTGGAACCAGCTTGCTCACTGCGAAATACACTGGAACAGTCACATTGCTTGGAACTGAACGAGCGAGAAGTTTTGGTGGAAATCCGGCCGCAGCGGGAACTGAACACCGTCGCTTTCCTAGAGAGACTAGGAAGGCCTTGCGACCTCGGGCTTTATCTCAATCCTCGGCCGGGGCCCGCGCTGAGGGGGGCGGCGTCCAGCAGAGCGAGAACGTCGAGGAACACGGAGCGCTCAGCTTCCGTCATCTCGGATAGCGTTAGCCACAAATGTATCTCACCATTCAGGGGGGAAAGGCGCGGGTCTCGACTGTGACGGAGCTTCGTCTTTCCCGAGAAAGCGTCCGTCCAGCCTATTGCGCGTTAGTTGCGCGAGCGCCTTTCAGTCGAGGCCGATGTAATCCACGGCTTGAGAGAGCGGACGCATCGGCTCAGTTTCAATGCCGTCTCCGGTAAGTTCGTCGAGCTCAAGTGCGGACGCGGCGGCAGACGGCGGCCGCTGTCCGTCTGGAGCGAAGCTGGCGGGCGAACCGGCGAGCTTTGGCGGGCTGGAAATAGCTCGGGCGCGCGCTGGGCGCGGCGCTTCTTGCGGCGCGGCATCACGGCGGGCTGGGATGCGGGCTCGGAAAACGAAGCTAGGCAAGTCCGCAGAGTCACCATAGGCAAGCGTTCACAATGATGCCACCCGCCGTCAGCGAGCGCGGTGGCCGCGTGATCCTCACCCAGGCAGGACACGCAGATGACGTGGCGGTCCTCGTCGCTGAGTGGGGCTCGGCAAGAACCACAGGAAGGCATCTTTAAAAAGACGCAGCTCTTTTAGAACAGTAGAAATGGGTGTTGCGTCACGTAAGCAAACACACACACTTAGCAGAGTAAAGGATATAGTACGCCGGAAAGCGCAGCAGGTACGGCGGTTGAAGGCGGCTGGGCCAGCGACTTCAGAAGATGGCACGTCCCGCTGATAAGGCTACAAGTCAACGGCGCGGCTTCTCACTCTGGATCCAGCGATGCGTGAGCTTCGCGCGAAGAGTAGAAAAATCTGAGGAAATACAGCTATCGAGGGGGTATTTATAGGGCGAGACCACGCCTCTACTGGCGGGACATGACGAAATGTGCGCGAAGCGTCCCCATTCGTCATTACGTCACGCAGTGCCTCACTCGATAGGCTGCAGCTTTTCCAGCAAGGCAGCCAATGGGCATATTTAAAAATTAAGGATAATTTTTGGCTTCAATATCTCGAGGAAAAGAGTATTCCCCATAGCGTAAGATATTACGCAGTACGAGAGATACTCTCGTAAGAGAACAAATGTTATTCCAGTAACATTAATAGAATGTTTGTTCAAAGTTATCTGGTCTTTAATAATGTCCTCCAAACTTTAGCACAAAGACTTAATTTATACGTTGTTCATCAAACGTTTTTTCTGAAATGTTCAAAAGTATATTGTTCATTCCCAATGTTTAAAGAATGCTAAATTAGAATGTTTCTTAGCGTTCGCATAACCAATAAATTTATTTTTAAACACACGTTGAACATTCAGAAAAACATAAAAAAAAATGAAAATTTCATAACATAAAGGGGTCCTATTATGCTTTTCACTTTTTCATCTTTAGTTGAAAATGTTGCTGCATAAAAAAGATCTGTAAGGTCACAAAGCTCAAAGTCCACTCAAAAAGATGATATTATATTTAACAGAATCCACTTTCCAAGAACTCATTTATTTGACCTTCCTAAGGCTGACGAACTTTGAGTGGTTTAGATTTATTTCAAACACTGTTCCTGAACATTATAATCTTACCGTTTATCTTTGTGCCGCTAATTTTACGAAGAACAGCTTCTAGAAGAGAGTACAATGCAAGCTACGCACAAAAGCTGAAATTGAGCAGTTCCCATGACAATCTGTTGTTTGTGGATCACAAATTGTAAGTATGTCTTATTATTTGTAGTTGCGTTTTCTATTAACAGTTCCAATTATAAGTTTTATGTTGTTGCTACGATAAACAAAGGGCACATCTGTTTGGCTCCTCTCCTGCTAGCCAACATTAGTGTTGATACAGTGTTTAATGTAGCCTTTGTAAGCTCTCGCTTTTGTAAGACTGTTCACCACCCTTACAGAAAATCAGCCATGGTTTTGTGATCGATTACTGTTTGTATTAGTATTACCATAGTTTTCTGACAAATAGCGTGATTATAACATAATTTCTAAGAAAATTTCAAAAAACAAACATACCACTCTGAAACATCCTGTGAAAACCTGCTTGCAAAGTCCGTGTTTGAAATCGTCTCAGGTTATGACTGTAACCCTTGTTTCCTGAGAAAGGGAACGAGAACTGTGTCGAATGACACTTTGGGGGAACGCCCCTCAGCGTAGCGGCTCTGAAGCATGAATGAAACTAAATCAATCCTGATTGGTGTTGCGTAATGACGTAACGTGTGACGACATAAGCGAAGCTACAAAGGAACGCCGGCACACAACAGAGTTAGCATCTGTGATGAAGCAAGCGCTCCAGGGAACAAGGGTTTCAGTCGTAACCCGAGACGTTCCCATTCGAGGGAACTCGAACAGCGTTGAATGACACTTTGGGGGTGCCAAGTGCCAGGTGTGGCAGAGCGGGTTAGATCCCGCTCTATTATTTGTGGTTGTCACATGAGTGATAGATGTGAAAGCAGTCCCTGGCCTATTTAAAGCCTGTTTATGCCACCTGGTCATGCGTCATTGTTAGCTCCGCCCCTTGGCGAGGGCGCGCCGCCATTCAATGCTGGACTAGGGTTTGGTTGGCAGCTCCGCGGTGGTGTGTACAGGCTGTTATTTTCCCTCAGGTAGGCTATAGCTAAATATTTATTAACGTGGACTTGTGCTGTTTGCGATAACCTACGTGCTCTTCCTTCCTGTTTTCATATGTTTCATTCATATGTGTAAGCTGCTGTGAGCAACCGTGCGCCTATATGCGGTTTGGTGATGATCACCTGGTACGTAAAATTATTCTTTTAATTAAATGTTTTACTCAATTGAGCTAACCAACTGATGTCTGATGTTTTTAGCAGGATATTGATTCCTTTGAGGATGCTCTGTCTTAATATGGGCGTTATGCTTTTCTGCATAAAGGGCATTTAGACGGCGCTGCTGTTTTGCTGCTGTGTTTTGTATGTTTTCACTGCTGCATGTGCTGAAGTTATGTACGTGGGCTTGCTCTTCAGTCATATTACTATTGGCTGCGTGTGTGCTAATTTGTATGTTTCTTTACTTTGTTTTTGTTTTGATGTTGATTATTTTGTAATTTATTAAAGGGCACCTATTATGGAATTTTGAAAATTACCTTTCATGTAGTGTGTAACGTAGATCTAAGTGAACGAAAACATCCTGCAAAGTTTTAAATATGAAAGTTCATCGTATACAAAGTTATTGTCTCTCAAAAGTAAGAGTCGACTCTGAGTCGCTGATATTAATCGATAGACGAACGATGCTTTTTCTCTAGCTTTATGACGTCACCCCGACAAGTTGTTTGAATAAGATACGCCCACTCATTGAGTTCGCCGCGCAGACACCAGTGAAACTTGAAAACATCATGTCGACGAGACGCTGTTCTGAAGCGCGAATCAAAAGCGAACTTTTTTTTCACTGCCCAGGGACAAGCATGTGAAGACTCAGTGGCTAGAGTTTATATTTACAACTGTACCCGAACCTTGTGCTGTGTTCGCGTCATTTTAATGACGATTCCTTTACAAACATAAAATGCTTTCAAGTGTGGATTTGCGAGCCGGTTAATACTGAAGGAAGGTTCAGTACCAATTTTATTTGGATCGGCTTCCTCCTCCGAATCACAACCTGTAAGTACTATTAATAATTGTTGCTTTTATGGGTTTTGTAGCATGCTCAATAAGTGTGTGTGTGTGTGTGTGTGTGTGTGTGTGTGTGTGTGTGTGTGTGTGTGTGTGTGTGTGTGTGTGTGTGTGTGTGTGTGTGTGTGTGTGTGTGTGTGTGTGTGTGTGTGTGTGTGTGTGTGTGTGTGTGTGTGTGTGTGTGTGTGTGTGTGTGTGTGTGTGTGTGTGTGTGTGTGTGTTGTGTAGCCTAAGTTATGCTCAGCGCAGCTTCTAGGACTCCAAGACTCCAATGTCATTTTTTTTAAAATATGTGAAATTTTTGTCGTTGTTATTGGAGTTGTCATAAAGAATAGAGCGTATTGTAGTACTGCAGTGCTTTATCAATATGTTTAAGCTTTGGGCTAATGCATACAATAACTGATTGGGTAATCTGACCAATCACCGCAGATTAGCGTCACGTAAAGGCGGGGTTTGAAAAATGAGTCGTCGAACGAATCATTAGTGAGTCGGTGAGCAAATCAGGTAGAAATAAATGCATATTATTAGACAACAAAAGTGTTTTTTGTCCTTGCATGCATGTAAAACTGTTGTTGGGCACTCCCAAAACAATATTAGGAACATTTTAAATGCCATAATAGGTGCCCTTTAAGTTGCAACCTTGTTGCTGTGATTTGTTATTTTGTTTTGTCTACAAGTCAGTGTTCCCTTTGTGGTGAGTGTTTGGCATCACCAACCACTCATAATTTTGTTATTATTTGTGGCTACTATCATTTGTTCAGTATATTCATTAATTTTTTTTTTGTTTTATTTTAGGCTGATGGACCCCGGGTTGGGAGGCTAGCGCTTATAACCGCTTACGTGTGTGTGTGTGTTGTGTGTGTGTGTGTGTGTGTGTGTGTGTGTGTGTGTGTGTGTGTGTGTGTGTGTGTGTGTGTGTGTGTGTGTGTGTGTGTGGTGTGTGTGTGTGTGTGTGTGTGTGTGTATGACTTTTGGATTAGATACCTAGCTAGCCTACCCCACTACGGGTAAGCCTCAGCCATCTTAATTAAATTTCTTTTATTGTGTGTGTTGATGAACGGTGCTGTACTAGTTGTTTGAGTGACATTCTGCCTTGCAGTAGCCTGAAAGTTTTATCTATATGTGAACTTAATAAACTAACTTTTGTACTGATATCCAAGTCTCTTTGCCCTCCATGGTAACGAACCTGTGTGCCCTATTTCCATTGGGTAGTTATTTCCCCATTTCTCTGAAAAGGGGTGGCGTAGTCAGCTTGTCATATTTAGTTACCAGCATACGATTTGGTATTTGTCAACCGTTTACCCCACCGCCACGCTACACAGGCATAGACGGAATGTCCAGACTGTAAAACCTAATAAAGGTGTGGGGGGTGGCCCACCCTGCTGCATTGCAGACCTCCTGGATCGGAACTCCCGAGAAGAGGGCTCTAGAGAACGCCATGCCTCTGGTTGAATGAGCCCTTACGGCCAAAGGGGAAGGCAAACTGCGCACCTGGTAGGCCAAAGAAATAGCATGGACAATCCAGTTGCTGAGGGTCTGTTTGGAGGCGGGCTTCCGACATGAAAAGTACCTCTGAATATAACATTTTTTAGAGCTCTGACGGGGCAGAGCAGATGAAGTCTCTCCTCATCCGCCGTCACGTGAGGTGGAGGATGGAAAGCATGCAGAACCACAGGTCGTGCCACATTAGATTGCACCTTGGGCACATAGCCCGGCCTGGGATGTAAGATGGCTTTAATGTTGCCTGGAGCAAACTCCAGGCACCCATTAGATATGGAGAGCGCCTGGAGATCTCCTACTCTCCTCAGAGAAATAATGGCCAACAGAAAAACCACCTTCAGGGAAAGGTTCTTGGCTTCAGCCGACTCCAGTGGTTCTAAGGGGGCCTCGGCCTGCCCTTCGAGAGCCGCTGCCAGGTCCCATGTGGGAACCCTGGTACGAGCCGCAGGTCTCATCCTCCAAGCCCCACGGAGGAAACGTACAAATGGTGACTTTAAACACTTGTTGCACGAAAGCAACACATCAAAACATGTACGCAGTGTATATCAATGGACTCTTCATAAACTATGAAGACTGTTTTTCATTAATTGTAAATATGGCACATTTTCTCTCTTCTTTTTTCCTATTTCTCTCTTCTTATTTTGTGGAAACAAAGAATACGTTTTTCCTTTTGATGTTGGATCATATGGGAATGCAAACATAATATTTGTCACGGTCTCCCTTGTACATATTCTTTTTTAAATATGAGGAATATGTAGATGTGGGACACCGAATTGCACAACTATGGCTCTGAAGGTGGTTATTAATTGTGAAGGGTCACACTTGTCTACTAATCTAGCCATGGTGCCTCTGTTCAGCTGGAAGCTCTACGATCAGAACGCTTGTGTCCCTCTGTTCATATTTCATTCTCTCGCGCCGCCAGTCAGCTCTTAACTGCCTCTGTAATTACATCCTCTTCAAGTGTTCAGCAGCTTTCTAATTGGAGGATGTTAAGATGCATGGCATTAAGTGAGTTTTTTTCAAGACAAGTAATTGAGGAGAAGAATTTGCTGTCATGTGGCACCCAACCCTCTACACTCACATGAATGCTTTTCCTTCAAGCATACTATATATTGTGATTCCCGAGGCCTTGATGTGTTGGGCTCTTATACGCCCTTTGTCATATAGGCTAATCCTAGAAACTTTTTGTGGCCCCAACTTAAAGATTTCACATCATTGATTTTAATTAACTTTACACTCCCTACTTGTTGCCGTTTTTACAGATCACTGAGACATACAAATATCCATTTATTTTCTGAGTTTTAATTATGGTTTCCTGAAAAACAGAGTTACTGTTTGCTGCACAAGAACAGCGGCGTTAATTGTGTTCGTGTGACAGCACAGCCCTGTGGTGTCAAGCTTTGTCAGTAAGAATAATAAACATTCATATCAATTGCTGTCGAATCTTGTCACTGCAGAATCTTGTCTTTTAGTGATAAAAGAACCTAGGATTAATGACTATGGCAATGTGATTATATCATGCCTTTGTTTTCGCAGACTTGGGTCTCTTTCCTAAAAAAAATAATGAGTTGACATCAATTCGATTTACATATTTGAAAATGGCATAAGAAGTCATTAACACTGTTTGAAATTCATCTTGTTTCAGTCTGGTGTAAAAATAAATAGTTTGTGGCTGGTAAAAATGTATGTTTAGGATTATTTTTAAAAAAGATGTATGATCATGGTAGACAGTGCTTTTGATAGTTTTCATTTTCAGATCCTACCAATATTACAGTGGTAGAAAATGGAATATTTCAGATTAGTTTTTATTCAGTTATTTATTTCTGTTCAATGTTATTGTTATCTTTTATCATTAGCTAAATTACATAAACTGATCAAAGATCAGATTAAGCAATGTTTTACTTTTAAAATTGAAATGTGTTCTTCAGTGTCGAATTCGCTCACTCGTTTTCATTCACTTCCTCAAGTGAATTAGCAGACTAATTTAAGGAATTTTGAATGAGGGTATAGGGGACGATTTCGGACACAGCCAAAGAAAACAGGAACTAATCACAGGACGTCAAACAGCAGAAACAATAGGAACAAGAATACACTTTAAAACAAAAGTCCTTAAACACAAGACAGGGATTGTAACACTTGTAGTGTGACAAAAAGAAAAACAATTGTTTAAAGTGTATTTGTCCTTTAAAACTAATAGCCTACTAGTTGTTTTTTAGGAATAGCAATAGTAAAGAGGTGTTTTTACATGTAATTTTGCTTTAACCCTTATTTGATCCTTGGGGTCTATATGACCCCAATCGACTTTTCTGAAGTAAATAAACATGGTTCCCTTCATCTCAGTTGCATAAAATTTTGTCACTTTTCCTACATTATCTATATATACACACACAAAAAAACTGGGATTGATTCGGTTGTTCTAAAGGTATGTAAAAAAAAAAGTCACACTTATGACCTTTGGGGTCAATATGACCCCACATTGAAATGAATGGGAAAATCGAAAAAAAATTGTTTTTTATTTTTCATTTGTAAAAAAAAATCAATTAATCCAGAATAAATCTGAAAATTTCTATACCACAATGAAGTCCTGGTACTAGAGCACAAATGCAATGTGGAACGAACATGATCACTTGCACACACAGGTGCACACGCACATAAACAAACACACCGGTGTGACTCAAATAGAAAGCATTTTTATAGATATTGGCAAATAAAATCAATAATTCCAGCATAAATCTGAAAATTCTCACACATAAATGAAGGCCTGGTACTAGATCACTAATACAATGTGGAATGAACATTATCACACACACATGTGCGCCCACACAGACAGAGACACAAATACACACACAGATAGAGAGAGGTGTGACTGCAATAGAGAGCATTTTTATAGAAGTTGGGAAATAAAATTAATAATTTCTGCATAAATCTAAAAAAATTCACACACAAATGAAGGTATGGTATGAGAGCACAAATGCAATATGGAAAGAACATGACTACACACATATCACACACACACAGAGAGACACACAAACAAACAGGTGTGACTGCAAAAGAGAGCATTTGTATCGAAATTGGCAAAAAAAATCAATAATTCCAGCATGAATCTAAATATGTTCACACATAAATGAAGGCCTGGCATTGGAGCAAAAAAACAATGTGGAATGAGCATGATTACACACACACACATGCACGTGCGCGCACACAAACACACACAGACACACAGGTGTGTTTACTCTTCACTGTTCCTATCCGCCTAGTGTTATGTTTTTTGTTTATATTTACTTTTTAAAAATTAATTTCTTATTCTAAAGTTAATCATTTTATACATTTCGATTATGGAAATAATATGTAATTGCAATCAAGTATTTTCTTTTAGTGGCAACTTATGTGGCATTATTGCAAATTTATTTGGCATTACTGCAAATTTATAAAACATTATTGCAATAACAAGATACTGCAAAAGACCTCAAACAACAACAAAAATAATTCTAAACTTTGACAAAATACTGATATAATGTATTTTAAATGTTTAAATATATATATTCATAACAAAAGCTGTTATAAGAGCAGTAAGTCACATCCAGAAAAATGAATGGATCTCTATGGGGCCTCTGCTGGAAGTATATGGTTATTACACTTTCTGGCTAAAAATATATTATCTACAAAAAGACATCTAACCAGCAGATGGCAGAATTATGCATCTAACACCTAGATCAATATCCAGAAACAACTCGTATTTAAATTTGATCATCATTAATGTGTTTTTTCATAAAAATGTAATATTTCATATTTATGCTAATGCTGTAGTTGAGGAATTCTGCAGTAAATAGGTAAAAAAGTACTTCATATCCCCCAAAACACAGCATAAAAATATAGATGAGAAGTAAACGAAAAAAATGATATATAATTTGTATTATTAAAATTTATATTTTTTGTACAATAGCTCTATGCATCTTTGGGGTCATATAGACAGGAAACTAAGAGCATTTGAGGGTTAAACGCATTAGAGCAGTGGATCCGACTTTGAGACGGTGGATCAGACCATGTGAAAAATTAAAACCCATCATAGAGCATGATTTGTGGATTAATTAGAATGGATTATCATACATGAATTATTGTACACATTAGCGACAACCCCTGCTCAACTGATATTCAGCTAATAATATTCAGCAATATTGATTTGACTGGACTGACACTATTGGAAGCGAACTGAACTGAGCTAGACGATGATATCACTGGTTTCTTCAGAGCTACTTTATAGCTGAATTGAACTAATTTCATATTTGATTATCTTTACATTGAACCGAAACAGAATCAACACTGAACTGACCTCAGCTGAACAATCACACTATTATCTTTTTAGAGCTGCTTTACAGCACAATTGAACTCTGTTTGCATCATTGAATCATTATTTTCCTGTTTATCCCAGTAAAGCTGCTTTGAATCAATCTGAATTGTATAAAGCGCTATAGAAATAATTAAGTGTAGTGACAATCAAAAGTTAACAGATTTGTTAATGTGATAACGAGAATGCATAGTGTCAGTCCCGTTATGTAAACACTTTCAGGAAAATCTATTTAAATCACTAATAAAAAGTTAGATAAAGGGGGAAAAAACTCATGTGGAGGTCCGGGACCACTACCTCCCCATGGGTCCACCTTAATTCAAACTATAGTCTAAATGTTTTTCATGCTAACAGCCCAGAAGCCAGATATCATAAAGCAATGAGGATGATTTAACTGAGATGCAGATAAAAGGCACTGGAGTTATTTTTCCATTATATTTCACCACCTCAGAGAGAGACATTGAACAATACAAGTGTGAAAGAACCATATTTCAGAAAACCACCAGGGTTTTGTTATTGAATTGTACCGCTCATGCTTTTTTGTGTGACCTCAGCAGCAGTGAGACATCCTCTTCGGCAGCCTCTTCTTTTTTCACTCTAAACCTTTTCTTCTCCACCAATGCAGCTCATCTTCAGTTTTGCATTTCTAACTGTACTTCGAAGACATCCACTGATTTTAAACAAGTATTCCTCTCCTTTGTATAGTCAATAACCTGATAATGTACCTTCATATCCCTTCCACTCTCCATTATTGAAATGGAGAAAGAATAGACAATTACTTGATGTATTTGATGGTTTTTGTTTGTTTGTTTGTTTGTTTGTTTGTTTACATTTGCCACTTTTATTCAGTGGAGAATGCACATGAAATTGTGTGTCTGTATATTTGGAATTATATTTATATATTCACGACTAACATATAATTATCTCCTGTTTGCCCCCTCATAATATGGTGGTGTTTATATGCATACAGTATATAAATCCAAATCCAGTTGAGATGGTTTGGGATGAGTTGGAAAATTGAATGCTTCTTTACCGAGGAAATGGAAATGCTTGTACGCGAGGTTAAAGCGTGCAAGCAGACCATCCACGGGAACAAAGTGTACGCACGTTATTGACCCGCCTGTAGGGGCATATTACTAACATGCTCTATAAATAACAAAAATACTTTCGCTACTTTAAACCAGGTTTTTTTGGTCAATGGCGCAGTCTATTTCAGTTGCCTCAAAATAGCTACGCGCCAACAGTGCACCTGAACACATCTCGGTTGGGCAAAAATACATTTGCTATTTAAACAATGTTGCGCAGGACGTGAAAACTGCTTTGGGCTGAAACTAGCAAAAAACATGTGTTGCGTCTGGCGCATGATAGGCCCATACTGTCACGGTTGGCTTAGATAGGAAGACGAAACTAGACAGGAAGATTAAAGGTGCTCCAAGCAATGTCACGTGTTTTTTAGGCCAAAACATTTTTTGTCACATACAGAAAACATCTCCTCAATATCTGCTAGCTGCCTGTCCCATGAACACACTGTAAAAAAAACACGGTCTCTGCAGACACCCCAAGCTCCACAAATGGCAACAAAAACAAACTGGGCTAACCCGCACCATAAAACATAACAAACTGTTCCAGCTAATAACCGTCAAGAAGGATTTGGGGGGGAGGGAGGGTCTAACTAGGCTCCGTTTTGTTTGGCAATACTTTAAACGTCAACAAGAAGTGACGTCACCCGACATCACTTAGACTTAGAGCACCTTTAAGCTCAATATAAGTCTATTTTGATGAAAGTTCGCCAAGCGGGCAGACAGGCAGGACAAACACAACCATACATAACGGAGATCGGAAAAAGACAGTGAACAGGAGGAACTAAATAGCAAACACAGATGATGGTAATTAATAGGACACAGGTGATACAGATGAACAAATGATAGTAACCAGGGAGACAGACTAGTGGCTGGAAACTGAACAAAGGAACATGTGACAAATGACAACAAACTTAAAAGACAATAAACACAGTGGTGACACATATCTTATGTACATATTTAATAATTTTAATATTTTTATTTAAAATAATATAATATAATATAATTTTCGCAATTCTGTTCCTCTTCAGTCGGTCAGTCAACGCCACGTCGAGACCGACGAATAGGAATCTCGCTAGAGAGGTCAATCTACTTCGAGTGTAACTAAAACGAGCCAATGCACATTGGCATGCGATAATTACATCAGCTGTGCTGCATTGTGGCACGCGCATATTAGTGCATATTAATCAAATCGCAATCGCGATGTCAAGTGATTATATGACGCGACAAATGTGTGGACCTGACAACCCATTCTCTCTGAGAGCTGTTTGTCCATTTTCTACACCGCTAATAAAAAGAAGACCAGTCAGTTTTCAGCTTAGGCTGTGGCGTGTGTGGTGCGTATGGTCACGTCGTGACTTTTTCCAGTGTGCAGCGTGGAGAACAGGGGAAGATAGATGCCGGATGGACACTGAACTGGTGGCCAGAAAAAAATCTACCTCTGTTATATGGCAATATTTTGGCTATAAGATAACCGACACTGAGCAGAGAGAGCAGGGCTGCCCACTCTCACTCATTCAGCATGAGACTCAAGCAATTGACACTTTTTACAGGCTCTCACGCCACACATCCATTTTCTCACGCAGAGAAAAAATCGCGAAGCAAAGAGGACACTGTCACCGACAGACTAGACAGAGCAGGTTACTTTTGATTGATATAAATTCTCAGCTCTCAGATTCTGTCAATTTAATTACGAAATTCAAACAATAGCGTTTTGGCGCTTGTAAACGTGACATGACAGATTGTGGTCGTGAACCGAACATCTCTTAGCCTACTCTTTACTAGTTAATAGTAAATAAACATGTATCTACTGTACCTAATATTTATCCAAATGAATCGAAATTGAATCAAAATCGGAATCAAATTACAAGATGTGAATTGAAATCGGGAAATTTATGTCAAGCAATAATAAAACAGTGGCCTACCAGTCATTGTGCCATGTAAACATTGTAACATGTTGTCACTAAACTTCACAAAAATCTGTTTAGTTACCAAATGTTTTGACAATCACAAAACACAACCTGCTTAAATGTCCCTGTTTGTCTGGACAGAATGTTCAAAATATCTTATACACTATTGAGACAAGTTTGCAGTAATGCAAAGATTTCATTATTTAATATTGTAAAAAATATTATTTTAATTTGTAAACACTGTGCATTTAGTTGTTGCAAACTAGCAAAGTTTGAGCATTATCACTAATCTGTGTGTGCATTTTCTTTGAGAACCAAGCAAGTTGAATCATGAAATCATTTGTTTATTATATCGCAATCGCAATATTGACCTCAATATGACATTTTCCCCAAATCATGCAGCCCTAGCACATATAATGAGCAGCAGGTAAATCACATCTTCAACTTTTCGCTTCGGAGTCAAGAGATTCATTGGTTCTGTCTCTAATCTGCAAGCAGTGTTATCTAAAAGAGGCAGTTCTCAAAGAAGACGCTTTCTCCTCATAGGTGTTGGTGTGATGGTGCTATACGGTGACCGACCGGTGCTATACAGCGGTGATCGAGTCCTCTCGCGTTCTTATAGCTGGTGATGGTGCGCTTTTTCAGAGCGCTAAAAAGCTGTTATTACAGCTGGTAAGAGCTGTGCCTTCGATGAGAGTGAGTACACACTGTCTACATGCTGCACATTCCCTATCAGTGTCGCCGCAATCTTTTCCTCTGTGTGCTTTTGCACCAAAAGAGAACGAGTCTCCTAAAAGAGCTTACATGGGTGTGAGTTGCGTCTTTTTAAAGATGACATTCCACCTGTGTGTTTCTGGATGCGGTCGTTGCCAATTGATAATACCTAGAATATCAAAATCGACTGCTGGCGGTAGATCCTTTTCCTATTTAGCACCAAAACTCTGAAACAGTCTCCCTAACATTGTCCAGGAAGCAGACACACTCGTGTCAGTTCAAATCTAGACTAAAAACACATCTCTTTGACTTAGCATACACATAACACATTATATACTTCTATAATTCAATGTTAGGCTGCATAGATTAGGTCAGCCGGAACCGGGAACACTCCCCATAAATCCTGATGTACTCGTTACATCATAAGATGTCTAAGCTAATATTAGTCTCTGTGTTTATCCCAAGGTTTACCACAGTCCGCAGGATCCAGGCCGTATCCAGATCTGATGAAGGGCCTGCACCTGGACATGACGACAACGCAGTCCTGAAGTCAAGTCAAGTCACCTTTATTTATATAGTACTTTTTACAATACAGATTGTTTCAAAGCAGCAGCTTTACAGAGATAACAGGAAAATAATGTTATAATAATATTGTTAAACATAAAATTAAATGTCCCCAACTAAGCAAGTGAAAAGCCAATGGCAACAAAGGCAAAGAAAGGTAAAACCAAGGTGGCAAGGAACCAAACCTCCATCAGGTGACAGAATGGAGAGAGAAAAAAAAACTTTGGGAGAACCCAGGCTCAAGCTTTCCGGAGCTTTCCTATATATTTTTTAACTCTGCACAAGCTTTAAAAATGCAAACCTTTGAAAACGCTGATATAAAAGCACAGCTGTAGGTCTACTCGACACTCTGGGAGACCGCAGAGATCAGCGAAAGCTTCCCCCGGGCAAAACACGGACGGGACTCTCGCTCCCCAGCGTGTCGTGTGCGGTCAAGCTGCCGGGCTGCAGCGCGGGTTGTCACAGCAACCCAGCGCTCGCTCTGCGCTCTAGGTGTACGGTCCACTTGTCTATTCTCCATTGTAGGCCCGGAGAGCAGTCGGAGGAGAGAATCCTGACCAATCTCATCCGCCTCTTCTATCGCCAGCAGGCTGCAGCCCGCAGTTCAAGAACGCAACTAAGCTTTCTCCTGCACCACCTGGAGCCGGCCCCTCCAGCCGATATGAGGTCAGAGTGCTGCAGCCCCTACTTCATTGTGCCCAAAAAAAGCTGGCGGTCATGACCGATCTTGGACCTGCGAGTTTTGAATCGGAGCCTTCACAAGCTACCTAACAGATATCTGTAGAGCTGCGGGCTGGGCGACACCTAACACATTCGCTAGATATTATAGCCTACATGTAGAGTCGGTCCACTCCCGTGTTCTCACCCTAAACGGCTACTGTGCGCCCCTTATTGCTCCAAAATGAAAAACCTGTTGAGTCCTCCAACACCCCGGCCCGGACATGGCGGAGCGTCCGACGTCAGGCCTTTATGCGTTGAATCCTTTGAACTGGCTAAGCCACCCAGTATTTATATGCAGTACATCCTTTGGGTTAGTCCATATGTATATCTCCATAACTCCTTCGGGAAAGAATGGGGATTCTGCAGTGGTCTCCTTCCTAACAGAAAGGGCACTCTTTCCCAGTATTATCCAATAATCTCACTGTATGGGTTATCACGGAACAACAGTGACAGATATATTCTGTGTAAGCCCTCTCCTATCGTCCTTGCAGGCAAGAAGGAGCAAGAGGCTTGCACAGGGTGCTGGATGGGGTCAGCAGCTGTGGCCCGTTGGTAGGGATTCCTATTCGTCAGAGGCATCGACTGACTGATTGAAGAGGAACGTCTCGGTTACATTTGGTAACCCTTGTTCCCTGAAGGGAATGGAGACTCCACGTCCCGTCGCCACATCTGCTGTGCCCCGCTGGGGTAGCCAGGTCACAGGCTTGGCTCCTCAGTGAAAACCTGAAGATGCAGGGCAGCTGATGCAATCATCGCATGACAATGTGCATTGGTTCGTTTTAGTTGCACTCGAAGTAGATTGGCCTCTACGAAATTCCTATTCGTCGGTCTCCATGTGGCGTCTACATTCCCTCCTTCGGGGAACGAGGGTTACCAACCGAGACGTTCTGTCTGCACCTGGTCTCGTTAGTCTCTATGGTTTCCAATCAGTTAAGTCTTGTCAGCTGTTCCTTGTTTAGTATGCTTGTGTATTTTACTCCCTGTTCTGTTCCATCCCTTGTTGGTTATTGTTTGTGTCAAGTGCACACTGTCTCGTATGTTGGCTTATCACGTTTGGAATAAATCCTCTTGTTATTTTAACCAACATTATCATTGTCTTCATTTGGGAACCTAGAGTTACAATTATATAATATTATATACATTTGTACCCAACATAATCTTGACCCCTTGGCTGAAAAGAAAAAGGGAAAAAAAAACACATCTGAGACACATTTTCTTTCAGTTTGTAATTGGTTGGCCTTGTCTTTGCACATTTGCATATTTTCTTTTTGTGCAGATTAACAATTAGCACCATGCATCAAAGAACTGTTCAGTATCTGAACAGTTTAGTATTACACATGACAGATAAAAGTAATTTTGATCCCGATTGCGATTCTAAAAAAAGCAGCGAGCATTGCATCACCTTCTTCACACGCCGCCTTATCAGCTGCAGCAGGAATAAACACGGAGGATTTAATCGTATAAAGTGATTTCAGAGTTATTCTGCCCTGACAGCACGCAGCTTTAAACAGACATCTAGACACGACTCGTGACATCGTGAGGTGGTGCAGAGAGACACGCGCCGATGGCACATAAAAAAGGGGAAGTTAACGAACTAGGCCTAAAATGAGAGAGCATGCTGTGTTAAGACGATCTGGTGTTATCGAGCTTGACAGTTGTGACAACTTGAATCACATAAGCAATTAATAAGCAATTTTAGTTCAAGTTCATATTTAAGCACAGCTTATTTGCTGCCAATTAGCGGTGAATTAGTGGTTATTAAGCAATTTAATTATCACATAAGGTCCATGGATATAGTGGCAAGGCCAGGGCAGCTTAATCAGAGAGATACTGTCAACTACCAAATTGCAGTATATGTAAATATTCTCATTTCTGTCAGTGCAATATTTCGATGGTTCTTGAACTGAAATATAGGTACAAGGGGGGAATACAGAGCGCAAAATGAGCATGTTGTTCTCTGTCCCCGACCTAAATCTCACACCATTGATTTTAATTAACTTGTTTGTTGCTGTTTTTACAGATCACTGAGACAGAAATATCCATTTCTTTTTCCAGCTTTTAATTATACCTTCCTAAAAAAATGTATTAGGAGTGAATGGGGCTCTAAAGAGAATACAAATCCAACCCAAGAATACAAGGTTCAAAAGCATCAATCCTTTATACTTTATATCAGTTCATTACACTAAGTTTGAAATTTAAGATTGTGAGGGTTTTGAAAAAATGAATAGGCTAGGGACTGAATGAATCTGTGTTTTGAACAAATTGGTTCAATTAATCAGTTCAATGGGTCAATTTGGGCTATTTTTTTGAAGATGGTGGCTTGGCTTTTGCCTTGGACGCATCACAACCTGCCTACAAATTCAATAATACAAACTCTTACAACTATTTTAGACTGCAAAGGACATGTCCATTTAGTTCCATCGAACTAGGTCAGAAGGACTTGCATGACGAATGCTTATTCCTATAACAAAAACATCTTGTGATGGGTGTCAGGAGAAGAAAGAAATGTAATTCGGTCCTATCATTCAGTCCCAACTTTTGATGTCTATTATTCTCTGTATGTGTCACGCACATTATCCCCATTTCTCTTATTTTCTCTGCCTCCTTCACTTCTCTTTTCAGTTTGATTTGTTTGATGTCCATGTGTGTGCTGAGCGGGAGCTTGTCTAGATATGAACTCCATGGAGACGAGTCATTTTAAACTCTGCCAGGAGAATGCCAGCATAAGACAAGGCTAGATAAAACAACCTCTCTGCTTCCCTGTATTCTTTCTGTTGCAGTGCAAGAAGGGAATGCATGACCGCTCTAATTACATCCAGCACTTCAGATGACTACTAAACAGCCATGCCTCTGTGTCTCTCTCATTCTTTCTTTAGTAGCTCTGCACCTAGCCAATTTATGACAACTCTGATGACACCAATATCAGGATACCTTTTTTTAGGCAGCTGCCCTGGCTCACTTGGAGCACTACATTGAATATATGTGTATAAATGTTAATATATTTATGTCATGACAACTCTCAGAGTGATTGGCATGATAATGGATATGACTACATTGATATGTTTGGTCTTGTATACAGTAGTTGATATGTTTGTATGCGTTTACTTTATTCATGCATTATCGTGTGTGTGTGGGGGGGGGGGAGGGCTTAAAATGTTAGTTAAAATAATGTTTTATTATTTATTGAAAAAATATATATATATTTTATATTTTTGTTATTATTATTTGTTTCTTTTAATAAACCAGCCAAAATTGCAGTATTTTTGTAACAAGGAAATTTTGAGCTCTAAAAGTACATCAAACCCTGTTATCTCAAAAGATTAAGGAAATTTTAATTCCTTGTGATATGACCCATGTAAGATCTCATACTACTCTGTTGCTGCTGCTGCATGAGATATCAGGCTAAAAAAAAGAACAAATGGCATTCAATTACACTGAAACAGCATATCTCTTGTTCAAAAGGGTGTGCAAAAACTACACTTTCTTTGACACTTTACATGATATTCTGCAACCGCTGCCAGACAGAAACTTTCAGAGTATTCCACTTTAAAACAATCAAACTCATATCTTTCAGTTGACTGATACTGAAAGTGAACCGACTAGAGCCCAGTTCTCTTTTCACACAAACTGTCTCTTGAAAAGGACTGGGATCTCTTTTTCCTTCTAATCATTCTCTTATTTCATTGTCACTTTTGTTTTGTTTTTTGGAACCTAGTCAACGTGGATATTATATTGTTAGAATATAATCCTGATTATTATTATTATTACTAGCAGTAGTCATATTTATTTAAAATAATAATAATACATTTTAGATTACATGTCATAGCCATATGCATATGGTGCTTAGAGTGTTGTTGAATTTAGTTTACCAAACATGTTGACCATGGTGAGGGTGACTGTTAATTTTGTGATCAAACTGATTATTGGTGAAATTCAAGACCAGCAAAGAAGCTGAAAATTTTAGTTTTTTATAATTTGCGAAATGCTATGCTGCAGCAGTCAAGCAAACGCACACACTTTGATAGTTGTAGATTGTGCTAACAAAGGGAGGGAAAAGTGCTGGTAGCTGGACAACACTCTCAATTACATTGGATGAGAGCGCTGTGACATTTACAGCTGCCAATATTGCCCACTTCCAATCTGAGATAGAGTAAAGAGGACGAGAGAGATGTGCAGGTAGGGTAAAAGGGGGAGCAGGTCAGGCAGACAGTGACCTCTGCTAGGAAATGCCATTTGAAAATCGCAGAGGGTTAGATAACCCAACCTCTCCAAATTGAGAGCTGGGATTCCGTCTCCAATCTGCAAAAACACTGCAATCAAAACTCACCAACCAACACACACATGCTCATTCCCACCAGATCTAACAGCAAAGCTTTTAGTCAACAACCTTGCCACTATACAAAAGCCTCCTGTTACAGTTGAGCGCAATAAACACATCTCAAGACAGTGCAGAGTGTCTGAAGTACTGAGATGTTTTTATCTTTCGTTCGCAGACTGTCCGTCTCACACATTTATACTACCCTCACAAAAAGTTACTGTCTGTCTGGTTCTGTTTCCTTCATCTTTATCACCAGGGCTTTGAATGATCTGCATCCAATAATCTAAGATGAAATCCTATGCCCTTTTCATTCATTTTATCAGACATCTGACTCATTTTCAATTGGTGCATTGACTCACTCACATGAAAATTCTTAGTTCTGTATCAAATACAATAGACCATCATCCCAATCTAGCCTTAGTTATGATCAACTAAGGCAAAAAAAACTATGGGCAAAAATTAGGCCAGAATGATGTGGAACAGCATTCCACTGTTAAAAAAGAAAAAAAACATATAGTGAATTATTTGTTAGTCAGTCCATTCCATTTCCTGAATGGTCCAGTCCATTATGTGTTTGATCAAGTACACAATGTTTACTACAACAGTGGCACTGCAAACTTCACATACTTTTTAAAGGGTACCTATTATGGAATTTTGAAAATTACCTTTCATGTAGTGTGTAACATAGATCTAAGTGAACAAAAACATCCTGCAAAGTTTTAAATATAAAAGTTCACCGTATACAAAGTTATTGTATCTCAAAAGTAAGAGTCGACTCTGAGTCGCTGATATTAATCGATAGACGAACGATGCTTTTTCTTTAGCTTTACGACGTCACTTAGACAAGTTATTTGAATAAGATACGCCCACTCATTGCGCGCGCCAGAAAACAGTGAAAACAACATGTCGACGAGCTGTTCTGAAGTGCGAATCAAAAGCGAACTTTTTTTTACTGCCCAGGGACGAGCATGTAAAGAATCAGTGGCTAGAGTTTATATTTACAACTATACCACACAAGTATAACCACCTTGTGCTGTGTTCGCGTCATTTTAATGAGGATTCCTTTACAAACATAAATGCTTTCAAGTGTGGATTCGCGAGTCGCCTGATACTGAAGGAACGTTCAGTACCAAGTTTATTTGGATCGGCTTCCTCCTCCGAATCACAACCTGTAAGTACTGTTAATAATTGTTGCTTTTATGGGTTTTGTAGCATGCTCAATAAGTGTGTGTGTGTGTGTGTGTGTGTGTGTGTGTGTGTGTGTGTGTGTGTGTGTGTGTGTGTGTGTGTGTGTGTGTGTGTGTGTGTGTGTGTGTGTGTGTGTGTGTGTGTGTGTGTGTGTGTGTGTGTGTGTGTGTGTGTGCGCTCAGCGCTTAGGTCTCCAAGCTGTGTGTGTGTGTTTTTTTGAAATATGTCAAATGTTTGTCGTTGTTATTGGAGTTGTCATAAAGAATAGAGCGTATTGTAGTACTGCAGTGCTTTATCAATATGTTTAAGCTTTGGGTTAACGCGAAAAATAACTGACTGGGTCGTCTGACCAATCACCACAGATTAGCGTCACGCAAAGGCGGGGTTTGAAAAATGAGTCGTCAAACGAATTATTTGGGAATCGGTGAGCAAATCAGTTAAAAATAAATGCATATTATAAGACAACAAAAGTGTTTTTTGTCATTGCATGCATGTAAAACTGTTGTTGGGGACTCCCAGAACAACATTAGGAACATTTTAAATGCCATAATAAGTACCCTTTAAAATCAAGCTTTTAGTTGATCCTAGTAAGTGCTCATTTTCACAATTGTAAATACCACATCTTTATTCTTCTATGAGGGGGTTTGTCATCATGATGGCTTGGTTTCCAGGTGGACAGTTAAAGACTCTTTGGACATCTCCAGAAAAAAATGCTGTAGAATTCAATCAATCGGGAACCTGCGAATATTCAACAACAACAAATAAACAAACACAAAACAAAAGTAAAAGCAGCCCCTCACTGACTAATGCCGCACACACATAAACATAACATAACATAAAAAGTCCAGGCCTGGTCCTCTCTTGTCCTTCACTGTCATCGCTCCTCCTTTTATTTTTTCAAGAACCTCCATGAGAAACTCGAGACCGGTGCTACGCACAGGTGATGCTCATTATCAATCACCGCCCCAGTCCTGCTTGCCACAGACCAATATAGTATTACAACAAAGGGATTCTTCATACCGTAATTATCTTATAATTATGGTTATGATATTTCAGGCTTTGAAAACTGAAGCAATTGGAGCTCTAGCGCAAGTTTTACCAGGAAGACTAATATCACGTCATTCATTAACTATTAACTATTATTCATTAACTTCCATTATGGACAGGGCCCACACCAAAGAACTTTAGCATATTATTTTGCATACAACTGTTAAATAAATCTTATTCATACATTATCTTGCCTCCCGAGTCTTTCTGGTAGAACCATGATCACCAGGCCAACAGATCTTAAGAGTCTTTCCTCCAAAACCCCAAAATGAATATATGTAGCATAGGTGAACTTTGGAAACTATGGAATCTAATGCACTCTGTGAAATTGAAAATGTTATGTATGTTTAAGGTCTCTTTTAATGACTTGCCTCAAAATATGTTTTCTTCATCTCTCTCATCTTCTCTGCCTCTGAACTTCCGCTGCACCATCACTATAAAAGCAATAGCTGTCTGAAGAGCAACAGATCTTAGAGGCTGAAAAGGAAATAGATCAATGGCATATGTGTATACAAGCAGAATGCTACGGCGAGACAGACTGTAATTATGTTCAAAGAGAGAGCAGTCGACTAAAACAAAGATAGTTCAATCAGAAGCCGGTTTGAGGCTTCAGTGAGAGCAAACAAAAGTGGCCCCTGAACACACGGAGTGATCCATACAGACAGAAGAGGCCTTAACCCTGAACTAGGAGCCGATGAGCTAAAGGATGTGGTCTGCAAAGCTCTTTTATCTGCATGGTTCTCATAATCTTTATACAATCAGACCCTATTTTCAATAGGTTGGAAATCTTATTAGTGATCACAGAGTGTAGACATTGACCTGAAAGACCCTATCATCCTACGTCATGTCAAAGCAGTTGCAAGGTTAATAGGCAATATATTCCAGTCTGAGAGTAATAGGCAAAACAGTAAAAATGACAAACGGGGATATTTCAAACTCTCATTCATAGATAAATAAAATACCCCAGCTATAACAGCAATGCCTCTGAAATAGTATTATAGCCATCATGTCCTTTGATTTTGATTCTTGGGGATCAATTTAGAAGGATGCCACATTATTGCCATAGAGGCACTGTATATGTGAGTGACTCCTTGACTCTTCATTAAAGGCCATTGTTTGATCTCAGCTTGTCCGTACATCTGGAATAATGACGGTGCTTTCATTGTTCCTTCAGTAAGTTGATTGTAAATTATACTGTAATGGACAGGTAAATTATAGACCGTCCATGCTTCATTTCCTAAGAACATGGATCTCTTGATAAAAAGCAATATCAGCCTGAATTATCTCTGAATATCATACTATATTCATGGATATGGAAAGAAAATAAATATAATACACTATTTCAGATCTGTGAATTGCTCTCTACGTTTTGGCAGTTGTGTTCCTTTTAAAATACTTTTTTTTCTGCATAGTCTTTGTGAGCCTGGTGAGAGCAAATTTGCTAGCATTCGGGAAATGGCAGTTGACCGATCAATAGCATTTAAGACTACAATGAACAAACAGGAATGACATCTCAATACCCTTAAAATGAACAAAGGAGGTTTGTGGCACCTACCATTAATTTCACAGACAAATACTATCTCAGAATCTGTTCTAAGCAAGTTTGCAAAAGATTTTAAAGGATTGCGTAGACAATGGGATAGCCTAAGTAACCTGTTCCTTAATGCATTAAAAATGCACTGAATCAATAGGTACTTGTGATAGAATTTTGTTTGAGGTTTACTTACGATAAAGTGATACTGATAATGTAATGTTAAGATTTAAAGTTAGCAAATTTCTTCTCTACTCATGTCAACTAATGGCATTGTAATTTCAAATAGGTCTTAACTAGCCCCATCCTAAAAATCACACCATTGATTGAGCTAATAGCTGTGCTGGAATGGTTAGCAAAGTTGCAGTTTACAGGAATCAAAGGCTTAATTATATGCATTTTAAAGTCCCCCTGTGGTGAAAATCAAGCTTTTAATGTTGTTTATATGTCTATGTGGTGTTTTTAATAAGCTTTAAGACAAACCATGTTCAAATGCATAAGTCAATCCATTTGCTGAGTATTTTCTCCTTAAAACTGTTGTGAACCAAAGACAGTCTCAGAAACGCTGTTCGAAATCGCTGGTGTTTCTGACGTCACAAACTACCTTGTAACCAATCACGTCAACGTGTGAATCTCTGAGCTGGTGTGAGTGAGGGTGGTGGACTAATTTGCATATTCATAGAACCACATAAACTAATTGAAGCAAGGGTGTAGTGTTACATTCAAGCTATTTTAAGAAAAAAAATTCAAGGGAAAAGCGTTTAAATATGGAGTTTTAAGGGATAAAATTGACTATATGACTTTAAAAAATTGTATTTAAAGAAAACAAATACACACACGTACGTTAGGATTCCATGTTTAATGGGGACTTTCCATTGATAATGCATGTACAAACTGTATATTGTATTAGTCAGACAGTCTGGTTATATTTGATTAGTATAAGGCATTTTATCAGGTTGGCTCACTCTTATAGATGTGGGCTGTCAAACCACACCTGACACTGCAGGTCGTGCACCGTAGCCTTTCACAGATCTATCTTTTCATCCTCTAGTTCTCATCAACTGCAGGCATATCTATTAACCTGACAGCACAGGAACTGCCGAGCACAACTTCCATGACCTCAGGGCTAATTATAAACCCCATTACGTGCTCCTGTCAAATTAAGAGACGGGCTGACGTTTGCCGAGCAATGTGTAGAAATAGTGGAGTCAGGGCCTCACAGGACACACACAAGACCAGATGAAAGGAGAGTCAGCCTTGGCGCCAGGTATGTTTCACATGTGTTATGCTACTGTATCTGGGGATGCCACTAGATAGGTGACATACAGAGTGTGAAAGTACACTCACTTTCAATAAACACCGGATGCTCAGATGGGTGATCACATGATTTAACATGATCAAATCAATCCACTGGCAGCATCCAAGCTGCCCACTTTGTCACAGCATATTCTATAAAATTCTGTTAGTGTCAGGAAACATATGCTACACTTAAACAGAGGTTAAGTGAATCCAGAAAAGCTTTATTAGGGATTACAGGGTGAACAGGTGAGTAGAAGTGCACAGTCTTGGATATGGAGAATGATGATGGTAACAGTCTCTTTTGTCTTACAGGAATGGAGAAGGGAACCAGATAGCACACACCTCAAGAGATAGATAACTTCAGGAGCACAGACAATGAGAACTAGGAATACACAACACCGAGAACTAGGAATTAAACTCAGATTGTATTCGTCTGAAGGAAGAATGTCATACACACCTGATGGCTTCAGGATGAGTAAATCATGGGCTAATTTTCATTTTTCTGTGAACTATCCCTTTAAAGTTAACCTGAATGCATCATATTATAAAACAGGAATTTAATATGCAATCGTGTTTAATCACGGTGAAAAAGAAAAATAACTTTAAAATATTATGAATGAATGAATTTATGATTATTTTAATGTTGAAACGCTTCACTAACAGCCTTTTTTATCTGCATTTGTAAAAGAAACCCACTTTTTTAAAATAGCCTCAATGGAAACTGGTAAACTAAAGAGGCCATTAGGATTTTTTCTTCTGGAATGTTTTAGGCAAAATTAATACTTAGTTTTAAACCATCTTCTGACTTTTCGCCGCCTAGGAAAGGAATTAAATTACCCTTAGACAAAACCAGTCGATAAAGAGATTGAATTTTAAAATTACTTACCATAAACCGTCTTTCCTTGCTTCTAAAGCTGAGAGGAAAATTGCGCCTTCTCGTTCAAGCGCAAGGGGGTAATCCATCGACCGGAAGTTGAAGCCGGCCGGGTGCCGCCATCTTGTAGCAGAACTTCACTTGCGTTAGCATTTCCATTGACGACTTTTGTCGTCACTTTGACAGCGAATAACTTTACATCTGAGGCATTTAAAGACTCCATTTGTCCATTATTTATTTCTAAAGAAACACGACAATGTATAAAGGGCTCCATTACTTTCTATGTTACATTATGGCCCCGTAGAAACAGTTTTTGTAAAAATAGGCTTAACGATTGCGTCATAACCACTCGACTCTCTGTTGCGCTGTACAGAAATTACCGTACAGACAGGAGGAGAAGCTCGCAGGCAATCGGGGGGACGTCCCGTCAAGGGAGAAGCCCATAGATAATGAGTCCAGAAAAGCAACGGGACAAAATATTTCAACAACGTTTTTGGGGAATTGGAAATAATTCGGTATGAGAACTCTTTGCTCAAGTTCCCCGTCTCTGCAAGATTAACGTTGGCAATTCTCACGCACAGCTACTAGAAGATTTACGTCTGTCAGACAGGTTGCTCACGTCATCAAGCTTAGTTTGAGTCGGTTTGAGTCTGTGCGTCAGGAACGGAAGTGCTCAAAAATCGCTAAAAATGGGCTTCAACTGTCTCAACTGAGTTCCAATGAGATGGCTCTGTCCACTTCTTATACTGTCTATGTTCAAGTGTCATTGTTTACTCCTGAGAATCCGGCGCTGCGGCGCATGCGCAGAGAAAATGAAGAAGTCTAAACTATCTATTAATTAATAGAATCGACTAATGTTTTGATTTTATATCAGTGTATTGCCACCATCCCATTAGTTTAATCAAAATAAACTAAAAACGTTGTTATCTGAACAACATTAGTAAATCTAGTTGATTTGACTAAAGAAAAAATGTTGTGATAACAAATCATGGAAATATCTTGCGGCACATGATTCAGATGTTGGTTCTGTAGCCACTCCGATCAATTCAATTCAGTAGGAACTGTTAGACCCACGATTTTAGCCTTGATGCGCTCACAGCCAAATTTCTGTATGCATGATGTGTGCGCTCAGAAAACCATAAATCAGAAGTTTAAACGGATATGGCTGTAAAGCACATGCAAATAATAACTTTCATGATGACGATGAACGGCAATGTGATGTGAGCTTGATCATGATATAGATGATAAGCAAAACCAAACAGATGTTTTGTTTAATTAGTTTTTGGCAGAGTATCCATGGCACAAGCTGTAAAGGCACAGCACTATTCTGGATAGGGGGTGGGGAGCAGCCGCTCATTTGCATTTAAAGATATATGCATGAAAAACAGCATGTTTTTAGTCGTATTAGTAAATTCTCATGCTCTTATGCAATGATCATGATTTTATTGTTTATAATTAATTCAATTAACTACTTTAATACCGTTCATACATAAAAGGGTTTATGATGCTATCTAGAATCATGAATATGAATAATACGATCACAGTGGAAAACAACAATCACTTCATGATGAGAATTATAAGTCATTTCTGTGTAAACAATGTATCAGTTATTGGTTATGAAATAAAACATTATTTATGTCTGATGCATAGCTGTTCTCAAAGTGATTAAAGACCCTCTTGAATAAATATGAATAATAATTAGATATACCAGGAGAAAAAAACTACTACTGTGAGCAACGGAAGCCACTCAGAGTGACAGGTTACAAAACTCAGACTGATCTAGAGATAGATGGATCTCATTTTTGAAGTATAAAAGGCCATTCCACAAGAAAATTTTCAATTACGTTTGCTTTGTAACCATAAAGGAGCTTGACGATTCAAGATAAAGAAGGCAGGCGGTCGGCTATAATCCAAGCACTGAGAGTGAAGGAAAGGTTTTGCTGTAAGGCACACCCATCAGTTATTTTCTCCAAGAATTGTGGAGCCTATGGAGTATACAAGGGGCTGAGAGCGAATTTTGTTACACCCAGATCGAATCCCAGGCGTCAGTCGCACTGACCACACTCCCAGCACCATTACGCAATTAAGGATGTGATTTAATTATCTATTTATCTGTTTTGGCACTCTGGATGATATACACAGAGTCTAATGGCCTCGCTTCATTACCCTCCATTAGGAGCGCTGCACAAAACAACACGGTGAGGTTAATGTTTCTCATGCAGCTCCCAGATGAGTTTTGATTGAGGCCTGCGCGACAGAAACCCAACTCTACGACTGCCTGCCCATAATAATGTTGGTATTGCTAATGCTGTTATATTGTGCTGTTCTGGCCTCTGACAGAAGCAGATTTGCTGTTAATTAAAGCAATGTTTGTTATAGGTACTTCAAATATAGTATTTTAAATTCATATTTGTTATATATATATATATATATATATATATATATATATATATATATATATATATATGAAAAGAAAAAAATAACTTAATAGAAGTGTGCAAACATGATATTGGCCATTATGTTTTGAAAAAACCTGAATTTTTTTAATTAATCTTGAATGAATCGCCTTGTTCACTTTAATGTACTGAATAAATTCTCTCCATTTTGAAGAAAGTAACAGCCTTCCTTCTTATACAGACTGACTATAGCATGAGAAAATAATATTCGAGTGCTGGCTGTGAAGGGGAATTTCATTAGCCGTGTTTCCACTGCCGGTGTTCTGTCAATGTAGCATACGTTGTCAGAATAGCATACCGGAAGTTGAGTTTTATAGCGGGGTCTGTCAATGTAGCCTACTTTGTCAAAACAGCATACTAGTGTTTGTTTAGGGTTTTGATAGCCCCTTTGTTTAATAAAAATACAGTTTATAAAAGGGGTATGCTGTTTTGATAGCCCCTTGTTTAATAATACAAAAAATACAGTTTATAAAGTGGTACCTATTTTGATAGCCCATTGTTTAATAAAAAAGTTTATAAAGGGGTTTGCTGTTTTGATAGCCCCTTGTTTAATAAAAAAACAGTTTATAAAGGGTGTTTGCTGTTTTGATAGCCCCTTGTTTAATAAAAATACAGTTTCTACAGGGGTATGCTGTTTTGATAGCCCCTTGTTTAATAAAAATACAGTTTATAAAGGGGTTTGCTGTTTTGATAGCCCCTTGTTTAATAAAAATACAGTTTATAAAAGGGGTATGCTGTTTTGATAGCCCCTTGTTTAATAAAAAAACAGTTTCTACAGGGGTATGCTGTTTTGATAGCCCCTTGTTTAATAAAAATACAGTTTATAAAGGGGTTTGCTGTTTTGATAGCCCCTTGTTTAATAAAAATACAGTTTATAAAAGGGGTATGCTGTTTTGATAGCCCCTTGTTTAATAAAAATACAGTTTATAAAAGGGGTATGCTGTTTTGATAGCCCCTTGTTTAATAAAAAAACAGTTTCTACAGGGGTATGCTGTTTTGATAGCCCCTTGTTTAATAAAAATACAGTTTATAAAAGGGGTATGCTGTTTTGATAGCCCCTTGTTTAATAAAAAAAAATTGTTGGGGTATCTTTTTTTGTTAGTTTTCACACTTACCAGCATACCGCTTCATTACATATTTCTGTGTATCTTACTAAAGAAAATAAATTATAAAAACATTAATTGTTTATAGTTAATATTTTAATACATATTTCAAATGTGTACAATATGTACAACATAGAATGTGAGTTTGAGGCAAACATTATGCATTTAACACACACTTTTTACATTTAAAATGCTCTGAGGCAAGGGTTGCAGGGGTACACTGCTTGTGCGTCCATCTTGAACATGTGTCACACTGCACCTGTAAAGACAAAATTTTAAAAATTCACTTTAGAAGTGCAATATATAATCAATGAAGCATTGAAGAATTGTTGCGAACTTTTTCAGCTGTACTAGCAGTAAGAAGAAATACATTTCTTACTGCTACAAGAGCCTTAAATAGCCATAGTTAAGACTATTGTAATGTACATTTTTTCAAGGATGCCTGCATTGCCTGCTTTAGTGAAAGCAGTTAGGAATGTCAGATTGCTTATTACTGACTACTACGGAAGAGTGGACTGTCCCAGAAGACACCATGACATCTTACAAGGCCATACCAGTCCTGAGAACATTCGCACTTGTCTGTCTCTGGAAGTCAGGTGAAGAGGCAGCTGGAGAGACAGAACCGGTGTTGTGCCGAATTTCAACCCACGCCAAATTTATTACCCCCCTAGTATTGGTAGGTTTAGGATTAGTTGTGGGGGTTAGGATTAGGCAATCACCATTCCTTTTCACTCTGTACACCTGTCATCTGCAGAAATACTCAGACGACTCTGCAATTGTTGGGTGTATCAGAGTAGGCTTTATGCCGAGCGGCACGTGACCAAACCGGAAAATGGGTCTCATCGCATCCGCTTGTCAGAGAAAGTGTTAATGGCTCTAAGAACTGACTACGATATCTATGGATTTTTAAGGTAATCAGCTAGCCTACCTAGTTCACTTTGTTATTGGCGTTTTATTCTATTTAAATATCTCAACGTTAGTGTGAAGAAGAAAAATGTAAAAACTTTTAAATATCAATCTGCACATGCGAGGGACATTGGTTATGCTAATCTTTGCTCGCTCCTTTTAAGTTATCTTGAATAAAACCGCAAAAATGTTCATGAAGCACATGCAAAAGACCTGAACCGGAAGCGATGCGATCTGTTTTACAGAAAACGGAAGTCAGTTGCGCATAACCCCTATTGATTTACATCAGATAAAGACAAAAACTGAGTGGATGGATAGGTTATATACTGACAAATTGGATACTTTCACTATTGTCTTATTACCATCTCTGTGAAATCCTCCTCAGCATCAAACTGCAACATGTTGCAGGAAACACAGAGATCTTCCACACCAGCTTAAATGAAAAACAAAAATAGTGCAACACAAGCAATGTTTATTTAAAGACATTTGCTGCAAGACTTTAGAACAATTTATCCTGAATATAGTCTCTTGTCAAAGGACTAGTCAGACATGGATAATTAATGGATACCTTTGCATTCCAGAAGAGTGGCTGCAATTTTGACTCTTGTGGCTGAGACCTCCTCTGTGTCTGTTTGAGCAACGCAGATACTTCTACCTTGGAGAATGAGCTCTGCAAACTACAAAGAGTCAGTGTAGGTGTAAAGTAGCACATTCACCTCAATTACATACATCAATAATAACCATACCATCAAAATTAAGACTCCACAACTAGAGCCGTCCTGCTGCAGATTGTGTTTTGCAGTTTGGATCGTCCACGGGCCTTCACTGACATTTCTTGTCTTCCAAAAATTTCTGTTATTGTACAAGTCATTAGTTCAGAAACATATTCCAATACATAAGTCTACAGTTAGAAAGGCTTGTTTTACATCACCTCCAATTCCGAAGAATTTTTCTCTGGTACATATTTTCATTACCGAGCGGATCTATCACAAGGAGGGATTTTTCATCCATTTTGACAATCTGTTGAAATTTAAAAACAATTATTAGTTAATCCTAAAACAATCCTAAATATTTTATAAAGTTTGTGGTAAATACAGAGGCAAGAATAGTACCACTAAAATCCAGTGACCTCCAACGTTTACAGGACAAATCCAAGTTGAGGCTGTGGGTAACTTCATCTAAAAATGGAAGAGAGCACTTAAAATCCAAAGTTTCAACATGCATGTGTATAAGGTTACATAGTCTGTAATAAAACCATATTACCTTTTGAACAACTCTGAAATGGCCACGGTGAAAGACAGAGGAGCCAAGTACAGCATTCAAACAATGCACAGGTATCTGTAACAGTAATGGTCTGTTAAAATCAAGTATTTCTAACAACAAAACGAATGAAAACACAGAAATTTCATTTATTACCGTGGCTAATTTCATAATGCAGTGCAGGTATGCATCAATGATCTGTGTAAACAAAAAAAGTTGTTAGTCATTTAATTTGCTACAGCACTGAAACATTAAACTTGAATATCACATGGATGTACTTTCACCTCATCTGAAAGCCAGCCGTGTCCTGATAGTGTTCTAAAAGAGGTATCATAAATTTTGTATGGTCCCACGACCGCTTCCACTTGTCCTGTATCTTTAGAAGACCAAAGTTTTTGGACTACAGCACAGAACATTAAAAATTAGTCTTGTTAATATTTAGATGAAAACCTGAACCATTTACATTTTCAACAAAGAACACATGCAACCATGACCAGGAACGGGTCATGGGAGAAACATGCAACTTGATGACCAACCGGTCTAAACCAACGACCAACAGGTCGGAACTAACTTATGAGTTTCTATTGCACCTTGTTCTTGAGCACTACTCCAAACTGGGACCTGAGAGCTGGCTTGAGCCGAGACCTGAGAGCTGGCTTGAGCTGAGACCTGAGAGCTGACTTGAGCTGGGACCTGAGAGCTGGCTTGAGCCGAGACCTGAGAGCTGGCTTGAGCTGGGACCTGAGAGCTGGCTTGAGCTGAGACCTGAGAGCTGACTTGAGCCGGGACCTGAGAGCTGGCTTGAGCTGGGACCTGAGAGCTGGCTTGAGCTGAGACCTGAGAGCTGGCTTGAGCTGGGACCTGAGAGCTGGCTTGAGCTGAGACCTGAGAGCTGACTTGAGCTGGGACCTGAGAGCTGGCTTGAGCTGAGACCTGAGAGCTGGCTTGAGCTGAGACCTGAGAGCTGACTTGAGCTGGGACCTGAGAGCTGGCTTGAGCTGAGACCTGAGAGCTGGCTTGAGCTGAGACCTGAGAGCTGACTTGAGCTGAGACCTGAGAGCTGACTTGAGCTGGGACCTGAGAGCTGACTTGAGCTGAGACCTGAGAGCTGGCTTGAGCTGGGACCTGAGAGCTGGCTTGAGCTGAGACCTGAGAGCTGGCTTGAGCTGGGACCTGAGAGCTGGCTTGAGCTGAGACCTGAGAGCTGACTTGAGCTGGGACCTGAGAGCTGGCTTGAGCTGAGACCTGAGAGCTGGCTTGAGCTGAGACCTGAGAGCTGGCTTGAGCTGAGACCTGAGAGCTGACTTGAGCTGAGACCTGAGAGCTGGCTTGAGCTGGGACCTGAGAGCTGGCTTGAGCTGGGACCTGAGAGCTGACTTGAGCTGGGACCTGAGAGCTGGCTTGAGCTGGGACCTGAGAGCTGGCTTGAGCTGGGACCTGAGAGCTGGCTTGAGCTGAGACCTGAGAGCTGACTTGAGCTGGGACCTGAGAGCTGGCTTGAGCTGAGACCTGAGAGCTGACTTGAGCTGGGACCTGAGAGCTGGCTTGAGCTGAGACCTGAGAGCTGGCTTGAGCTGGGACCTGAGAGCTGGCTTGAGCTGAGACCTGAGAGCTGACTTGAGCTGGGACTGAGAGCTGGCACTACTTTTTTTATAAGGTTTCAGGTGACTGATGTTATATTTTGTTTTAAGACAGACACCCTGTGGTGTTTGTAAAGTTGCTGTCTTTCCTGAAATCGCCTTAATTCTGTAGGTTCCAGTGTAGTCTGCTTCCATTCTCCCTCCTTTCCTGCTTCTCTTTCTCATGTTCAGTAAGAGTACTTCATCTCCCTCTTCAAACTCCACATTTCTGTACTTTTTCTGAACCCTTTTTGCAAATGCCTCTGTCATTTTTTTTTGTGACCGTGCAATATTCTCCTCGACCTTTTCTCTTGTGCTGTCTTGCATTCTCTGACTGTCCCTGAGAAATTCACTGCAGTCTTCAGGGAGTATTATTGTTGAAAGCTACAACAAAATAGATAATGACTTGTACATTTCATAGTATAAACTTTTACACTAAATTAATCTACAATAAAATATTAAACATGTTTCCAATAAAGCTGAGCTTCATGGGCAATATATCTGCATTTATATATTACTACTGCATCTAATGGATATGTAATGGGGTAATAATAATAACAATGCGCGAATACACTGCAGGCTCAACTCTCGCTCGTATCCAAGGTAAATCATCAACACTATCATCCCTAATATGTTTGTTAATAAAGGATTAGATTAGGACTCTGACTAATATGGTATAGCCTAATGGAAATGCAGATACTTAATGCTTAGATTAATACACAATGTTTTTGAACAGGTGACATTTTATGTTTTGGCCCTTCAGTTGAGTTCAAAATAAAATGGACAACGCAATAAACACTTGATTTTTTTTTCTAAATTAGTCGTTTAGATTAGTTGTTAGAAAATTAGTCGTTAGTGGCAGCACTAGGTAATATGCTATGCAAACTCAAATCATACTGGTTTATAGGGCTGTCACTTTTGTGAAAAAATTCTGTTCGATTTTTGAGCCATAAAGACGTTTCCATTTTAAACCAGTCCTACTATATTATCTAAGCCTATCTTTTAAAATGTTTGGTCACTTGATGCTTGGCCCTAACAGAAAGACATTTTCAAGAAAAAGACCTACCGGCAGTTCAACAGGCACTTCTGATGGAAATCTAGCTTCTCGCCCATACATTAAAAGAAATGGTGAGAATTTAGTTGTGGTCTGTATTTTGGATCTCAGCGAAAAAAGAATTGCATCTAGGTACTGGTCCCAGTCATCCTGCTGCTGATTGACAAGCTTTTTAAGTGCCCTAGAAAAATCATTTTTAGAATTATTTCTAAATGAATGTATTTCAAGACAGAAACTACCAACTTTCAATATACTCTGGTAATAACGATCAGAAGAGCTACCAAATAAACAAAACCCTGAAAATAAACAAGAATAATGAATGCTTACCGTTTGATGTTATCATTGGTTTTCTCATCAAGCCCATTTGTTTGGGGATGGTAAGCAGCCGTAACACTCCTCTCAATAGAGAGCAGCTCACAAAGTGTGCTGTTGACCTAAAATAAAAAAATCAGAACATTATTTTCATTTGGTTTAGTACTTCTGTCAAATATTCCATTCAGTAAATCTTTATTTGTTGAGCACCAAATCACAAATTACATCATCAGAAAAAAATGCATAAAGTGAAGCTTACTTGATTGACGAACTCCCGTCCTTGGTCTGACAGTATGCGCTTTGGGCAGCCATGTCTATAAATGA
This sequence comes from Chrosomus eos, assembly GCA_036326025.1. Lineage (NCBI taxonomy): Eukaryota > Metazoa > Chordata > Actinopteri > Cypriniformes > Leuciscidae > Chrosomus > Chrosomus eos. The sequence goes on along the minus strand of CM070824.1, from coordinate 32,955,261 downwards.
CTGTACAAAGGTTTTTGGCTACTTCCAATGCAGACTTTGTCTTTAGAGGAAAGGCCTCCACCCACTTGGAGAAATAGTCAGTGACTGTCAATATATACTGATACCCAGTAGATGTTTTTTGGAGTGGACCAGTGAGATCAATCCCAATGAGCTCCCAAACAGCAGATACCTATTAGTGATTTGAATGCATAATAGATTAAATAAAATAATTTTTAGCATTGTTAAAATTTAGTCGATTACAAAAGATGGTGACCTTGATGCAGTCCAGAGTTTTAACTTCATTCAGGGGTGGTCCCACCCGTTGACATTGGTCACATTCAGATATCTTGAAAAAAAAAAAAAGCTCAAATTACAAACAGTAAGTTTCACATAGCTATTAATATGTAGATATAGATGTATAAAAATACAACATTTGGCTTATGGATGAACAGAAAAACTACATACCCATTTGTCAATGTCCACTGTCATGCCATACCAGTAGAACCGTGAACACATGGCAGCTCGTGTTTTTAAGGTTCCTGTATGTCCTCCAATAGGTGAGGCATGAAATTCTTTAAATAAATTCATAGCCTCCTCCTTTGTCTTTATGACTCTTCTGTGACTGCCAAAGAGTAGTTCTCCATCTTTAAGGAATAATGGCATAACCAATAATAAATAATACAAAATATGAACATGTGCATATTCCTGTCAGTATTATGGACGTATTTTGATGATAAATACTGACCGTGAATCCTGAATTTGGAGGAGTATTTCCTTAGGCTTTGCTTCTGCCCTTTATTTAGCTCAACAGGGTATGAGCCGTTTAAAAGGTAAGTGAAAATTGCCTCCCACTTATTTTCCATGGGTAAAATTTTCTGACTTGTAATGTTTCTGCAAATGTATGTATAATAATTTGCAAAAGCAGATAATTCAAAATATATCAGACAACAACACCACACTCTAACTTGGACAAAAATACAGATTTTTTTTGTATTTCAAAATGTTTAAATATATATATATATATATATATATATATATATATATATATATATATATATATATATATATATATATATATATATATATATATATATATATATATATTCACCAAATATCACATAGTTGTGAGGAGAAGTTGAAGCATCAAGAAAAATGTAGTGAAAAAGAAATGAGTCCCTATGGACCTCTATTGGATATGTGTGGTCATTGCACTTTCTTTCTTTAATTATAATTTCTAAAGTTTTTCCACAAACCTGCAGATGGCAGTATTCTATCCCTAACACATAGAGCAATGTCCAAAAACTATTTAGATTTAATTAAGATCATCATTTAAGTGACTTTTTCTTAAAAAAAAATCATTTTTCATGTGCCAATTTATGGCCTAGTTATGTAATTGTGCTGTAAATAGGTAAACAACTTCAAAATTTCCACAAAAACACAGCATAAATGTATATTTGAGAAGTAAATACAAAAAATGATATATAGTTTTCAATATAAAAATGTATATTTCCTTATGCAATCGCTCTTTAAAAGTTTGGGATCAGTCTGACCTCAAACATCTTAAGCGTTATCCTTTTTTAAAGGTGATTAAGGGTTAAAAGCAAAACATTAGTATATTGCTGCGTCCCAATGTGCATTCTATCCATCCTAAATAGTATGTGACATTAGCAATTGTCAATACTATTTAGGGCATATATGCACATTGGGACGCAGCTAATGTGTTTAATCTCGGTCAGATGGCGCCAAACGCTACAACCTCGAGTTAACACCAGATTTAAAAGGTAATTGAAAATTTCCTCCCACTTATTTTCCATGGTTATACTACAGTTAGCAGAAAAATAAGCTTTAATCATTTAAAAGCAAAACATTAGTCGATGTGTTTAATCTCGGTCAGATGGCGCCAAACGCTAGAACCTCGAGTTAACGCCAGATTTAACGTTTTAACACGACATTACGACTCCACTTGCTAAAAATAATATATTGAAAACGTCTGTCAACATTTCTTGTGATTGTACAAGGCATGCAATTAGGTAATGTGTATATAATATGCGATATAATACACCAACACTTACCTTGTAATCGTAGGTATGCCGAAATGATGGTTTAAGCGTAACGCATGCGCAATTCCACAAATTTCATTGCTGCGCATGCGCATTAACCGAAGGAATCCCATTCTGATGGGTATGGTGTTCTGACGGAACACCGGGCCAGGGCCGAGCCGTGCTGGTGCGTGCCAGGGCCAGTCGCGTTTCCACTGTCACTTCCGGGGCTTGAGCGGGGCTTCCTCGGGGCCAACGGCCAGGATTTCTGGCCCGTCGAATACCTTGGGCCAAAGCGGGCCAGCTCGGGCTAGAGGCTTGCTCAATGTAAAAGGCGGAGTTTATCAGTGTTATGGAACGTTATGATCTGAAGCAAGATGCACATTTCACTGTTTTATATCGCGAAAAATAATCGCTGCTCGAAATGGAGAATCGCCTGTACTGGTCTGTCGAAGATACCAAAGCTCTTCTGAGCATTTGGGCAGAAGAATGACGGCGTATAAAGAAACGAGGACGTTATAAAATGCATCGATGCTGAACTTTCTAAGCTAAGCATTCAGCGAGCAACGCTTCAAGTTCAGGAAAAATAAACAAGTCGCGGGCGCAGTATATTGTACAAGGCGATTAAAACGCACAATGGACAAAGCGAAGCTCAGAGAAGGGACTTTCCATGGTTCGACTTGATGTACGGTGACCCAGCACCGTCCACTCGCGAGACAATCGCGAGACAATCGGGACACTATTGCAGCCACGGCCGGTGAGTTAATATACACGCTATCTTCCTATTATAAATAAATTCATAATACCCGCTGAAATGGGTTGGGTTGTATTGTATTGTATGACGTTTGATCCAGAAAGGCGTGTTGGGGCGGGGTTTAGGGCAGCGCTGCAGGGCTACTGGCCCGGCAGTGGAAATGCGAGCCCGGTGCTTGAGGCCCGAGGCCACGGGCTCGGCTCGGCTCGCTGTTAGCTCTGGCCCGGCCCTGGCCCGGCAGTGGAAACGCGGCTATTGATTGGGCCAACACAGCACGAATACACCCTTCACTGAACAAATCGTTGTTTTGAGTCTAAACAAGACTTGGAGCAACATTCACCAAAATGCACTCTTAAAAAAAACTTTCAAAACAGTGAACAATGGGTTCTTCCTCTAACAATAGCAGATCCCTTTATAAGGTTACATAAAGAACCATGCTTTGAAAGTGCTATATAGAACCTTAAAGGGATAGTTCACCAAAAAATAAAAATTCTGTCAGTAATTACTCACCCTCATGTTGTTCCAACCCGTTAGACTTTCGTTCATCTTCGGAACACAAATTCAGATATTTTTGATGAAATCTGAGAGCTGGCTCACTCCTTCATAGGCTGCAAGGTAATTGCTATCTGCAAGCTCAGAAAAGTTGTAAAGACATTGTCAAAATAGTCCAAGTGACTACAGTGGCTCAACCTTAAAGGATAATTCCGGTATTTAACACTTTGAGTCTATTTTCTAGTTTGTTTTGGATGAACTAGAGTGGTGGACTTAGAAATTTTGACGATGGGGTCCTGTCTCGACTTTTTGCCTATTTTAGGATCGCCTCTGAGCGCTTCGAAGTGGCTGTCTACGAGCATACTCAAACATGTGCTTAAAACAACCCTTAACGTTCGTTTTCAAAACTTTCACAACTCACCGAGTGGTTAGTGGTGTTGGTTGATGATTAAAAACAAATATATCAGCGCAATGTATGCTTTCAATCCGTGTTATTTACTATAGTGGAACTATTTTTTCAGATACCTCACAACCGCGTTAAACTTCCGCTGGATATTTGAGTCTGAAGCGTTAGCACACTCCCGACCACTTGATGGCGACAACCGCTTTGCCGCAGTTGCTCTGCTCACGCTAGTCTACTGAGAGACAGAGAACAGAGTCCTGACTCTGCGGACTCGCCTAGCTTCGTTCTCCGAGCCCGCATCCCAGCCTGCCGTGATGCCGCGCCGCAAGAAGCGCCGCGCCCAGTGCGCGCCCGAGCTATCTCCAGCCCGCCAAAGCTCGCCGGTTCGCCCGCCAGCTTCGCCGGCTTCGCTCGAGTCGCTCCCGGGTGGACAGCGGCCGCCGTCCGCCGCCGCACCCGCCGTCGAGTTGGACGACAACACTGAGGCATGTTCTCTCTTGGCTTCGGACAGCGAGGATTGGGCGAGCTCCGTGGACCTCCCCTCCGCTAACGTTTCCCGCCAACCCTCTGGGAAGATAGCCGGCATTGAGGCTGAGCTGATGCGTCTGCTCACCCAGGCCGTGGAAAGCATCGGCCTCGATTGGGAGGCGCCCGCGCAACAGGCTGGACGGACGCTTTCTCGGGAAAGACGAAGCTCCGTCACAAGTCGAGACCCGCGCCCTTCCTCCCTGAATGGTCGTTGAGAGACATTTGTGGCTGACGCTATCCGAGATGACGGAAGCTGAGCACTCCGTGTTCCTCGACGCGCCCCCACCCGCCGCCGCCGCTTCACAGCGCCACCAGGCCCGAGATCAGACACCGCGCTCTCGCTCTGCTGGACGCCGCCCCCCTCAGCGCGGGCCCCGGCCGAGGATTGAGATCAAGCCCGAGGTCTCAAAGCCTTCCTAGCCTCTAGGAAGGCGACGGTGTTCAAATCCCGCTGCGGCCGGTTTTCACCAAAACTTCTCGCTCGTTCAGTTCCAAGCAATGTGACTGTTCCAGTGTATTTCGCAGTAAACAAGCTGGTTCCACAGCCCACTTGCCTGCGCGCAAACGCCGTTCTTTCGGCTACCCAGATAAATCCAATAAAGAGTGCATTTTCTGGTTTTCCGGCCACGGCCGATGGTGTTATGAGTGTTGATAGAATGCCCACGTCCCAGTGCCCATTCCCACACCCAGACACAGCCCGCCACGGTGCAGGGCTAGCACAAATAAAATCGACTCATGTCGATTGTGCAGAAAATGTAGTGAACGCGCCCATATCACAGTGCCCGCTTACACTACACGATGCGTGTCCCTTGGTTTCTGTAAAAACGAAGCTAACACACATTCAGTCGGCGCGAGCCGAGTGTTCTCAGTGCAGAAAATGTGCCCGCTGTCTCGCGCCCGCATTTCTTCACAGACACGCCGAATCCCACGGGATTCGCTCTGCACAATGCAGAAAATGTAGTGAACGCGCCCACATCACAGTGCCCGCTTACACTACACGATGCGTGTCCTTTGGTTTCTGTAAAAACGAAACTAACACATATTCACTCGGCACGAGCCGACAGTGTTCTAAGTGCAGTAGATGTGCCCGCTGTGCCCGCGCCCACATCCTCTCACAGACACGCCGAATCCTACGGGTGTTTCCCCCGCTCGCTTTCTCGGCGCAACCCGTCATAGAGAAGCTGAGCGCGGCCAGGCGGCCCGCTGTGATCAGCGCGCCCCCCGGCTCGAACGCTGTAAACACAGCATTTATTCAGCCGGCTGTGCTATATTCGCTACAATTCGCTCGACGTTCCCACCGTTATACGGCGCGTGTAGAAACTACGGTGAAAACGAAGTATCTACTTCGAGCCGAGATAGTGAAACTACTGAGCATAGGGCCTTTATCTCAGGCTCAGAGCGAAGGGGGCTTATACAGCAGATATTTTCTGGTACCGAAAAAAGATGGTGGGCTCAGACCCATTCTAGATCTGCGACTGCTGAACAGAACGCTCGTGAAGCGCCAGTTCAGAATGTTTACGACCAGGAAAATCCTCGCGCAAGTGCGCCAAGGAGACTGGTTCATGTCAATAGATCTGAAAGACGCCTATTTTCAGAGGGCCAGGCATATCAATACACAGTCCTGCCGTTCGGCCTCTCCCTAGCACCCCGTACGTTCACGAAGTGCATGGACGCGGCCCTCGCCCCCCTGAGACTTCGGGGCATGCGAGTTTTGAACTACTTGGACGATTGGCTGATTCTAGCTCGTTCACGAACGGAGCTCATAAAACACAGGGCCGCATTACTCGAGCACCTCGAGGAGCTGGGCCTTACAGTCAATTGGGCGAAAAGCTCACTGCTCCCCAGTCGGAGAATTCCTTTCTGGGAACAGTGTTAGACTCGCTACCCATGACGGCACGCCTGTCACCGGAGCACGGACTAACATTCAGCACGTCGCGAAATCCTTCCGCCACGGCTCTATAGTCCCACTCAAAAGGCTTCAGAAAATGCTGGGCCTAATGGCCTCAGCAGCCTCTGTACTCCAGCTGGGCCTGCTTCGCATGCGCCCACTGCAGATGTGGCTAAAAGCACGGGTTCCGCCCGGGCATGGACCAAGGGTCTGTTCCGCCTCAGGGTCGACCTACAGTGCGTTTCAGCTCTGGAACCTTGGAAAGTAACCGACTGGTATCAGTCAGGTGTGAGTCTGGGGACCGCCTCGAGTGTGAAGGTGGTGTCTACGGACGCCTCCACCTCGGGGTGGGGAGCGCTGCTCGAGGGCAGACCGCTAGCTGGCCTGTGGTCAGAATGGGAGAAGCTCCTTCACATAAAACTGCTTGGAAATGATAGCAGTCGGCAAAGCGCTACGGCGCTTTTGTCCCCAGATAAGAGGCCACCACGTCTTGGTCCAGTCAGACAATATGTCAGTGGTGGCATACATAAATCACCAGGGCGGCGTCAGGTCCCGAAACCTTTACAGGCTGACGGAACGCCTCCTGGTCTGGGCTCAGCACAACCTTCTCTCGCTGAAAGCAGCGCATGTGCCTGGTCACCTAAATGTGGGACCAGACAGATTGTCCAGAAACAACGTCCCAGCAGGAGAATGGTCGCTGCACCCGCAGACGGTCCAGCTGCTGTGGGAAACGTTCAGTAGAGCGCAGGTGGACCTATTCGCGTCCCACGAAAACGCTCACTGCCCGAAGTTTTTCTCGGAAAGCAAAGACGCGCTGGCCCATGTCTGGCCCCGCTGTCCCCTATATGCTTTCCCCCTGTCTCGCTCCTGCCTCAGGTGTTGGAACGAATCAGGGGAAACGGATGCCCAGTGCTGCTCGTAGCTCCGCTCTGGACGAACCAGACGTGGTTCCCTGTCCTGATGCAGCTAACCAGCGCTGCCCCATGGCCTGTACCATTGAGGAGAGACCTCCTCTCTCAGGCGGAGGGCTCGATTTGGCATCCTCGCCCGGATCTGTGGTCCCTGCATGCATGGGCCATCAACGGGTACCCGCTAACCTCCCAGAGGGAGTGCTAAACACGATCGCGCAGGCTAGAGCCCCGTCTACTAGACGCTCTACTCCTCGAAATGGTCGGTGCTCTCTGCTTGGTGTCAAGCCCAGGGCTTTTCACCTGTAGACTGCGGGGTTATGGAAGTGCTTTCCTTCCTTCAAGAGCTGCTGGATAAGGGCAGGACCCCATCCACGCTCAAAGTTTATGTGGCGGCCATAGCAACGTTTGCAAAAACCGGTGTCTGGCCAGTCGCTAGGAAAGAACGACTTAGTCGTGCGTTTCCTAAGGGGAGCTCAGAGGTTAAACCCTCCTAGGCCCCCTTCAGTCCCGACATGGGACCTTTCCACGGTCTTGGAGGCCATGAAAGGTGCCCCATTCGAGCCGATCCAGTTGTCGGACATGAAACACCTGTCTGTCAAGACGGGGTTTCTCATGGCTCTCGCTTCGGTGAAGCGCATAGGGGACTTACAGGCGCTTTCTGTAAGCGCGTTATGTATGGAGTTTGGGCCTAATGACTCAAAGATCATACTCAAACCTAAGCACGGCTACATGCCGAAATCCCTCAACACACCGTTCAGGGCCCAGGTTATTTCCCTGTCTGCCCTTCCGGTTCTCAATGAGGAGGAGGACGCGAATCTTCTTTGCCCAGTCAGGGCGTTAAGAGCTTATGTGTTCCGCTCGTCTGGGTTCATACAGACCGAGCAGCTTTTCGTTTCGTTTAGCGGGCGTTCCAAGGGGCTTGCCGCTTTGAAACAGAGCCTATCCAGATGGATAGTCGATGCCATAGCGCTGGCTTACACTTCCAAGGGCTTGCAGTGCCCCTTGGGTGTCAGAGCGCACTCCACGAGAGGCGTGGCCTCGTCGTGGGCATGGTCTAGCGGGGTCACCCTGCAAGATATCTGTACGGCCGCAGGCTGGGCCTCGCCGTCTACATTTATAAAATACTATAACCTGGAGGTGCCTGCCTTACAAGCTAAGCTTTTGGCTATCTAGACTTCAGTGCTATCTGCCCGCTGTGCGGCTCGGATGCTGAGTGTTTGGCCTGCGCATCGTTCAGACCGATGCAGCAGCTCCATGAGTACTGGCACAAGTAGGGCCACCCAGTTTAGGCTGAAAGCTTTCACCCTGGCTGCGTGGTTTAATGGTCATATGGTTAGCCCCTGTGGGTCTATCTATAAGGAAAAAAATGCTTCTAGCCTCTCCTCCTTTACTCTCTGTGAGTGTGGGGTGATTATGCACTACATGAGCCCTGGGCTTTTGCCCCTGGGACTTTGGTGTTGGATCCCTATCCGCACGGCGTGCCCTCTCTCGATAGGCTGCTGCTTTTGCCGCAAGACAGCCAATAGGCGCGCGAGCTGTCTCACCTATGTCTGCTTGCTGCTGCAAAGCGTTTTACATTGATTAAAAATTAAGGATATTTTTTTGGCTTCAATATCTCGATAAAAAGAGTTTTCCCCATAGCGTAAGCTATTACGCAGTACTCGTTCCCTCTCTAGAGAGAACCGAGGTTACGTTAGTAACTGAGTACGTTTTGTTGCGTGGCAGCAGATAAGATGCCAGAGCATTGTGGAGCATTTTCCTGTTCTAATCGCCGGACCATCGAAAATATGGCTTTTCACAAGTAAGTCTTAACATTACCGTACTATTGGTGTATTTTGTGAATAGAATATTACCAGATACTCGAGAAGGAGCAAGGATATTTGCTATTACTGTACTGAAATTGTTGTGAAATGCTGTTTACTGCATCAGCCGGTGTTCACCCGGCATGGAGAGAGGTGGGGTAACTGTTAAAGTAATAATTACAAGAGCTTCTAGGTTATCAGATAAGCATTCAACTGCCCTGTTGTATAGGTTATTTGTGTTTGCGCACATGATATCAGGAAGCAATGAAATACACGTATGACAAACTAGAAGTTGGAGGGGTAACTCAAAAAAGCATCCCTGTGACAGCGATGCTTATTTGAGTTACCCCTCCAACTTCTAGTTTTATTGATAACCTATATCTTATCATATGCGATTTGGCTATTGATATTACAGAAGTCCTGTGGTAAAATTACATTAACTTACTCCATCTACCCTTGTAAAGTTAATCCGTATAGGGCTTTAGTCTCGACATTTTCCCCTCCCACATCCACATACAATAAAAAAGGTATAGGCTTAATGTTGTCCGAATTTAATTTTTAGAAATTACTGATGCAAACAGGTTGAAAAGCTTCTTCTCACTTTTTATTACAGGTGGCTGCGTTCGGTGGATTCGGTGGCTGCGTTCTGTGTGTGAAAGTGTGTGTGTGTGTGTGTGTGTGTGTGTGTGTGTGTGTGTGTGTGTGTGTGTGTGTGTGTGTGTGTGTGTGTGTGTGTGTGTGTGTGTGTGTGTGTGTGTGTGTGAGAGAGAGAGAGAGAGAGTGTGTGTGTGTGTGTGTGTGTGTGGTGTGTGTGTGTGTGTGTGTGTGTGTGTGTGTGTGTGTGTGTGTGTGTGTGTGTGTGTGTGTGTGTGTGTGTGTGTGTGTGTGTGTGTGTGTGTGTGTGTGTGTGTGTGTGTGTTAGGGTTGCCAACTTTCTGATTTGGAAATAAGGAACGGGGGGGGGGGGGGGGGTAGGGGGAATGACATGCCCCCACGGAAGAAAATTTTGAAAAATAACCACTGAAATTCATACATTTCATAGCACATTATAATGCAACTTATTAGGCAAAGTTGCATTATATATATTTTTTATATTTTATTTTTTATATTTTATATGCCCCCACGGAAGAAAATTTTGAAAAATAACCCCTGAAATTCATACATTTTATAGCACATTATAATGCAACTTATTAGGCAAAGATGCATTATATATATTTTTATATTTTTTATATTTTATTTTTTATATTTTATATGGCCCCACGGAAGAAATTTTTGAAAAATAACCCCTGAAATTCATACATTTTATAGCACATTATAATGCAACTTATTAGGCAAAGATGCATTATATATATTTTTTTATTTTTTATATTTTATTTTTTATATTTTATATGGCCCCACGGAAGAAATTTTTGAAAAATAACCCCTGAAATTCATACATTTTATAGCACATTATAATGCAACTTATTAGGCAAAGTTGCATTATATATATTTTTATATATTATACTTTTTATATTTTATATGCCCCCACGGAAGAAAATTTTAAAAAAGAACCCCTGAAATTCATACATTTTATAGCACATTATAATGCAACTTATTAGGCAAAGTTGCATTATATATATATTTTTATATATTTATATATTATATTTTTTATATTTTATTTTTAAAAAATTTAATAGCAAAGTAGGCTTAATCAATATACAAGACTTTTACCACTCAGATATATAAAGGCTATCATAATCATTTTGCCAAAAATGAACCATGTATTTGTTTAGTTCATAATATGTTTTATTTTTAACTTAAACAAATACAACATATAACATTCAAAACTCATCAGCTTACTGCATTTGAAGAAAAATAAACACATCCGTTTTCTGTAGCCTTGTGCAAACTTATTCAATATAATTAGACTTCTAGAATGTTCTTTCCAGTGCAAAATTTTTTATTTTTAATGTAGTAGTTTTTCTTATCATAGCCTACAAATGTCTAATTTTACTCGATTTACTGAAGCCTGTAAAACAAACGCATTTGCAGCTGCACAGCCGTGTGTATATCTGCTGCAGAGCGTCTGGCTCGCTCATAGGCTGCGCTGCTGACACTGACATCCAATAGCGCGGGCGCATCTGACGTTCGACCAATGAGCCAACTCTACGTCCTTACACGTCAGAGCCCGTCAAGGGGGCGCCAAGTCCCCGAATTTGCCATTATAGCAGCGGGTCTTCGTTCATAGTCTGTCTGAGGCTACGTTCACACTGCAGGGCTTAATGCTCAATTCCGATTTTTTGAAAAAATCCGATTTTTTTGCAAGGCCGTTCACATTTCCAATTAAATGCGACCTTTAGTGATCTCCTGTGTGAACGTGAAATGACCCAGAAGTGACCCGCATGCGCAGAAGAGTACTCAACGGTCAACGACGTCACTTGCTGTTTGCGGAAGTACCTAAACATGAATGTCAACAGTGGAGCTTGTTTAGCAATATTAAAGTTATTTTCCCAACAGAGCCAGCACAATTACAATCTTTTCGTTTTAAGAAGAAAATTAAGAAGGAGGAGAGCGTTTGAGCGCCTTCGATTAACTCACGGGAAGAGACACGTCTGTGGCGGACCATAACAGTGCAACACGTTGGAGTGTATTGACAGGTGCGTGCTATCGGTGCTATCGTACGATAGCTAACTTGTTTATCTTCTCATTCCCGCCTACTTCAACGCAGAATTATGACGTTTGTCGCATATCAACGGCGTGCGGGTCGGATACATGCGACCTGGCCGTTCAGATTGAGGTCGCATTTCAAAAGATCGGATACGTATCGGATTTGGACCACATACCCAAGTGGCCTGGGTCGCATTTGAAAAGATCGGATCTGTGTCGTTCAGACTGTCATGAAAAGATCGGATACAGGTCGCATAGGGGCAAAAAAATCGGAATTGGGTCGTTTCAGCCTGCAGTGTGAACGTAGCCATAGTGTGAAGATATATTAAAGGTATGCGTCTGTCATGGATTTACACTGAACTGATTTTCAAAAATACGGAAGAAAGTGCGTTCCGTATCAGTTCAATACGGAACAAGCCTTTTATGTGTCAAATACGGAACGATTCCGTATTATACGGAACGGTTGGCAACATAGTGTGTGTGTGTGTGTGTGTGTGTGTGTGTGTGTGTGTGTGTGTGTGTGTGTGTGTGTGTGTGTGTGTGTGTGTGTGTGTGTGTGTTGTGTGTGTGTGTGTGTGTGTGTGTGTGTGTGTGTGTGTGTGTTTCGTGTTTGTTTGTGTGTCTGTTCGTGTGTATGTGCGTGTCACAAATCATAAATTGTTTCTTCAACTTATTAAAATTTCTTACTTTACTGCAACTATGTGTTTCTGCTTCTTTATTATATTTATAGTGTGTGATTTATAAAATACATTATATCCTTCATCACACATATTGTGTCACTTTATATCTTATAGCAGAATATTATATTACTGTTGTTAAGCCTACTATGGATATTAAAATACGCCGAACCATGTGTCCTGTATCATAGCTACATGAATGACCTTTGCAGAAAAAAAAAATGCGTGAAAATCAGTTCAGTATTCAGTGAGATATGATTAATTTAATCCGCTGACAGCTCATTTCACCTGCCGTTCAATTACACTGAGTGGAGCGGGTGACCGGTTTAAGATGGCGGCTCCAATTCTCGTCCGTGCCAATAGGCAGTAGCGGTCGATAGGGCGTCTACCTATATGATGTCTATGGTAAAGACTACAACCAAATGTAAACAGACCCTCTTCGGTATCCGCTAAGCGCAGTAATATCAACGAGCACTGAGTCCTCCAACAGACATCAATGGGATTTTAAAAATGGCAAATAAAACACGACAGAAACTGTATTTCGCTACGCTACTTGTTTTGGAACATCAACGAACACCACTAACCACTCGGTGAGTTGTGAAAGTTTTGAAAACGAACGTTAAGCAACATGACATCATGACTTTTGCGTAAACATACACGCCACTTTAAAGTCAAGTGGCGTGTTATTTATACGCATTTTGAGCTATCCGCGTGTACGCGTGTATATCTACGCCGTTATGTCCGAGTGATTCCGCGTGTATAAACATGCCGTTAAAAATCCGACCGAAATAAAGCCAAATTTTGATATACATCTGGGGGAGCGATATTTTTCTTACTAGGATGGTAGGGAAAGACTCATAAATGGTATTAACCAGTGACGGGTAGGTTTAGGGACGGGGTTGGGGTAGGTCATATATTTATATATACAGTAATGTAACGTTAAGTCAACGGCGTTCATAAACACGCTGAAAAGCGATTATGCGTGTTGATAGCACGCCAAAAATAGAAATACGAATTGGCGTGTCATACATACGCAGTTTCATGAGATCAGTCTGCGTTAAGGGTTGTTTTAAGCACATGTTTGAGTATGCTCGTAGACAGCCACTCAGCGCCCAGAGACGATCCTAAAATAGTCAAAAAGTCGAGACAGGACCCATCGTCAAAATTTCTAAGTCCACCACTCTAGTTCATCCAAAACAAACTAGAAAATAGACTCAAAGTGTTAAATACCGGAATTATCCTTTAAGTTTATCAAGCAACTAGAATACTTTTTGTGCGCAAAAAAAACCAAACAAAAATGACAACTTAATTTTCTTCTGTGTGGGCCTCCGAGAGATTGAGAGAGCGTCACGGCACATGCGTGAGAATTGAAAAGATGAAAAATGAAAAAAAATATATTATTTTTTATATTATAAAAAATGAGTATTGTCGTCGCTTGATAAACTTAAGGTTGAGCCACTGTAGTCACTTGGACTATTTTAACAATGTCTTTAAAATCTAGAAAAATGTAGCATTGGTGCATATTGATTCAGAGCTTTCTTTAATCTGAATTAGCTTTATGCTTTTTACCCCTCTATCTTCCCGGTTAAATAAAACATTGTAGCCCCTATTAGGGTTTTACATAAAAAAAAAACTGACAGAAAGTTATGTTGTAACAGTCTCATTATGTTTTGTTTTTGTTTTCATTCTGTTCCCTGAGTTCCTTTGCCTATGTTGCTGTCATTAGTTCCTATAGTTCTTAATTATAGTCACACCTGTTTCAGTTCTAGTTAATTAGCTCCCCATGTGTTTATATACCATTAGTTTCTTCGGTTCATTCGTTGTTCTGTGTCATTCTGTGCGTTATAGATGGTTGTCTACTGGATTTATTGATTAAAGGCTATTTTTGATGTATCTCCATTGTGCGCATACAGCCACAGTTGTACTAGCTGTACTTAGTACAACTTTATTTTAACTTTAAAAAAGCTATCTCTCTGTAAAGCTGCTTTGAAACAAGCTGCGTTGTAAAAAGCGCTATATAAATAAAGGTGACTTGACTTGACTTGAAAGTTGCTGACAGAACACAAAACCTTAAAGAGAAAATTTTTTCAATGTTTTTTCCCCTTTTTGTTTTAACCCTTTCATGCATGAATTATGATAACCTTAGTCAGGATTTTTTTTCCTATGTGTTTTTATTGCTCTTAGGGCATGAAAAACAAGATTTGATTTTTAAAAAATTTTTTTACAAATTTTCCAAAGAGATTTTCAGGTGTCCACTTGAGTGGACAGCATGCATTTATGGTTTAAACTGAAGAGATACTATATTAAATATAATACAATAATCATACAGATAAAGTATGTGTATTTAACAAACTAATCAATACAATTATATCAAAGCATGTGAAAACTATAAAATATATACAAAAAATATAAATCCGAAATATTGCAAAGGCAATTGAACTTCATACAAGTTGCACATCGTGTATCTTTGATATCAGAACATGAGGACGTGATTCCATCAGAAATTTCTACAGCCTGCCAAGGTACAACAGTGGAAACCACTCAGATACTCCCTCTAGTGTACCAGAGTTTGTCAATTTACCCTTATTAGCTGATAATTCTGATTATGTTCAAGATAGACACATTTCTAGCATAGGACTCTTCTGAGAAAACCTAGCGATACGTATTTTTCAATCTCATCTGAAATTAGCAGTGTTGGGGCATGCATTACGTAATCAGATTACTTTTTTGATGTTACAAGTAAAGTAATGTGTTACAAGTAACATGCATTACATAATCAGATTACTTTTTGGTGTTACGGGTAAAGAAAAGCATTACAATATCGTACATTACGAAATCAAATTACTTTTTGATCTAACAAATAAAGTAATGCATTACAAGTAACATGCATTACGTAATCAGATTACTTTTTGATGTTACGAGTAAATAAATGCATTACAAGCAACATTCATTACGTAAACAGATAACTTTTTGATCTAAGAAGTAATGCATTACGTAATTAGATTACTTTTCTGATGAAATGAGTAAAGTAATACATAAGTCACATAAATTATGTAATCACATAACTTTTTTCGATGTCAATGAAATAAACATTCTAATAATACAAATACATTTAGTTATAGTCAAAAAAAGTCACTGCAGATGAAGTATTTTCAAAAACAATATTCACAGTTTAAGTATGAATTGTAGCTGAAATATAGCCATTGATGCATGAGGTCCACTATAGTGGACAGGTGATAAATCTGATTTTCTCCAATCTAAAATCAAAACTTGGAAATTTTTACTGTCATATGACTCATTATATTGCTTGATGCTGCAATATTTTTTTTACCTACAAGAGTCTCCTAGGATAGAAGGAATGGGTGGATATTCCGGAGCAACTTGGCATGTCTGACTGACCATTGGCCATGTTGGTTTGGAGGGGGAAAACTCGAAACACAACGGCTTGCAACTTGGTTGCAATGTATAGGATGATGCACCAGGGTCCACTGAAGAGATTGATGTGCAACTTTGCCATCAAAACCCTTGCAAATTCAAGAAAATGCTTTTTAAATAGCTGTTCCACTGTAGTGACCACTATGCGTGAAAAATAATGGACTTACCAGCAATCCGTCCACATTTGAGGAGTGGGTGCTGGTGAATAAATTATGTTTCATTAACAAGGTTCGGGAGGAGCACGTTCAGATAATTAACATAATTAACATGGGTGGAGAGCATTCAGTTACTCAACGATAACAAGCATATTATACAGCAGACATACCTCCGTTCTTTGACAGTTTATCGGGATCCCTCCACACCCCTCCACCCCACCGACTCCATGGTCCTCAGTCCCACCAGCTTTAACCATTGCCACCAATGATCTCTACGATCAACTTAGTTCACAATGAAAAGAAAAGTGAAAAGACATAATTGTTACAGTATAGGAACCCTGTAACAATTTGACAATTAAAATGTATAAACATTTTAAGAAGGATATCAAGTACCTGTTGACAGTCTGTTGGATGGTTGAGGTCCAGAAAAGCAATAATGAGGTGGCTTTGAAATCATTTTTTGAACCCTAAACTCAAAGTTACACCACAGAATAGTTTTCAGGACAATGGTTCAAAATAGAACTGTTACTACGTCTAAGGAACCTTTAAAGAGCACTTTAAGTGTGGGATGTTATGAACTGAACTGAACGAAAAGGAATAAAGATCTGACAATGATTGAAAGGGGCAAGTCATCATTCAGTTTGGCATGAGACTAAATCTGTTTAAAAGACGAGACCAAATGGGGTGGATAAATGGGGCCAATTCTACAAAAATCACCAAAGGCATTATTGAATGTCTATATTTGTTTCTTGATAAAACCCCAATGTTTGAGAAGATGAAGTAAAAATAGATTTAGATCAGCTGGGATAAAGCGCTATTTCTGAAGTCTTTTTGTAGATTTGTAAACATGCACATTTTAATAAAAGAAAATAAGACTTATTTCAGTCACAAATGAATCAGTCTTTTGAACAAATCTTTGGAGACTAGGATTTAGGATGACTCACTCACAGACAAAAAAAAATGGTCACTCAATGTAACAACAGAAAGCGTCACTGAACAAATTAGTGAACAATTAACCACCTCTAAATCATTCCAGCTCTGACAGCTTCCTTTTAAATTATTTAGGCCTATACTCTTTAAAATGATCTTTTAAAGCTGTTTACATTGCCGCTGGTTATCATTCCAAAACTGAATCCACAGGAACATATCTGCCCCTCAGCCATGGTCTGAGAAGTTAAGTATGGCTAAGCTGCGGTTGCCCTTGAATGAGATATTCTTACCATAGTCACTGATCCGGAAAGAACCAGCTGCATCTGTGTGCAACAATGCAAGAGATTTAACCGTGTATTCAATAAGGATGGCCTGGGATTAGTAAGTCTGCAGCACAGCTAAAGTGAACAACAATGAGGACAGAACATCTAGTTGTGTAAACAACCAATGCTTGGCACACAAGCTTTTGTGCTCCCAGGAATGTTAAATAAGCGGTTAGACTTCATTTAGACTGACAGAGCAAATGATGGAAAACTGTCTGATTCATCTCAAAATCATCGGTGTGGGTGTGTCATAGATCTTTGGTCTGAAATGACAGTGTGAGATCTCTTAAATGGTGACGCAGTGTCAGAAAATACCAGAGGCATTTGACAGATGACATGTCTTGGTGACAAAACATCATTGAAAATCGAGAGATAATTGTCATAGGCCACCTTCGGTGTAGCTGTCAGATTAAATGTCTTTTCTTGCCAGTGCGGAGTGGGAGTGGAAATTACTGTAGATGTGCATAGCTTCATTTTGAGCGTCTTTCCTTAGTTAGGGGTAAATCTGCTTAGTTCTATATCACTGCTTTTGTTTATTAAGCAAAGTATGTTTGTTTCAGCACAATTAGATTAGTTTCTCTCCGTAGCAATTTGTAAAATGTTTATGAACAGCTCTGTGATGACAGAAATATGTGAAAATGTATGTTACTATTGGCAGAGAGGTGTGGTATTAAATTTATATCCACAATTACAGTACAGTATATGTTCTAATGACAACTTTATTTTTTATGTAAATGCATTAAGGAGCATCTTAGCTGCAGTGCATAAAATGTTTTGATTTGAATGGGACTGAAAGGAAATAAATGGAATGAGCACAACAACCTTAACTTGGACTGGATCTGGAATGGAGTCGGAATGGAATAATATGGGGTCAAGGGACTTTTAACTAGATTTGGAGTTGAATTTCAATCACAATTTAATCAGATTGAGTTAAATTAATTCAATATAATTTTATGCAAAAGTAATTAGAATTGCAAATTGTGTTGAACTGGAACGTGCATACATTTGTTTTGTTTTGGAATCAGAAATTGAATA
Source organism: Chrosomus eos (assembly GCA_036326025.1). Lineage (NCBI taxonomy): Eukaryota > Metazoa > Chordata > Actinopteri > Cypriniformes > Leuciscidae > Chrosomus > Chrosomus eos. The sequence continues at coordinate 32,937,264 of CM070824.1, read as the reverse complement.
CAACCCAACGATTAAATTTGTAATCAGTTAAAATAAAGCATATACTGAGTGTCACGGGTGAAACAGGAGACGGACAGTTGGTAAGTGAAACAATGTTTATTTTTGGAACAGCAGAAGCAGACGGAGTTATGGTGAGTATCTTAACAGAAGATAATTGGATGGACTTAGCCACAGGAATAATCAGAGTCTCTGTTACAGATGATGATGACCCGTCACTGGAAAGGGCTGCAGTAGAACGGCTGGGAACTGGAGACGGCAGATGATGATGAAGACAATCCGATAGGAACAGGTGAGTAGCAGGTAAGTTGCAGGTAAGTCTTTGGTATATCATGGAGAGTCTGAGTGTCTATGTAACGACGAGACCAGACAATGACTGTGAGTGTGAGAGTGGTATTTAAGGTGGTGGGATGATGAGGTGCAGGTGATGGTGATTAGAACTCAGGTGATAGTGAACGAGTAAATGAGTGAGTGGGAGGAGTGAGTGAATGAGTGGGAGGAGAGTGTGGATCTGCTGGAATCCTGACAGTACCCCCCTCCTCCGAGGCGGCTCTTGACGACTGCGAAGAGGGATGAGTTCGACGACGAGGTCTGCCACGGGGCCTGGGAGCTGGGCGATCAGGACGACTGGCGTGAAATTGTTGAAGGAGAGTTGGGTCCAGGATGTCGTCCCGAAGAACCCACGACCGTTCCTCAGGACCGTAGTCCTCCCAGTCCACTAGATATTCCAGCCGAGGACCTCGTCGCCGTGAGTCCAAGATGGTGCGGACTCGGTATATGGACTCGTCCTCTATTGGGATAGGAGGAGGAGGTTCGATGGCCGGGTCAGGTTCTGTGGGAGGAGAGAAGACAGGTTCAATGAATGGTTTTAACAGAGACACATGGAATGATGGAGAGATCCGGTACTGTCGAGGGAGATTGAGTCTGTAGGTGACCTCGTTCAGCTGCCTCTGCACGGTAAATGGACCGATGTATCGAGGACTCAGCTTACGGCAAGGCAGGCGGAGGCGCATGTCCCGGGTCGAAAGCCACACCTTCTGTCCTGGCACATACTGCGATGGTTCGATCCGATGACGATCCGCTTGGTCCTTGTGTCTCCGCACTGCCTGCTGTAGATGCACGTGAGCCGAGTCCCATACCCCCTCGCTCTGCTGGAACCAGTAGTTTACAGCTGGTACGTCCGAGGGCTCACCAGACCAAGGGAAGAGAGGAGGTTGATAGCCGAGGATACATTGGAAGGGGGTGAGACGGTGGTGGACTGTTGAAGAGAGTTTTGTGCGTATTCGGCCCACGGAAGGTACTGGCTCCAGCTGTCCTGGTACTGGTGGCAATAAGTCCGCAGGTAACGTCCAATCTCCTGAATCTTTCGCTCAGTCTGGCCGTTAGTCTGAGGATGGTATCCAGATGACAGGTTTACTGTTACTCCGAGGAGCTTGAAGAAAGCTCGCCAAACTCTTGATACAAACTGAGGGCCTCGATCCGACACTATGTCCTCTGGGATGCCGAAGTTTCGGAATACGTGAGTGAAGAGGGCTTCGGCGGCTTCAAAGGCGGTAGGGAGTCCAGGTAAGGGAATCAATTTACAGGCCTTTGAGAATCGGTCCACGACCACGAAGACACAGGTATGGTTGTTAGATCTGGGCAGGTCCGTCATGAAGTCTACCCCGATATGAGACCATGGACGACGAGGAAGCGGAAGAGGGACTAGCTTGCCTTCTGGTAGTCTTCGGGGAGTGTTGGTAACGGCACAGACTGAGCATCCTTTGACGTAGCGAGCAACATCCTGAGAGATGGTTGGCCACCAGTACCGATTACTGAGGAGCGAGAGGGTACGCCTGCTACCTGGATGTCCAGAGCCCGGAGTGGTATGAGCAGAGTCCAGAAGGGCCGTTCGAAGGTGACGTGGTACGAAGGCACACCCCTCTGGACCTCCCGGCGGAGCGGGATGAAGGCGGTTCTCTTGGGATATCTGCTGGTCGATGTCCCAGACGATAGGACTTACAAACACGGCTGGAGGGAGGATAGGTTCTGGAAGAGGGTCCTCACTTGATGGATGATACAGACGGGATAGAGCATCTGCCTTACAGTTCTTAGAACGGGTCGGTAGGACACAAGGAAGTCAAAGCGTGTGAAGAATAGTGCCCATCGGGCCTGGCGGGGATTAAGTCTCTTAGCCTCTCTGAGGTACTCCAAATTGCGGTGGTCGGTAATGACCTCGAAGCGATGGTTTGCTCCCTCCAGCCAGTGTCTCCACTCCTCTAATGCCAACTTGATGGCGAGCAGTTCTCGATTTCCAATGTCGTAGTTCCGCTCCGCCGGGGACAGCTTTTTAGAGAAGAAGGCACATGGATGGAGTCTGGGAGGATCACCCTGCCGCTGTGACAGGACCGCCCCAACTCCGGTGGAGGAAGCATCCACCTCTACAACGAAAGGGATCTCTGGGTTCGGATGAACTAGAACTGGGGCGGTCTGGAAGGCTTCCTTTAGGCGTTCGAAGGCTGAGATGGCTTCGGGCGATAAGGACAGAGATTTGGGCCGGCCTCGGAGAGAAGAAGTCAGAGGAGAGCTGATGTGACTATAGTTGTTGATAAACCTTCGGTAAAAATTGGCAAATCCTAGGAAACGTTGGAGGTCTTTTACCGTAGAGGGTTGAGGCCAGTTTTGGATAGTCTCCACCTTCCTCTGGTCCATCCGAACTCCATGTTGGTCGATGAAGTAACCCAGGAACTGAACTGAAGGGGTATGAAACTCACACTTTTCAAGTTTGAGGTAGAGCTTGTGAGCTCGCAGCTTTTCCAGGACAGCAGTGACATGGCGATGGTGTTCAGAGAGAGATGAGGAATAAATGAGGATGTCATCTATGTAGACCACCACAAACTTATTAAGATATTCCCGGAAAACCTCATTCATGTACCCCTGAAAGACTGCTGGGGCGTTGGACAGCCCGAAAGGCATTACCCGGTATTCATAATGTCCAGAGGGAGTGATGAACGCCGTCTTCCACTCATCACCCCGACGAATTCGGATGAGATTATATGCACTGCGAAGATCAAGCTTTGAGAAGATTCGGGCTCCACGCAACTGTTCCAAGGCTGCTGGGACCAGAGGAAGGGGATAGCTGAATTTTACTGTTTGAGAGTTGAGATGGCGATAGTCAATGCACGGCCGCAGGCCTCCGTCCTTTTTTGCCACGAAGAAGAAGCTCGCAGCGGCAGGGGAAGTAGATGGACGAATGAACTCCTGTTCGAGGGCTTCCTCCACATACTCCTCCATGGCCTTCTGCTCCGGGATGGACAAAGGGTACACACGGCCTTTAGATAGAGTAGCTCCAGGTAGCAGGTCGATAGCACAGTCCCATGGCCGATGAGGTGGAAGTTTGGTTGCCAACTGTTTGCTGAAGACGTCCTGGAACGCCCTGTACTCCACTGGAATTTCCACCTGATGTTGTACCTCGGGACTCTCGATACTGGTGGAACAGACGGAAATCTCGGATCTTCCCTCAGGAGGTGAGTATACCATGGAGGATTCTTGGCTGACTTTCTTAACCGGTGCTAGACAGGAATGGAAACACTGTTCTCCCCAGTGAAGGACTTCTCCAGAGCTCCAGTCGATAGTAGGTTGGTGTTGGATCATCCAAGGGCGTCCCAGGATGAGCTCAGCAGTTGACTCCTCCAGCACCATAAAGGAAATCTCCTCTGAGTGTAGACATCCTACGCGGAGCGTCAGTGTGGGGGTAACGTGACGAATTCGACCTCGACCCAGCGGCTTACCCTGGATAGTCTGTACGCGGAGATCCAGATGACTTCTGAGTTTACGGATATTCAATTTCTGGAGGAGTTGCGTCGATATGAAGTTCCCCGCCGAGCCAGAGTCGAGGAGAGCTTGTGCAGAGACACATACAAGAGGGGTTAGAAGATGAACTGTTGTACGGTTCAGGGTAGCCATCTTGGGTGGAATTTGAATTGTACTCACCGCTGGGCGTTGAGGCCGAATGGGACAGGTGTCGATGAGATGCCCGTTACCTCCACAGTACAAACAGAGACGGTTCTGGATGCGTCGCTGACGTTCCGTGAGAGAGAGATGTGTGGAATCCACTTGCATGGCTTCTGGTGCTGGAGGGGTGACAGATGGAGCCGTGGACGGAGGATGTGCAGCGGTCGTTAGCGTTTCACAGGCCGTCAAACGTTGAGACACTCGGAGGGTCTTTTGAATAAGATTTTCCAGTCCCAACGAATCCTCGTAAACCACAACTAGCTGTCTAATGTTCGGATTGAGACCATGACGAAAGGCAGTGATCAGGGCAGTTTCATTCCAACCACTGGATGCCGCCAGCGTGCGGAATTGGAGAGCATATGTGCTCACAGAGGATTTGCCTTGACGGAGATTAAATAGTTGATCATGTACAGATAAATCCGAAGCAGTCTGTCCAAAAACCTCCTTAAAGTGTTGGCAGAAACTTGGTAATGATTTAATCACAGGAGAATCTGAATTCCACAAGGATTGAGCCCACTGGAGAGCTCGGCCGGACAGCAGTGAGGTGATAAAGGCTACGCGAGCTGAATCATTGGTGAATTTATGTGCTTGTATCTGGAAGTAAAGTGAAACTTGAAGTAAAAAACCGCTGCAATCCTCCGCCTCGCCGGAGTATGTCGCTGGTTGGGCCATGGGACTTGCAGAGGCAGCTGACGAAGCAGCGGGTGTTTGCGGAAGTGGTTGTCGGCGGGCTGACTGAAGGATATCCTCGGGAATCATAGGCAGATTATCTGGTGGTGAAGGAAGTAGCGACTGACGAACAGCTTGAACCAGTTCCAGGAATGGATCAGGAGATGGATTTTCTCCGGGCTCCGTTGGGTTCTGCATTTTGTGGTCTGGTCTTCTGTCACGGGTGAAACAGGAGACGGACAGTTGGTAAGTGAAACAATGTTTATTTTTGGAACAGCAGAAGCAGACGGAGTTATGGTGAGTATCTTAACAGAAGATAATTGGATGGACTTAGCCACAGGAATAATCAGAGTCTCTGTTACAGATGATGATGACCCGTCACTGGAAAGGGCTGCAGTAGAACGGCTGGGAACTGGAGACGGCAGATGATGATGAAGACAATCCGATAGGAACAGGTGAGTAGCAGGTAAGTTGCAGGTAAGTCTTTGGTATATCATGGAGAGTCTGAGTGTCTATGTAACGACGAGACCAGACAATGACTGTGAGTGTGAGAGTGGTATTTAAGGTGGTGGGATGATGAGGTGCAGGTGATGGTGATTAGAACTCAGGTGATAGTGAACGAGTAAATGAGTGAGTGGGAGGAGTGAGTGAATGAGTGGGAGGAGAGTGTGGATCTGCTGGAATCCTGACACTGAGATTGAATAAGATTGGTGACAAAATTTTGATCTTCCATTTACTTTAAGGCAAAACACTGCGGGACAGTCCACTACTATCAAATGATTTTATCATCTGTCTGATGACATCATCATAACCCTATAGTAGATGTAGATGTTTAAATATTCCCTTTCCCTTTTCTCTCGTTTCACTTGTTCTCTTGTCAGAATTAATTATCTTCTCTTTTCTGTGATATATCACCTTTCTAACACACACACACACAATATATATATATATATATATATATATATATATATTATATATATATATTATATATATATATTATATATATATATATATATTATATAATATATAATTCTGATCCACAGGAAGGAAACATACTTTTTTTCCTGCCATTCCACATCTGATCACACACATGCTAAATCCCTTGATTTATTAGCAACTCTGCTTATGAAGCAAAATCACTGATGAAGAAATATAGAACCCAATGCATAGCCCCTCATGAGACATACTAAATGAGACAACTTAAGGTTGATGTTCCTCCATGTATTCATGATTAATAGATGAGGACCCAAGATCTGTAATAAGGCATTCAGACCCACATGTATAGTTCAAACCAATCAATACCAGCACACATCAGCATGTGATTCAGCAGCATTGTTATTTAGAGGTTTATTATTTAGCACATGTTTGTCTCTACATCTCTGTATTGTCTTCTGATAATAACCCAGATCTAAGACCTTAATCATCATGCTGTTATTTAATACAAACATCTATGATTTTAAATGCTAATTAAGCCTTTTTCAAAATTAGTGCCCATGTTACAGATTAATGTAACATTTACAAAAGCAACAGCAATAACAATGTTTAATAAAAGGATGCTACACAACATTATTTAATCAAGCACATTTTGTTCATTTTATCTATCTCATCTCTATCTGGGTAATGTAAAAGAATGAACGAAAGAATGAACGAACGAACAAACTAATGAATGAATGAATGAATTTAATTAATGAATGAATGAAAATTAACCAAAATCACAAATGGGGAAAACTGACACTGCTAAATTACTTATTTTATATCATTTTAACTTTGTAAATGTAATTGAATAAATCGATAAATAATAAAAACACAAAATAAAACAAAACTAACAATAAAGATGCAAAACTATAATAACTCTGGCACCATTGACGTCAGTGTACCAATAGTAACTAAATAATAAATAATAGTATAGCATAGTAAATAAAGTGATGCGATGTGATCAAGATCAGAAACGGTCCCAGGAGTGATCCCTGTGGTGAGAGTGCATGCAGGTCAAGGAGGCTTACTTGGCAACCTGGTAAAATAGCACCAAACTCATGAAACACTGACCCAGATATGTCATCACCACATTTGAAGTCTGTGCCAATCTGATTATTAATAGTAAACAGATTGACATTTTTATTGAATATGGCATAAGAAAAGTATTCAGCACTTAAAGTCTATTTTCTAGTTTGGTGAACTAGATTGGTGGACTTAGAAATTTTGACGATGGGTCCTGTCTCGACTTTTTTAATATTTTAGAATCGCCTCTGACCGCTTCAGAGTGCCGTCGAGCATACTCAAACATGTCCTTAAAACAACCCTTAACGTTCGTTTTCAAAACTGTGCAACTCACCAAGTGGTTAGTGATGTTCCAAAACAAGTAGCGTAGCGAAATACAGTTTCTGTCCTGTTTTTTTTTGGCATTTTGTAAAATTCCATTAATGTCTGTTGGAGGACTCAGTGCTCGTTGATATTACTGCGCTACCAGAAACGGAAAGGGGTCTGTTTACATTTGGTTGTAGTCTTTTCGCTTGGTTCTCCGTCTCTCAGAAGGCTAGCGCAAGCATAGCAACTGCGGCAAAGTGGTTGTCGCCATCAAGTGGTCGGGAGTGTGCTAATGCTTCAGGACTCAAATATCGATCGGAAGTTTATACGCGGTTGTGAGGTATCTGAAAAAATAGTTCCACTATAGTAAATAACACGAATTGAAAGCATACATTGCGCCGATATATTTGTTTTTAATCAATCGGTGAGTTGCACAGTTTTGAAAGCGAATGTTAAGGGTTGTTTTAAGGACATGTTTGCGTATGCTCGACGGCCACTCTGAAGCGGTCAGAGGCGATCGTAAAATAGTCAAAAAGTCGAGACAGGACCCATTTGTTTCCAAGTCCACCACTCTAGTTCATCCAAAACAAACTAGAAAATAGACTCAACGTGTTAAATACCGGAATTATCCTTTAAGGAAAGAACAAGATATGGTGAGACCCGCTGGTAGTTTCTGAGCAGTTAGGTTTACTGGGGCTATAATGCACTCTATATTTTAAAGTCTGATCAGACAGCTCTGCTAGATAAGGACATAGACAGCAGAAAATAGTTACGGAGAGTTTTAAGGACATAGACAGCAGAAAATAGTTACGGAGAGTTTATCTCTCTTGTTAAAGAAGAAATTGGACAGGATATAGATAGCAATACTGCGGTAGGCAGAGTTATACGGTTATAACAGTTACATAATGTTCAATATAAAATATATTTGTCAGTTTCACTCCTCACATGTGTTTCCCTGTCTGTGTTTCCCGCCACTGATCAGTCACCATGGACACCAATCACCTTCATCACACCTGTTAGTCATTAGTTAATTATCTCTGTGTATTTAGTTCCTGCTTGTGCTCCGTCTGTTGTCCGGTATTGTTTGTATCACCACGATGTGTGCGTGCTCCCTTCATCTTCTGGAATAAACTGCTATTATTTGGATTTGCTTGCCTTTCTGAACTCTTTTGAACTTGCCTCACTCAGCATCGTGACAATATTTTATTTAAAAATGCCTTTGAAGGACCTTTTCTCCCAGGTACAGGCAAGTCTGTCAGTAGAAAAATAATGAATGTTAGTTGAAGGCAGGTTTTTTTTTTTTTTTTTTTTTTTTTTTTTTATCTAAACTTTCAGCACATCTTTTCAACATCTTCAAGTATGTGAATAAAACTAAAATAAGTACTAAAGAATTTGTGCAAATTGATTCAGGCGCAATGGGATTTTAAAAGAAATCAATAAAAGCTATGCAGGTTTTCTGCTATTCAACGTGTCCTTTCAAGCACTGAAAATATATTGTGCTATTCTTTTCCATATACTGAACAAGTACGGATGGGGAAACCAATGACCCATCTTAGACATATCATGATTAAATATGCTAATGAAATATTCCATGCATGGACAACGTAATGGGTAATTTATCGGTTGACTTCCCCCCCATCCCTATTGACATAAGTGATGCACAGAAAGACAAGAACTTTATTCATTTTGTATACGCACATCATGTTTGCTTTTTATCAACATGGTGATGATGCATAACCAAGGACATAGTGGTAACATGAAGCTATGTCCTTTGTTGGATGCAAATCCCAGGATTATGAGTAGACCTGAGGATCAGGGGACAAAAATGAACACGTAATGTAAAACGTGTCGGATGTGATTATTGATTTGTAGCCAAATACACGTACATGCAAATCACTTGACCATGCCTCACCAGCACTCACTGTAATTACCTCGACACTCTCCGGAGGAGCGTAAGAGGTCTTAGGTCATTTCTTCATACATAGTTAGACACAATCAAGTGATGTAACGTACAATTATGTGGGAGTGTGTTTGAAAGGGATGAGAGAGAGAGTTAACACATTACCTGCACTTTCATGGTAGATTTAGGTCATTTCCTGTAGGCCGAATGGGTAAAATAGTCTTAAAAGAGTAGATTGATCAGTTTATGTCTGTCTGCAAGTGTGAATGAGAAAGGCTGAGCATAATAGCAGAGTTAGCGAATAACAAAATTAGCGCATTATCCTCAGCTGGGTGGCCGTAATCGTTAGTCATTTCCTGTGTGATCCATAGATTACACACATAGGTAATACTGCCTGAAAATCCATTCAAATTGAATATATTAGCAAAAAGTGTGTTTCCATGCATTTGTGTGCGAGTGCATCGCCAAAGTCTGGCTTGAAAGAGACAGAGTGAGAGCTAAGTAGAAGAAAAAAAGGAGAGAGAGAGATAAAGAGAGAGAGAAGATAGAACAGAATAGAATGTGACAGGCTTTATCCTCTACCTTCAGCAGTAAAATAATGAAATGATAACTGAGTGCAATGCACCTCTTGGGCATTTTGCTTAATGTAGATCTGATGTGAATCTGATGTATAATGTAAGTGTGATCTCAACATGATGTAAATCACTGAAGTACAGGAACAATGAAGGACTTGAGGAAGTGGCGTTGGGTGGATGCATATTAAATGTTAATCACCTACAAGTCAAAGACAATGGAAGATTATATTATATATATATATATATTATACACAATTGCTCTGTCAAGTCAAGTCAAAGTTTATTCATAGCACATTTATAACCTTGAATTCAAAGGAGAAAAGAAAGTAAAATGGGAAAAATAATTAAAAAAAAAGAAAGAATAAAGAAATACACTGTGACAAGCTCTGTGAAAATGTACAAGATGACGGACAGGTGAAAAAAAAGGCAATATACACAGGGCTGTACTTAATATATTTTGCACAAAAAAATACAGAGGTTGAAAGTTTTGTAGCACAGGCCACACATTTGTAGCACATAAAAGGACCGACTAAATCCAGAAGAAACCTGCAAAGCTACCTGAAAAACTATGTTACGCGTCACAAGATTCCGTACAGGAGCGTAACATGAAACCGTACAACGTTTATGGACACCCTGCCTCATCGTGAGGGTGTCTTATAGTAGTTAGATTTCATTATGACACAATTTACTTCACATTTGACTCTTTTGTTGACTTTAAAGTCGCTTATATCTCTGATCTGCAAAATATTGTTCATTACGAAAAATGGCGCGTTCAGTCACCGCAGGTCGTTTCCAAGACCTCATGAACAACCGCCGTTTAAAATGGGGTTTTATTAACCTTATAGCACACATTTTAGGTTAAAAATGTTCAACACCAATTACCATTACGTTTAACTTCAATACTATAGACCACATGACCAAAACTTCATTCATTTCATTTGCTGCCTCTCTTGCCTACTTCAACGGAGTCTACGCGAGATCCCTGCCCACCGGCATTTTTAAATGTCACTCAGGTGTCATACATAACGCTGAAATGTCGTCTTCAAAGGGCGTGAACTTCGACAATGCGTGAAGAAGATCAAAGGTGACAAAACACAGTTTCCAAAGGTATATATAACTTTATTTGACCTGGAAGTACATTTGATTCAAACGGTCACTGTACGGATTCATGTTACGGAAGCGCCGCTGTACGGATTGTGATGCGGAACTGCTAGCCTACGTAGTTTTAAGGAATGGTTATGGGTAGGTTTAGGGGTAGGAGCAGGATTAGTGGCTCAAAATATATTTTAATGATATTGTTAATGAAAAACGTACGTTTTCTATCTTTGAAAATAACGTATTAATACCTACGTATTAACAATGAGACCGGGCTGCTATATTAGGTTAGGGACCAACGTAATAGCACTGCAATAGATGACGTTAAGGACCAACGTAATAGCACTGCTTATGTTGGCATGTAACGTAATTGCGATTTGCAAAATAGTTTCCTCAGAATGTATTTCATGTGATACAGGGTTGAGTTCTCCACCCAGCACAGCCTCAAGCAAATCGCCATTTATGAGCATTTCATAGGCCAAAAATAAACCAATCAAAGCTAAGAAACGAAGATAAGACCCTCCCCAGTAAATGACACATCAAAAGTTCATTGGTCTAATCCGGTAAGGATCGCACTGACGTTTTACGTGCCCGGAAGCGAGTTTTTGTGTACGGATTGTGATGCGGAACTGCTAACACAATTATGAAGAAAAAAAACATAACAGACAGACAAATACATTTCACAATATTTTATTTATTGCATTAATGTCAAAACCGGTGTTAAAATTACCAAAAGTAGTTCACATGATGATGCGTTGCAGTCGCAGTCCCCTTTGGCATTATTTAAGTAGTTGTGTATGAGGTACAGATCAGAATTTAAGTTATTAACGTTAATCCATGAAAATTTTAATCCGATTTCGGTTCGCTCTCTGAAGGCGCGTGCGCTTCTCCATTTCAAATGTACTACACCGACTGAAACACGGCATGTCGCAATCTGTGACGAAGCAGGCGGGAGCATAGACATAATATAATACATAGACGCCCTATTGGCCGCTGGAGCGCACGTCAACGGCGCCGCCATATTGGGGATGGCAACTTTCCCATACCTCTCATACTGGGAATGAGAAAAATGCCTGTTTTGTGCGCTGCTTGGGGCTGTACAAATCGCCACACAATTGAAAAAAAGCTTTCGAGGAATTATCTTTCACAGGCAAGACTGAACGTTTGTTTTTGGTTGTATTTGGTCATTATTTAATTAGTAATAGTAACGTTCAGAGGATAAATTAAAAAATACTACTGTTATTGTGTCACGAAATGTAGTTTTAATAGTTTTTCAGTCGACAATGTAGTTGTTTAAAGCTTAAATATGTGGTTTGTTTATAAAGATAGCGCCTATTTAAAAATTTGATCTGACGGTTTCGGAGTTGTACGACGCGATCACCGGGCGCTCAGCACTCAATAAGCCCGCAGAGGACAGCCTTACCTCGGCCAGAGCGTCTGAAGTTTGCCGCCGGCTCGGATGTCTCTAGTCTAGTGATTAAACATGAGATATTATTCGTCTTGTGTATATCTAACGGGCGATCTTTGGTCTCATTAATCTATAAATGGTTCCCTGGTAAATCGTTTTGGCTGAGGGCAAAGTGAAGTTTCATAACTTTATATTTAGGCTTTTTTAACGTTGTATCCTGCTGTATGTTTGACTGAAGCTACTTCTGCTATTACTGATCAATAAAACTGAAATTTAACAAAAAGAGTTAAATATTAAATATAAGTCACTATTTAACTTATTTTTTATTGTGTATATTCTGTAATTGATATTTCTTATTCTATTGCTATTATTATAGTATTATTAATAAACCATATGCTATTATCAATATTTTTGTGATTGTATTATTGTATGATATTATATAATTATACTATTCATTACTATTTTATTTGCTGTATACTATTTGTTTATGTTATTGACTAAACTATTTACTATTACTTCTCACAAATGTTAGTTGTACCATAACATGTATTAGCATGGATCCATCAGTTATCTTTGTTATTGCTCAAATCTGGTCAATCACAGAAAATGCTTTTTCCACAATAAGAAAACTTAAATTATATCTCAGTATGGGGGTCTTCATCATTCTTATCCAAGAATAAAAAGCCAGATACATGACAAGTCTGAGCTTTGACCATTCTTTATTAAAACAAATATTTTACAAGTGTAACTATTGAGATTTTAAATAACTAGAGATGGAACTTTTTGTACACCACATACAAACCACTGAAATCGGTTGATAAATATAAAAACAGTTTTTGTTTTTATCCAGAAAAAACGCAGCTCACCCTTGATTACAGTGCAGTCTTGCCCTCCGCAAAATGGCGGACCCGTTGACGTATCGCAGCAACGTTCCAAAGCGGCCAATAGGGCGTCTATGTATTATATTATGTCTATGGGCGGGAGCCAATGAGCGTTTGATATCACGGCCGTAAAACATGTCGTAACGCTTCTTGAAGGCGCAATTTTTGAATTTGAATTCATCACCAGCGCGGGATAGATTTGACGTTTGCGGTCGCTGCTGAGAAATGAAGATGAAGATCGCTGGATAAAAGGCTGAATTTGGATCTGTTTCTTGCAATTAACGTATGGATTATAGGATTTGGATTACATCAAGCTAATAAAATGTATGTCTTTTGTGAATGTATCAGTATGTTGTGTTTTATTGGAGAAAATGCTTTTTGTGTAAATACACTAAATACTACAAAATTGTTAAAGATTAAACAAGGTATTGTTAAGGTTAAAAGTGTATTCCTTTTTAACCACGCAGGCTAATCCTCCGAAACGAGTTTGCTGCAGAAGGCAGGAACAGAGCGAAATGTTAATATTTATGAGTAGGCCTATTATATTAATAAATGCGACTATTGATAAGACAGTTGAATGCAATAGAGTCAAAACATTAATGCCACGATTTATGCATAAATAGTAATAGGTACAAGTTTCTACGTCGGTAGATTTGTTCATACGTAAATAAATTACGTTTTTGTGCTGCTATACGTGTGAAAAGAAACCTGATTTGGATGAATTATGTTCAGGACAAACGTAATAGCACTGCTATAGATTACGTTAAGGACCAACGTAATAGCTATAAGTTGGCATGTAACGTAATTGCGATTTGCAAAATAGTTTCCTCAGAACGTATTTCATGTGATACACGGTTGCAAAAACTATGCAAAGTGTGCCTAGGACAAAAGCTGGACACCAAATATTGATTTGATTTAGTTAGAAGATAATTGATAAATAAGATCTATTTATGACATTATTTTTGAAAGCATCCTCACTTTCACTTTTCACAGTTCTGTAGCTTTGGAAGTAGGTTTCTTCAAGCATCTTGGAGACTTTGCCACAGTTCTTCTAGATTTAGTCTGTCTCAGTTTTTTCTGTTTCTTAATGTAATCACATACAGACTCTGTCATGATCTGGTTATTCACTAGAGGGCACTCCACTCCGGACTGTTGTCATTCCCGCATCTCCATATTGTGCCATTACCTTGTTTCGCTCCCTTTAGCCTGGTCAATTCAGTCATTCATAGCTAAGTCTTGTTTGTGTTACTACAATTCTAAGCAATAGTATATCCTGTTTCTCCCGTTTCCTGGTTCTTTAGATTTCCTGCCTGTTCCTTGGATTTCCCTGTATGCCTCCGCCTTGTACTAAGTTTACGCTTGGATTGTGTGTTTGTGTATGATCTTCGCCTGTTCTGACTTCGATTGTGGATTACCCTTATGCTAAACTGCATTACAGCCTTTGTGTCTCCATGCAGTTTGTGACAGACTCGATGATGGTGAGATCAGATCTCTGTGTGGAGACAAATCTCACTGGATTATTACAATTAATGCCAAAAGGAATGTTTGGAAATGTAAACGGATATTTCCTAATAACACACTACAGCAAAAGATATAAATAACTGTAGTTGGCTTTGTTCAAACCATTTTTTTTTTTTTGGTAAAAATACTACGTGCCTAAAACGTATGCATATATAAATAAGGTCCACAGTATATATATATATATATATATATATATATATATATATATATATATATATATATATATATATATACTGTGGACCTTATTTATCAATCGGTAAATGTGGTGGCTGAAAACAATCGTCATTTGAATATCACGCCCCTAAAAATTTATAATTTAGAAGCCTCCCCCCTAGAGTTTACGACATGGAGAAAAGTAACTCCAAAAAAACCCCGTGACCTCGTAATATTAAATGTATATTAAATACCGGTAAATAAAAGAAAACATTTACAACCATTCTAAACACTATAAACAAGAAAAAACCCTAAAAAGCATATTTTGAATGGGTCACATACATCTATAATTTTAATTTGTCATAATCAAGTCGTTTAACAGTTAATGATCAATTAATGAGCTTCAGGCAAATAATCTAAATGAAGAAATGCTCTCATAACAATTCTCCACCAGATTTACTATGCTGCATGCAAATTCATGCTAATTCAAAAACTTGCTTTATCACAAATAAAACAATTGACTCCAACCAAAACTATGTAATATGATTACAAAATCAACAAACATTTAATAATATTTAAATAAACGGTGACAATGTCTATTTTCTTAGGTCGGACATCACTTTTGGCCACTACTATGTTCTGCAGAAATAGTAAGAGTAGTATGGTAACATGCTATTCTGAACATAAAACTGCTTCCATCTCACATATACCCATGGCCACAGTCTACCATGCCTTCTAGGATCTCACACCTCTGTTTTATCTACAGGATATTGGTTCTGTAAGACGATTACATCCATGGCAGGCACAAGGTCTAGTAGACACACTGGACAATTATTGAACAGAAGCTAAATCCCCTAAGATTGTTACGGGGTCAGCAGAGGAAACTGTCAAATATGTTTTTGAAAAAAAAATTAAGCTGCATATCACATACTGACACATTCCACTGCCAAAGGTCCATTTCTGGGGCCCCAAGAAGGCAATAATGTATTTAAACTGCATGTCTCAGCAATCAGTCTATGCCAATGTGAGAACAAGATTTCTTCAGATAGTTGTTTGCAGAGCAGATTATGAAATCTTTTTAAATAAGTTAATGCATTAGTTTCAAGGTTAGTCCAGGTCAATGTAAGTTTCTGCACAAAGTTATCTTTTCTTAAAAAAGAGATTCACGTCCACACAGAAAATCACACATACCTTCACCCAAAACTCAACCCTTCACACTGCAGCTGTGTCTGAATGCAGCTGCACTGATGCCGACACATGCCAGGACTATATCATTAGAGACGACCAAGTCAGTATTCAGAGACTATTTCTGTCTTATGTTTTGGTAAAAAAAAAAATTTATCATAAATGAGTGCACTACTGTTAATTACAAAAAAATAAAAATATTTAAATCTAAAAATAAAAGGCAGAAGCTCATTTAAATTCATTCAACCAACCACCAACCCTCATGCACTATTGTGGGACATTACATGCAATGAAGGACAAAATATGTTGCCCTTCATAAATCAGCCAGAAGGGGGCATCCAAGCAGACATCAGGATGTAACACAAATATGGGGGGGGACGGGGTAAATAAATGAGATATAAAATTAATTTAAATGAAATAAACAAAAAGAAGAAACTAAAAAGAAGCCTTAAAGGAAACCTCAAAAACATGCTGACACAAAAACTGCTGACCTTCATAAATCAGCCAGAATGAGGTTGTTATGCACTGATGCTTCCTTCCCTCCATTTACCAAGGAGGCAGTGTATAACTTAGCAGATAAGCAGATCTCAAAGACTCTTGTTTTCATTAAAGATGTGTTCTTGTTGACCCAATAATTACACACCAATGTAATTGATCATTAGTGTTAGTGAGTGTGAGTCACACACATGGAAGGAAAACAGTATATCTCACTAAAGAGTATATCTAAGTGTCTGTAAGGTTCTGGATAAAAGCATGTCTGATCACTCCCGGATGCTCTTTGAGCAGCGAATAGGCCCAAATATGCATCAAAGAAAAACAACATCCCTTGCTTTCCAAAAGCAGTCTTATTATAACACCCCACCAAATCTCCTGCGTTTGACTTCACATCACAGAAAAATCACTGCATTTAATGCTGTTTTCATTGATCCAATAGCCCACCCCCACACTCAAGACACACTCCTACGACAGCACAAACACACATTCATCCACTTTGCTCTCACACACTAATTCCGTCCTCCACAGACGCCTTATATGTCCATCGAGATCCCTTATCATACATCCATAAATTATGTCCTTCTGCTTTCTTTCTTGACAAGGCAGAACATCTTACTGGCTGTCTTCTCCCCTACTTAGAACCCACTGGACTTTCATTATTGGTAAAAGCTTTTTCCCCCTATAACAGATCAACGCTGATGGCAGGATGCAAACGGTGATGCATTGGGAGTTTGACAAAGTGTTTGCTTTTCTTTTCAAATGCTTAATTCCTGGAAAAGTGGGGGGGGGGGGGGAATCTGACAAAATATAAAGCAAAATAAATTAAAATTACAATTATAAACACACAAGGAAATACTGGAAGCTTTTTCCATCACAGAGTAAAAATGAAAACAGATACACTACCAGATACAGTTTGGGGTCTGTAAGACATTATTTTTATTATTTAACCAAAAAGGCAGTAAAACATTAATATTTGGTATTCATTGCATTTAAATAATCTATACTAATATATATTTTAAAAAGTAATTTATTACTGTGATGGCAAAGCTGAATTTTCAGCATCATTACTTCAGTCTTTAGTGTCAAATGATCTGTCTGAAATCATTCTAAAATGCGGATTTCCTGCTTATTATTATATTATTATAATTTCAAACATTTTTGTGGAAACCATGGTACATTCTTTCAGGATTCTTTGATAAATAGAAACATGCTTCTATTCAGACCACCAATATATTTACAAAAAAATGACTTCCCTATACATGTAAAAAAAAAAAAAAAACATTTTGTTGCTTTTATTTGGTGGAAAATATTCTGCCATTCGACAATAGCGTAGACAAAAGACCAAACTAAAGGTTTACTTGTTTTCTCCATCATGCCAGCTGATGAGGAGCATTATGAGAAGTTTATAGCTATTTGGGCATCATGCTGTGTGCTGAGACAAAAGCATTTGATCGCATTCCGAAAGAAGTGTTTAACTTGACAAAGTGTTTTTGAGTGGAGCCAGTAATATGCCTGAGGGAAAGAGTTTTCGCCTTAGATGCATTCTGTAATTCATAAATCTTTTAAAAGACTTTAAAGTCCACCTGGAGTCCAGCACAAAAGCACTGCCATTATCCATTGCTAAGTTTACAAGAGCAGGTTTACAGTTTAGGGACACTGGCATGGGTTTCATCTTGGACTGAATGAAAGTAATGAATTATTCATGATATTAGTGTAAATACTTTATAGAGAGAGAGAGAGAGAGAGAGAGAGAGAGAGAGAGAGAGAGGAGAGAGAGGAGAGGAGAGAGAGAGAGAGAGAGAGAGATACAAAACATAGTATTTATTTGCAAGAAAAATAATCTTGCAAATAAATGATTTAGCGGACACAAGGATACGCTACGGTAAAATGCCAGAAAGTGTCTCCAGATTAATGGTGTCTCAGTATTCGCATTCTTTCTTATCAGTGTGCGTCAGCATGATTTCTATGCTTTCTATTTGCTCCACTACTTTACAAGCATCGTGGGGGATCATTAGGCATTAACATTTGCAGTGTTTTAGTGACTCTATTATCAATTATTTTGCATTTGAGGAAGAAATATCTGGAAAACAAATGCAATTTTGTTGCCAAATGCCCAGATTACAAAAAAAGATTTCATATTCTTTTAGTTCTACAAATGAGCCTATTTCTGACTAAACTCATTATAATGTGTAGCATCTAACATTGCCATGAACCAACCAGTGAATAATTACAATGATTTCGATCTTGGCACAACATAACCTTAAAGGGATAGTTCACTTTGAAATTTATTTTTGATATGTTTTAGCTTACCTCAAGGGCATCCAAGATGGAGGTGTCTTTGTTTCCGCAGTAGTTTCAATTTGGATATTTTTAGGTCAAACCGTTCTTGTCTGTCAGTCATACAGTATAATGCAGGTCTATGGTCACCACCTCAAAGAGCATGCACAGAGAAGTCCAAATTAAACATGATTTAATGAGTCGTAAATGTAAGTACACATTGATGGCCTAAGACACGAAAGCGGTTTGTGTGAGAAAACGAACAGTATTTATATCGTTTTTACCTCTTGTAACCACAGACCGAAGTGCCCGCGCCCTCAGATCACTTGGACATGGCTGTGTTTACAAGAGGTAAAAACGATATAAATACTGCTCCAACTGATTCACAATCGTTTGTGTTTCACTAAAATGAACTGATGCATAAGTGTATTTTTTTTTTAATTTGCTTTTTTGTTTTGTTAAAGTCCTTCGCTCAAGATTCAAGCTTGACTGGTCCCAGTTGCTTTGTCTAATTTTGAATTCACTAAAAAGAACTGTCTCATAAGAGTCTTTTTCTCAAGAATGACTCTTCACTGTTCATGCTTCTACAGGCCCTACAGACGGGTTCCTCAAATCTGGTCGTTAATTATAGTTATATATAGTTTTTTTTTTTTAAAAAAAGCAATATAATTATTCATGCTGCGCATAAACATCTGGTCACTTTATCTTTCTTGAATTGAGCATATTTGCGGAAAGTCCGAAAGCGAGAGGAAGGAAGGTCAGAAGAGGCACTAGCAGACAGAATATTAATCTCTCATGTGATCTGTAGTATCCTGAGCTTTGAGTGTTTATCTGATCAATACCGAGCGCTCGCCAATCATACATTATATAACATCCATAACTCCATGGATACCCCCGAAAACTTACCAGCACAACAGGGCAAAACATTTTTGCCCGGACGTTTTGCATTCCCCTTCTGATCTAGATGTTTGGAACCTAATAATGACTCTAATTGGAGCGGATGGAGGGGGCGGAAAATACCATCAGCAGCCTAAATGAGATATAATTGCAGTTTATATCCAGGAATAGCCAATCTGTCAATCTGCATACTTGCCTCCGTGAGATGGACGAATGGGGGAAGGGTAGATGGGGGCAAAAAAGGGAGGTAAAAGCGATCCATTAATTATATCTGCCCACAAGAATACAGCAGAGAATCGAAAAGATAAACCCAATCCCACAAAACCATTGAAACTGGTCCGGACTGTGGAGCGCTGCTGCCCTCTGTAGATCATGATCAACCTCAAATGGCCTTGGCACTGAGGACCACGTGGATGGGCACTGGAATAAAGTGTAACAGTGTGTAACTTTTTCAACCGCCTTGCTTCTTTTAGCATTTTCCCTATTCGGTTTTTATTCGTTTTAACACATTTATGCTAAATCTTTAACTAAAAGTTTGAAGCAATGAACCATATCAACCAGCTCTGATATTAATCATAATATTACATTAACATTAAAGCAATAATAATTTAGTGTGATTCAAAGAACTACTTAGCTCATGTAGTGGAATGGAAACATTTACACTGAATATAAGTTTTCATACTGTTCTGATCTGTAAAGGCTTTATATATATATATATATATATATATATATATATATATATATATATATATATATATTATATATATATATATATATATATATATATATATATTGCATCATTCACAGTGCTTAGGAATAGGTGTTCACTGCTGAGCTCTTTTACCATGGTTTATGTTCTGTAATGGTGACTTCTCTGGTTGGTGGATCTCAGGATTACAGGTGTTTGTTCTTTAAGGAGTTTGACTAATTTAAAAATGAAGCTGAAATCACACTGAAGCAGGCATCTTTCATCTCTTAACAATCTCAAAGCTCATGGTATCGCTCTTAAAAGGTTTACGTTATCTCTAAAAATCCTTATCTCTATGAAGTAAATGAAAGGGATTTTTAATTCCAGAAGCTCACTGTTGCACACTTTTGGAAACAGCAGGAACATGACTGATTCATGTAAAATCAACACATGAAGGAGGAGCAGATAAAAGCAAAATGATCAACCCTTCTCTCATTCCTTTGGTCCTTTCCCTCATTTGTCTTTTCCAGATCTGCACTGATTGCCCCATTACATTCAGAACACACATGTGCACTCAACCCACACAAATCCACCCAAAGCACATTATATGTTGTTTTCACAGCAGGCCAAGCGCATTTGCAGAATTTTAATTTTACAGAGGATCATACATCTTTGTGACACTTGTATTTCCCTGGCTACAATCGTGTAAGAAACTGTTTTGATGAGTGTAAAATAATGTCACCATGTTCCTTGAGAGTGCATAAATGAATAGCTAAGTGAATAAGTAAGTTTATGTACATATTCAATCAAAATGTGGACCAGTGAATGAACAGAGGGAGTTATGAAAAGCACACGTTTTGCATGCACTTATGAGACATTAAACCCCCAAGGTGCTTTTTAAAAGTGCTGCAATATTTTTCCCTCATAGTTTCATATGCGTTTGCTTGGCCCAGAGCATGGAGCTAATGAAGCTTGTCATCTGGAAACATTAAAAATCATCTAACCTGAACCTACCTGTAACATGAACTGTATGCATGTATATTAACCAGCCCCATAGTGTAAATCAAAATGAGTTGAGCTCTCTAGCGAGTCCTCTGATGTAAATGCAATCTGAACCACAAAAACACACACACTCTGTATAAATCAGCATCGAGAAAAGTAACGCACAAGAAAGAAAGTCCATGGGATTTAACATGATAGAAACAGCATGTCATTTTCATTGTTATTAATGCACTGGATTGCCAATGAATTGCACTGCATGGGGTCTGCATGGTCACTGGCAGTTCTATTATAATATCATGCCGGCAATAAAGTCAGTATGAAAAAGAACTTGGACTACTTGCACTGAACTTCGGGATGAACTTCCGTTTTGAAATTACTCATTTATTCACGGCTTTGTGTATTTTCAATGTGGTGTCTCCTCACTAAAATGCCACTAAAACGCTAAAATCAACACTATCGTTACTATATTTACAGTGTGTACAGTCACTGAGCTTTAGGAAAGCCTCAGGGCTGAAATTCAGCTATGGTAATGCGTGTTTCGTTTCCGACATGCGCTATAATCAGTAGACCAATCACAACAGACTGGGCCATCTGGCCAATCAGTGCAGAGTAGCTTGTGGAAAGGAGGTTGTAAAGAGGCTAGATGTTGTAGGATGGAGGAGGCAGGTAAGGGTGAACATTCAACAAACTTTAATTCTCAAATATACAAATACAAAACGAAAGTAAAAGACAGCAGCCCCTCGCAGAAAACTGTTGTCACATGTAATAAAACAAACAAAACACAACATAAATCCAGGCCTGGCCTCTCTCGATCTCCACTGTCGTCGCTCCTCCTTTTATGAGAGATATACGAGACCGGCGCATCGCGCAGGTGACGTTCATTACCACTCACGCTAATCAGTAATCAAGGCACCGGCCTCGCACCGTCCTCCCACGGCCCTCGACCTCGTCCTGCTCGCCACAGAGGTATTTAGGGTGACTGAATCATCGGACGAGTCATTTGAGAATCATTGAAAAATTAAGTGATGTGCAATATATATTATGAGAAAATTAAAGTGTTTTTTGGCCTTTGATGCGTGTAAACCTTTTGTAGGAGACCTCCAAAACGAAAATAGGAACCTTTAAAATAGCATAATAGGGGCACATAAATCATAAAAGATTATGATTAGAAAGAAATAAAAAGAAAAATAATGATGTGCATGGATAAATCATTTATAATAAATACTGCCATACCTAAAAAAAAAAAAAAAAAGATTTGTCCATTTTGATTTTATGGTGACTTTATTGCCTGATGGTTGAATGTGGCGGATGAGGTTGCTTTTTCATAGATTTGAATTTAGGGAATATTTTGTGAGCGGAAACATTTCTCATAAAGCACACTGACAAGGTATAATAATGTGTGATGGCATGTTGCTACTCTAAATTCCATTATTCTTCTTGGAAAGGTGCAGCCAGGTGTCAGTAAGAGGAAAAATAGAGATCGTTTGCTGCAGTCATGACAAATGCTTTCACCCCTGGAGACTCCTTCTCTGGAGACGACGCTGACTTCGATGCACTTAAGAGGGGGAAACGGGGAAGCATCAAAGAAAACCACTAGGCAGAGTTATCATACAGGTCGCTGAAGATAGCAACTAAATGAAAGTGAACCCAAACGCAATACAGTCATTGCAAATCCCACATACAGGTATCAACCGCTGACAGAGTGTGACATGGCTGATTCTTCAAAAGCTTGTCTTCCCTATGGGGGTCATTGCTCATAGGTTTCTTTCATAGGTCGTTTTACTTTATGGTGTTCTTAGTCATGTTTCATTTAGGTATCAACTTTGTCGCAGATGTCTCCTAAAATTCCTAAAAGAAAGGAATGAGATGAATGACTGCACCACATTTCAGCAAAGGCGTATTGTTCCCCTGCTGCTAAATATTCAATGCCAAGGCAAAAGAAATTATGTTTTGTATGAACTGATTTGATCTGAGTTGGACTTCTGTGTTGATTGTGATCTAATAAAAAGGACCATGTAGCACTAAATAAAAGCAAGGAACGTCTTTTAATTGAGTTCTGCACGCAAGCTGTACACAAAAATAATATATAGTAGTACAACGCGACAAGTGTAGTGCCATTTACGAACAAATGATAATGAGCAGGTCGTTTTTTTTAGTGAATCAGAAACCTACGGCGTGACCGGTATAGTCCGATTCATAAATAAATGAAATAAAAGCCAGACCTGTTTCGTGAGATTAAAGAAACAAATGACTATATCAGTTTTTCTGTCAGTAACTACCTTACGGTAATGAAAATAAATACTATTCAAACTTAATTTTGGAAAAATATTTTGTATTACAACTTTCAAATCTTTATTAACTGGCTTTTTTATTAATGCAATACGGTGAATGTACGGTTTGTACGGAATACGGTTTGTACGACTTCTATGATGAAGTATATTCTTAGTTCCCCATTGTTTCTGTGTTCACGTTCTGTGTTTGGTTCCTGGTTTGCCTTGCACCCTGTTTGTCACCATAGTTACCCTCATTAGTTCCCATGACATCAATCACCAACACCTGGCCCTTTTTAGCATAGACATAATATATACATAGACGCCCTATTGGCCGCTTTGGAACGTTGCTGCGATACGTCAACGTGTCCGCCATTTTGCGGAGGTCAAGACTGCGCTGTAAACAAATGCAAGTAAACGGGTGAGCTGCGGTTTTCCTGGATGAAAACAATTTACATTTCTCAGCCGATTTCAGTGGTTTGTACTTGGTGTACGTTTCTATTACTAATTATATAATGACCAAATACAACCAAAAAAAATTTTCAGTCTTGTTTGTGAAAGGTAATTCCCCGAGACCTGTTTTCAATTGTGTGGTGATTTGTACAGCCCCACGCAGCACACGAAACAGGCATTTTTCTCAATTCCCATAATGAGAGGTATGGGAAAGTTGCCCTCCTTGATATGGCGGCGCCATTGACGTACGCTCCAGCAGCCAATAGGGTGTCTATGTATTTATTATGTCTATGCTTTTTAGCCCCTTGTTAGCCTGTCTATTTAAATCTCTGTGCTTCAGATGTTGCTTGTTGGTCATTAATGCGGTTTGTGAATTCCTGTTGTTGTTCTACTGCCTTCTCTATGTGGATTTTACCTTTGTTCCTGGATTGTTTTGTATTCATGTTTGTCTATTAAAACTTGTGCTGGTATTTGGATTCTCTCTTTGCCTCATCCCTGCTTACACGTTACAGAACGACCAACCAAAAAATGAATCCAGCAGCACGAATTAGCTATGTGTCCCCGTCAAGGAGATTGACCCATCAAGGACTTTTTGGAGCTGGCTCACTTGACTTGTATGGACGAGGTCTGTCTAATGATCTTTTTTCGTGGAGGACTATCTGAGCCGCTCAGCTCCTTAATGCCATTGCATGACCCTAGCTGGATTCTTGAACATTATATTGACTTAGCATTACAGTTGAGCTGCTCTGAATTCACTGTGGGAGTCGCATTGGATGAGTATAGCATGCCCGTCATGGCTGCCGTTCCAGAGCCTCGTCCCGTCATGGTCGCCCTTCAGACCCTCGGCCCGTCATGGCCGCCCTTCCAGAGTCATCGAACAAGATGGCCACCCTTCCAGATTGTTTTGTTTTTTTGTGAATCATAAGCGTGCCAGACAGTGTAGGTTTGAATCCTTCACTGAACAGAATCTGTTATTGAATCAACATCTTATTCACAAAATGATCTGCGAGTTAACATCATTTTCAGTGATGTTTGTATCAAAATTTCTGTTTTAATATATGAAGGAATAGGCCTGTATTCCTCCTTTATAAACAGACATTGATCAATTTATTGTGGAAAAAAGTAATTTGTAAATGGATACAATTATTTTGAAGCTCAATTGACTATTTCACTGTTACCCCCACTGGTGTGAAGTGGAGTTTTACAGTAAGTTTCTGCTCTACATCATTGTGGTCAGACAGAAAAGAGCAATCCAACCACTCACTGTCTCCTGACCACCCAATCACAAAACGCATCCCTCTTTTGTCAGGCAATTTCCTTCAGGATGTTGAAAACTTCCCTGCCTGATTAAAGAACAAAAGGAAATGGTGAATTATTTTTAGATGTGGAATGGGTTCCTACAAAGATGAGTTTAATCAATTGTAATTAATTCTCCTGGTTATGAGCAGTGGAGCCTGACGAGTCAAAGAAGGGGTTGAGGGTATTGAACTCCATTGAAAACCCATTAACACCTAATAAGTGAGAGGAAGTGGAAAAACTATGGTGTGATATGAAAGGAGACTAATGTGAGAATCTAAATTGCTGTTCCTCTTAGACAGATCTGGAACTTGAAGGCTCACCTTTGCTCACGCCTTCATCAAGAATGATTGTTCTAGATGGGAAAGAGAGGTTAATAGACTAATGCTTACAGTGCCTCTTCTTCAGGTTGGTCTCATTCTGTCAGTCTGTCATCTGTTTGAAAACTCTGGACAGCACAGGTTCAGCTAATTATCAAACATTTATTCTATCTTTCAGGCTGAACAAAGACGAGTCAGTCCACACGGTCCACGCACACCACCTTCAAAAACATCCTGACCTTGACTTTTCATTAATTCGTTTTGTTTCAAAATGGGAGGGATGCAGACAGACAATAGCACTTGAGAAATAATTAGGAACTCTCAAAGATGCTAATCAGATTCCATGTGAAGTGTCTCTAATAACTCTGGGCTTACAGCAGTATTTCACAAACATCCACTGAAAAGATGACTGCTAAGAGTAGGTGTGAGGTGCTGCATATCAACTTGAGAGCAATGGACTGGTTCTGAAGTTTGAGAAACAAGCAATTGATGGCATCTCATCAAAAAGTTCTCTAAAGCTCTTCTCTGCTCCCACACAACACTCCTGACACTTCTAACGTCACTCTGAAAATGTTGACTTCAGTGGAATTCCGTGTCCTCCCCATACAAGTGGATGATATTCACATTACTACTAATCATAAAAGATTATTTTTATAAATGAAGCAAGGGTTGTAACACCAGTTATATATTCTCGTAAATTATTAATTTTGCAGTCAAAAGCTAGCCTGATAATACCAGACTCTGCTACTTCACTTTGCTTCGTAGACAGAGTCTGGAATGGCATAATAGAGAAGTGTTTTCTCTCTCGCTAGGGGGCGCTTGTCTGAAGTTTAAAATCATTGGTTACCCGTAAGCCAATCAGATAAGTTTATTTATGACGTATGTTATCCACCGACACAGCCGCATCGAACCACAGACATCATGCATCGAACTCAAATCTATGATCGAACTTCCACTGTAAACCTGCTGTAAACACTTGACGATGCGAGCGAAATACCGGAGTGAACATGGCTGTAACGACTTTTGCAGATTATGCGAAGTTAATCTACGCATCCACGGTACAATCAGGGCCTCTAAACTGATATTTGACAGTAGAGAGAAACAAAAAAATATTTGCAGCCAACTGTCAAAGTTAGGATTAGCACTAGTTCTGTTAAACACAGCTCTTTGTTCATCTCGAGTCTGTCGGAAATGCTGCAACTTAATTGCAAGATTACAGCATGTCATGGCAATATTTAAGACCTGGAAAGGAAAGGAGACACTCACCTGTCAAAAGGCTACCCAGTTTCTCGCTGACGATCGGTAATAGTTGATAAATTAAACTTTTCCCAAAGGGAGTAAGGCCACAACATCACCTCCATTCAAAATGTTTAATACACACTCTTCTTGTTCGGGCTTCAGTTTGCTAATGCCGGGAATATTCTCCACAACAGAGCGAATTGCATCCGCGTCTCCATATCCACGGTCGTTTTCGATTTCCCTGACCTAATCTTAAACTCGGCGCTTAGCGACTATGTCACGGCTTTCAGCCCGCCCTCTGTTCGTTGATTGGCCCAGCTGTTTTCAGGCCGGAGGAAAACGGATAGATAGGCTGCTATATCAGACTGAGTACAGAAGCGAAATGAAATTGAGCGGAAGTACGAAGTTTGACTTAGTCAGGCTCATAGACATAATAAATACATAGACGCCCTATTGGCCGCTTTGGAACGTTGCTGCGATACGTCAACGCATCCGCCATTTTGCGGAGGGCAAGACTGCGCTGTGAACAAATGCAAGTAAATGGGTGAGCTGCGGTTTTCCTGGATAAAAACAATAATAACGTTTACATTTATCAGCCGATTTCAGTGGTTTGTACGTGGTGTACGTTACTATTTCTAATTATGTAATGACCAAATACAACCAGAAAAAAACTTTCAGTCTTGTTTGTGAAAGGTAATTCCCCGAGGCCTGTTTTCAATTGTGTGGTGATTTGTACAGCCCCACGCAGCACACAAAGCAGGCATTTTTCTCAATTCCCGTAATGAGAGGTATGGGAAAGTTGCCCTCCTTGATATGGCGGTGCCGTTGACGTACGCTCCAGCAGCCAATAGGGCGTCTATGTATATACAGGGCTCTCAAGTGTCACGCATTGAGAGTGACAGTCACTCATTTCGGTCTTTTGTCACGCTCTCCCACCACACATTGTATTTCTCACGCTGAAAAACTATTTGTAATATATTTAATATGCCCAAATACGCCCAAAACTCTGGCCGCGCCGCTCTCACTGTGGAACCGGCAGGAATCAAGCGCGTCTCCTCTGGTGTTGTTCGTCTGGTGTTGTTAGCCAATCAGAAAATAGCACTATTGTATCTGGGTAAGATTTAACGCAACAACAATGACACCCGTCGGCTGGTGTCAGTCACTACACCCCCCCCCAACCCCCCCCCCCCCCGATTGATTAATTGATTAATAACTCAATATGTACATAGCCTCTTCCTCTGAACTTTGAACTTATTTGTATTTTCAAAAAATGTTATTCTAAAGTTATTTATATTATTAATTCATTAATTAGTATTTTTTTGTATTTTACCACCAATGCTATTTTAAAATGATCTAAGTCCGGAAGATAACGTAACGAGCAATATGTAACGAAGATGTTACATGGGAGAGTTGTAACACCACCAATTCCACCAATCAGGGATAAGCTAAGATTCTTATGATCACTTCAGTGTTTGTTTACCCACTTTCTCCGATATGAATGTTGTCAAGGCTGGAAATATAGGCACATACAGTGCCTAGCAAAGCAAGTGGTGAGGATTTTAAGACCTTTGACAACTTTTGTGCTGTTTATATGGAGCAATTTGGCAGCTTAAATCCAAAGAAAGTGTGGGTAAAATGTGTGCTATATTCAGTCTCTGTGCCCACCAAGCCTGCACTCTAGGATAAAAACATTAATTTATGGATGGATGGATGGATGGATGGATGGATGGATGGATGGATGGATGGATGGATGGATGGATGGATGGATGGATGGATGGATGGATGGATGGATGGATGTAGATAAAAAGATTGAAAGAAAGTACATTGTCGGCCCATTGACGTGGCAGTTCACGCACTTTGCAATGCCTGCTATGAAACATAAAAGGTCAAGAGGAAAGTTGTTGCTTAACGCCCTTTTCATGACATTATTTAAGCCTTTTATTCACATGACAAGAATAGGGAAAGTAGGGGAATAAGAAATGACTCAGTCTGAGTCTGGGTTCCTGTGAGCCAGCAGCTCTTATCATGAGCACTTGTGCTACCTCCTGCTGTTACTTTTTTTCTTCTTCTTTGTTTTCAACAGCTTGCAAGTTCCTGTCTTTGAGATAGCCTATCCCGATACATTAAAGAGAATATGAAATAGAATGATATTGATTAATT
The DNA here is from genome assembly GCA_036326025.1 of Chrosomus eos. Taxonomy (NCBI): domain Eukaryota; kingdom Metazoa; phylum Chordata; class Actinopteri; order Cypriniformes; family Leuciscidae; genus Chrosomus; species Chrosomus eos. The sequence goes on along the minus strand of CM070824.1, from coordinate 32,908,486 downwards.
TATGGATAAAGCTTGAAAGAGACAGAATAATCAAGTACAGACTCAATACTTGTGGGAGGGCCTTTGAATGTTGTATCTGATATCAGACATGCTTTAAAAGATGGACATCCGGACACAAACGCTTTTAAAGATGGATATCACTCTGTCAATTATGTCTTATTTATTTATTTTTATTTTTTAGATATTTTTATCTGGTGGACTGATGGAGAGATTTGTTAACACCAATCTGAAATGACTTTAAATCAGAAATGTGTGTTCTGTGAGCACCATCTAGTGGTGGGATGATCTTTAACTTAGGTGCCAAAGGACTTGCCAAGTCACAGAAGGTCCTGGCCAATTTAATACACTATAAAATGTTTTATACTTGGTAAAGGGTATATCCTACAGATTCTAATTAAATTGTCCTCTTTATATTTCGTTGAAATACACATGAATCACCAGGATTAAAGGGAACAGCTCTGGCCTCTTTACGATAACTGGCACAGCTGATCAGTGGCACAAACGGGAGTTAAATCACCATATAGCTCTCTCTTAATGAAATATTAATTCAATCACCTTCCTCGTCTCACTCATTCACATCTTTGAGGTCACTAGTCCTCATAAATCATAGCCTCTCCGCAGATTCTTTTTTTCTCCCGGCCCATCAATGCGTCAGCTTAATTCTTTTTCTTTTCATGCATAAAGGACAGATTTGTCCACTGTAGACTTCCTTCTGACAAACCTCTTCTCCCATAATGTCCTGACAGGAACCTGTGATTGATGACACATTTAATGACTAAGCAACAGAGGGATTTACTGTCCTATTAATGTTTTATTAAAATGCATTACACCTGTGCAAGAGTGGCTTGTTTCAAAGAAATGAATCTTGGCTCTGAAACGAAAACTGAAATTAATCAACGTGTGACATTTACTTAAAGGGAAATCCCATGAGTATATGTATAAATCTGCAGTACATTGTGTCCTCGTGTAGTAGCACTGATTTGTATGTTTTGTATGTGCTGTAGTAAGGATATTTTTTACATTTCTTTTACACAGAAATACTCTTTATTACTTGTCAAATAATAGCTTAAACTCACCATACTTCATAAAACGTATTAGAAATAAATCTATAATTATATATATTCACAGTCCTTGCCACATTCACAAGAGGCTATTATATTTTGCATTCTATGAAACTGTATTGTACTACTCAAAGTGCTTCATAAATAAATTAGAATAGAATAGAATAGAATAGAATAGTAAAATGCTCGGTTATCATGTTTCGTATTTATAAGGGTAAATACTAACTGTTGGTCATTAGGGCCTGAGTACCGATGGTGTGAGGATCCTATTGGAATTGCTCTGTGTATGCTCTATGTTTTTCATAATGATACTTATAGTTGGTTATTTGAATAAAAATGGACATTATTATATATATATATTAGTGCTGGGCCGTTATCGGCGTTAACGTGCTGCGTTAACGTGAGACTCTTATCGCGCGATAAAAAAAATATCGCCGTTAATCTAAGTTGGGTTGGGATCATAAATAGCATTTTCGAATATCGTTATTTTCGCGCAATTCTAGTGTGTAGTATGACATACATACTTGACGCCGCGCCTACTGTCACAGATCGCGCAGCAGGGTATTTTCCTGTCAGGGACACAAGGTGTAGGCCTACTTTTACTTTGTTATGTTGGGCGACGTTCCTCTCGTTACTTTATGTTAATGCAATACGTTGTTAAATGAGTTCATTCCAAGTGCGCTGTATCCTTTGTATAGGCATGAGCGATGCTCATTTACAAATGAATCACTCTTTTGAGTCGGTTCTGTTCAAAGACTTCATCAAACAAGTTGTCAGATCTGTTAAATCGTTTCGCGAATCAGTTGATCTGTTCAGTTCCTCACGCACAATTCACACTCGACGAGGAGTCGTAAGTAGGAAGATTTAAGAACATCAAGAGTGTTGGATGAAGTGGCCGTGGATCTACAGTTTAGTCTAGTGAAAGCAAATCTGCAAATGCATCATATCTTTGCCAGCGATGAAGATCTTTATTAGTTGAACATCTTCGTAAACTGTCCGTGAATGAATGATTCCACAGGACGATACATTCGAGTTCATTTCATTCAGGTAATACATTTTACAACCAAACAGATTATTACGCCACGATAGCACTACTAAAAAGTATGACATTATCCGGTTTTTGGACATAACAGTTACATTAATTTATAGGCTACAAAAAAAACGTTTCAGGGCGTCGGTGCACTGGTTAACAGGTTTAAATAAGCTACCATTGTCCACAGTTTATGAAATAAACACCCGCCATCCCGCGGTAATGTGTGTGTATTGCGCAGTGGCATAATCACACGAATAGTTTACATTGATTGAAACTAAATCATTATGACATATGATGACATTATTTTTTGATCTAACGAGCATTGGCGATGCAAAAAACGGACTGTCGTGCGCATTTTTTTTTTTTTTCCAATTACTATGTTAAAAAAAAACGAAGAAAACATGTTACTTGTTCAATTAATAAACAGTTTGTTTGATGACAAATCGCTAAAGATGAAATTGGCCTCCCTTTCTGTCATTGCGTTTTTTTTTTGTTTTTTGTTTTTTACGATATTCGACTTTTGCTCCTCGATTGTCAAATGGCATTTTTGGCAGAAATGCACATCCCTATGCGAGATGAACTATTCTCAAAGACTTACTTTTAGTCATTATTTGGGTAGCACACATATTATAAATGCCTTCGGGAGAATTCAAATGAGCCATTTTAATCTAGATTAATCTAGATTAATTTTAAAATTAATCTAGATTAATCTAGATTTAAAAAATTAATCTATGCCCACCTCTAATATATATATATATATATATATATATATATATATATATATATATATATATATATATATATATATATATAACATACTAAATTAAACATATGAATATATAGATTATAATCTTAAATATTTCCTAAAATTGCCTCATAACATTTTATTATAAAATGAATAATTTAGTGTAATATTATATAATATATTATACATTCATTCTATTCCCATATTTATAGGACAGTTCATAAAGTATTGGTAAATAAATACTCCAATAGTGTCCTATTTTATTAAAAATTGAATTGTGTGTGGATAAGCTTTTATTATGAAAAAGGAAAACGCGCTTCCTGGTATCGTCATGAAGCGTCACTAACCTGCTGAATTGTTTTTCTGCAGTGTACGGTCGTCTGACACACAATGAGCAGATGAAGTTACAGCGAGCATAAAGAACAAGTATAAGTCAAGTACACTGGAGTGAGTTTGAATGATTTAAACCTGTAATTCTGTTTATATAAGACGAGGGTGAACCATGTTGTTGTTATGTTAACTGATCATCTGTCTGTTCCAACAGCATGTCAGACCCTAAAACAGCTGGAGCTGATGCTGGATCAGTGGTGTCAGACCCTCAACACTCCCAAAAGCTTCTAAGGGCCCTTCGGTCTTTAAGACAAGATAATTGTTTTCAAGATGCAGTGCTGGTTTTGGAAGGTGAACAGATTCCTGTTCAGAAAAACATTCTGGCTGCTGCTAGCCCATACATCAGGTATGCGAATAAGCTTGAAAGTAGCATACATTTGCATGAAATGAGATCAGATTAGATCAGATCAGTAGAGCTGGTATGTTTGCTCAGACATGTAGCAGACCCTTGAGCAATGTGTCATATGGGTGTGCCACACAGCCCCACCTTGCCTGTTGCTTGGGTCAATTAAAGCAATAGTTCACCCAAAAAAAGAAAAGAAAAGTAATTACACACCCATTTACAAACTTGAAAGCGGAGATTTTGATGGATGAATATCCCGGTCAGTCTTTTTAATGCATTGACAATGACAATGACACAAAATCACCACAAAAAATGATAAAAAAAGGGTTATTTAAAATGTATTATTATAATTTTTAGATTTTATGAATGTGCCAATATTAATTTAGTACTAAAATAACGAAAACTATTTTAACTACTAATAACTACTAAAAATCTAATAATAACTATATCGACATATTTTTTAAAAATGATAATAAAAATGACTAAAACACATGACAGAATAACTAAAACTATAAAAGTAAAATCGAATTCAAAATATTAACAAAAACTAGAATGGTATATTAATGATAATAACACTAGGCTACTATGAACTTTGAGATGCATGAATTATTCCATTCATGAACTTTTCATTTGAAGCCATTTTTTCGAGTTCCCTTTTCTCGCAGTGGTTCTCAATCCTGGTCCTGGGGGCCACAGCTCTGCACAGTTTATATGTCTCCCTCATTTAACACACCAGATTCAGATCATCAGCTTGTTAGAAAAGAGCTCTATGAACTGAACTGGGTGTGTCAGATAAAGGAGACATATAAAATGTGCAGAGCTGTGGGCCCCGAGGACCAGGATTGAGAACCACTCTCTTATTGGATCAACTTTTTTTGTCCGTTGACAATTCTGTTACAAAAGTAACATTTTCCTGTCATGTACAAAATAACATTTTAATATAAGCAAATAGTTCACTATACTGTCATGTAAAACCAAACCGGTTCTTGCACATCTTAAATCAGCCATAACTGGAAAGTTTGAAACCGTTGTAGGGCATTTGATGGAGTGCAACTCTCCAAGATATTAAGTCAGTCCTTTTATTAGATCCACAGTGAATTTTACTCATGTTGCTACATGTTTGCAGGACCAAATTAAATTACAACCCACCAAAGGAGGATGGATCTGTATACAAAATCGAGTTGCAAGGGATCTCGATCACGACCATGAGGCAGATATTGGACTATGTTTTCAGTGGGGAGGTAATTATATTACTTTACTTATACTATATGCATGTTCCCGCAGTCATTAAATACCTGGACTTTTTAAAATTATGATTTCTAGGCCTAGAAAAGTATTATTAAAACTTAAAAACTTATTTTATATTTTATGGCAGAGTGCCGTTACTATAAAAGGATTTTGAAAAATCATTATAAATCAGTTAATTTCCTTCGAATCAATTATAAATAAAGGCAGCTGGAAAGGTTATGGAAAAGTAGTAGAAATTCATTAGTAGTGTTCATTTCTTTTACAAAAACTATACAGGCTATACAGAAAAATGTTCATTGACAAGTTTTTTTTTTCACGATTAAGACAAGACAACAACATCATTACACACTAATTTTGACAACAATTTATCAACTTGCAATGTTGTTGATGAAAAAAGACAAGAATAAAATGTAGTTTAAAAACAAGAAAGACTTTTTATCCAGAAATAATATTTTAAGGAAATAAAAACCTCTATGTGATTATCAGTTTAACCATAATACACCATGACTTATATATGACAATGTTTTCATTGACTAAAATAGACCAAAATTCCCATACTTGACTAAACAAAATACTGGATGCTGTAGGTTGACTAAATATGATAAAAGCTAAAACGTACATTTGACACAGGACTAAATAAATAAAAAAATAGCTGACAAAATGAACACTATTCATTAGTTAAAACCTGAAGTATATGAATTATGAATGTATGTCACAAACTATTGGATTTTGAAGGAATACAAATTTATTAAAAGGTTTAATTTAACTTCCAATATAGATAATATTTTAACTGAAAAAGTTGCACACTGTTTTTCCAGTTTTGAAGCAATCAAGGTGTCAGACATTTACCTCTTGTCACTTTAGCTGGGCTTTTGTTGATCTAATCATGCTGAGTGGATTAGCATCTCAAGGCTCTGAGTTAAAGCCTTTTGTCTTTGAGTTTCAGTGCGTGGAGTTCTGCTCCATCCTGTTTCTTGTGTCTCACCTGGTGAAGTCTCATGCTGAGCAAGTTTTAAAGGTGCCCTAGAATGTAAAATTTAATTTATGTTGGCATAGTTAAATAACAAGAGTTCAGTACATGGACATGACATACAGTGAGTCTCAAACACCATTGTTTTCTCCTTATTTAAATCTCGTTTTTAAAAAACACCCCTGAAAAACAGGCGAATCTCCACATAATACCGACTGTGACGCAACAGTCGGGATCATTAATATGTACGCCTCCAAAGATTTGCATATGCCAGCCCTCAATGACAAGCACTGCGCACCCGAGTCATTGAAACAAGCGAGGAATGAGGATCAGAGGGAAAATGTCAGATCATGGAAATAAATGTTATGTTCCAGGCTGTGCAGGGGATGTGAGTTCATACCCTTCCCACAGAAAAGAAATGTCAACAGGCGTGATTGATGTATATATATAATCGGATACCGCAACAGTTTAATTTTAAGTTGTTAGTTTGCTCTGCCAATTTCACCACAGACTTATTTTCGAACCTGGGACAATATCAAGCTTCTCTCAGTGAATTTAATTTTCAATTGAACAATACTATTACAACATTGTTTTCCTGTTATCTCTGTAAAGCTGCTTTGAAACAATTTGTATTGTAAAAAGCGCTATATAAATAAAGGTGACTTGACTTGACTTGACTTGAATAAATTATATACAGAAAGCGATCAAAGAACAATATTTCCACACATCGCGAGTTTATCTGGACACTTGCCAAACTCGTTATGAAATCAATGATGTGCATCATCGTGTTCGCATTGGTGAAAGCATTAGAGAGAGTGCAGAAACTGCGTTGCTTGCAATGATATGATCTTCAGTCTCGCGATCAACAGACTGTCAGCTGCTTGATGGAAATAGATTTAAATACTTTATAAAAATCTCACGATTCGTTTATCTCGATAGCTGTAAAAGTAAAAACGTATAATATCTGTAGTAAAAGTATTCGAGAGAGTTTCACATGTAATAAGTACATGTACATCCCCTCAATGTAAACTCCTCCCCCTCTAAATGTATAAATTGTAAGGGAACCTTTCCCTTAGTTAGACGATGCTGGAACTACTAAAGCGACAAGCAATAAAGAACTTCTGCTTTAAAAAATAACACTTCCACCGTCTCCTGGTCTCTCTACACTTTAGAAGAAATAAATTCACAACAATTTCCATTGTCATATTGTCAGTGCTTCTCTAGCTGGCTGATTGTTGAGATTGTTGTCAATACTTTTCTCTCTTCTAGATTACCCTAAGTGAAGACTCTATCCAGGATGTGGTCCAGGCTGCTGATCTTCTTCTCCTCACTGATCTTAAATCTCTATGCTGTCAGTTCCTGGAAAGCTGCATTACTGCAGAGAACTGCATCGGCATTCGGGTCTTCTCTTTGCATTACTGCCTGCACCACGTCTACCACGTGGCCACAGAGTTCCTGCAGACGCATTTTCGAGACGTGGCCAACACAGAGGAGTTCCTGGAGCAGCCGCCCGATCGCCTGTGTGAGCTGCTGTCCATAGAGAAGCTCAACGTGGGGAATGAAAAGCACGTGCTGGAGGCCGTGGTCCGCTGGCTCGGCCATGACATTGAAGCTCGGCGAGTGAGTGAAACAGTTGTTTCTGGAGAGTTCCATATGCACAGGCGTAGACAAACTTTAAACATAAATAATTAATTCATCATCACATACCCTTCACCATACCTAGAGATTGGCATGGTTTTATTTCAGTTAGCCTAATAGCTGGTTTGATTTGCATTGAGAGATGATCTTATAGAAAGTACCCCATGCCAATCTAATTTTTTTAATTAAAGCATTAAAGGGATAGTTCACCCAAAAATGAAAATTATGTCATTAATTACTCACCCTCATGCTGCACCAACCCCATAAGACCTTCGTTCATCTTCGCATGCGCGAGAACTGACTGCTGGTAACAAGAAGTAGTCATAGAGGAAGTAGTAGAAGAAGAACGTCCTCATCTCAGTTCTCGCGCATGCGTCCTGGAAATCTCTTGAACTCTCGTCTCAGGCCCACAAGGAAGCAATGGAATACTCGAATAAAGTTGTTATTTTTGTTTTGTTTTTCACACAAAAAGTATTCTCGTCGCTTGATAAACTTATAGTGGAGCCACTGTAGGCACATGAAATATTTAAACATTTTCTTCAATGACTTTCTGGGCCATCAAGTTTCAATCCCTTAGGAAGCCTATGGGGGAGTGATCCACCTCTCAGATTTAATCAAAAATATCTTCATTTGTGTTCCGAAGATGAACGAAGGTCTTACGGGGTTGGTACAGCATGAGGGTGAGTGAGTAATTAATGACATAATTTTCATTTTTGGGTGAACTATCCCTTTAATATCAATTCCCAAAAGATTATTTTTTTATTCCTCTTTTTAGTCAACTTTTGCATGGGTGTATTCATTTATGCTAAGCACTTTATCGACCGATATCGATATGGTGACCGATATATCGTTAAATGGGATGCCTTTCTTCCAGGTCCATATGAAAGAAGTGATGTCTGCGGTCTGGGTTCAAGGCCTGGACCAGTGCTACCTCCGGGAGCAGATGCTCGGAGACTCCCTGATGAGGGAGGTCATAAGGAATTATTGTATGGACCCGCTGCAAGGAGCAATGCAGCACGGGGAGGCGCTGCTTGCTGCATTTAAACCCCGTGGCTACTCCGAGTGTATCGTCACAGTAGGCGGTGAGGAGAGGACGTGAGTATGAACATGCTTTAAAAATAAAACTAGATCGTGAGATTATGCAAGGATAGGTTCGTTAGAAGTTTTTTCCCTGAATTCCTTTGTGTTTCTGATGTAGCTCTCGGAAGCCCACGGCAGCGGCTCGCTGCATGTGTCCTCTTTATGACCGAAACAGGCAGCTCTGGATTGACCTGAAGCCAATGAATGAGAGACGAATTGGTCACGGGGTTGTGTCAGCAGGTTTGTACTTGCTCAGCGTTGTGAGGGAATAAAGCTTACACTCTTCTGTTATTTTTTTTTATGTGTTATTTGAACTCTAAGACTTATGATTATGAATAATGACACAATTGTAAACAGTTGTGATCTATACTACTATTTAAAAGTTTGGGGTCACTGGTAAGTTTTTTTTAATTTATTTATAAATAAATGGATACTTTTATTCAGCAGGGATACATTAAATTGACCAAAAGTGACAGTCAATACATTTATATTGATACAAAATATTTCAATTTCAAATAAATGCTGTTTTGTTTTACTTTCAGTTCATCAGAAAACTGTGTCACTGTTTTCACAAAAATATTAAGCAACACAAACTGTTTCAAAATTGATAATAATAAGACATTTTTTTAAATTACTTTTAAAGTATCATGTGACTCTGAAGACTCTAAAGTAATGGCTGCTGGAAATTCAGCTTTGAAATCACAGGTTTTTACTGTATTTTTGATAAATTAAAAGCAGTCTTGGTCAGCATAAGATTCTTATTTTAAAAATATAAATGAAAAAATATGAACCCCATAGCTTAAATGTTCCTGATTCCGTCTGCTATTTGTTGTAGCATACAGTCTGGAAAAGATGTAGAACTGTCTTGTGTTTAGTGAATCCACAGCAATATAAATAAATATCATCATATGCTCTTCTTAGCATTTTCCAAAAAATAAAACTAAATGGTATTAGACTTCATATGATTGAGTTCTGACTTGCGCAGAGTTCATCTCGAGGATTATTATGCTTCTATTACTTGCATATATAATCACTGTTAGTACTTATATATAATAACTGATATTCTGCCTGTCCAAACAGAGGGGTTCCTGTTTGCAGTAGGAGGAATGGATGAGAATAAAACGGTCTTGAGCAGTGGAGAGAAATATGACCCAGAGACCAACAGCTGGACCCAAATCCCACCAATGATGCAGGTATTTCTCTTAGAGATATGCTCCATTATTGACTAGTTAGTGGGTTGTCTTGAACGCCTAGTTAAGTAGTCTATCTAATGGAAACCCTGTATTAGGCTCATTTAGAGTGTGTTCTTCCATTCAAAAAAGGTACGGAGCACAAAATAATTAAACAATGTCTTATGTTTTTACTATTTACATACATTTCTGAATTAGTTTGTCCTATAAAGCATTGTGAATTATGTAAGTGATTCAAAAAACAAAGGGCAATGAAAAAGCAATGGCATTCTTGTGATGTTCCTCATTTGCAGTTTAAAATTAAACAGTTGGAAAGAAAGAGCATGTGTAACAGTATAATGGAGGTCTTAAAGTTACAGAGCCTATTATATCCGCTGCCAAATTATGAGATAATATAACCAGCAACAGATATAGGAGCAAACGATCATCTAAATCAGACTGTGCTGTGCTGTTTGGTGATCGTACAACATCAAACCACATTTACAGTATCAAAGGCATGCGTCAGAGGTGAATATATGCAGGTTATAAAGCTTTTTAGGTTTCTTCTCATCATGCAAGCTTATGTTATCACTTTGAGAAAACAATGAAAAACAAAGAAAATAAAAACATTTACAGATGACTGTACTATTTACCTTAAATAATGCTGTGCGAACCATTCATGTTAAATATGGTCTAAAAATAGTTTGGAAGGAGATATGGAAATTTGAGTCTGGAAAAGTATGGAATTTTGAAATGGAAATTGTGTAGGAACCCTGTAAATTGAAAGATCATTCTGATGCCGTCCTTCAAGGAACCACTAGATGTCAGTATTCTAATATTGTATTTTCTTGTTTGGCCAGGCCAGACAGCACTTCGCCATGGCGGAGCTGGATGGTATGGTCTATGTTTTGGGTGGAGAGAACGAGGACACTGAGGTCCTTCTCACGATGGAGGTGTTTGACCCCCATTGTAACACCTGGAAAACACAACCAAAAATGACCACAGTGCGCAAGGTGAGATTTAGCTCCTTTTTTATTGCACAAATCCGCAATAATCATGTTTTTCATACTTTTGCCCTTTCTATTCCTCAGTTTGGTAGCTGCGCCACCATGAAAAAGAAACTGTACGTGATGGGCGGCGGATCGTACGGGAAGATTTATGACTTTTGTGGAGTGCTACGACCCCAAAACCCAACAGTGGACAACAGTCTGCCCTCTTAAGGAGAGGAGGTAATGTGTACACAAGGATGTTTACTAGTATCTATCAGAAAATGCTTTCCAAAGCAACTTACAAACACTTGCTTATTTGTCTGTTCATATAGTATGGCGAATATGTATTCATGATCAACAAGATAAAGTCACTGTGAAATCCAAATTAACAATTTTTATGGAATATTGCCACATTTATTGATTTATCCTTGCAGATTCATGTGCCCTTGTCATCTAGAGCCAGTCATATCAAATTATTTGCCCTTGTGACGTCACAGATCCTGCGAAATCTATTTTTAACTTGATTAAATAAAGTCTTTATAATAAGGGGGACTTTTTAAGATATGAAACTTATGGGATGTTTTTAAAATACCTCTTATATTTCAAAAGATCAAGGCAAATGTGATTTCTCATACTATGAACACTTTAACATTTTGTGTAAGGGTCTGTAGTTTGTATATAACAGCAAGTGTTTCACTGTGCCCTAGCAATTTGTTACAAAAGCATTATTTCAACTGTAAAAGAGGGTGATAACATTTTATTACATTTAGGTAAGAAGGTTTTCAAAAAGCAGAAACTGAAAAAAGCAGAAACAGCAGAAATATTATTCAGCATAATGTGGCCCCATGCTTTCAATATGAGCAAATACTGGATGCTCAAAGCAGTATGCTTTTGTAAATGTTGAATTTAGAGAATGTGTTTCCCATCCTGTGTATGACGCAGAGACATGTCATAAGTTAAACAGATTACATTTTAAAAGGCAAAGGCAGCACATCTTCATAAGGGTCTAATAACTATGAAAACTGAGAGACGATCTGTGATGTCTTACAGATGTGTCTTTAGTACAATAGTAGTCAAGGGACCTATCAGTCTAACCCATATAACTGGGAATACTTGATCACCATCTGGAGGAACATAAATAGTAATTTTTCTTGGTATTCTTGTCTTGTTTGGAGTATAATTTTGTCCATAGCTCTGTTCTCTGTTACACAACCTAATGGGCTGTGTAACCTATAGTGCCTTCTAAGGCAGCATCCGAACTGTCACGAAACCTCATAAGTAACTGATTTGGGACTCTGCATTGGCAGTAACTCTGCATGTAGCACTTGGCAAAGAACACTTGATTCACTTTTTTGATTTTATCTTGTCGCTATTGGGAACCTATTGGGGTCAGTAAGATATTTAAATTTTTAAAGAAACGAATACTTTTATTCTGGAGGGATGCATTAAACTGATTAAAAGTGACAGTAAAGGCAAAAGACAATATGCCATTCAATCTTAGAACCTTAAAGAATCCTGAACAAATCACTGTTTCTGCAATAATATTAAGGAGCACAACTGTTTTCAACAGTGTTAATAATAAGAAATGTTTTTTGAATACCGAATCAGCATTTTAGAATGACTTCTGAAAGATCATGTGACACTGAAGACTGGATAAATGACTGCTGAAAATTTAGCTTTGCCATCACAAGAATAAATTTCATTATGGAATATCTTAGTTATTTTAAATTTTAATAATATTTCACAGTATTTCTGTTTTTAACTGTATTTTGACCAAATAAGTGCAGCCTTTGTGAGCATTTTGCACTAAGCTATATTCTTAGCGCAAGGTATCTTTTACATCTTTGCTAATTGACAGTGTGAGTTGTGCACTATTCTTTGTTGAGAACATGTCTGCTAAAAATTGCCGTAATTTTAAACTTGGTTTTCCTCAGATTTGGGGCAGTAGCATGTGGCATTGGACAAGAGCTCTACGTTTTTGGTGGCGTGCGGAACAGAGATGCCGACAATCCTGAGTCCAGTCAGATGACCATCTGCAAGTCTGAGTTCTTCCATGATGAGCTAAAAAGGTGAGCTCTTCAATTCAACACTCATACAGAGCAGGACCAATATGTTGTGAAAAGTGCTATACAAATAAGGAAATGTGTATGATCATGTGTGTCCTCCCTTGCATTTTTTAAATAAGGTGGGTGCTGTTAGATGACCAAAACCTCTGCATACAAGCCACGTCATCTTTTGTGTATGGAGCCGTTCCCATTGGTGCCAGTATATATGTGGTTGGAGAACTTGACACTGGTAAGCTGATAAGGACTTATAAACACACTTTATCCTCTATCTTGGAACGTCTTTTTTTATTCAGATATCTTCAAATTCAGTCCTTGAGAAGGTCAAATAAATGGTGCTGTGATAACTACTTCATTCAAGCTACAATCACTGCATATTTTAACTTTTTAACATTTCAAGGGCCAAAAATCAATAAGCACAAGCTACTTTGAAAAGTTACAAGCAACTAATGTATTATAGGTAGGTAAATTAAGTCAAACTAACCTTTTGATTAAGTAGTTATGTACACAAAACTATTAATGTTATTAAGAAGGCATGATTTTTTTTAATCAGGCTTCTTAGAGTTAAAACTAAAACCATAAAAAACATTGAAATAAACTTTTTTATTTCAACGAGTTGCCAAGGAAACATTTCTCATTTTCATTTAGTTTAAATGACGAATTATGTATCAGAAGAATCAGACCAGTATTTATTTCTCTCAGAATCAATGATAATCAAAAACACACTTAATTCAACAATTACAACAAATTACAGTATATAATACACTTTTAAAATTAAATAGTTTTATTATAAAACAATTATTAACAGAAGTATTAAAAAAAAACATTATAATAATATAACAATGTATTGTATTACAATACAAAGGGCCAATTGTTTGATTTCTGGGAATACTACTGAATGATGAGTCAAATGAATTGAATCTTTTTATAACCAGGGTATTGATATCAACTGCTTAAATTGAACAGATTTGCTCAAATGAGCCACATTTTGCAATTGTACTCGCTTGTTCAGTTATAATGCTCCAACACATGATAAAACGTGACAAATGTTATTAGAGCAATATTTTGTTTCCAGGCACCAATTTTGACTATGTCCGGGAGTTCCGCAGAAGTACGGGTACCTGGCACTCCACCAGACCCCTCATGCCCTCTGATCTGAGTAAGATCAGCTGTGCCGCCCTACGCATCGCCAACTGTAAGCTGTTCCGCCTGCAACTCCATCAGGGACAGTTCCAGATCCGGGTTCCAGCCACATAAACAACCGGCATCCTCACCACAGACTGTATGTCACTCCTCCGTCATCTGCTGGTTTGGAGAAAGGAGGATGCAGGGGATCGTTGGATTACATTGGCTACAGATGAGGTTTGGTTATAATGTGAGAAACTTGAATGAATTGTCCTGTTTTTTATGTTTGATTCCTTTTCTTAGATGATATATTATACGTCCGTTTTGGTCCTTTTTTTACATGACTCCCAATCAAAGGAAATGTTGTTACATTAGACGGGACCTGCTCACTATTTTACCTGCTTCATTTGAATAGTTTACGATGTGTTTTACCTGGCAGTTGTTGTAGCTTGTTATTTGAAGCAAACATTTTTGAATATTGGTGATGGAGGTCAAACTGGCCTATTTTACACCGTCTTAAATGTGGGTTCAGTAAGGGAACAAATCAAGAACTAACCAGGGCAAGTGGTATGTTAGTATCAAGCACAATTATGTTGCTAATGTAAGTGTCTGTGTAGCTACTGTACAATCATGTGTTAGATTATTAAAACAATATAAGTAATATTAGATATTATAATATTAGACATTTCAGAGTGATTAATCTCATTCTTTTGCTGTTAATTAGATTAATATTGAATTTTAAATGTGCCTTTATGTGCATGTATTTATCATTTTTAAATAGTGTGTGTATGTATATATATATATATATATATATATATATATATACATACACACAATAATATAAAAAATACACACAATAAAAAAAATAATTATATATATATATATATATATATATATATATATATATATATATATATATATATATATATATATATATATATATATATATATATATATATATATATATATATAAATGTTTGCTAAATGCCTGCTTTCTTTAAAGGCATCTTTATTAACCTTGTCCAGGACAAATTTCAGTCTTGTTGAACTTCACTGATTAGTAAATTTAATGTTAAATTAGTTCAATGAATGCCGTTAAACATTTAATTAGTCCCAAAAGTTAGCCTTAGTTCATATGCAAATTAAGACGTGTTTTCTGATCGGAGGTTCTTGGACAAGAATATCACTAGTTTACATTTTAGGCTTAATTCATATGCGGCTTATTGTCGATGTAAAACCTGAAGGTGGTGGATCTTTGCGTTTTTATGTGTGATGGTGTTCCTGTCTACTGATCAAATTTTGCCGTTGGTCTTGTATCCAGGGACTCAAAACACCACAGCATGTCAGAAATAGATGCAAGTTGCTGGTCTCACCCTTATGTGGCGAGATGTATTTTGTGAATGACCTCTGAACTGGCTTTCCTGTCAGTGTGGATGGTTTTGGCATCTGGTGACCCCATTTGTTCTGTGCATGATTCAGCTGCTGCTGTCTGTTCTAATTGAAGAGATGAACATTGCATATTCACCACCATAGAAATGCACACCAATAGCAGGAATAAATACCAGACTTTCACACACTAGACTCTAACATTTGTCCAATTTTATGAGAAAGAGAAATATAGATGAAAGAGAATATTTACAGGACCAAGTTGGGATGTCTGCACCAGTGTGGTCACTGGTCACTAGATTGAAGATGTTCACTGACCAACAATGTTTGTGTACGTTGCTCTTTCTGTATCATCACAAAAAGTGCTGTTGTTATTGACAACTAATATAAAATTGTACTTGCAGAATGCGAATATACCAACTATGCATGATATGTAATGTGTGTTGCTTGCCAAGATTTCACACACAATACATGCTCATGAAAACGGTCAACCCACTCACTTTACTATAAACATTGTCATGACTCCAGTTGCACAAAACACTAAAACACTTGGTGTCTGCCAGAACGTTGTGATTAATAAAATGTTGCATAATGTTTATGCAAAGTGGTGTTCTGGTATAAAAGGGACATTTTCACTGTGGAATTTTCACACCCTTTTTTTGTGATGTTTTGAAGTGCTAGTCAGGCTTAAATTTGTCTCTAAAGTACAGTAATGTTGAAATCTGCCTAGTAATAAAATCTATTGAGAAGTCTGTGTTGTTTCTTTTATTTGGTTTTTTAAACGCATGAAATGGAAGAGGAATATATATATATATAATATAATTTAAATATATTTAAGATTTTTGCATTGTTTAATTATCATGAAATGTCACAATTTAATTTAAAGGGACTATATGCAACTTTTTCCCCAAAATAAACATAAAAATAGCCTTTTTATTTTACCATTTATGACTCAAACATCTCCTGTGGCATACTGACACCTTGTCGCTCACAGTGGGTACACTATAAGCTGTATCCTTTTCTATTTTCTGTCGGTCGATTTCCCACGCTGTCTGCGATGACTCAAGCCGTCATGTAACTTCAGATCACTCTGCCACACCGCTAGTCACAAGTAGCCTACACTCGCAAACTTATCTCAAACAATATATGTATTTGACTGTTCTTACCTCTGTAAACATAATGTTGACCACCTTGCAGCAGATGACTTGTGAAGTGTGCACGTACGTACGAGCCCGCGCGCGCTGCGAGAGCGAGCAGAAAGGAAGAGCAGTTCTGTTTTTTGGCCACAGGTGTCAGTCGCGAGTTTAAATTTCAGAAAAACGCATATAGGCCCTTTAAAGGTGCCATGTGTAATAATTGAGGTAAAAATATCCAAAAAAATGAGCTACATGCATCAAAAGAATGAGAAGAAATAAGGGCGATGATGTCATTAAAAAGATGAAAAGTTATAGTGTTGCAGAGATATAAACCTAAATTAGCATTAGCATTACTAGCCCCGGCCCGACAGGTGTTGTAATACCAGTTTCGGCCATGGGAGGCGGTATGCGGGCAACATACATAACCACCAGCCAAACTGCAACACACGAATAACTCGCACTGCTTGTATCTCTTTAATCTCTAAAAATCTCCAAATGCTCCACGTGAAACTGTGGACCGCTCTCGTGTTGTTTGAAGACGTGAGTGCGCGCGCGCGCGGCCGGGGCTCGCTCTCTCTCTCTCTCTCTGCTCGTAACGCGCCCTGTCAAGCGCAGCGGCAGCAGTCATTCTAGTCTACATCCCTCACCGATCAAAATAGGCTTTGGCGGGACAAAGCGGACTATTTGACGGTTTTAGAAGATTAACAACCTGAAACTAAAAAACAGACTAGATTAGGCCAACTTTCTGGAGGTATACTGCCCCCATCTGGTATGGAATATGTGAGTGTGAATTGATTTTTTGACATGAGGCACCTTTAAAACTAATTTGCATTATTATATGCAAAATTTAAAATTATTTGCATTTTCAGTTATTTAAATTTTTTTGTTTTGTTTTTGTACAATCGAGCGAAAAATTACAGTGAGAATTACCTTTGAGAATGCAAATTTTACAAAAAATAAATACGTAAAACATCTGGAGGCAGTAATGAGAATTTCTATACTTTTCTCAGGTTTTAAAATTAACTCAACTAATTCACAACAGTTAAAATCAACTTAAATACTTTTGTTCATCTAATGAGTACCAGGTAATCTTCTGAACTTAAAATTTCTTGTTAAGGCAACTAAAAAAACAGTTGACCCAACTTGGAAAAAATAAGACACCCTATCGCACTCAACTTTTTTCAAAACAACCAAAGAATGTGTAGCAATGCAAGCAAGGGAAATGTGCTTAATTGGCATGAAAATAATGTCACCAGTGCCAATAGGCTTTTTTTTTGCATTAAAAAGTATACATTTCATCATAATTTGATAATAGAAATGAAATAATAAATAATACTATTTTTTCTATTGATTTTGAGTTGAAATGTTTGTCTTAATTTGGCTTAAATGCAATGCACTGCTTCACACCAGCTCTCACATTGACACATCACTTTGAACAGTAACATGGTTTTTCTACTTCTTCCTGTATTTAGTATTGATTCCTCTCAGTTATACAGATTAAACATTAGCAAGAGGCATTCCATCAAGAAGGTGAATGTGACGGCTGGTATTTGAGTGAGCATAGCACCCGTTCACTCAGTACACAAGTAATAATAACGTCTCCTAAAACTGAAACACGGCCGGGAATTTAGTCTCTTGTAAGCAAGTCTTGATTGTTGCATAACTCTGGTATGTTCCCAAAGTGGATTTTCTTAGTGGTGTAATGGGTGCCATCATAAATTGTGTCTATGAACATGTTTGGTCTCGTGTGTATGAATAAACACTACAGGCAGGCATTGGATTAACAGGATTACTGAAGATAAACAGGATGGGGTAAATTCACTCAAACTGGGCCACTCACATGACAGGACTTAAATTTAACCAGAGGTCTTGTGACTGTGACACTGATGGGTAGCTAGTGCTGCTCAGACAGGCATGCTGGGTCTTGCTGGACATCCTAAAGTCCTTTGTGACCTCAGACTGCAAAACACATGAAAAGGGGCAGGTGACAATTTCTAGACATATAAAATCAACTTTGAAGTTTTGTGGTTGTTAAGGTCTTCTATGTGTATCCAGGGTTTCTTATTGTTAACTTCACTAACTAAAAGTTTGTTTGTTTTTACATATATTTTCATTACTTTAAATAAAATAAATATGAACTGAAAATAAATATTAACTGCATTTTTTATATTTTTTTTCAAGTAATGAATTTTTTTGTGATACTTAAACTTAATAAAATAAATATAACAAACACATTATAATAAAAATAATAAAACGCATAGACTTCTATAATTCAATGTTAGGCTGCATAGATCAGCCGGAACCAGGAACACTTCCCATAAATCCTGATGTACTTTGTACATCATAAGAAGGATGGCGTAATATTAGTCTCTCTGTTTATCACGAGGTTTACCGCAGTCCACCGGATCCAGGCCGTATCCGGATCTGATGAAGGACCTGCGTCCGGACACGACGACAACGCAGTCCTGAAGTGTCAACTAGTCTCTCCCTTGTGAAGGCCTCCTTCACTTTACCTCTGTACTGTTAAAACGTTGTCGGGATAATTCCGATTCACTTGGCTACGCGGAAGCGATACAAATTTATCAGAGCCACCAGGCACTGTTTTATGCAAATGAGCGGCCGGATTTCTGTTAGAAAGGTGTCGTGTTATTAGCGGCCCCTAAGTTAATAACTAATGATAGTTGCAACGGAAGTGAATCAATCAAAACTAACTTTAGCTGGACAATAACTTTATTCTAGAGCTGCTGTAAAGCCAAAACAATCTCTGTTACTTTAATTTCCTATTATCACTGTAAAGCTTCTTTGAAACAGTCCATATTGTTAAAAGCGCTTGGCTTGACTAGTTTCTCAGCCAAATTTGATGTGCAATTAATTTGATTAACATTGTTAATTATCCAGATTAAAATTTTTAATCACTTGACAACCCTATTTAGAAAATAATTATTTTGATTATAATGTTTTTTTTTTACTGTGCAATACAATATTACGCCAAAATATTTGAATAAACGCAACATACAAAATAATGAGAAATCACAATTGAGGATAATGAGGGGGTAAAACGAGGCGTAATTGTGGGGAAAATGTGCTTCAAAATTCAATGGTTATACAACTTATAAAATAGATTTTCCATGAAGTGAAAGACTTTACAAAATCCACTACATAGACTGAAAAAAAGTTCCTTGCATACAAGAGGGGTTTCCTGTAAAGGCCACATCATCAAAGAAACAAACAGCTGTTTCACTTTCAGCTTAAGTTTACAGCATGTGACTGAGTGTTGCATATACGGTCCAAACAAGTGACTTTTTGAAATCCATTGGTCAGATTGAGGAATGCGAATGGGAAAAGGCTATTTGGGGTGCATGCAAAACTCATTTGAATGCAAGCAAGTCTGTAAGATTTATGATTTCCCACATTCTGACACCTCTTATCAACCCATCATATTCACTCACACCATAAACAAAAGACTTCCTCCTTCACATTTGTTTTGATTTGTGAATGACTTTGTATGATCTGTTCGGCCTGATTCACTTCCTCGTCGAGAGGCTGGTCAGGAGGTATGCAGTTCATTTGATTGTGGAAGTCAAGTGATGCTGTTTGCCTTTCTTACTCACCATTTTGGTTGCTTACACAGCACTACGTTACCACATATTCCCAGCAGGGATGCGATGCCTTCATCCCAGTAACCGTGAACAAGCCGTCAGTGAAAAGGCAGGGGAGTGTGTGAATGTTTCGATCTTTCTCCTGGGATTAATCAGTCCTTGAGGTGGTGATCTCATTATGACTCCACAGACTGTACACATTTCATATATATCAGCAGAATACACTGTGTAAGATATGACAGGCCCACCCTCTCCAAGTATGTCATCAGGAATGGAGGGTGTTTTGTCCAAACCCGTTTGATGTCCTAATTTCCACAGAAAGTCAATTTCTTAAGAATGTTCCATCCACGTTTTTTGAATAAAATAAAAGCGTGAAATTTGACTATGGAAAAGATTAACTAGGATATTCCTAGGAAAGAATGTCATAAGGTCTTGGACTGACGTGGGTAAATGATGATTGTTCATTTGGTGATCTATAATCGAATAATATATTTATATATATTGAAATTAATGTATTGTATTTCATTTCAATAATGATTTTCTTTAATATTTTTCAGTCTACTAAACAATATTCACATCGAAATGATGGACTTTATTTCTATATAAAATGTAAAAAAGTAGGAAAAAACAGTATTTTCAATTCACATTCATTTGAATAGTGCTTTTCACCATACACATCGGTTCAGCAGCTTTACAGAAAATGCATGAGAGGTTATTATCAGTCTAAGTTATGTATTTTAAAATGTACAAATCACAGTTAAAAACTAATTTATACAATGTAATAATTTAAGGCAGAAACAATGAGCCCATTGAAGTAATGAATTCTTGTTTGTATTTAAGACACAAATGGATCAAATACTAGAGGGTTAATAAAAAATGATTGCGCTAGACTAGAGCACTGTCTATGACAGAATGAGAGTGCAGATAAGAATCTCACTTCCCTTTAACTTGCTGATACAAAAGGTTCACATAAGTTTGTTTGTATCTGAGCACTGGTGCATTTTAAGTGAAGGATTTTACCACTTGAATTTGGAAGTGTATGAACAAACACTATCTCTGTTGGTTTTGGTCATCTGCTCCACACTGCCTCTGCTCATTCTGATAAAATATGTTGTCACTAATGCGTTAGGCAAGATTACAAGCACAATAACAATGTTGTCAGAGGCGGGGGATGTGTTCGTTTTTTGTGACTGAGTCTTTGTTTAGAGTACGGGTGGCCCCGCTTGCTTCGGCCTCCCAAGAAATCTTGTGCACTTAATGCGGAATGAAAGTGAGCGGTCAGAAGTAGTATCCCAGTTGAATAAATATCTAACTCAAATGACCAAATGTGGGCCTATTTATTTTCAGACATTGCTCTTTAAGTCAAACTAAAGTCGGACGGAGGGCTGTGAACTGCAACACAATGAGGGGAATTTTAAGCTTCGTAAATTTGCATATTGTCAAGCTCCAATACTTTCAAGACTATTTTAAATTGACACATTCTCTGAATTCTCTTCCAATCTTCTCCAGACTAATGTTTTTTTTTTGTAATAGGTAAGAATACACCACAGTATTATGGTATTTTGAACTATTTTAATTGTTTTATTTGTGCAGTTTAAACAAGTCTCCTGAAAAGCCATTGTAACAAATTTTGAATACCAAAATAGAGATTTTTCTAATTTCCTGAAGATATCTGGAATCATCTTTCATATGATGTCTTATTCTTTAAAACAATCAGACAGAAAAACAAACAAAAAAACATTTAGGTGATTTTTTATGGGTTGCCCATCCCCCCCAAAATCCATTTTTTATTCAGTTGAACTGGTTAAATATTACTAAAGCTTGTGAACCACAGGACAGATGGCTCATCTTCAGCAACAAAGAAGCCTTACAGAATGAATGTGTACAGAAAATAACAGTATGACATAAACCCTGTGTCCTCTATGGCAAGCTGTTTTAATATTTATTCTTTTACATTAAAGTGTAATCTTTTTTGTGTCCACAATTTACTTCATAATAAGCGAGTACATCATAAATCCGTTTTCCAAACCATATATTTTGTCCTATCTTGGATCACTACAGTACACCTAATAAGGGTTTAAATTCTGACTATTCCGACTGGTTCGGGTCGTACCACTGTGAAATAACCCAATACCTGTGTGACTCACATAAACAGAGAGAAGTAGCTCCGGTAATAACGTTCTTCCGCAAGACAAAAGATTATTTTTATTAACCGCTGCACCAAAAGTTAAGGACTGCAGCTTTATAGGCTACTTTTTGAAATAACTATAGCAAATAATATATTTTACAATTTTATTTTTACACTCTAATAAATAATGGGTTAAAACAACCCAATTTGGGTAATTTTTGGAAATCCAGCGTTGGGTTAAGTTAAATGTTTCACCCAACATGCTGGGCTGTCTTATTTAACTCTATTTTTGAACATTACTATATTGCTGGGTTAAAAATTAACCTAAAATTGAATGGTTGGACATTAAAAAATACATGCAAAACTACTACAGTAGGCAACTGATCAAAAGGAATATTTATTAATAAGCACAAACCCCAGGGACGGACTAAAAGAGTAAAAACAACGTGTACTGTACATGTATATGTGAGTGAGAAAAAGTGCAGAAAAGAATGAAAAACTCAACAGTTATACAGCTTAAAGGTGAAACAAAATTGCTGTCTACATTTTTAATATTTAAGAACAAATTTTACCATATTTATTTTTCCTCTCACAAACGAACACTAACGCTGCACCCAAAACCACCCGACTGAGTGCACTGCGCAGCCAAGAAATACACAGATTTAAAGCCTGTAATAAACACCAAAATTTGGGAATCAACTATTATAGCGATTTTACTTTCTCCGTTTATAAGCACTCCTCTCAAGTGCCATATTCCAACTTGTTCAGTTCCCTCTCATCAGTCCCCGCTCGAAAACACTTGAAGAACATCTAGCTTGCAGCATTCAGTTTCAAAGTTCTCACTCCTCTCCTCTTCGATTAGATATCTTCTTTTTTGCCACATATATTCCTGTCATACGCGCAGCGAGCACTGATATGCTAATTTTTGGAGCCGCTTTTTCAGTTTCAGTTCCCACTCACAAGTGCTGCAAACACAGATAGGTGAAGTGGTATGGCAGGCACACACTGATTAAGAAAAATGAATAAACCCAATTGGGTCAAATCAACCCAGCTTCCTTACCCAACAGTCTTTGTGTTGAAAAGTAATAACCCAGCGTTTTTAGAGTGTAGGCTACTATTCATATTCATTAGACAATCTGAAGATCCCACATAAAATTGCAAAGATTTGCGATTTGTTTACAACAATGGTATAGTTTGTCACTTTTGGGATAGTGAGCAGTAGCAATGAAATAAGTACTAACAATAAATAATTTAATTAATTAATTAAATAATTGAACAACTTCTAACATCTATTTGAGTTCTAGTAGGCCTATTGAAACAGTGAAATTGAAAAGAGGCTACAATTAATAATTGAATTGCATACTAGTAATTAAAGTATTTGCAACGTAAAAGAGATACTAGTTAGTTATAAGAAATCATTGTTAAAACGGTCTGCCATATCCCCCCTTTTCTTTTCTCCATTTTGCGCGAGAGAAGGGAAGTGCGCGCTCCCTATCAAACAGAAACGCGCATCCGTTCGCCTCCCATTGACGTCACTCCGGTATCACATGAACGAGCCCGGACCAATCCACACACAGCCCTGTCGAAGCACTCGGTTCCTCCACCGAGATAGGGAGGAAAAAAAGATAGAAAAGGGAACCATGACTCCGAGCATCTGAAGAACAAATAAAATACTTCGAATTGAACACATTGTGGATATTGTACATGGTTGTTGTTTCATATTGGTTGCGGGAAGACTGGAATAATATGCAGTGGAGAGAGGCGGAATGGATACGGCAATGGCCCGAACATATTGAATAGCTTGCGTCGCGCAAAGGAAAGACATTATACTTGATCGAACCTTCCTCATCTTGACGGGCTTTAATGGCTTCAATCTTCGCCGTCACCGACCCTTGTCTTTTCCGTACCACTGTTGAGGTCGAATCACGGTGAATCGCGTGAGCCTCTATATGCCAAACACGGGAACGACCATTATTCGGCCTCAAAATCAAAAGACAGCCACCTGATCTGATCCAACGCCGTCGATTTTCGCTGAGGGGAATCATGGATTTTAACGGGA
Source organism: Chrosomus eos (assembly GCA_036326025.1). NCBI lineage: Eukaryota > Metazoa > Chordata > Actinopteri > Cypriniformes > Leuciscidae > Chrosomus > Chrosomus eos. The sequence continues at coordinate 32,884,324 of CM070824.1, read as the reverse complement.
GCGGTGGGGGAAATGAGCTGCACAACAATCAGTTTTACCCGTTCGAAGAGAGCAAGCCTCTGCTAGGGGAAATGTCCGCGCCGCAGCCGGAGGGGAATAATAATCACAAAGCGGGGCCCTGCAGCAAGAGGAGCCTTTTACACAGCAGCAGCGGCATGAGATACAAATTGCTCCAGGAGGGGGACATCCAGGTGTGCGTGGTCAAACATCCTCGGACCTTCCTCAGTAAGATCCTCACCTCCAAATTTTTACGGAGGTGGGAGCCACACCACCTCACCTTGACTGACAGCAGCCTGGTCTCTGCCACGGTAAGAACATCTGCAGGGCTTGCTTTTTAATGGCCATATTTGAAACTGTTTCATATTGTGCTCAAGATTGTATGTTCTACTCAATATATACCTAAAGTAGTGAGTGCATAAAATATTGTACTTGCATAATGTTAATTCTGAGACCAGCAGTAAACCAAAATACAGTTTTATAGTAGGCTATAGTTTACTACCTCAGTACAACAAAAACATTAATTAAAATAAATATGAATTCTGACACATTAAATGGATGGGTTTGACAGAATCAAACTCATCCCTCTTTATTTAGGTATGGAAGATGTCTTTAAAAAAGAAAAACTGGCTAAGTTGTTGTGCATACATTTTAATTTATGATTGACATTTACATTAACAAATAATTCTTTTTTAGCATACTGGCCAACAGCTTGCCAAAAACAACATCATTTCTAGAAAATGTAGTTACTTTGGGGAACTTTTACTCGAATTAATCAAACAAATCCTCGAAAATGTTATCTTATTCAGCGGATGTATTTCGAAATAGATCTGGAAACACCGTGACGTCATGATAACAACAACTTAACAGCTTCCTCTTCGTTGTTTTCCGGGTTTATAACGTGATTTGTCATTTGATGGGGGTATGTCATTCACCATGCCCATATGTGCCTATTTAATTTGAAAAGATGTTTCTAAAGTCAATATCTTTCAGAAAAGTAAGGCTCATTGCACGACCCCCAGCTAAATGTAGCATTTTAAGATTTTTTTTGAAATATAAGATGTTTAGAATGAGAATTTAATCCACCTGATATTTCTAGAGATGTTTTCAATTATCTGTTATTTACTGTTCAAAATCATACAAAGATATCAAAAGAACACTTGCCTTTAAAGAGTCCACGTCATGGGAAGGATGATGAAATTATGACTGTTTGTTTATTTTAGTAATTCTACATAATTTCATGTAGGGGTGTTTTTAGGGTAACATGGTTCACTCACAACTTTTTTTATTTCCATTCTGAATTCCCAATATGTTTGTTGATATCAAGGAGAGAATTCATTGTTAAAGTTATAATTTAAGAAATTAGTTGTCATTTCCAAATACCATGATCAGAGGCCAGTGTATTGGAGAATTCATCATAAATAAATGTAATTTAGATGATCACAACTCAACAGTATGTTTTCATTGTAACATTAGTGGTAACATTACAATGTTCTGGACCTCTGATTGACAACCGTAACTAGAGGAGATTTTTGATTCTTCTTGAAGGACTTGGAGCTACTAGGCTATGTCCTGCATGCAGTCATGAAGTTTTTTTTTTTAGGTCAGCAGAGTTACTAAAATAATATGTGAGCCTTTTGCAGGTGCATAATCCTCATCTGCATCTATGATGAACTGTTTAGTTTTGTCAGATAAAGTGGTGTAGAGATGCCTAGATATACAGTTAAATGTTTCAGAATTGTCAGCGGAGATGGTGAACTGGATGATGAATTAAGTAATTTATAACATTTAGTCACATTTTGACTATTGTATCCTTGTTATTTTTCTTGCTAATGTTTGTTTGGTCTCTGCTGATTTTAAACCTCATGATCTGATGCTTAGATATTTGAAAACATAACTGAATGCAACATCTTTAATTGCTGCTCAAGAGGCCTATCAATGGAAAAGTAGTGTCACGGACACAATGGATTTACCCACCTGGGAGATTTCTGGGAATCCACTCGATGGCAGTTACTTTTTTTTTTTTTTAGTGAAAACATAAGAAATTGCATGTGGAGAAGACAGTAATTTTTACCCTCTGCCTGTTTCAGATGAGTAAATCATATCTCAGATGTGCCAATGAAGTCTCGTAGAGTCTCTTAGTTCAGGACATCCTGACAGCCTGCTCATTGGAGCCATCATCAAATGGCTGATTAAATTAAAGGTTTCAATTTTACAGCTATATTTCATCGTTCTGATATGATCAAATTAGCCGTTGACTTCTTCCTGAAATGAATGCTTCAGAATGAATTAGATTGCTTGTTTAACAACGGTCTGACTGTCGGATGAAGCTCATCCGCTGACACTGAGAGTCCCTTGGGATTTCTGAGGCTAGCTGAGATTAACCCAAGCCAAACACAGACCGTATGTTTATGTTTGTCCATTTCGAAGAGATTCATGTCGTTTGAAAGTGTTAAAAAAAGGTTAGGATACTTTTTTGTACTTTGACAGTCCTGCCACACAGTATTGGTTTTCTCCTAGTTTCAAGGTCTCTAATAGATGTTTAGCTAGTGACCCGTGTTCAGTTGACCGTAGCTAATGGAGGTAGTTGTCTGTGGCTAATGTTCTCTTTTGGCAAAGACTAGCCTGTTTGTGATTCTAGTGTGCATCGAACCATTGTGCTTCAGAAAGGGGTCAGTAGTAAATCTACAGAAAGGCCTTATTGTTGATGTTAAGCACATAAATTGTTCGATTTTGACGGTTTGGTTTCCTCACCTGGTGTTTATCCTGCACAAACCGTGCCAGGGTGTCATTTGGGTTGAAATTACATTATCTCGCTCAGATGTTCTTAAAATATTTGACCTCGCTTGCCTCGTAGATGTAGCACATGACGCCTGTTTGATGATAAGTGCATTATTTTCCCTGAAGATGTGGACTTTTTCCCACTATTATTTCGAGAACTCCTGTGTTAAGCAAAGACTAAACATTTAGCGTTTTGATAGCTCATTTTCGATAAGTGTAGTCAGCTCTGTGGAAAATGATCTCACTAGAAGATATGAAAGATGTGACTCACCCAAGCTCTCGGAGTCTAAATCATATTTGCGTAACAGCATGCCATTATAAATACTTCCTGTCACTCATTTGTTAAAAAGACATCAAAAGCCCTACCTCTAAAGACACATGTATGCCGATGCCCTCAAGCACACCATTTTGTTTGTGTAGAAGGGTATAGTTGCTGTTCAAGTTAGATCCTGTTAATTAGATGAAATACCAGATGAGACAACAGCCCGTATAGACCATAACACATCCTTTGAATAAACATTGCACAGCTAGGTGAGACTGTTTTTTTTTTAGTGCCATGTTTTGCCATTTTGTGATCGGGTTAGATGCTGAACACCTGGGTACAGTACATTTGAAATGCTATTCTGGTTGTCTTAGTTTAGCTTGAGGACATGTTTACAAACTCACATCAAACCGCATTTTGAGCAAAGCGATGACTAAAGCTGAACAAGTCTGGTTGTGATGAGTTCAGCTAAATATGACCAGGTCAGGGGAAATAAACAAGTTACACTTATAACAAACCATTTAAACGGTACTGTTGTAAACAAACAGAGCTATGGTGATGACTGGGCACATAAACTATTGTGGCTCCCTGAGATCCCCTGGGCTACCATCCAAATATGCTCTGTAATTGAGATGTAGGAGCTGGCTTTGTTTTTGTAGTACAGAAAAGCCATTAGGATGACATTTTCAAACACTGGCAGGGTTTATTGTTTTGCATGTATGGAGTTGTTTGTGTCTTGATATCGTAGACATTTTTTTTATTATTGTTGCTGTAAGGATGGATGGATGTGGTTGATGAATATTTGGAAGATATTTTCATTTGAGAGTGCAAGATTCAATGTATGTATGCATCTTTGTCTGTGGCCATCCACATGATCAGCTTCAGGGCAGTTTGAAGGATTCTTGGAATGGGATTCCTAACATTTTTAACTCTGTTTTTAGCTAAAACAGTGTCATTGGTATAGTGAGTACTTGAACAACTTTGATAAAGTTTTATTAATATACAAGTTTGGGGGTTGTAAAATGTTGAAAAAACAGACTTTCTGTTTTGCTCACAAAGTCTGCATTTATTTGAACAAAAATCTAGAAAAGAAAACCAGTTATATTGTGAAATAGTATTACTATTTATTTATTTGCATTGTAATATAGGCCTGTTTTACAATTTAGTTTATTCCTGTGATGGCAAAGCTGAATTTTCAGTCTATTCAGTCATGAATAGAAAGGTCGAAAGAGCAACATTCATTAAAAATAAATAACCTGCAAAGGGTTAGTTGTGTTTTTCATTAAAGGTGGGGTATGTGATTTGGAAAACGACCGGCAGATTTTGAAAATACACAATTCAAATGGTCCTACCTTCTTTCCTCCAACGCCGGCCCTGACTGGGTCACACGCGCTGGGGGGAGGGGGGTGTGGTACGACCGTTTGATTGACAGACTTACTGTCCAATGATTCTAGGTGGTCTTGGAAATGATTGGCTGGAGTTTTTCGAGTCCTGCCCGTTCCACAGATGATTAAATTGCTTAATTTTCATTTCAGTGCTTCTAACTCAGTGGCTGTAAGTGGGTTAGGAATAGGATTTCAAGTTATTTTGAAAAAATGGACAAAAAAGAGAATCACATACCCCACCTTTAAGAATAATAAGGAACCCACCATTCAATCCCCGAATTGCCTCTAATTCTAAAAGGGAAGAAAAATGCGCACGTCCGCACTGCACGTCATAATGGTGTGTAAACAGAGCGAGTGTTTTCAGTTCATTCCTATGGAAGTTGAGCTTACAATGCATTTTATTTTCGCTTAATTAGAAAAATAAATAATTTAAAAAAAAATGTAAAAGTGAGGTGCAAATCTCAGTCTCCCAGAACACTTCCACCCCACACCCGGTGATACCAGTATTACCGGTGTTGTCACACGTCGATTAACCAGTAGGAGAATTTCCTCACTGTCACATTCCTAATCTGTTGTACTGCATGAAAACAAAATTTCACTCTGACTGCATTGGGTTTATAGGTGCAGATTCAGCAGAGACCCTCAGAGTAAACAAAGGGTTTGGCTATTACTCATGTAGCGTGTAATTAGATGTATCATATGATATCAGTTCTGCCGATTAAGTGTGAGCATTTATCTGCTCAGCTGCTGGCTGTTGAGGTTTTAAAACAGAACTGACGTTGCCACATCCGTAATGTAGACACTCGCCATCAAGTTTCCTTTTGTCGCATAAACTATCTCAGATCATCAAATTTGTGGTTAGGCTGACGCATGAATGGATGACGGTATCCTAAAATTCAACCTATTCAGCCCACCAAAAAAAAAAAACTTTTTTGTTCCTAGTACTCCCTAGATTGACGCATGGTGGAATTACAGCCAAACTGGTTTAGAATAGATATTTCACTGTAATTTTATTTTGGCTAATGCATTGCACTTTGCATGCTACAGTCATTTGCATCATACTGAGTATTTCTTTGGACTAGATTTCACAAGAGACGTGTTTTTGTTTTTAACCATATGCAAGTCTAAGTGTCACATGTGCAGACCACATATCTGGATGCAAATGTGTGCGCTAGATTTACATATATGGCGTTAAGTGAAGCCAGCTGTCTTTGGGATTTTTGTGTTGTAAGAGCTATAGGCATGCAGTCGTACCCGTCTGTACAGTAACCGAGTTTCTCCTTTTGGTGTTTTTAGATGCAGAGGAACTAGAATAAGTAAACTTGAATGGTTGGCTTTACTGGTTGGAGACTTTTTTTCTTTTCTTTTTTCCTGGCTTGCTTTGGCTTCCACCTCCTGGCCTGCCATGGTTTGCTGTTAATATATCATGGGTGAAGAGTTTAACTGGAAGAAGCCATGTTTACTTTGGGAGAGAGGACATTGTCGCAGGTTTTACATGCTCATGCTGTAAAAAAAAAAGTCTATTTACACAAAATTTGCATGGGCTTGAACAGTTTTGCTATAGCACGTCGACCTTTTAAGAGGGAAGTATTTTATTTTACTTGGACATTGACTATCCATGCGTTTCTTTGTTTGTTTGTATTGAATATTGATGATCATGAGAAATGCTTCTTGAGCACCTAATATTAGAATTTGGGGTGTAACGATACATTGTTATATCGAGATATCATATCGTATAACAATGTGACTGTATCGTTGATGTAAACGATATGATTTGCGATTTAGTTAGTTTTATCCAAGGCTCAGCTTACTGTATTTATAATGTACAATTGACCCAAAAATGTGTCATCATGTAGGCTACTCACCCTCATGTCGTTTCAAACCTATAAGATTTACATTCAACTTCCAAACACAAATGGGCATATGTTTTTATGAAACTTTTTATGAGAACTCCCTATATTTAAAGTCATTCCTTTAAAACGCAAAAGATCAAAAGAATGTTATTAAGGTTATTATGTTATTATAATGTTACTAATCCAAAGTCTTCTGAAGAGACACGATGGCTTAGGCTATATGATGAACAGATTTACAACGACGCACATACTGTAATAAACACAGAAGTTTAAATGCTCGCGTGATGTGCGAAAACAACATGAGTGAGTAAATGCAGAATTAAAATATTTGGATGAAATAACCATTTTTCATGGTCCTGCCATCAAAATCCACAATATAGTGTGCCCTAGCAACACATTTGGCCGCGACTGTAATCACAACATAGCATGGCATAGTGTATACATTAGTGGTCAAGTCAACTATTATTGTTTTTTAAATGTCTGATGCTGATATCGATTACTAGAGAGCAAGATGGCCAAAATATATGGGATTAGGCTATAGGCTAATGCAGTTTAAATAAAGACTTAGAGATGGGTTTTGTAAAACATAAATAATTCATTTAAATTCAATACAAATATTTGAATATAACTTTGCATCATCCATTGACCACATTCAGTAGTAAGCACTATCACTAAAGTTGTGTTGATAGACGAAGGTATGGTGTATCGACAAAAGTCAAGCTTGATAATTGGCTTGTTTTCTCAATAATGTATTAAATTAATAATATTATATTAATATTAGGACCTACAATTCATTTGCCTTCCCTAATTTCATAACGACATCACCACATAACCACACTTGTGACACGCATATGAGGATTGAGGACTCCTCAAAGAAAACGTTCTTAAAACCGACTACAAAACTACATCCCACATCAAAATTTAATTGCGAGGTAATCTATTCACAAATTGTCAAGAGTGCTTTTTATAAAAGAGATGCATCATTCTTATACAGTTGTTTTGTTGAAAACAGCATCGTAGTTCGTCATTAGCATTTGGTTTTGTTTCCATAGCACATAAACAAAACATTCAATGACACTAATAACAATTACAGATTATTCTAATAATAATATCACTAAAATTATATAGGCCTAACAACAGTCTTTAGGTCTGAACAAAGCATAAATCAGTCATCTGTGAAAATCCAAAGCAGCTTCAAAAATTTTAATATAAAACTTGTTTAACAAGAAATATTGATTCTTCTAATTTGTTCAGTGTCGTTAATGTATGGTCCACATTTGAGCCAGTGAATTAAAGGGGTCATGAACTGGCTTTTTAAATCTTATTATATTGTTGTCTGAGGTAAACTTATGACGTTCGCTTGGTTTTTGCATTCAAAAACATCAAAATAGTTCAAGATAGTTGATACCGTTATCAGCTTGTTGAGGTAGCATGAGAATGGCAGCGACAGATGCCAAAAGCTTGGTAGTTTTTTGCTTTAAGCATAAACCGATTAACACAGCTAGATTTAATGTAAACACATTAACCTTCTTGTTTTAGGCTTATTGAAGTGCGCATAGGCGCGTGTGATAGAGCAAGCTTTTCACGGCAGCTATAGGAAGGATGAAATATCTCAAATGCAGACTCTTTCTTGACCCAAGATATTATAAAAATGTGTTCACATCTCGTGCAGAACTACAGTCAAAATGCTGCATCTGTAACTGCATGAGAGGATAATATGTGTTCGTAAGTTTCCCGCTGACATGTTGAAATACTCTTTGGTTTTTAATGCTTTATTTAACAACGCAAACAGACATATGCCTAATAAATGGAATACTCTGAGTCAGATGCACAAAGGGAGTAATTAAATGAGTAAAGAAACAAGTAAATAAATAAGCAAATAAATGATCTAATAAGTAAACTATTGTTTACCCCTCCCCTCTGCACGATAATATGGAAATCGCCGATCTCACAGGCTGTCGATTGGACGATATGACTATAGAGCATATCGCCCAACACTAGCATTTAAGTCTGCCATTAGGATTAGTTATTTGCAGATATGATCATCTCAAATTGTCTAATTTGTCTGTCTATCCCAATATACATATCTATATTATATTGGCCGCTCAGCTATCAATATCAGAAGCTGAGAAATGGGTGCTTTCGCTGTGCTTCCTCATGGTTTAGTAGGTGCAGCGCTGATGGGAGCTCTCCAAGATCACTTTGTCAGTTATAGAGACATCAACCTGAACACACTGATGTTTTTCTCCACATCGTTTTCCATCTGGATCTCCCTGGTAACAAAAAAAAAAAAAAACGTATGTCTCTATTTCATCTCTTTGTTTCCATGGCAACATAGCAATGGTGAGAGGAGAGCTATTGAAGTCCTCCTTAAAGAAGAATTGCACCATGAAAAACTGGCTGAATGAGACAAATGAAGAAGAATCAGAGGACTTCTTGGAACAGAGATGTGGAAAGGAGGACAGATAGCGCGAGAGAGAGAGAAGGGAAAGGACAGTGACAAAGATAAGCAGATAGAACATTAAGCTCACCGCAAGTTGCCGACACTTCGTCATACAGGAAATTGTCGACATGACAGTTTTTAGTGTGTGTGTATATAAAAACCCCTGTGGTGACTTATTTAACCTGATTTCATGAGAGACAAGTAGACTTCAGTAGTTTTCTGGGTTTCTGCCATATCTGGCCACTTGTTTTGCTTCACGTTTTCCACCCAACACAAGCCTGCTAGCAGATTTTTTGATTGATTTCTTGAAAAATGAGATATCATTCAATAGATACTTATCACACCGACCCTGTAAAAGGAAGAGAAATCAGCCCTCTTGAATCTGCAACGGAGGGAGCAGGACCTCTGTTGCAGAACAGCCAGTTGCTCTATCACCTAAGAGTGGGGGATGTAAATAAAAGACAGGCCTGTTTTATTCGGTTATACGGAGACGAGCTGCCTGTTTGTTTGAGCGAGCGAGAGACGCAGAGAGAATGAGTCAAAGAAAGGAACAGCTTGTTTGCTCTGCTTGAACTGGTGGCTGACACAAATACAGGAACTGTGGTTTGGTTTGAGTCTAGAGGGAAAGCAGCGCAAATAAAGCAATAGCCTGTTTGTGCAAAGAAGCCGAGGGAGGGCGGCGCTAATAACGGAAGAGCCTGTTGCCGGGCTGCAAAGAAGGGAGGGCGGCTAATAAAGGAAGAGCTGTAGTGTGCTATTGTAGAGGGAAGGAGATTGGGAACAGCCTGTTGACATTTGAGGTCATGTGATCACCAACACTTCAGTCAGGAGTGGAACTGAGAAATGCGCTGGTTTGTGTGTGGCAAACAATTTAAATAAAGAAGATCGTTAAGGGGAACCTTAAATTCTCTGTAGTTTTGTGGCCCAAATAGAGAACCAGATGTATTAAGAGTTCTTCATAATCTGTTGTCCACAATCTATGTTCACTGGCATAGATAAGAAGATGCAACATCAAATTTCTTCGCAGTTGCATGCTACTTCACAGAAAAAATCTCAATGCAGCCAAACTCCAAGTTCAAATAGTTTCAACTTGTATTTCTAAATAGATATTGTGTAAAACACTTCTAACAAGTATGAAATCTGTATTCATTTCTGCAGTTTTGTTATTCTCATTTGTGAGATTCGCAGTGTAATTTTATACATACAAATAAAACAAGAATGATAACCCTGCCGTGCTGAAATCCATAATGTGGGCTGTGCATTGTGACTAACAACACAAAACTCCCAAGTTCAAACAATTTCAACTTCAGCCAAGTTTGCTACTGACCTTTGGAACAATTTGAAACAATCATGTGGGGGACGTTGCCTCAAATATTTGTGCGTCAAGAGTTTGTATTGTACGTCAGGACAACTTCGAAGGTGTAGCGTGACATTCAAAGGGCAATCATCATAACATTTGATATTCTATGCAAAGTAATAAATAATACAACCACCCTTCCATGACGATATCTGTAGAGCTTTCTTTAAGGGGGTCAATGCAGTATGTCAAGTTCACCCTGAGAGGTGTTAAAGCCCTGAACATTTTCTGCAAATATGAATGTGTCTCTTCCTGTCTCTGTAGCCCACAGGATACATGGAGGCCCCTCTATCTTATAGCACTATAGAGGACCTGCAGCTGTTGTCCTGGGACAATGCCCCCAAATACTGTGTCCAGCTAAGCTTCCCTGGAGGGACGGTCCTCCTGCAGGTATCTCCAGCCCCCTCAGTTTCATCACACTCATGTTGCGATTACGCTCTGACTCATTTTGTGAATGTTTGTGTGCACTCACAGGCTGCTAACAGCTATCTGCGGGACCAGTGGTTTCACTCTATACAGTGGAAGGTAAGGTCACACGTCTAGGAAGGCTAGATTTGCAAAAAGCATTGGTGTAATGACATTTTGCATGGTTTTAGTGAGAGTATAATTTTATCGGAGTGCGTATGTGGGTGTTTCTTCCACTACTTAATTACACATTCAGTACCTCAGTTGTGGCTTCAATACCACTGTGATCAATTTTGCCTCAATAAAGATTTATCAAAAGTTAATACTTGTCAGTTAATAAGAGCATGATTGATATGAAATACCGGTATGAGGCGTGATATGTAAAGGAAACAACAAATATCACTTAGTCTTAGCAAGACAAAGAAATATTTCCACACTTTATCGTTTTTGGAAGGAGAAAATTAAATGGCCATAAATCATTTGAATATTATTTTGAGAAATAATTTTTATAATTCTCTACTAAATTTTCTACTTTTGCTTCAATGATATATATATATTTAGATGTGGTGGAAATGTTCTAGACTTTAAAAAATGCATTTATTTCTACTACATTGCTAGAGACTTTTGTACATTGCTAGTAAGACAAATACTAGTAGACAAATTTAACTAGTAGTGAGAATGCGAAAAGTGTGTTTTAAACCTTTTTTTTTTTAAATGCCTGTTGTTGAAAAAACATCCATACACAAAATAAGAACTTAAATCTTAAACCTAAATCCCCAAAACTGAATATCACAGTTCATTTCTGGGTAAATTCACAACATACCCAGAAACTGTGAAGTAGTATATAACCACTGTTGCATTATGGTGGTAAAATGTGTCCTGGTTTCATAACTGTTGGTTTCATTGTTAAAGGCAGGTCTGTGTAATCTGGGTTATCTGGTTCATTTGCAGAAAAAGATCTACAAGTACCGCAAGGTTCTGAATAACCCGAGCCGCTGGGACGTGGTTCTGAAGGAGATCAGGGCCCTGGTGGACATGGCCCTCACCTCACCCCTGCAGGACGAATCCATCCATCAGGCTCCACTGCACATTATCTCCACCCTGCTTGCTGAGGTACATCACACACGTTTACATGCCTGTCTGACTGTTGAGGTAATTCATTCAAGAATTTAGTTAGAATTGAGTGTTTCTCTTAAGCAAAGCTATTTAATTGTGCTTGCTAAGGCATGCATCACTATTATTGCTTGTATGTGTGCCCAAATTTCTGATGTGTAACATGTCATGGATAATGATACATCAAATAATGCCAGAGGACCTCTTAAGTGACAAGTTAGCAACCCTGAACTCTCAAAAGAGAAATGTGCGTGCATTTGTTAGGCACTTTTTTTATTGAAGAGATCAGATTTGTCAGATATATGATTTTTGCTGAAATAAAATTGGATTTGTTTTATATTTTTATGTACAATTACAATTAAATAATGAAATTACAATTAAAAGAAAATTGCCAAATGAGAAATACCTTTCATTTGTACAATATTTAGTTGTTTTATACATGGTTATTTTCTATATATATAATTTTACATAAATTACTTTATTCAAAAATGTATACACTGTATCAGTGTACTTATGATAACAGTAGTGTTGTAGTTCTCGAGACCACTTTTTGATGGTCTCGTCTCGGACTCGACCACATTTGGTCTCCGTCTTGGCTCGGTCTCGGACACTGAGGACTCGCGATTCGTTTTCAAGACCAGTCAAGACCATAACTGTGAAAATATCACTAAATTGCCAGTATATTGTCTCATTTTTTGTTAACATCCTTGCTTTTATTAGATGTAAAACGATCGATGAGTAATGTAGACGAACTGCTGCGCGTGTCACAGAGAGAGAGAGCGAGAGCGAGAGAGTGCCCCGGTCGCGCGCGCGCACACTCTTTCTCTTCTGAGCCAGGCGAAAGTATAAACAAGGGTTCACCGTCTCCTAAGTGCTGTCTTGCATGGCACATATTAATAAAAATAAATCGTCACGTAGGCCTGTCGCGATAGTCGATAAATCGATTAATCTCACGATAACAAAAAATGACCTCGATAATTTTTCCGGCCGCGATAATTTCATTTGCATACCGTATTTTCCGCACTATAAGGCGCACTTAAAAGCCTTTAATTTTCTGCCAATGGATCGTGGATGGCTGGGCTGATATATCAGTCTCAACTGTGATCCGAGCTTTCACGAAGGCAGGAATAATCTCTTTATTCAGCCAGCTCACATACCCGTATTTACTTCCTGTTTTCGGTCGAAGTCCACAGTAGTCGATTGTTGAGCTCGCGCGCGTGCGATCAAACCTCCTCCGCGTGTTTAACATCTGATTCGGATGAACTATCCATTTGAGCTGATATTCTCAGAACACCGAACAGCACCGTCATCGGCAGACAGCTGACAGTCTAAGTCTCTCTCCACTGTTGTTTAGTTACCAATGATCACGCGCGCGCACTCGACAATCGCCTACTGTGGACTTAGACCGAAAACAGGAAGAAAATACGGGTATGTGAGCTGGCTGAATAAACATCATTTTTATTCATATCAAACATGCACATGCACCTAAAACACAATCATCCGTTGCAGTTTTCCCAGTTGGGAAAAAAAAGAAGCTACAACAGACGGGCCGTCTTTTTTTGCCTGTTATGAAATGCATGTTGAGCCTATTGTTTATTATTTTTTGAAGTGCAATTTTGTTTACATCCATTTTATTTATTGTTTTTGGTATTTATTCAAGTGCATTTTTTTGTTAACAGAGACTGAGAGTCCATTGCTTTTATTGTTTTTGGTTGTTTTGTTCATTGTTATTGTGGATATTTAAAATGTTTTTTAATGCACTGCCATTTTCAGTGTTAAGTAGTCTTTGGAAATAAACGTTTATTGAATTTTGAAAGGTGTATGTGCATTATTATGCCATTATCATTATTCTAGATGAAAATGGTCTCAGATCGACAATATTATCGTTTATCGCGATAATTTCTTGGACAATTTATCGTCCAGCAAAATTTGTTATCGTGACAGGCCTATCGTCACGATGGTAAAAGATCGGAAGACCATAGTTTCATGTGGAGCATTCGGATATTTTTTACTGAATTACCGCTGGTTGTGAATTGTGCAAAAATACGTCTAAAAAAGGATTGTTGTAGGTTTAAAAACAACATAACTTTATGTATTGTTTATAAAAGGTGGAGAAAAGTGAAGACTTTAGTGATGAACAATGAATAATTGTTTTTTTTTTGCATACTGTAGTTACTAAATTATGGAAGTCACCCAGGAGTATTGAATAAAGATGGTTACGTTTATTTAAACTTTAATATAGGCTATGTATTTTTATGGGAATGTGGATCTTTCAGATCAATTTGAGAAGCTCTTTTGATCATGTTTCACAATTTTTTGTAGTGCGCTGGTCTTGGTCTTGGTCTTGGTCTTGGTCTTGGTCTCGCCCTCCCTCGGTCTTGGTCTCGGCCCCTAAAAGTCTTGGTCTTGTCTCGGTCTCGATACACTCTGGTCTTGGTCTTGTCTTGGTCTCGGGTTTGGTGGTCTTGACTACAACACTAGATAACAGATACATTATACTATAAAAATGTGGGATCAGTGAGGTTTCTTTAAATAAATTAACCATTTCTTTCCGCATGGACGCATTAAATTACTGTAATCAAAAGTGAAAGTAAAGACATTTTCACAAATAAACAGGCAAAAAAAAAAAAAGATTTGACAGCCAACCACATGTGGGAACAGAATACCATATAAACTTTGCAGCTGGCTCCTGATTTAGGGCTATACTTGGTTAGATAGCAACCATAAAATAACTTTTTGTGCATTTAAAAGTCCCTTTTCTGTTTGAGGACATTAGATTTGTCAAATGTTTGATCGTTCAGCCAGGTTCTCCGTATAGCTGGCATCTTTCTTTTAGAACTCGAGCAGCATTCTGCCTTCCTTTCTGGTTATGAGTGTCATCTGTGAGTTGAGGTGCTAGTTGCCACTCATTTTGAGTCTGCAGTATGTTCAGGTTAAGTTACCTGTGGTTGCCCTTGTAGCTGTGGTTAATTGAGTTTTTTTTTTTTTTTACATGGCGACACTACACAACTGCTCCAGAACGAAGATTTCCTTTTCCTCAGAGTGTTAAAACTGTTATTAACCGAAATTAAAACATTGGCTGTATCTGTACTTTGATTTGCAGATTAGTATTATGTCTTTTAATATCCCCAATACCAAGCATTTATACTCTAAACATAGTTTTAAAAGGTCTAAAAATGGATCTCTCACTGGCCCTGGGTCAAGGCTGAATCCCTGAATCACACAGGCTTTCTCAAGAAAGCATTAAAATTTTAAAAATAGGATTTGCTGGTTTTTGAGTCACTTAGCTGTGGCATCACTGGCCAATGAGTTCTCAACAGTGCATTCATGTCATTTCCTTCCCAGAACACTAACCTCAGCGCTCAGGACCATGAGAACATCATTGTGGTGAGTGGGGCTGCTTCTTTACTAAGAAAATCTGAAAAGACATTCACACAAAAGTGTTAAAGTCCATTGCTAACAAAGGCAGGGTTACGTGATGTGTGTCTTAAGGCTCAGTGAAACCTGCTCAAGAATAAAATTAATTTGAAAATGTAGTGTACTGCCATAGAAACAAGACATGCATGCACAGATGTGCTGGACTAGTCTCTGAAGGTTATGCAGTTCCTGAAAATGTGGATGAAAAGCAACAAGACTCTACATGTCTGTGGGGAAGGTGACTAATGGTTTGAATCTGTCTGTAGGCCATCGCACCCCTGCTGGAGAATAACCACCCTCCCCCCGACCTGTGTGAATTCTTCTGCAAGGTAAATGTGATGATTCTGGCTATTCTTCAGGGGAACAGATGAGTTTAGTATTGTAAACCTGAAATAGTATTTAATATTTCAATTTTTTTTACTGTTTAAAATCTTTTGGCTTGTGTTCAATACATTTCAAATAAAAGAGAAAACGGTCATAAAGTACCATTCATTTAGTTAAAGTTTTTAACCCACTAGGATTTAAAAAAAGGCATTAACAATATTTGTAATAAAAATATATTTTTTGGAAAGAAATGAATACTTAGCAAGAACACATACAATGTATCAAAAGTGATGACCATAAATACATTTAGAATGTTCAAAAAATATTTTTTCTGGAAAAAAGTAGCATTGTTTTCACAAAATTATTAAGCAGCACAACTGTTTTCAACATTGATAGTAATAAGAAATGTTTCTTGAGCAGCAAATTAGCATATTAGAATGATTTCTGAAGACTGTAAGAATGCTGAAAATTCAGCTTTGCCATCACAGAAATAAATTATTTTGTTACAATTGTTTTAAATCAGTTATTTGTAATTGTAATTTCACAATATTACTATATAGTGTATGTTTGATAAAGTAACTGCAGCCGTGGTGAGCATAAGATAAATCATTAAATCATTTTAAAAACATTTTACCAAACCCAAACTTTTGAGGTATTATTGTCTGATATCAACACTTTAACACTTTTAATATATGTATTCATCGAGATTTTATTGTGTTCCTCTATACAGCACTGTAGGGAGCGTCCTCGGTCGATGGTGGTGATTGAAGTGTTCACTCCAGTGGTTCAGAGAATCCTCAAACACAACATGGTGGGTGTGCACACTACGCCAGATGTGAATTCACGCCTCACCGCACCATCATTGACTGACTCTCCTGGTCTTTTCTTCTCGATCCAGGACTTTGGGAAATGCCCCAGACTCCGTCTCTTTACTCAGGAGTATATTTTGGCTCTGAATGAACTAAACGCTGGCATGGAAGTGGTCAAGAAGTTCATTCACAGGTGAGTGACGTTTTTTTCCCCCACTTACACACATTACTTTTCCTGCGAAATCTTCCCACTGGTTAATCGACATGCGGCAATTCAGGGGTGGCTATTGCTTGAATGGTTGGTTCATTATTATTATTCTTAATGAAAAACACAATTAACCCTTTGCAGGTTCCCTATTATCGTTGGGTTTAAATCCGGTGCCGCGGCAGGAAAGTGATGTAATCGGTGTTGCGGCTGAACACCGGTAGCAAGCCTACTGCAGGCAAAACTGTTGTTAAGAAAACATGTGACCTTACCCGATGCAATCCGGCAAGCGATAAAAGCTTGGAATCTCGTTGCATCGCGCCTGGTTAGGACACAATGTTACCTCATCCTGACTCCCCCTCACTTGCGTACAAAGAACAGGCCTTCATATGTACACATACTGTAATGTCCTTTTATCTATCAGACTGTGTCATTTTAATGGTCTGTTTAGGACCAAGCCCTGCGCTTGCTTCCTGTTACAGCTTTGTTTTCTTTTCGCTGTCATTTTGTGTGCGTTTGAACACAGGAGCTGTGCTAACCTGACCTTTTCTTACATGTATTATTACAGCATGCACGGTCCCACCGGACAGTGCCCTCATCCTCGGGTTCTCCCCAATCTCGTGGCGGTGTGCCTTGCTGCCATCTACTCTTGCTACGAAGAGTTCATCAACAGGTGGGTCGGATTCACTGCTTTTCCAACCCATGAGATGTGATGTACCGCTGGGACCTGAGCTCAAAACATTTCTCTGAATCATAATTGCCGTCTCAACGGCACCATATTGTACGCGCCGGCTCTTAAATCATCTTAAAATACTCCCGCTTTCATTTATAACTGCTTTTATTGGCCTGTGTCAAACAACAACGATGTGGGTGTAGTGTCATTTTTGGTCTCAGTTGTCCTGTTTGTGTCATCACTTTGAGCCTCTGTGTCTCGGTGCACCCACCTAAGAGGAATAAGGAACTATTTTCAAAAGTTTCCATGATTCACAATTACTCAAGAGAGTTAGACATGTCAAAACTCACTCCCCAGGCTTCTTTGCACTGCCCCATCTCTGTTTTTTTGTTGCTATCTGTTCTCTCTTTAACTCTCAAATGGCCTTTCGACAAATTTCCGTAACTACTGTAAAGTTCATGGATATTTAAGGTGCACATTTACATGTTTTCATCCGGTTTCATTTGTCTTTCCAGAATCAGATGTCCAATAGTTACTTGTTAGTTAATTAAAGTCAAATACAGTGGCTTAATAGCAAATTAAACACCTGGTGTTTTGTGTAGGACTCCATGCAAATATGGCAATTTCCATGGAAAGGGCCCGAAACTCTATAATAATAATAATAATATTACATTCAAATTTATTAATGTGTTTTTTTGTTTTTCAACTAATGGACAATGAAAGTTGATTGACCATTTGAAAATGTTGACCAGAGGTTTTCTAAGTATAATTATAGGCTTCCTTCAAAAAAAATTAAGAAAATCTTACCAACCCCAAACATTTTAACAGTTGTGTGTATATAATACAAATAATAGTTTAATTCATGGAAATTGGCCTATGTCTTATCTTTTTCTTTCTCTTTTTGTTAGTCGGGACAACTCTCCCAGTCTCAAGGAAATCCGAAACGGTTGTCAGCAGCAAAGTGAGAGAAAACCGCCCATGCCTTTGCGGCTGCTGCGGCCCGAGCCGCCCACGCCACCCCTGACCACCACCCTGTCTCCACCCCCGGCCCTGCCCCTTTCACCCCCAAATTCCATCGTCAATTCCAGCGAGATCCTAGTAGAGCTGGAGCGCAACAACAACAACACCGCGAACACACTGCGCAAGGCCCCTGCAGAGGGCGACAGCGAGCCCAACCTGATCGACTGTCTACTGGTCAGCCCTGCGCTCAACGCCCTGTCCATTCAGCTGCCTGCCCACGCCGACAGAGTGCTGGGCTGTTTCGCCCTCATCCTCAAGATGCTGTAAGTATGCCGTCACTGGATCTTTGTTTTTATTATTCCGCTCTAAATATACATGTTTTCATCCAGTCTTAAGATGTTCCTCTAGGCAGTAATGGCTGTCAGACCTGCTCACATGGTAGAGGTAAATGCTGGCCTCATCACAGGACCTCAAATAAATAATGCTAAATAAATGTTATGCTAATTGATGAGTTTGCCGAAGTACATTCTAGTGGTAATTTAATGAAGTTAAACTACCATCTACCAGTTAGCTACACTACAAGTTACTAACAAGAAGCTATTACATTGAAGCTTTTTGGGGCATGATCACTTAGAGAGAGAGAGAGAGACTTTAACTTTTTTGCTCACCAGCAACTGCGCCTTGTGTTTTTCCAAACTTACTAGTCACTCAGCATTTTCACTGACCACAATTTTGATATCGATACCATGGGTATAACTGCCATGTAGATATTTTTACTACTATCTCACAATTTGGCAGCTGGTATATTAGGCTGCTGTCACTTTAAGAACTGTCGCACGGATTCATTATACTGTTACACATGCGTTTCTCAGCTCTGTACGTACGTTCACTTAAAACACAACTGACTGTGTTAACGAGGATACTCGCACACCGGCATTTTGTCATTGAATGAGTAAAATAATGAAATTCAAGCCCTATAACACCAACAATATTCATCCAGAACAAATAAAACGGGTGAGTGAGGGGAGGTGGGTTTGTCTGTAACTCACTGTCGGAGAGCGAGAAAGCGCAGCTGGCCTATCTATTCTGCGGAAAATGAGTATTGGACTCAAACATCCCAGTGCTGCCAAAGCTTCTGAGAGTGCCGTTTAGATGAATCTGTAAATCTGTGCTCTGCGCTTTCCTCTTAATAACAAATAAACATGCAACAAAAATGACAGCGGTGAGAAAACAGCAGTTAAGAAAGCACCTGATCTGAAGCTCTGCAATTCGACACTTCAGTCAAGTTATGTCACCTTTATTTATATACCACTTTATACAATATATTGCTGTAAAGCAAGCAGCTTTACAGTATTAAACACGAAGAAGCATTGCTAGTATCGCTTTCAATTAGGATTACAGCTTCAATTTCTACTATAAAGCAGCTCTCTAGTATGTTCATGTTTTACTCGCATCTAACCTTGATGGACTGAACAGAAAGAACCGCAAAACATTTCCACGTTAAAGAAGGTGAAGCCTCAGCACACAACTACCTATTGTGTAATTGCCACGAACCAATGGAGGTTCGAAAATCTTTACTAGGCGGAGAAAACTTTTCTGAAAAACACACGGTATTTTAAAAACAGCTTGCACTGAAAAATGTAGTGTAGCAATCGTACTTTTAGTTAGTTGCTCTTTAACACTACTAATCATCCCACATGGTGTATAAATGATCATTTCGGTATATATAAAAAAGCAGACTCCACTATAATCACAGGGAGGAGTGACCATAAACCTGTCTGCATATTTATAACAGATTCATTGAGCGGAATCCATTTTTAGTCTATACCTCCTTTATCTGATCTTATTATGAACCATCCGGTTGCAGATCACAGCAGGGCCAAAGAGGTTTCAGCTTTTACTGGCCAATCTTACATAAGGTTCTTATTTTCTCCAGTTCTCGCTCTTTACTGCCTCTGAATCTCTAATTTCTCCTCTGGCCTTTTCTCTCTGCAGATCGGACTACGATGACTGGAGACCAGCACTGGCCAGCCTTCTTCAACCCATCCCCTTCCCGAAAGAGTAAGGGCATTTAATCCCTTCCCATCCTGCTCACAGTTGCTTTCTTTGTTGCATGACGTCTGTTTTAACTCTTAACTAGGGCCACACGATTAGAAACTGAAATTGAATAGATAATACTGAAAACGATTATAGCGGCTGCAATTTAGTTCCACTTCCATTTGATTAAATTACTCTAATGTTATAAACGATTTCTATTTCAAATAAATGCTGTTATTTTCAGCTTTATAATCCTCAAAGAATCCTGAAAAGAAATGATCATGATTTCCACAAAATTATCAAGCAGCATAACTTTTTTCAACATTGATAATAATAAGAAATGCTTCTTGAGAATGATTTCTGACGGATCATGTGACACTGAAGACTGGAGTTAATGACTGCTGAATTCAGCTTTGCCACAGAATACAGAAATAACAGAAATAAATGACCATTTAAAATAGAAACCATCTATTTTAAATTGTAACAGTATTTCACAATATTGCTATTTTAACTGTATTTTTGGTTAAATGAATGCAGCCTTGACTTCGTTAAAAAACGTCAAAACTGATCAAGTTTTGGACGGTAAGGTATGTACAATATTAATTAATGTTTTGAATGTGTAGCCTACATAACGATACCAGGGGCTCTCTGTGTACGTGCGGTGGGCTGGTCTCTTGAGGAACGGCGTGCAGGGGAGAGTACTGACGTGGGCGAGTCGCAGCAGGGCTCTGCTGTGGGATTGTGGGTATTGGGTTAGGCGTTTCGGGTCCTTTGTGGCTCCTGTAATTGGCCCTGCAGGACAGAGTACATCATTACAGGTCTTCTGCAGAGCCCTGCAGTTGCCACAGGTGGGGGGCTCACCTGCGCTCGTACGCCACGCCGAGCTTTCAGCCTTCATTAGAAGAAAACAGCATCCCAGTGCTCACATGCAAAACATTTGATGAAGTCCTCCCAGACACACATGCACAACACTTTAGATGACTTGAAATTGTATCATTGTGCGTGTTAAGGCTAGCACGTCTACATGTAGACTCAGAAAGCAACTTGTGTAATTATGTGGAATGACGACACCCTCTTTTTTTTTTGTACCTGAGTCAAGTCAATGTTTTTCTCTTTTTGCTCTCTCCTCTCCAGGGCCCTCGCACATGCCAAATTTACAAAGTAAGTGACATTTAGAAGTGACATTACCCTCCTACTGTATACAGAACTATTTAGAGAGATACTTGAATAAGGCTTTAAGATATGAAATGTCAGTGACTAGCAATCTGTTATGTTAAAGGGATAGTTAAATGGATAGGACTCAAAAATGAAAATTCCATCATCATTTACTCGCCCTCATGTCGTTCCAAACCTGTATGACTTTGTTTCTTTCTTTGAACATAAGTTGAACACAAGTTTTTTCCGCTGGGAAAAAAAGTCATACAGGTTTGGAACAACATGAGGGTGAGTAAATCATGATGGGATTTTCATTTTTTCATTCATTACTGAAAGTCATGTTTGAGTCATTATGATACTTAATGGGATAGTTTATACAAAAATAAACATTTTCTCAACATTTTCTCACCCTTATTTCATTTCAGACCAGCATGACTTTCTTTGTTCTGTGGAAAACAAAAGGAGATTTAAAAAAATTAACCCTTTTTTATTATACATTTATGCTGCTTTTGCATTTTTTTAAGCTTTCATCCCTTTTTTCATTGTAATTTCATGGGAAAGGGCAATCTATTGTTCAGAAAAAGTAATACAGGTTTGTTATAATTGTTTTCGGCAATTTCTTGCTTAAAGTCGACATGCCTTGTCATCTAACAGATCTGATGGTTTTTTTTTTTTTTTTTTTTGTAACAGAGAGCTGAAATATGTCATTCAGAGGTTTGCTGAAGATCCCAGACAAGAGGTGAGACAGGAAACTGTTGTTTGCAGAAAGGGTGTCGTTTAGTTTACAGGTTCAGCAGAATGCTTACACTGTACAAAGAAATGTTGCTGCAATTAGTTATAACAACTTAAAATGTGTTGAGATAACTGGCATATCCAATTTAATTACACTAAACTAAAGTTAACTGCACTTGATGTTTTAAGTCAAGCACAAACATATTTTTTAAGTTGAAACGACACATTATTTATTATTCTAATATTGAATTTTAAGATGTGATAAATAATCATAGTAATACATTTTTTACAGTGTACTTAATATTTCCACTATGAGCTTAGTAATGGTTTGTAAATACATGTGTGTGTGTCTTTCACAGGTCCACTCCTGTTTGCTCAGCGTGCGCTCTGGTAAAGACGGGTGGTTCCAGCTCTACAGTCCAGGAGGCGTAGCTTGTGACGATGACGGAGAGTTGTTCGCTAGCATGGTATGAAAGTGTTTGTTTGAAATACGAGATGTCTCATGTAGTTTAGTCTTTGTCCTGCCACTATATTTACTTTAATGGTTTTATGTTGTTCGTCCTCACAGGTCCACATCCTCATGGGCTCCTGCTACAAGACGAAAAAATTTCTACTGTCGCTGGCTGAAAATAAACTGGGACCCTGCATGCTCTTGGCCCTGCGGGGGAACCAGACCATGGTGGAGGTACAAATCACTAACTGTTGCTTTGAGATGAAATGTATTACGGTACCCACCTAAGTAATTTTGGCATCATGAACGGTTCAACCCAAAGGCTCCTCAAAACAGTAGACTGCTAGCATCTAAGACCTAAGCTGTGTTCAAAATTGCCCCCTATACACTCATTCACTATTCCTTATTTTGCTCCACTAATATAGTCCACTAGAAGGAGTGAATAAAAACGAGTGAGCGAATAATTATTTAAAGCTTAGCAAACTGGCAGCTACAGTAGTAAGATCTGTTCGGCACGACCCTCACAGTGCATTATGGCTATTCTCTTACCGTTGAGTGTACATCAGGTGTACACTTGTTGTTGCGGTGCATTATGGGATTGAATGAGTGCATTCGATAACATCCACTATGGTTTCGGACTCCACTACAAATGGCTGTACCCTGTTTAAAGGTATATGGGCTGATTTTGAACACAGTTTTGTTAGTCTCAGCTTTAAAGTGCATGACCAAAGATCGCACACAGTCTGTTCACTGACCGGTTTTATCTGATTGGCAAGCATTATGCAACTTCCTGAGAAACAAAGTTGTGTTTACAAGGTACTAATGAATTCTTCTGTGGAAGAACTAACAACTAGGCTTAGTAAACAAGATGTCAATTTGCAGAATTGTATTGTTCCACTTTAAATAATCTATATTTTAATGCAGACAGAAATTCTAAGCATGTTTTTGCTATTCTTTTCTCGTTTTTTGCGTAAACTGTTTCAGTTTAGCTCGCTCGTAAACAACATGAAAAAAACTAAATAAACTGTAGTTGATCACTTAAAGTCTTAAGTTGGCAGTTCTAGACCAGAATAAACAGTAAAGTGGACCAGTTAGTCGACACTGATTACATTGTGGCCAACGATGTATCCAGGAACAGAACATTGCATGTATCCTTTGTGTATTTGGCAATCCCAGAATGCACTGCAATGATTAAAATCGAATTTAAACGTCGGCTGATATTTTACCATTTCATCCGATATTTGTATGCTTTATGTTTTTGTGTTTATTAGAGTTTCCACATGTTGGTTTAACAACGTTCAGATGTCAAATTCCACTGAAATCAACGGCGAGCGATAGGGTGCAGTCACATTTACCTTTGTTTTGCAAATTTTTGCGAGTGAAATCCAGTTGTTTCAGTAGGAATCCACACAATTGGGAACTTTGTATTAGATTTTTTGCAAAAGATTTCCCTGCGTGGATTAGGGTTAGGGTTAGTTCACACAAATTTGTTGTGCTGCCCAACAAAGTGATTCTGTGATTCATACATTGCTACTGTATTGACAGTAGACAAAATACCCCTTTGCCTGCAAAATTTGCTAATGTGACTGCACCTTTAGGTCGTTAAGGGTTGTTGCCCCTGAAAAGGATCAAATCCAGTTACCCATTAGGGTCCATTTCTGTGTGAATCCTGCCTAAGTTGACAGCAAGGCAGCTCACTACATTATCTGTGAAGAGTTCAAGAAACTCCATAGAATCCTGCATGTAGGATAAAACGTTCATCCTGTGTTTGTGCCGTGCAGATCTTGTGTTTGATGCTGGAGTATAACATCATAGAGAACAAGGACACTCAGCTACAAATCATCTCCACCCTGGAGAGCACCCAGGTCGGTCTGCGCATGTACGAGCAGCTGTGTGACAGGCAGAGGGAGCTTAAAGAACTGGTGAGTGCACTAACCAATTTCACAAATCAACACCAAGATATTTTCACCGGCACGTGCAGATTTCGTTAACACGGTGGCCCGGTCATTGTGCAGTCATTGCTGCCGTCACAGGCCGAGCTCTGACTGTTGGTTTAACGCAGTGCTCCCATTAACAGAAAGACAGAAGTGACCCATTTACAAACTTCCTACGTATACAGTGCTGACTCACAAGCGCCACCTGTTGTTTGAACTGAAAGCTGCAGAACTAATATCTTTCTCTCTGTTTAGCAAAGAAAAGGAGGTCCTACTCGTCTCACTCTGCCCTCTAAATCTACGGTGAGTGTGTGTTTGTGTAAATTACAATGCGTGTATGTGCTTGCATCCATGCTGTTGTTTTCTTAGTTAAACACGGTACCAAAAATCCCTTCTCAAGGCTTTTTTCCCCCCTCATATTCTTTACTCTAGGATGCTGACTTGGCTCGTCTACTGAGCTCCGGTTCCTTCGGCAATCTGGAGAACCTCAGCTTGGCGTTCACCAACGTCACCAGTGCCTGCGCCGAACAGCTCATCAAACTGCCATCCCTTAAACAACTCAACCTGTGGTCCACCCAGGTCTCTGTTTACTTCTGCTCATTCCACAGTCCAATAGTTCCAGAGAATCTCTACTATTTTGTAACAGTCTAGCAAATGTGCTTTTGAACAAGGAGCTCTGTGAGTTAAGAATCAGGACCATCCCAATGCTTTGGAAATACAGTTCAGAAGTCTCTTATGCACACCAAGGCTACATTTATTTGTTCAAAAAACAGTAAAAACTATTTCTGTGATGAAGCCCAATTTTCTGTAGCTCCAGTCTTCTGTTGTTGATCCTTCAGAAATCATTCTAATATGTTGATTTGCTGCTGAAGAAACCTTTCTTTTTATTCTCAATGTTGAAAACAATTGTGTTGCCTAATATTTTCGTGGAAACCATGATAGATTTTGGTCAGGATTCTTTAATGAATTGAAAGTTCAAAAGAACAGCTTTACATTATAATTATAATACTGGTATCAGGGCCAGATTTATGCATAGGCATTTTAGGCACGTGCAGAAACCTTATATTTCCATATTTCGTGGTTTTTTTTTTTCATAAATCTTTACTCGGTCACCCTTTATGTCTGTCTGTGGGTTTTGCAAATATTTAACCAATGAAACATAAAAAAGAGCTTATGACTAAACCTCGTAACTCCATTGTTTCCTCAAACTGTTGGTAAAACATCATAACTTTAATCATTTTAGAGCCTCTCTGCCTATTTGCAAAGCAAGCGTAATACAGAACTGGTTGCTTCAATAACTAACTCCATTTGAGCCTGATTTTAGTAGAATGTTAATAATATAATGAAACGTAGACCATACAAGTTAGTAGGGGTATTGTGGCTGCCCAAAAATTGTCACAATGTCCCAAAATAAGGTAAATCCGACCCTGACTGTAAGAATTATAATGTTACAAATTATTATGATCAGTATTATAATACTGTCACCTTTGTTCAATTTACTGTCCTTGCTGAATAAAAGTATACTTTTTTGTTACATTCTCAAACATTTTTTTGTTTTTTAATTGACTTGGTTTGTGTTTTCTCTTTTTCAGTTTGGAGACGCAGGGCTCCGTCTGCTTTCAGAGCATCTGGCCTGTCTGCAGGTTTTGAACTTGTGTGAGACTCCAGTCACGGACGCTGGCCTGCTCTCCCTTAGCTGTAAGAGCGCATTACACACATCTTATATCCAGCTACCTTCCAGCTAGTCCAAAATCATCAAAAAAAGAAAATCATGTCATGATTTACTCACCCTCATGTCATTCCAGACCAATATGACTTACTTTCTTCTGTGGAAAAATAAGAACACAATGTCCGAGCTTCTGTTTTTCATATATAGTTACCAAAGTGGATGGTGATTTATACCGTCAAGTTCCAAAGTATCATAAAATGTGACTCATGCACTCTAGTCCAAATCTTCTGAAACCACAGTCATTGTTCGCAGATAATTTTCCTCTCTGCCATAGATCTCAAATGTCATTTGCTGTTATGGTTTTAATTTTGCCACGTCACGTAACGCGCACAAGAACCAGTGGGTTTTGCCGTCAGTGAAGTCAGACATGCTGTTATGCCTGGCCACATGCTTTTTTTTTATTGAACACAAGTACAAATGAGATTTAATAGAAGATCATCAGCTTTCAAATTTCAGTCAGGTCCTTTCATTTTTTTGAGCGTAGCCATATAAACCATCATCTATTTTTGTTGTATGGGTGTAAGCATCTGAGTAAATGACACTATTTAAAAAAAATTGTTGAACTATCCATTTAACAAATGCAGTAAACAAAAACAAGAGCCTTTAGTGTGTTTCCGGACTCCTGCCACAATTATTGTTTATAATAGTTAACATGTAGGACAACTAACTTATTTCAACTTTACCTTGCAGCTATGAAAAGCCTGTGCAGCCTGAATATGAACAGTACTAAACTCACTGCAGACACCTATGAGGACCTGAAGGTAAGAGGCTTGATGTCGTCTTTCAAAAACATAAAATCTTACCAACCCTAAACTTGAATCGGTAATGTTTATTTCCCCCAAAAATCTAAATACTGTGATTCTGTGGTGCTTTCAAAACATCCATTACAACCAGCACAAAACAGCGACTTTGACTTAATGTGAGTTTGGGGGTGTTGTTATCTGTTTTGGTTGGCCAATACCAAATGGGGGAGTGTTCAGAAAACAAGTTTGAACAGTCTCTACTTTCCCAATTCCATTTGGTGACACTAATGGTGCATAAATTACACATTCACCTTTAAATCTTATCATGCAGACACTTTTTTATTGCCCATGTGCACAATGTGATTTACACAAGTAAAACTTGTTCCTGGTTCAACAATAGATCAATCAATTGTACCCTTGACCCTAAAATCAGAGAATGATGGGCCGATAAGAATGTTTTCCAGGAACGACAAAGCATGTTGAACCAGGAACATCCCAGACAGCAACTTCTGGAATCCACGTATACCAGATGTGGGCCGGATCTGGGCCAACACTATGTTCCTGTCTGGAATGTCGCATTAAGCATCTCAATATCTAAACCTCTCTCTCCGATCCTACCCACAGGCGAAACTACCCAATCTAAAGGAAGTGGACGTTCGCTACACGGAGGCGTGGTGAACGCTGCTCGAGGAGATTTATAGACACAGGAAATCGCTGACACATCATCCGAACACAACATAATCAAGAAACGAGGACTGTATTTATAGGAACATCATTCAAACGACAAGGACCTTCTTATAATATCATAAACGTTTAAGATTCATCTAGTGTCTCATCCTAATCTGAGGACGCTCTTTGTAGCGGCATCACAATGCAAGAATATGTCCCGTGACATCATCAGACAGCACAGGAACCTTTATAGCGACATCGCCTGGGGACTTTTTCTCATTCTCGCCTTTATCTCAAACCCCCTCAGAGGAACCATGTCCCTCGTTTTAACCTATAACTGGCGTCTCTTTTTTGTCCCCATAGAAGACACAGTTGATTTCTCCTGGAGCCAATTCCCCTGTGGTTCCAGCATCTGGTGAAGGCCTGAATATTCAGAGCCACATTCCAGTACAGTTTTGATATCGCCCTCCTTTGTGGAAAGCCAATTTCCACAATGTTTTTTTTTTTTTTTTTCCTGCTCTTGTTACATGTGTGCTTGGTCCTGTCGGATCAAAATCTGTCATTTTTGCACCCTCACAGAGATTTCTTGTGTATAATGTGTCTGTTAACAATGTTCACTTCTTGACATGTTCATCTCTATATCTCTATCGCTCTGAAAATCATTTTTTATCAACTTGAATAAGCATATTTTTCCATACACTGCTTTCATATGTGTGTTTGTAAAGAAAATCGACGTATCCCCATTTTTAATGCAAACATTTCAGGGGCTTCTTTCTCTCTCTCTCTCTCAAAAAAAACGTTTTTGTTTGTCATTTTCTTTTCCTTTTTTCTTCTCTCTCCTTTTTTAGCCACATTGTACAGTGTAATTTTTATTTCACACCCATATTTAAGAGAACGTCGTCCAGGAAGTAGTCTGGGACTACTTTGTATTTATGAGCCCCCTCCCCCCCTTCTGGTCCTTTTTTCTTTTATTAAGTACTTTTGTCAAACGTACTGAACCAAGATGGTGCCTAAAACATTTTCTGTAAAAGATTGCATCACCTAGCAACTCTGAGGAAAGTCAGCTAAGTTGTACATAGAGACATTAGGGACTTTTAAACCGATTAATAGGCTTTATTATTCTCTGTAAACTTTGCCTCTAGTGGTCAATAGGAGTCCACACAGAGTGTCCTGCCACAACGGTTGACAATGTTCCTCATATTTATATCAAATCGAGCCAAGATTTGTGCGATGTTATGCAGTTTAACCTTTTTATATTTCATTTTCTCGCTTTTTGATTAACGTCTCTGTGAACATATAGTTTATGACCACTGTAATAAGTTACATACAATATCTTGACTTGTAGAGAAATGAGACAGATCTTGTACTAAAAAAAAATATCTCATCAAGACGGTCAGAAATAAAACAATCAATTTGCCGTCCTAACTCGAGTTTTTCATGTTTACAAAGGTGTGTCTGTCTCCACTCCCACTTTAAACTATATCTAGATAGAGTCGCTGCCCCGTCCATGTTGGCCGGTCTTGAAAGTAGCAGTTTTTGTAGGTCCTGCTTGGTGTGTGCGCATTCGATTTCACACAGATGTAGATGCCGTCCAAGGGGGGCGTTCAGTACTGGGCACCTGCCATCTTGCATACTGTATAATGTACATATGAGTGTATATAATTTCCCATTTCTCTTTCTCATGTTTTTGGGAGACTCTTTGCCGCCTTCACTTTTTGAGATGCGTGCGTGCATATGGTCACCTAATTTTGTTCCCCTTCCCGCCCCCAGGCCAAGTGTACTGTTCAGGTCTTTTTTCTTTCTTTTTTTTAGACTGTATGATATGTTTAATCCATTTTTGTTGCCTGTTTTGTTTGTTTAATTCTCTTTTTGCATGTAGAAACTTAAATATAAAGGGTAAAAGCACTTGCCCCCTTCAACCACTTACCATATGGATCAATACGTGTTTCTAAAAGTGAAAGATGGACAGAGTTTTCGTGCATGGAGTAAACCGATGGATTATATTGGGAATGTGTGTTATTAAGGTGCGTGAGTGGCTAGAAACTGTGCCATTCTGTACACTGCTGAAACTCAAGCCGTGGTGTGACTGACACTTTGTAATGGTCTTCAGTCCTAACAGTGGACCATTTCTCTCTGTACGGGGACGGATTAGTGGGGCTGGGTTTCCCCCAGCCTTCATTTTGTTAAAAAAAAAGAAGCCATCTCTTCGAACTGATGGCTAATCTATTGGGGTGGAAATCCAGTTTATACTTCAGTCAACTGTTTCCTGATTAATTTGTAATATCCTGTGGAGCTCACTGTGCTATCTGTTTCCAATGTCTCCTTATCAACATATAATGTCATTAATTTCAGCTTTTATTTTTCTTCTTTTCTTTGAAAAGCGCTTTTTGTAATGTTGAATTGAGACTGAGTCTTAATATGATGTGGCTGGGGTCCTCGTGGCCCCTGCAGCACAGGCGTGTACATACAGAATGAACTACATTATCCATGACTCCTGGAGTTTTTTGCAGATAGAACTGCTGCCCTTCTTTCTTCTGTGTTTTTCTGCTTCTATCTACAGCTGGGTGTGCTGCTGCTGCTGCTGCTCTGTGGCTGTTGTAATGAGAACACACAACCTTCAACAGGAAAATAAGCCTAATATGTGAACCAGTTTCAATCCAAATAAACTGTCTGTGAATATGTTTCAAATAGAAAGCTTTCAAAGCTTTTTTTATTGATGCATTTTACCTGTACATTCACTAGTTTAGCCATTTGTTTAAAAAAATAGGGAGGGAGGGAGGGGGGGGAGGGGGGGGTTCATTTTCCCAACATATGCACCCGTTTTTTAACATGATGTTATTTTGAGATGTAAGTAAAACAAAAAAATATATATACAGATTTAGATCTTATTCTGTTTATCACAACAGTTAAATGTATTTCTGCAATGAAGTCCTCAGTCCAGTGAAGTCCATATTTACATTGACTGGTCGGCTAGTTCCTGGTGGTTAAGACTTGCTATTTACTTTACACCTGTTGACAAAACAGATTTTTCATTACCGACTGGAACGAGGAAGTGGTAAAATTGTAGGTTGGACTGGTGTTACTGCTTTTATATCAGCAGTCTCAAGGTTAAAGGGTTAGTTCACCCAAAAATGAAAATGATGTCATCATTTACTCACCCTCATGACTTTCGTTCAGGTTTTGAACGACATGAGGGTGAGTATATGATGACAGTATTTACATTTTTGGGTGAACTATCCCTTTAATGTTAATTAATCTTAAAATGTCTTTATTAAATCCAAGGTGCTAGTAATACAGCTTATTCTAACATAATCCTCCTGAATACATTAACATGACTGCTCACGTGTACATGGTCTGCCGAGTCACCCTACAGTAGTGCATTAAATATATTCCAGGTGCAGAAGTTGCTCTGACTACTTTTACCATCATTTATATAAGTCTTTGGAAGCTGTATCTGCCTATTTGGAGTCATTTTTGGTGCTGCAAACATCACTGTTCACATACACTAAATGGAAAACTGTGACTCGAAACTTATTTTAACCTGATTAATCTCATTAACATATAAAAGCACCAGTCGACATCCAAATAATTTACTTGAGAACGGCGAGCGGTAAGAATTGCTTCGATTTTCAGATACCTGCAGTACACTGACACTGCCACAAGGAAAAGTGCGTACGTCTGCTTGGACTCTGGCGTGGTGCTGAGCATTTTTCCACGTCAAAGACCGTTTTTATAAATATGAACGTTGGCGTGGATTTTAGCGTACGCACACCCTAAGATCAAATCTGTGCACGTTTTAGATATCAGTTTGTGTGTTTCTCACCTTTAACTGCTGTGCATGCACCAGAAGAGATGCAAGCTCTAGGTTTTCATTAAACCTGTTCTTCAGTGGGACGGACCGATACCCTAATAAAAAATAAAAAAAATAGCAGAAGTGAAATGCAACAGCTCACAGACCTTTGGAGACTGTAAATAAAGAGGCTCAATATTATGAAAGAAAGGTAATAAAATCAATGCTCCTAACTTAGGGTTTCCCATACCCACTGAACACCTAATATGCATGTGCTTGACGTCACCACTTTCAAAAATTCATGTTTTAGGAGTTTACACGGAGACTATAGTGATATTGCTTTCAAAAACATTCACTTTGAAACCTGTTTTCAAAAGTTCACATTTTCAGGCCCCCAAAACGCTGATGTCGAGTAAATGAATGGCCAAAAAGGCATACAAATTTTTCAGTATTTAATGGAAAACAGTGTTGTGTAAACAGCCCCTTAGAAGTCTGGAAGATAAATGCATATATATAGAGTTCACTAAAAGGATGAAAAATTTACAAGGCATATTGGTGGCTCAAACCCATTGGGTGGATTTACCTGAGCGAATACCTCTGATAGGAAAAGTGCCATGTGCAAGAAACTTAGCATCAGAAAATGTGTCCTCCTCAAAAACCACAAAGCGCAGGAAGGCCAGGTCCGGCTCCTCTACTTGAAAGCATTTTGGTGGATTCATTGGGCCCAGCCACACTGGATTTAGTCCATTATCCTCTGTGAAGGTACAGTACCAACATTCAACAACACCACTGTAATCTAAAACAAATGTTTCTCTCCATAACTCTCTTTTCCACTTCCTTACTGAACATAGTAGTCTTGAAACTGTAGTCATCTGCTTGACTTCCTGTGTACGGCCACAGCTCAACCTGCACAAAAGGACTGATGATGTGATCTGGGTTGGGCAGATGCCTGGCTGCTATCACCTGAAGGGAACCAAAGAAAATTACATTTAGAAAATTCTGGAATGACTTAAAGGTTAGCAAATGATGATGTCATTCCTATTCCTTTAAAGGGATGATTCAACCAAAAATGAAAATGCTGTCAATAATTACCCGCCCTAATAATCGTTCCACACCCATAAGACTTTCACTCATCATCAAAACACAAATAAAGATATGATTGAAGATGAACAAAAGTCTGGGTTAGGAAGAACACGAGGTGTGAGTAACTGATGACAGATTTTTCATTTTTGTTGGAACTAGCCCTTTAACATTGCATGGTATCATCAGCCATCATTCTAGAACTCGATAAAACTTCATGATTATTTACTCTGATTCGGAGGTTTTGTTTAGGAGGCTTCTTCTTGGTTGGATTTCGAATCCACTCTGGTTTAAGCACGTAACCTGTGCCTCCATTCAGACTGAAGAGAGCACTGTTAATCTGCATGAATTTATCTGAAGAGAGATGCCATTAAGATTTATTAGACACATTTATAGAGACCGGTTCTGAAGTTTAACAATCATAGAGCAAGCATTAGTGTAAACTCTTCTTCTAAGGTCAAGTACAGTCATGGTGGAGCAATAACTTCACAAGAATTTTACAGGAAAGTCAAGATGTTTATAGCTAGCTGAATAATGGGTAATGATAGCACATGTGGTTATGCGATAGTTCACCCAAAAATTAAAACTGTCATCATTTAGGCCTACTCACCCTCGTGTTGTTCCAAACCTGTATGAGTTTCTTTCTTCTGTTGAACACAAAAGAAGATATTTTGAAGAATGTCTGTAAACAGATAGTTGAGGATTGCCATAGTGGGGAAAACTGGTAACCAACATTCTTAAAAAAAAATCTTCTTCTGTGTTCAACAGAGGAAAGAAAATCATGACGGTGAGTAAATTATGGCAGAGATTTCATTTTTGGGTGAACTATGCATTTCATTCCTTCAAAACAGAAGTGTTAACATAGCCCTCTATCGCCCCCTGGAGTACAGAGATTTGTTACTCCCACATTAATGTATGAACATTGGAAAACTGCGCGATTCAGTTGAATTACTTTTGTTTGTTTCATTGTTTTTGCATTTTTAGAGATCGAGGGCTTCTATACCCATTCACTTTCATTGTATCCAGCTTTTTTTTTTTCAAAGCAAAAGTAACCTATTTTTGTGAGTGTGTGGAGACTTCCGATTCATTTGTAAATAACTGGAGGAAACAACAAAATGCTGTAGATGTTAAAATAATTTGCGCTACAAAATAGTATGTTTAGGATTATGAAATAATAATAATAATATAACAAGTAGCCGTTTGCAATATCAAGCAGCATAAGGGACTGTTTTTTTTTACAGCTAAAATAAAAAACCACAACACATTCAAGTTATATATACACACACATCAATTTTTATATATATATATATATATAAATTATATATAATTTTTTCAAAGAAATCAATACATTTAATTCTGCAAGAACACAATAATTTATCAAACGTGAAAGCAAAGACATTTATAATGTTCCAAAAAATATACATTTAAAAAAAAAAGATGTGCTTTTGAACTTTCTATTCATCAAATAATCCTGCAAAAAATATATCATGTATTATTATCAAATATTAAGCAGCACAACTGTTTTCCACATTGATAATAATAAGAAAGTTTTCTTCACCAACAAATAAACATATTAGAATAATTTCTGAAGAATCATGTGACACTGAGGACTGGAGAAATGGCTACTTAAAATTCAGCTTTGCCATCACATGAATTAATGATATTTTAAAATATAATAAAATAGAAAACAGTTATTTTAAATAGTAATAATATTTCACAATATTACTGTATTTTTGGTCAAATAAATGCATCCTTGGTAAGCATTAGAGACTTTTTTCTTTCTCTCTCTCTCTCTCTCTCTCTTTTTTTACGTACCAGCAGTTTGGAAGTTGAGAGCCACCATTTGGCAGCCTAATTTCCATGAAGGACAAGGATCAAAGTTGGAAGAATCAACTCGCCCTCCGGAGGGATACACACGAGTGAGAGCTGTGCGGTTATACTCCAGAATGCTGTCTGATTTCTCCACGCCAGTTTCATTCCCCTGTTTTGGAATCATGTTATCCTTGACGGAGCGTACCTCTTTATAGTTGTATTTTTCTGAGAGGTCAAAAAAAGTGCAGAATGGAATAATAAATTAAATTAAAATGTCCGGTTCACTCACCTCAAAACATGTTTTAATGTTTTAAATGTGGCCTTGAAATTGTTTTGCGTAATGTTGCTGTGTTTGATACAATACAGATGCTTTTCATTGTAGTTTGTTTCAGATTTTTTCATGTTTCGCTCATGCAATGTTCTGGAAATTACATACCAAATGTACCCTTTTTGATAGACTGACAGTACACCACCATGTCTGACATCTCAATAGCTATGTTGGTTTTGGACTCCATTTCTTCTATTCTCTATTTTGAGAAGTAAGGGAGATATTGTCAGTGCACAGATATTCTATTAGTCACAGGATTTTTCAGTAATCAAAACTATATAAATATATGCAGAAAAATACAGTACACTATATTTCATAATCAAGCACGATAACAGAAATTGAATGTGAGTTTGTGTGGCATCTCTTGTGAAAGACAGATATACGAACCTCTTTCTCCAAACTCTGCTCTATTTGGATGATGTTGAGAATCACCTGGTACCATTCGTCCAACTGCTCCAAGATATCGCACGTGAACTCGGTTTGCCTCAAATTCTCCTTGTTCATTAGGGTCACCACGAGGTGTCTGGCATGTTTGGCTTTACGAGCTGAGGACAACCCATTAAACTCAACAAGTCTTCATTTATATTGTGTTAACCATAAGGGGCTTTTTTCATAAGACATTGATTAATGAAAGTTTTTTTATGCAAGTCACAACTAAGCAAAGTGTGCGTGTACAATCAATTCACACAGGTGACAAAGAAACTCTTACCAACATAACACTTAGAGATGTCCACCACACCTTTACATTGGACACCTAAGGGATTGTCTTCAGCGACCTGAAACAATCACTGAGCTCAATTCAAATATACAAATATGTATACATTTATATATATATATATATATATATATATATATATATATATATATATTTAATATATATATAAACAAGTTTATACTATAAAGTTATGTTTCCAAATACTTTTTAGGGCCAAACATACCTCACTGTACAGCTCACTATCATATGTGGAGAGATCCTCCTGCAAGGACAAAGTTATCAACTACAGTTTGTATATGGTCACAATTGTTGTATCTCCTATAGGAATAATTGAAGTGGCTCTGTGGCTCTTCTCTCACCATATAGAAGCGCTCCACTAATTCTGGTGTTACAGGGTAGCGTAGTTTTATCTTGTCTTGGAAAATATGCTCACGGAAATACCTGACCATGTCTTCAAGGCTAAAAAACTCGTAGGCGTCTGCCAGCACATACTTGCTGTTGTGTCTCCATATCAGAAAGTGCTTGATATCCCCTTCAACTCTGAGTAACAAATAAACAAATTAAGATACAAACAGGATAGTAAGGAAATAAAAAGGAAAAAACTAAGGAACCTGATTGAAAGTGCAAAGCTGTCAGGCTTTTCTCCCTGTCTGATGAGGAAGGCTCCATCTCGAGGGATCTTCAGAAGATAGTCTTCTGCTTCGGCTTGATTCAGGTTACTGTAAAACCACCTAAAGACGACAACACAAACATCTCCAGATGTTTCTACTAGTTTCCAGGACAAAAAAAGGTTATGTCATTTAAACTCATTGTGTGTATGAATGAGTGTTTTAAGATTTAATGTGAAATTCATGTTTTCTACTTACCCCATTTGGTGGTGAGACACAAAATTTAGCCGAGGCAGGGAACTCGTAAGACAAAAGTTGAATCCATCATACTCAATCAGATTTTGTCTATAATGCTCGATCAAGGCACACATACTTGGAAAACACTGCTTGTTTGTCAAGAAGAAGAACTTGTGACCATTTTCTGGGAAGCAGAAGATTCTGATGTGCTTAATTCTCCCACTCGTCCTACCGAGAGCATACAGTATATTATTATTTCAACATTTTCTATTTGCATTATTTCTCTTAAAATGATCAGTCTAAGAACATTTTAACAGTATACAGTGGGGAAAATAATTGTTTGATCCCCTGCTGATTTTGTAAGTTTGCCCAATTACAAAGAAATGAAGGGTCTATAAAATAAAACAAGCATAAGAGTAATGAAAGGATGTGTAAGTACCAGATGGAGATACTGTAGTTTTTGATGAACGTGTCACTCTCTCGCACCAGAAACGTTCCATCCTTTCCATCCCTCCCTTTACAGAAATCACTCAAGAGTTTTTCAGCGGTTCTTCTGCCCCCGGCCAGCTGTCCATGAAACCAAGTCTCCGACAGGTACAAGTCTGAACCGCCCTGAATGTTTCCAACAACAACAAAAATATAGTTAATGAGTAAACAATTTCTCAAAGTGGCTTGTTTTTTAACAGGAGTTGAACTGACTGTTTTTTACAAAGACAATGATTGTAATCTTCTTCCCTTACCTTAGTACTGTCTTCCTCCCACTTCTCTTCTGAATAGTACAGCTTATTATCCAAGATCACACAGTCATGCTTGTAAAACCTCTATACATTAGAAAATAAAATATATATTATGAATTAACTGACTATGAATAAGGCACAGCAAAAAAAGCAAATTACATTTAAATGAATTGAAAAAACCTTATCTATTGAATCCCAGATGCAAAGCTCGCCTTCCTTCTCCACTATACTGTTTTCTTTAGCATTTGCTCTCTGCGTTGACATGAAAATGTGAAAAACTGCCCCATAAAACCTCATTCAGTTCTTTTGACACTTTGTTTAAAACGGAAAATAAAAATACAGATGTTTCAAACATATGCACCTTCTCTCTGTAAATGTTTCCAATTTTCTTGAAGCTGTCTAATTTTCTTTTCACAGCCGCGTTTCCCTTTTTTTC
Organism: Chrosomus eos; assembly: GCA_036326025.1. Taxonomy (NCBI): domain Eukaryota; kingdom Metazoa; phylum Chordata; class Actinopteri; order Cypriniformes; family Leuciscidae; genus Chrosomus; species Chrosomus eos. Next base: position 32,847,147 of record CM070824.1, on the reverse strand, counting down.
CTCCAGCTGTTCAGAGCAAATAAGATCACATATGACATACTGTATGTTAAAAAAAACGAATGCGCATAATTGTGCATTCATTCAGTTAAATATATGCTAGAAAGAGGACAGACATTAAATGAGCTCCATTCTAATGTGTAATCAGTTTGATCTTTTTCTGTCACACCCACATACAACGACAATGTCCAACAGTGTTTACACAAAAATACTGTAAATCACCAAGGATTATTTAATTAAGTTTGCAAGTTCATCTACTGATTATCAGCTTTGAAAACCAAATCAGAGCTGGATGGATGTAGTTTAAACATTAGGTTAGGGTTAGGGTGGTTTTTACATGAATGAGATCATTTTGAGCTTTTGAGGAGGGTGTCATGTTTTGTGGATACCTTATCAGTGTGATCGCTCTCTTTTATTTTTTGGTGCTGTTGGAGAGAGAAAATAGATAATCATGCACTGTAACAATGATGAAACTGTGAATCATGTTACATTGGAAACTGAAGCAGTTTTTCCTTTTAAAGTTGGTTCAACCACATGAACTGACTAACCTTGATGATGATCTTGCCCTTCAGCTGGTTTGGTGAGGGTAGATGTTCTGCTTCTGGATCCAGTGGCTCGGTCAGGAGCTTGTCCTGGAAAACATCTCTTAACATCTGAGCCATCATTTTCTGTTGCTTGATATCACAGTGTTCTTCTATGGACAGCACCACAGGATACCTGCCAACGGGAATTAAAAAGTGTTGAATGTTACATGTACAATGCACAGTGATAATGTCATTGAATGTTTTTTGTTGTTGATGATGACTAACTCAGATGTTATGAAAGCATGATCATTGATGGCCTTCACCGCATCCTTAAATTTTATCTTGGAGGTTATGGTCCGACCATGGTAGATGACAGGTTCATCTGGACCATTATAGCAGTCCACTGCATTAAACACAAAAAAACACAATATTAAATTATAAAACAGATATAAGGAATATAAAACGATAATAATGTTAACCAGTTTTGGGGGTAACGCATTACAAGTAACATGCATTACGTAATCAAATAGTTGTGGGTAGCCATTGACTTCCATAGTATTTTTTCCGTCAAATGTTTGATTACCAACATTGTTTAGAATATCATTTTTTGTGTTCAACAGAAGAAAGAAACTCATACAGGTTTGGAACAAAATAAGGGTGATACACTAATTATAACTTTACAATATTAAAGTGTCCAAACAACTAAAAATCTTGGTACCACTAAAATATAATTATTCAACATTAATCCTTACATGCATATGAAGCAAAACTGGAATAAAAATATAAAGTTTAGTAGAAAATGTCTGAGAGACACACTGACACTCAATACAGCGGCAGCCCAGCCTCAGGCAGCGCACATACGCTTCTGTTGAGGACTCACTGCGCAGTTGATCTCCAGTCAAATATCTGTGAAAAAAGCAAAACACATAAAGTTCACAGGAAGTTTATCATGACGAGGAGGAGTTGAATGTGTGTCATGAGCATGAAGAACAGCAGCACTGACGTGTTGTGAGAAGAGTTGATCCAGTAGTGAGACAGAGGATTGTTCATGTCCAGTGGGCTAATCTCTGAGAACCTCTCATCCCAAATTGAGTTTTCTTTGGAGAAGAGAAAACTGAGGAACTAGAAAGACAGAAAGTAATTGCATGATTTGTTTAGGTGCATAAAAAGATTTATATTGGTATGAGGAAGTCAAAGTAAGCAGATCTCCTGTACATCTCCAACAGTAAACTTTGGGTTATTGGACTTCCTCATGGTGTCGTCGATGAAGATGGTCATCAACTCTTGTACCTTATTCAAATCTTTGGCCCAGTCCTCCTACAGACAGAGAAAAAAATTAGACTGGAGTAATGATGCTGAAAATTCAGCTTTGACATCACAAAATTAAAATACATTTTAAAATATATAAAATAGAAAACCGTTATTTTAAATTATAATATTTAATATTTCACAATATTCACATATCAAATAAATACAGCCTTGGTGAGCATACGTAACTTAATTCAAATACATTGAACAAATCTCACTGACCCCAACATTTTTCACAGTAGGATGGATAGATAAAAGATCATATACGTTAGTCTTACCATCTGTCTATATAAAAGAAAGTTTTGAAAATCATAGATGGGAAGTACAGAAGATTCGGGCCTATCAGTATTACTGCAGAGAAATACATAGAAAAAGTAAATATGGTTCTCATGGTACAATTAACTTGTTTATTTAAAGTTCAACAAGTAAAATTAAATTTATTATGACATGGCCCATTTAAAACACCAAACTAATCCACTCACCTCATTGTGAAAGCGGCAGGCCCCCTTTCAAACTCTTCTAGCAACTAATAAATGATTAAAATATTAATAATAATATAAATTAGCCTTGATGTTTTACAATTCACTTTACAATTTCATGTTTAAAACAAGTAAATGTTCCATTCAAAAATACAAATAACATGCATATACAATGGAACTGATACTCAATAAGAATTTAATAAAAATCAAAAAAGAAAAAGTAATTGTGCACTCACCATCTTCTGGTTTTCAAATACTAAAAGATTGTAGAATTTGTTAAACTGCTGAAAATCCATGACATAATCTTTTGCTCCAACCTCCTGAAAATGCAACATTCAGACATACAATCAATGTTACATGTGTTTTTAAGCAAAACATTTAAAAATTAAATCTACTTTTAGGTAGTAGATAAAATGTACATCTTGAGTTGCTTAAAATCATCTGCCGAATGCATTAACGTAAATGTAGAATTCAGTGATATGCTTTCTTTACCACAAATCTTTCCTCCAAAAAACATCCACCTGGCACAATGCAGTTCATTTGTGGCAAGAGAGACTTAAGCTCTTTCAGGGTGATGCTGTGGGAAAAAGAAACAGATGACTACAGTGAGACTGATTGATAAGCTACAATGAAACTGGGTGAGAAGCAGGTGAAAAGAAAGAGGAGAACCTATTTTTCTTTGTCTGATCAACCGAGTACATCTGCTTCCTCAGCCAACTACAGTAAGAGGAAAAACAGAGAATGAAACAAATACATAATTTGGGTTACGGTTCATAGATACACAAGGTACAATCTCGCTCTCTCTCTCTTGTGTGTGTGTGTGTGTGTGTGTGTGTGTGTGTGTGTGTGTGTGTGTGTGTGTGTGTGTGTGTGTGTGTGTGTGTGTGTGTGTGTGTGTGTGTGTGTGTGTGTGTGTGTGTGTGTGTGTGTGTGTGTGTGTGTGTGTGTGTGTGTGTGTGTGTGTGTGTGTGTGTGTGTGTGTGTGTGTGTGTGTGTGTACCTCTCTATAATCTCTGGTGTCTGAGCCACCTGTGTCTCCTGTCTGAGTAACTCCAGTCCTGTCAGCCATATTTCTGCATCCTCCACTGAATCAGCTGTGGAAGACAAATACCCAACAAAATATGAACATGAACATTTTTGTTAACATTCCCATTAAGGTATAAAAACGTTTTTAGTTATGCGAACATTCCATTAAAGACACCAAACATCATTAAAGACCAAATAACTTTGAACAAATATTTTATTAAAGGTTCTCTAACGCCCGTTTCACACATACTCCGTTTGCCGTGCAAAATTTAAATGCAAAAGAAAAGAATAGGCATGAGAGTCGGCTGTTTTTGTCAATTTTAAGTTTTAATTTAAAATGTTTACGATTTTAATATAAGTACATGCACATATTTGATCACTTTCTTAAGCAACTTAATATATAGAAGTAATGCATGGAATTATAGGCGTTTAGATTGTGTTTAAACGTGCATACGTCCATTCAAGTTTGTATATGTGTAGAAAGAGAATCGCAATGCTGAGAAAACGTTTTTTTAATAAAGATTGCTGCATAACTTCTGGATTTTAAATAAAAATAGTGAGTAGGCCTACATAGTGTGTTTGTGGTACAGCCGCGGATCAGTTACGCACTGCAAACGCAGCATGAAAAAGCACTATAGCGTGTGCTGCCTGCTCCTGTACCGTATACGCACCGCAACACGCGCCGCATACGCACTGCACACGGAGTATGTGTGAAACGGGCGTAAGCGATCCTGGGTGACGTCACTTCTTGTTGACGTTCGAACTATTCATAAGGCTTGTTTGAGATGAGCAAAATCTGCGCAGAATCGATCACCGGTGATCAACGCAAGATGCATGCCGGTTAGAAATGTGTCCGAGAGCGGTCCGCCTTGCTCTGATGTCATGCCGACGTATGTCAAAAAACTCTCGCGAGCGCAAGCCGCACGTGTCGGATTCTGCAGTCGCGCGCAGTTGCTCTCCACCGACTGCGCTGATCAAAAGCATGATGGGAAACGACTTGCTGACGACACAGCTTAATGCTCATTGGTTTAAACAACCGTGATGTATTGTTCTCTTTTAAAATGTTTGATTTTAAAACACGGATATCATGTTTTGTAGCTATATGTTATGATGTGTGAATATTCCCAAATCGGACAGTGCGATCTCTATGGGTTATGTCATTTTATTATAGGCCTATATAAAAAAAAAAACACATAGCCTACTATGTCTGTATTAAAGAAAAAATTATAAACACTTATTTGGAATGGAATTAAATAACAAGTACTTTGGGTGTCTTGTTCAATAGCCTATATTTATTTTCATATAAAAGCAGCAGAACTTAAATTACATCCAGTTTATTAGCAACAATGTGCATGAGCGTGAATCCCGTGAATCCCGCGATATCCGCCTTTGATCTCACAGGTGTCTGATCCACTGCGAGAAGAGAGATCTGTCCGTCTTGCCTGCACTTTTTTCACTCCTCCTCTCACTGCAGCCGCCTACTCTCGCCTACATTTCAGGCGAGGCGAGGCGCATCTCAAACGAGCCTATTGATTTCATGTGACGTCACACAGTGGAGCGGCCGCCATTTGTAGGACCGAATTGCAACATGCCGTCTATCTGCTGTGCTGTAAACTGTGATAATAGGGCATGACTGGGGCATTTAATACAACACTAAATCATAAATCATATATACCTATACAACAGTGTTGTGCCTGAACGTGTTCAATTAACGATAGTTCATGAACTCGTTCATATTTTGGGCGAACGTACTGAACGTACTGAATTACTGCCTGATGAACGCACGCTCGCTCAGTTTAACTTCGTTCAATAGGGTGCCAGATTTCTATATAGCCTTCCAGGCGAAAACCCGGCTAAAACCAAAACACACCGTAAACAGGCCTTAATATGTAGCTAAAAAAAAACACCCAATCTGGCAACACAGCCACAAGACGGTGCGGTGTGCGCGAGTCACGAGACGAGAGAACAGTTTCTGCACCACTGATCCAGAGTCAACAAGCACTTTGATCACTTGATTTCAAAAACACCACATTTCAGCGTGCTAGATCATCTCTTATTTTACCTTTATTTATTTGTATTGGTACATCCGTGCCGCGAGATGTTTCAAAAGTGGTGGGGACATGGATGGATTGTGGATGTAAATGTCAGCAAACGTAAAATTTGACAAGTTTTTACTAGACTTTAGTGGAGTCAGCAGTTCGTTTAACAGTAAATACGGATCTATACCTAAAGTATCTATTTTATTTAAATACTGTTGCTTTTAATCTGTGCTATTTAAGTGTGCAACATCTTTCCGATCAACAGGGAGAGATTATGCGATTTAACGCAAAGGTCCTACATGATGGCGGCCACAACAAAAAAGTCACGTGACTGAAACCCATGTCAAACAAAACGGAGGCTAGCTAGACCCTCCCTCCTCCTCATCCGCGCACTAACCCCTCAAACCCACCCCCAAACCATTCTTGTCGGTTATTGGCTGGAACAGTTTGTTATGTTTCTTAGAGCGGGGGCCTATACCATGAAGCCGGTTTAGGTGGCTAGCCAGCTATGTTTCAGCTTAGTTTCCGCCAACCCTGGGTTTTAGGTAGCTACTATGAAAGTAGCTCGGCTTTAATCGGTGTTCGTTGCCATGGTATCTTACGCTGCACGGCTAACCTGCTCCGGGGCAGGTTAAGTTCTGGATTCGAGATCTCAGACTGAAGTTTGACCAATCAGCTGTGAGCAAAGAAACATGTAGGTGACGTAACTAATTCCCAGTGTTTGTTGCAATTGCTTTACATTTTCTTTCAAATCTTGTGGACATCTCAGCAAAATTGTTAGACGAGCACATCGTAGAGAAAGAGTTTTTAGCTGGACAAAATCCCCTTGCCTTTCCTGATAGTTAGGCTACTTGTATCAAAGATACAGATTTTCTGCGGAAGGAATATCTTATCTTTGCGAACTTCTTGAGCCGCACATAAATAATTTAACACATCGAATTCATGCACTTACTGTACCATAAATGGTATTGCGTTGCGTTTTTTTGCAAGTGGTAGCCTACATACTTGCACGATCGGTGATGCACAGAATAAGGGGAAAACACGGTTTGTTGAACCATTCGCAAGGTGGTCCTCGCTCTGTGTTAGTTTAAAAATAGTTTAATAGTGTTCCCCAGACATTCCCCTCCCATGTCCATAAGAGAGGGTTTTTATAAAATTGCCGGTAATATTGATAGGGTGACATCACGTTTTTTTTTTTTTTCAAAAAGCAAATTTCACAAATGTACTATACAATACAGTACATGTTAAGCATTATTTTAAATCTTTTTTTTTTATTCGGTTAATCTTATGATAGGATTCCCTATAGAGTCATTGGAGCAATAGCCTGCACACATGTTGCAATCTCCACTTCTCTAGGAGAACATGAGGCAGATTATGTTAATAGAAAGTCCTTTCACAGCCTTAATGTTCAGGTAGAGATTATGTGAACATGTGAAATTATTATTTTCTGTGAGATGAATCTTTAAATTAATAGTAAAATTAACAGATACCAATCTACTTTCCGTGAGTATGTTGTGTCAGCGCTTTGAGGAAAGCTAGTTAAATTTGGTACAGTAAAACACTGTTAATTTGAATTGGGACAGCAAAACCTACACAATAACCCCCTATCATGACCCTCATGTGTCAGTAAAACCATAGTAAAAGTTAGAGATGATCTTTGGCATCCTAAAGGCACGTTTCAACTGTCTTCAGCGCTTAAGAGTCACCAGAGGCATCACAGATAGTGTCTGCATGTGCCATTCTGCACAATATAGCCACCATAGAAAGGAGCCAGAACCACCACAGAAAGCTTCTCCCCGATGAAACTGACACGAACACACTTGACCACCCAGCTGGTGCAAATGTAGTTGCAATCACCATACAATATTACACTTAATAAAAGCACATTGGAACTGCAGATAGGTCTCAAAATGTTTTATTGGTTATGTGGGATGGGGGGGGGGGGGGGCAATAGAAAGTTGCATTAATAAATATTCATGCTAAAGTGTTACTTGGTTAAATAAGTTCACATATTGAGATAAGTTTAATCTAGCTGTTGCATTTATTTTTTAAATGTGGAGCCTCCTCAGCTCACAGTCAGGCTCCTTTAGTGTACAGTCTAGCTCTATGGCTCCTTTAGTGTGCAGTCTAGCTCTATAGGCTCCTTTAGTGTGCAGTCTAGCTCTATAGGCTCCTTTAGTGTGCAGTCTAGCTCTATAGGCTCCTTTAGTGTACAGTCTAGCTCTATAGGCTCCTTTAGTGTGCAGTCTAGCTCTATAGGCTCCTTTAGTGTGCAGTCTAGCTCTATAGGCTCCTTTAGTGTGCAGTCTAGCTCCATAGGCTCCTTTAGTGTGCAGTCTAGCTCTATAGGCTCCTTTAGTGTATACAGTCTAGCTCTATGGCTCCTTTAGTGTGCAGTCTAGCTCTATAGGCTCCTTTTGTAAAGGGCCCTGACTGAGTCTGTTTCCACCTGAAACATAATTCCACCACAAACATGATCATTACAAGTTTTTGGGAGGCTAATCAACTCACAAAAAGTTCCTTGACAAACACCTGTAATATATGTCAAGGGTTTTAAATCCTTACCTTGTTCACATTTCTTTTGAAGCCTGTTCAGTTTCTGGGACAGGTTGTGAAAAATCCTACAATAAAATAGATGTGTAACTTGGGCCAGTCCCTGTTTTATGCCACACATTCAAATGTTTGCCTTAATAAAAAGCCCAGTGCATTCACCTCAGCAACTGTCCCAGAACACAGAGTGTCTTCATCATTTCCTCCTCCCTGATAAATAAAAGTAGGCCCATATGTTTCTGGTGTTCTGTTATCTTACTGACCTCTGTGTGGGAGACTGTGTGTGTGTGCTGGCTTCAACAGGGACACTGCATTTCCATGTACTGCAGAACATACAGTCAGCCATATTTAAAACTTAAAATATTAATGTATCGCACACGTACCCAGTGTTACTTGCTTAGAGGAGCCAGCACCGGGGGCAGATTGTACAGCACCTGTAATCCCATCCATAGTCGGCTGTCCCTTATTCCTATCAGAGCCAACTCAGTGTATTCTAGAGGAGTGGCCCTCCACTGGTTTTCTGAATTTCACTCTTTTTCGGTTTGCCTCAAACAAGTGTTAATAAAAAAAAAAAGTTTGTGTGTAAATACTTACTAGGCTACTTTGAATTCTATTTTTATATTTTGTCTTTATCATCTGCCAAGAACGTTTGGAATTGCATCTAAAAATCAATGAATATTGATCTTTATTAGTATATACATGCACATTTATATATATATTATAAAAATATAGGCTATATTTCACACACACATACATTTATATCCTATATACATCATTTTACATGAATAAAGAACGTATTTATTTAGCTTACATATTAACACAATCAGCAATCTTTCTCCAACAGTCTTCTCTTGCTTTGGCAGCAGAGACCATATTGTTTCGAGCTTGTAATACATATTTAAATTCATCGTAATTCTGAATGATTACTATCTCTTGCTTCTCCGCGGAAAGAAAGTATCGCTCTCGCTCTATCCATATCGAACGCGATTGGTTGTTCGGTGCTAACGTCACTTTGGTATGTGCACGCGCTCATGGAGTAATCATAGCTTAAGATCAAAGCCTGAGTTGACAGAGAAAGTTGATTCCAGTTAACTAGCAGAGCATTAATTTAGTTCGCTATTAAATAAGAGATCTAGCGCTAAAATGTTTTGTTTTTGAACTCAAGCTGCGCGCTGGTTGCCGCTGCTATCAGTGTCATGGATACAGTTTCTCTTGTGGCTCGCGCAGTCTTCACTCGGACACGCTCTTCAATCTATCGCAGTAACGGAGACTCTATTCGTTCGGTGAGATCACAATATAAAATGGACGCAAACGTGTCCCTGCTTGATAAAAACTGTAACCAATGATGAACATATTCGGTTTTTGATGAGACAGAAAAAAAAACTATACTGAGGGCGGATTAGAACCCGTAACCTCTGATATGCTTGGCAAATAATCTACCACTAGACCACTGAAGAACTCAAACAAAATCAGCGGATCGATGGATATATTTACGGGTTGCAAAGCTGATTTAATCATGGTAAAACAAAATTAATTTACAAATAGTTATATGTAGTTATAGTTAAAATATAAAAAATATATACTTAAGTTAATTATAATGTCAGGAATATATGTATAATGTAATATGTCAGGAATAAAAGGGCACAGTGGTAGCGTGCCTGTTGAATCTCAGCGGCTGAAATCGCGTTCCGAGGTTCCGAGGCAGGGTGGTGCGCTGACTAGAGGTGAGGGGGCACAGTGACCCAGGTGGCCGGGCCAGGCCCCCTGGGGCCCCTCGTGGCGCCGACCCTGTCGCAGTTTGAAAGTGGTGAGACGGTTGCAAAAAGCAAATCATGATTGTTACCCACGCTGTAACCTCAGGGTGCTCCATGGGGACCATTCCGGTAAGAGTAGCCTAACTTACTTGCTAACAAAGCTGTTTACCAGCATATTATGCTGTTTTTACACAGATGTTGGTGATGATAGTGTGCTGCTTTCCTCATCACGCTTTTTAGCTAGCTTAACCAGCGAGACTTCTGTGGTCAACCAAAATTACCAACTTAGTTATATTGTGCTGCACTGCTGCTGGTGAAAAATATGGATATGATGTTCCACCAGCTAGCCAACTAAAAACAATAATTTTGTAAAAATTTATTATTACTAGATAATTTCAATTTAATTATTACCTGATTGATCCTTAAGCCATGCAGGTCCAAGTGCACACGGTCGGTACAGTGAAACTGCGAGTGCGAATGGCTCATTAAATCAGTTATTGTAATTACCGTTATTACCAATTATCCATCCATATCCATGTGAGAATTGTGAGATAAAAAGTCGCAATTATCTTTTATTTTTTTTTTATTCCGTGGCGAAAACAAGCTTCCATATACTTCTGATTGCTTTGGGAAAAGCTGTCCATAAATGCTGGTCTAGGATCAGTTTTCTCCGTAATAAAAGAATATTGGCTAAACTCCGGTGTTTTGAGCGGTGTGTGGAAATCGTTATAATAAGCAGTTAGGCTATGTAAATAAGGCATTATTATCAGCTTTACTGATGAAGTAAAGCTGTGAAGTTGTATAACCGCTTTTTAAAGATAATAAAATATGCGCTCTTTGCGAGCTTTCTGCCATGCCAAATCCTGCATATAGCTAGTAAATGTTTTTAAAGGGGAAGCGCATATCCTCATGGTGTTGGTTCACCCTCCGCCTATGATCAGAAACTTAATATTTTGTGTTTTGGTGTTGTTTAAATATAGAATTTGGTCTATTTCAGTTATATTAGACTAAACAGGGGATGTTATTGTTTTTGTGCCTGTCTGTTTTAGATCATAAAAAGTGTGCCCCCCCCCCCCCCCCCCCCCCCCCCATTTCTATATGTTCTGGCGACGGCCCTGCCGTTATTTAAAATAGATTTTTATCTTTTAATATAGTTTACAATTTAATTCATTTCTGTGATACGAAACTGAATTTTCAGCATCATTACTCCAGTCAGAAATCATTCTAATATGCTGATTTGCTGCCCAATACACATTTCTTATTATTATGTTGAAACCCGTTGTGTTGCTTAATATGTTTGTGACTGAAAACAATATTTTTTAGGATTATTTAATGAATACAAAGTTCAAAAGAACAGCATATGTATTTATTTAACATTAGTTATAAATGTATTTACTGTCACTATTGATCAATTTTATGCATCCATGCTAAATAAGTATAGGCTACATTTAAAGAGTCCTATCCCTTTGCTGTGCACTTACAATGTGTGAGAAACATTTGCATACCCTTTAGACTCAGTGACTCTAAAAGAAACTCAGATCCATAGAAGATGGTGAAACACGTTTTGCTGTCCTGCTGAATCTTTTCTTCAGACTGCCGAAAGATCCTTCGAAATATATTCCTGCTCTCGTTAAATCGCTGGAAACCCTGGCGAACCTCCTTGAGCTCAAAAATGTCAACTGCAAATATACAAACACATAGTAAAATGCAATTATTCACGGAATTTTATCTTCAGTATAATTACTCGTGCTTACATAAGCTTGAAGATCACATGTGCTTGCACAGACAGGGCTTAGATTAATCCATAGATATAGATATATCAAGCATGCATTTTAGTCAGGACTAGGCCTTGTCTTTGAAACCAGGAGATAAGGTTTCTGAAAAATTAGGTCAGAATTAGAGCTTAAGTAGGAAATTAGACCACAGATTTTAGTAATTCTACAATAATAAAACTAGGCTACTATTTTAAAAAGCATTACTCAGTTTGATTCAATAATTTAGTTTAAACACTGCATTGCAAGCCTACGTTCAAGGAAGAAACTTACACACTGTGACTATCCTGTCGCGGGAGCGTATCAAGGCCACCTGCATGGTCTCCATCAGGACCTGGACAGTGAGTCTCTCCGCCCGCTGCTGATATACCATCATTTCAGTACCTGTCTGCAGATGCTCAATAATCCGACTTCTCTTGTCTTCTGTCAGCTTATCCCTCTGATTGCCGCCCATCATCACTGCATCATTTTTAAAACAAAATTATTTTATACTTATGAAAGCAATAATTGTGTTAAATGTTAGATTATTCATGTAATGCAGCCTATGTCCAGACCCACTTACCTTCCAGTTTCTGTTCATAAATCAAACTGAGAAATGACAAGATGACGTCAAGTGGTTATTGTCCAACCAGTTCTTGAAAGAAAAAAAAACACATCCTGTGGCATAAACCGCTTTCTAATTTCACATGAAAGAAGCAGTGCTTTTGCATCATTCTTTACATAGGCTCTTCAGCAACTACACTACAAAATAGTTGTTGTTTTATTAAATAATGTATATTATATATTTATGAAAACAGCATTAAAAGTTAGATTATTCATGTAATGTAGCCTATATTCAGTACCTTCCAGTTCAAGTGCACAAATCAAACTGAGAAATGACAAGAATACTTCTATTGGTCTTGAGAAAAATCACATCCTGTGACATAAACAGCTTTCTAATTTCCTATGATGAAAAGCAAATATTTCCAGAGGACATGAGAGAAAAGAAATACCCAAATCATCTTCAGTTACCTGTCAATTGATTTAAACGCAATATTAAGTAAATATCTGTTTTTATGAGACCACAGGCCTCCAAAACAATATTTTGAAAGCTCTCTTTTTAAGCAGAAATTTAAAATCATGTGAGATTTGTAAGTGGTTCAAACATTGCTTTAAAAGGAGTGGGGAGAAAAAAAAAGAATTGGTGAAAAGAAGTGGATTTTACTGGAAGGAGAGAGATTGTGAGAGATGTCTGATGTGCAATTTTCTCAAATAACAGTTGTCAAGTGTGGTTCAGTTTGTGCAAAACAGCATCAACACACCCTCTGTTACTGGCAAAGCAAGTTTAGACGTTAAATCATCAAAATCATCTTAGTCCATCATCTTATTTTTACTTGAAAACGCATCTTTTTCTGTTTTTTGCATTCAAGCGTTTAAAAAATGAAAACTCAGTTTTAAAATCTATCCGGATTAATGGTTGAAGGATCAATCCACACAAGGTTGAAGGATCAATGATTAGTGTTAGTGTCCATGTAACTAAGTGGCGGAAAACAAAGACAAAAAAACACGTGAAGAATGCAGTCCATGAAAACTAAACACACTGAACATACTGGTGACAATATCATGGGACTATTAGATTTAGAATAACTGTATAACCAGGATATCTTCAGAGTGTGATAAATGTTAGGCATGTAAAGAGAAATCAAAGGTTTAATATTTTGGACTGGAAAAAGAAATGTTAGTTCTTGATTAGTTTTTAAAATTCCCACTAAACACACAAAATATCCTTTATAGGACTTTAGGTTTCAAGGTCTTAAAATCACCACATTTGAAAATTTGTTTCGCTGCACCAGTAAATAAAGCGTGATATTTTAAGTTACAAAAACTTAAGTTATAATAATCTTTAACCTTATTTGTTATTAAAAGCTCCATTTAATATATATATATATATATATATATATATATATATACACTACCGTTCAAAAGTTTGGGGTCGGTAAGATTTGTAATGTTTTTAAAAGAAGTCTCTTCTGCTCACCAAGGCTGCATTTATTTGATTAAAAATACAAAACAAACCCAGTAATATTGTGCAATATTATTTCAATGTAAAACAGCTGTTCTCTGTGTGAATATATAGTAAAGTGTAATTTATTCCTGTGATCAAAGCTGAATTTTCAACATCATTGTCACATGATCCTTCAGAAATCACTATAATATGATTATTTGATGCTCAAGAAACATTTATGATTATTATCACAGTTAAAAACAGTATTGCTGCTTCATATTTTTGTGCAAACTGTGATTCATTATTTTTCAGGATTCTTTGAAAGTTCAAGAGAAAAGCATTTAATTAAAAAATAAATATTTTGCATTATTATAAATGTCTTTACTGTCATTTTTGATCAATTTAATGCGTCCTTTCTGAAGAAAAGTATTAATTTCTTTAAAAAAATAAATAAATCGTATTGACCCCAAACTTTTGAACGGTAGTGTATATATATATATGTAAAGATGTTAAAGAATCATCCATGTTAAAGTTTTATTACTTTTGATTTTCTTTCTTTGTTTCTACTCCTAAACTAGAATCATAGAATCACTCGAATTATTGATAAACCTTAAGTTCACAGCTCACTGGGGGTTTGTACAGCACTATATGGTAATATATTACAAATAAATTTAAACTGAAGCAAATTTGCCCAGCAAGTACAGTCACAGTAGCTCACTTCTAGCCAAAATAACTTTGAAATGTGTTACAAAAATAACTTGCGAGAAGTTTGATATTACATCATGTAAGTGAAATCAACAGTGATTACAAAGTGTTTCATTTCTTTGACATGCTCTATGTGCTTCTATTCTTGGGTTATTATGGTTAGACACATATTACATTCTCACTGCCCAAATTTTGTCTTGTTTTAGCCTAGACATCAGGGCTGTGTTTGGACAGCTGTCTTTTAAACGCAAAATTGCTTGCTGGGTTTTTTTATTTTTATCTTGATCAATCTCATTCCTCCGCAAACAAACACTATTTTCAATACTAATGTTCTCGTTGCACTATTCAGCCTCAACGGGAGAATGCAAAGCTGTCTAAATTGCTTAATGTAAATGTCGGTCAAACTGTTTGCCCAGTTGCAAAAATAAATGCTTGCGTTAAAGATTATGAAATGAAGTTAGATATATGCCAAGAACTGTGTTATAAGTTAAGTCACCATCTGAAGTAGCAGACAGCAGCATGTTAAATGTTAAGCAATGTTAAGCAATGTTAAAATCGACAAGGTTGAGCAGGCTTTCAAATTAGACATTTTTAACTGATGTCTGTATGGGGTAGGACTTTTACTATACCAGTTTTATTAATACATGGCTCTATGGAATAAGAATACGTTTTTATTTCCTATACTGATGCTGTTCATGTAGATAATTACCTCAGGGGACTCCTGGGTTTTCACATTATTGTAATATTATTATGGTCTTGTTGATAGGCCGAAAATTTTGTACATTGTACAATTAATACAGTTTTTAAAAAATCAAAACAATGTCATGTGCACGTATTTATTTATTTGATGAGTAGCCGTGTAATAACTGGGATAATGCGGTCATTGCAGCTACAAAAACATATTTATAGACCTTATGCGCCAGAGAAACCTTTCAGCCATCTTTAGAATTTAGTGTCTGAATTTCCATTTAAAAGTAATTAGCTGGTGTATTGGATTTATTTATTGTAGAGTTACCGAAAGTTATCATGAGCATTGTAATGTTGATGATGTAACAAATGTCAGCAGACTGGGAAGATTTTAAAATGAGCAGGTCATTCATAAGTCCGTAAGATCTTACCTTCATGGTGTGGAAATATAAACACAATGAGCGCAGTGCTGAAAAGGGGCGGGGCTACGTAAGGTCTATATTTCAATAACAAATATTGCACTGTACATTATATCCCTTAAGGCCAATTCACACTGTACCGGCAGACAGCGACCAACGGCAACTGACACTTCAGATCAGTGTTTCCCCTGTCGGCGTTTGTTTTCACAGATTGAACGTTCAATCCTAGTTTGTCAGGTTGTGGAATGTCTGAGAAGTGGCATAGGCCTACTGTAATCTGGTCATGTGATTGTCCGTGTTGGTCAGTGTCAGTCAGTGCAGAGAGAATACGCCTCTAAATATCCAACCAAATGATAAAACTTTATCAATATCCATATTAAAAACCAGAAAGAAACCAAATAAATAACATGTCTTGTTATTTAATTTTTTAAGACAATAAGGAGAGTTTAATACAGCTTCAAATGAAATGTTACAAACCGATAGGTCGTAGATTAACAGTTTCACATTTACCACACACACACACACAGACACACACAAAATCCTTCATGCAGTTTTTATGCCCACAATTTAAAGAGTTTTACAGCTTCTAAGTTTCGGTCAAACACCTTCTCATTTACAGATGAGTATTGCTCAAATTCACTTTTTGGTTTATTCCAGTGTGACCTTAAAAGTGAGATGGCTGCAACTTCCTGTCTTTGCAGCCTGTTTAGGGAACCAGTAGTAATAGAGCAGCAGAATGGAGAGGAAGAGACCCTTAAGAACATTAGAACCAGGCCGGAAGGGAACTAGACTTCTTGTTTTCCTCATGAGTAGAACTTGCTGTTGTTTATTTTTTGCTGTGGTTTATTTACCCTGTATGGACAAAGACAGACAGATATGAATATCCTCCTCACAGAGGGTGTGATGTGTCTTTAAATTCACTCGCGCAATTTCGTACACTCACTTTTTTTCCAAGTAAGTGAACTCCTGCGAGACGTCCTCGCGGCGATTAGGAGTCGCGGCACGCTGCAGGTTGGAGTGAGTGTCATAGAGGCAGAACTCATTGTTAAACTCCGCCTGCTTCTTTTGCAACTGTTTCGAGGAGGAGTAGAGTTCTTCCTGTGCTTTCTGAAGAAACAAGTCAGACAGGGGATTTCCATTAAAGTATTCTCATTAAAGCAAAATTAGGTATTCTATAATTGTGACCCTGGACCACAAAAGCAGTCACAAGTAGCACGGGTATATTTGTGGCAATGGCCAACGATACATTGTATGGGTCAAAATGATCGATTTTTCTTTTATGCCAAAAATCATTAGGATATTAAGTAAAGATCATGTTCCATGAAGATATTTTGTAAATTTCCTATTGTAAATATATAAAAGAAATATTTTTGTGAATGCTGCAAATTCGCGAACATAAATGGCAACTTTAAAGGCGATTTTGTTTTGCAGATTTTCAAATAGTTGTATCTCGGCCAAACGTTGTCATATCCTAACAGACCATACATCAATGGAACACTTATTCATTCAAAAAATTGCCCCATGTGACTGGTTTTGTGGTCCAGGGCCACAATTATATCATCAACAAAAGTACCTATTTCTTTTATAAAAATGTACTTACCTCCACCAGCTGAATATCAACATACACCAATAGAGTTGCCAGCTCCAGGTTTTCACTAAATCCATTCTTTAAAGGGACTGATCTGTACCCTGTGAAAGCATCAAGCTCAGTTTTTGTACTCAAACTTAAATCTGCATTCATTTGCACAATGTTTCACAAAAACTCTAATTTGGCAATGTTGCTGACACACTTACCAGAGCGAACACCTTTCACAGGGAACGTAGCCTGGGCCAGGAAATTGGGGTCAGAGAACATGTCCTCCTCAAAGACCACAAAGCGTAGAAAAGTGAGGTCTGGGTCATACACGTTGAAAGTAAATGCCTCTGAAGCCTGAAAGTTCGGCCCGAGCCATAAAGGGTTCAATCCATTGTCATCTGTGGACATATTTCATTATTTTAAATCTCTATAGATAAAACAAATACTTCTGGCAGTCCACAAATAATAATAAAAATATAGAATAATAATGGTGGTTGAGGAGATTCTCCCTTCCATATGTGAAGCGATTTGAGTACCCAGAAAAGCGCTATATAAATGTAATAGAAATGTAATGTATTTCTATAAGAACAGCAACATTGACCTGGATTACCTTTCTCCTTCTACTTCATCATAGGTGTTTTCTGATATCAGAACCTCAAATTTGAAAACAAATAAATGCGGTGATTAGCTCTTGTTTTTTCCAGCTACGTCTTCTCTCTAAGGTCAAATCCTCTCTCTCTGAGAAAACATTAGAGATTGCTATCCATGCGCTCATTACATCGCGTTTGGATTATTGCAACTCTCTCTACTATGGCATGCCAAAATATTCTATTGCTCGTCTCTGCAGCAAAATTCCACAGAAGAAAACGTAAATTTGATCATGTTTCTCCTATCTTAAAATCACTGCATTGGCTACCTGTGCATTTTAGAATTGAGTTTCAAATTCTTCTCTTTGTTTTTAAATCCTTAAATAATCTGGCACCGAGCTATTTGTCTGAGCTACTCGGTCAACACAACCCCACACCAAACCTGAGGTCTGGCGATAAGAGACTTTTGTCTGTCCCCAGATCACGGTTAAAACATAGAGGAGATAGAGCCTTTGCTACTGCTGTGGAACAGCCTTCCGGTTTACATCAGATCGGCCAGTCTTTAACTGTTTTTAAATCTTCTCTTAAAACCTACTTATTTTCTTTAGCTTTTAACTCATTGTGAGTTTGTCTTGAATGTGTGGTTGTTGTTGTCTTTTTATCTTGTGTTATGTTCAGCACTTTGGTCAGCCATGTTTTCTGTTTTTAAATGTGAAAACGGCTTCTTACGGCAAACGGTAGTCTTGACTTTGTTGTCTTCTGTTTGGCCACACAGTTCAATCTCCACAAAGGGACTGGCAATGCTTCGCCCTGGTTTAGGAAGATGTCGTGCTCCTATCACCTGAGCATAAAAAAAAAACAAGAATCTTTTATTAAAATGAAACCGTTCTTGTTCAGTTCTCGGACTTGGACTAAATTAATTTGATTCTGTTTGAATGAAGATCATGTCTTACCCTAATGGTAATAGTAGATCTGATATTCTTCTTCTCCTGATGCGGGTCATAAGAGTCTCTGCGCATCATCTCAGGTTGCAGCACATATCCTGTGCCTCCATTCAGACTGAAGAGAGCGCTGTTCAGTTGAATGTACTTATCTGAGGAGAGAAGCAAACGCTGTTTTATATACTGAATATATGCTATGCTCTATTTATTGAATGACTAAAAAAAGGTTGTATTTTCTCTGTAAATGTGTTCTTGTGCTTACACTCACAGTTTGAGCCCATTTTGTTTCCTTTATTTCACATTTTCATCTTTAAACAATAGGTAACACTTTACATTAAGATTTATATGTTTAGCACCAACAATGAACAAAATTACTTCAGCATTTATTAATCTTAGTCAATTGTAATTGCAACATTTACTAATACATTTTTAAAATCCAAACTGTGTTTGTTAACATTTGTAAACTAACATGAACAATGAACAATTTGATTTTTACTAGCATTAACAAAGATGAATTGCTCATTGTTAGTTCATATTAACTAATGTAAAGTGTTTCCAAATAATTGTTTAGAATAATTGCACCATTCGTACAACATTATTTTGCATGTTCCCTGCTTCCGTCGAATACTCTACCCATTTATGCAAACATTTATTTAATCTTTAACTAGGATAAAACCTTCAATAAAACCTTTCATTGTGTAATTTCCTCTCTTCCTTGTTTACTATTTTACACAAGAGGTCAAGGGTTGGTTGATTTGTGTGGTGTGGTTTTCTTGCCCCTGCTGGTAGATGGCATTAACTACAGCATTATGCTGCCAAAAAGCATTGACAAACGAATGCATTTAATGTGATAGGCTCAAAAAGTTCTTTATGCCCATGAGCAAAAATGGCCGGTCACAGGTCGTACACTTGTTTTCTCCATGTATTACAGACCTGATCAACTTCACACTTCATCTTACCAGCAGTTTGAAAGTTGAGTGCCACCATGTGACAGCCGCACATCCATAGAGGATACGGATCATAGTTGGAAGAATCCACCCTCTGGCCCTTGGGGTAGATGCGGCTCAGCGACTTCCGGTTATACAACATAAATTGAGTCGACTTGTTTCGGGAAGGAACCTTATTTTCTACAAAGGAGCGAACCTCTTTGTAGGTATAATTATCTGAAAGGGAAAGGTAATCGCATTGTTAATACACAGTTAAAAAGAAGTCTGGGTAACGCTTCCTTTTACAGTACAGTACTTACAGTGTACTTACAGTGTACTTACCTAGAAAGTACTGGCTAATATAAGGTAAGTACATGGAACAGGGGTAGGTTTAGGGGTAGGTTCAGGGTTAGTACTAGTTATTACCAGTAATTGTAGTTACTAAAATAAGTACATAGTATTTACATGGGTAACTGGACTGTAAAAGGAAGCGTTACCGAAGTCTGTACGCTGACCAAAGCTGCATTTGTCTAATCAGTAAAACAGTAATATTGTATGATCGTTCATAAATCAATATAATATGCTGATTTGGTGCTCAAGAAACATTTCTCATTATTATCAATGTTAAAAACAGTTGTGCTGCTCAATATTTTTGTGGAAACAGTGAAACATTTTTTTGATAGATAGAAAGCAAAAAAAAAACAGCATTTATCTGAAATAAACTTTTGTAACATAATAAATGCCTTCACTGCCACTTTTAAATATTTAATGAATACTTCCTGAATAAAAAGTTAATTTCATAAAAAAAAAACATTTGAATGGTAGTGCATATATATTCATATTTGTGTAAATATATGTAAATGCATATTGATTTAATTATCTGTACCAAAGCGGTCCTTGTCTTTACTGCGAGGCTGGCAGTAAACAACCAGTTCAGACATCTCGCTGGCCACCTCTTCTTTGCTCTCGACCTCCCTCTGTTTTATTTTCTGCAATGGGAAATTATTGTAAACATTCATAAAACCTAGCCCAACATTATACTTGAAATACTTTACTAGACACTTAGAATGCTTTAGATGAAATGTTCTCTCTAGGGCTACACACTGGCTTCAAACAGACAATCCTATATTTATAGAATGAGTGACTCAAAACCTTGTGACAGCTTCCCCGTGTGACAACTAGCCCCGGTTCGCCCTATTTAGTACACGTATTAAGATCTAAACGTGAGTCTAAACGAGTGAGACAGACCTCGAACTCTCGGTTTTCTTCTCTTTGTGTGATGTCCCAGGCCACCTGATACCACTCGTACAGCTCCTCAGTGGTCTCGGTGGCCAAATCAAATGGCATCATGTTCTCTTTATTTTCCTTATCCTGCAACGTCACCACCACAGGTTTGCCATGTTTGGCTGAGCGAACTGAAAAGAAGAAATGAGTGCAAAATAAGTCTGAGCATAGCAAAGCCACGTGCTGTACAGGTGTTAAACGGCCCTGAAGAAAAATCATCTTACCAACAGTACACTTTGAGATGTCCACTACACCTTTACATAAGTCACCTAATGGATTTTCCTCTTCAGGCTGAAAGAGAACATCTAATGTTGATGTTCAGAGTATTGGATGTAGATGTTCTCTATGTGTGCATGCAAATAAGCATGCAAAATACTATACTAACTAGCCCAAAAGGACATTTCTGTTTAGATTAAATATCCACATTTTTAATATGCTTTACCTGGTAATTGGCATCAGATGCATTGGCCACTTCTTCTACATAATTTGAAGGGAAAAAGTGCTGCAGTTTCCCACCAAAGTCTCCTTTCCACCTGTAGGCATCAGCAGATAAACAGGGAAATTAGATGTCGGTGAACTTATCAAAGTGTAAGCAATTCAAATCACCCTGTGGTTTTTGAAACACCTGATTGAGTCACAAGAGAGTGATATGATAATATTTTTCTGCCAATAATGCATCTATGTGCCACAAACCTACACTAAAATAAAAGTAGCATGGGTTTTTGGAAAGTTTACTATGGTAATACCAGCTATGTTTTATGGACATGAGTAAATGGTAAAATATTAGTATTCTTTGATGTACACTTCAATTCAAAAGGTTGGGGTCGGAAAGATTTTTTAAAAGAATGTAAGGCCTGGGACACACTGGCTGCGTGGCGTGAGCGCCTCAGATGCGTGGCGTGTCCGTTTTTATTTCGGCTCCCATGTTAACAGGTTAGTGCTTGCACACTGCCTGCGTGACACGTGCAAAACGCGTGCATGCTAGAAATAGAACCGACGCCTATTTTTCACGTGACGCGTGTTGGAAGCGTTTCCAGGCAAAATAGAATAGGAAAAGATGTTTATGTCATTTTGACACGAATACATATTATACAATAAATGACTTTTTTATGTTTGCAAGTCTATAGGTTTTGACAAAATGCAGATATAATAAAAAAAAAAAAATTATCGATTTTCAAAAATTGCACCTGTCAATACAGAACGATTTTTTGCCGTTTTGCCGACATTGTCTTTGCTGTATCAGTAGGCTATATATTTGTGTTTATATAAAACACATAAACGGCGCCTATGTCCCGAGATAGCCCTCCTTGTACGTCACCTAGCACCACCAGTGGCGCGTCAGACACGTTTCTGGTGTGCAAAGACAGAAAACGCCACGCAACAGAAACGCCACGCTCACGTCACGCAGCCAGTGTGTCTCCGGCCTAACACTTTCGTTTAACAAAGATGCATTAAATAAAGTTGATGAATAGTGACAGTAAAGACATTTATAATGTTACAAAAAAATCTATTTCAAATAAATACTGTTCATTTAAACTTGATATTAATAAATTGTTTTCATTCATTTATCAGCATATTAGAATGATTTCTGAAGGATCATGTGACACTGAAGACTGAAGTAATGATGCTGAAAATTCAACTATGCCATCATGGGAATAAATGACATTTTAACATGTTAAAACAGAAAACAATATTATTGTTTCTACCATACTTTTGATCAATAAAGGCAGTCTTGGGTTGAGCATTAGAGACGTCTTAAAAATCTTAAAAACACATCTTACCGACCCCAAACTTTCGAACGTACCTTGGAGCATTGTGTAAATGCTGTAGTACATGTATGTGGTAATCATTTAATACCATGGTATTTATCAAATGTTCATGGTTTTTATTATTTGATACCTTCACTGCATCTGCCACAGCTTTTTTGCAATGCTAAATAGAGCATTTATTGCTTTTATCGACATAATATACAAATAATCTCACCATCCATTTGCCTCCTTAGTCACATTATGGATCAAAGAGCCCTTGTAAAAGGAGAGTTCATCCGACCGCATGGCCCTGTAGTCATAGAGGGCCTTCACTGTGCTCTGGGGCTGCAACGCAACAAAAATAAGTTCAATCTTGCTATACAGATCTGCAAATGCACTGAGGTAACACACAACTCATCAGTGGTTTAAAGAGTGTGAAGGCTAAACATAAATTCTCTTTAAATGGAATTTGTGAATTACATCGAACTAGAAACATTTATGGCTAAACATGACATCGCTGTTTTAGCCAGGCTGCATTTCCTCTTTCGAGACGATCTGTTTCCTATGTGAAAGAAAGAGATAGCCAGCACCACCACTTCCTCCTCAGCCCACAAGAGATGACCTCTTGTGCATACTAACATGCAGGAGCTGTGTTTGCTTTTCAAAGGGCTTACCAGAGATGGCTCGATCTCGTTGGCCTCCACATACTGTTTAGAATCATAAAGTGAAGCACTTTTGGTTATCTGAAAAGAAAAACAAAAAGCATTTCTTAGAATTTTTTACACTTAAGCCAAGCAAAATCTATAATCTACACATTTTATATAATATGTCTGATTAGTCTGTGTTCGCAACTGATTTTGCTTCAGCACCCGTATTGGAAAGCAAGTGGTGACTCAAAAGTTTATTGAAACATTTTTATTCTAAATAAACTAAATATTTAAATAAATGATTGAAATGTATTAATTGGTATATATATATACCAATTAATAGATTTATATCATCTATACACACACACACACATAATGGAAGCTTGTTTCTACAATGGAATAAAAACTAAAAAAGGTAATTTGATTTTTTTTATCTCACAATTCTTCCTTTTTTTCTCATGATATAAAGTCGCAATTGCAAATTATTATGTCAGAATTGCGCGATATAAAGTTGCAATTGTTGCAATTCTTACAGAAAAGAAAATAGGATAATAGGATAGTAGGATAATAGTCATAGGATAATAGGATAGGATAGGATAAACTTTATTTGTCCCCGAAGGGAAATTTGTCTTGGGCAAAGTGCTACAGTTTATAACAGTTTATATCTCCAAATTCTGACAATATAACACGCAATTGCGAGTTTATATCACCCAACTTTATAACTCGACTTTATAGCATTATTATTATTATGCATTCTTATTGTGAGATAAAAAGTCACAATTATCTTTACAAAAAATTATTCCATGGCGGAAACAAGCTTCCATAATATTATATATTATGTTATTAATGAACATGATTGTCACAAGGTCACATTAAATTGATCAAAAGTAACAGTAAAGACATTTTTAATTTAAAAAAAAATCTCTTTCAAATTCTGAAAAACAATTATCACGGTTTCCACAAAAATATCTGTTTTCAATAATGATTAGAAATTTTAAACTGTAAAGGATATTTCGCTATATAAGAGGTCGTTTTTCAGGTTTTTCGTTTTCGATGAATGTGTGTGTGTGTGTGTGTGTGTGTGTGTGTGTGTGTGTGTGTGTGTGTGTGGTGTGTGTGTGTGTGTGTGTGTGGTGTGTGTGTGTGTGTGTGTGTGTGTGTGTGTGTGTGTGTGTGTGTGTGGTCGGGGGGGGCGGCAGGTTGGCTGCAAGTATAACACCAGCCACGGGAAGAGGGGAAAAACATTAGAATATCCTCAAGAAGTGAAAAAAGAGACATGTTTTAGTTTATATGTCTCGAACACATTTACACAAAATAATGACACCTTAGTGCATATTATACTTGTTTAACTAAATCAGAACATTTGGTCTGAACTTTGATTGGAAAAAGGAGAAGAGACCAAAAGAGCTACTACAGATGAAAGGATGCAAGTGTAACATGCAAACTGTGGCTGTAGCAAAGGAAGAGGTGCACATGCCCTTGTTCACTTTGAAGAGTGCAGACAATGCATTTAAAGAAAAACTGTTGTACAATCAATGCACAGTGTTCACTACAGTCCGCAGTATGGGGCTGTATAAAAAGTGGATCACACTTTATTTTACAGTGTCCTCGTTACAAGTTACATAAATTCTGCATAATTACATGCAACTAATCCTAAACCAAACCTTTACTACATAAAGACAATGTAGTTAAATATTATATTTACACTGTAACACACTCATCTTAAAATAAAGTAACCAAAAAATATTTTCTATTCCAAAAGAAACAATATTTTTTCTTACCGAACTGAAGCGCTCAACTAGTTCCGGTGTGACTGGGTAGCGGAGTTTGATCTTCCGATACAACGGTTTCTTTCGGAAATAGTCGACCAATTCCTCCAGGCTCTCAAACTCACTAGAGGTGCCCAGCACGTACATAGATCCATCTTTGTGTATCCGGCAGTGCTTCACCATCCCTTCACCTCTGTTTCAGCAAATAAAACCCTTTTTTTTAATATGAATTACAATAATTATTTAACTAAATAATATAAACAACACCAACAACAACAACATGCTTCTCTGCCCCAGTTTTTAGGCTATGAATTGGATGAATTGAGCTTCTGGAATGCGTTGATTTTTTTTTTTAGTTTAATTTAGAATTCCAATTTAGATTTAGCAATATTTCCGTACAAATTCTGCATCCACAAATCTCAGATTAAAACCACACATAAGAACATTTCATATCCAACATAAATTCACTGGTCATTATTATGCAGTGACAATTATATTTTTTATTTAACCTAAAAACTGTTTAAATAAATCTCCCAAATGTTAATGTTCATTTTCAGCACGTAGTGAGCCTACGTTCTGACTTACAACCCAGAAGCGCTGCGCTGTTACAATAGCTTAGGAGAATGGTGAGAGGGTGAGTAATTACTGACAGAATTTTCATTTTGGGTGATCTAACCCTTTAATAATGACAGCAGGTAAATTTCGATGCTGTCACTTTAAGACAAAATCACTATGTTTACTTGCAAAGACATGGTCAAGTCTTTGACACATAAGCATGTGTATTTAACCGTTCAAGCTCATTTAGTTGGCAAAAAGCACTCAGTTCAGTTCCCGTGCTTTACAGTCTCTCTGACAGCATGCGCATATAGCAAAATGAGCTGTCTTTATTTATTTATTTATTTATTTCGATCTCCATTAGCTGCACACGATCAGCTACTCTTCCTGGAGTCGATACAATCCAACATGCTGCTTACAAGACTTTTACAGCAATATTCAATGCATTACATTTTGCAAAACAAAACACTAATGCAATTAAAATTAAAAACACTACAACTAACACATACCTACATACAAATCCAAACACACACCCATATACACAAGACCTAGTTTAGTCATAATTCTAAGATTTGAAATAATCTTTTGTTACAAAAATACAATTTGGCCATGA
Organism: Chrosomus eos; assembly: GCA_036326025.1. NCBI lineage: Eukaryota > Metazoa > Chordata > Actinopteri > Cypriniformes > Leuciscidae > Chrosomus > Chrosomus eos. The sequence goes on along the minus strand of CM070824.1, from coordinate 32,821,257 downwards.
TACTGTAAGCAAGAATTTTAGTGGATTAACAATTTAACATTCGCAATACATTTTAATTTATGATCAAATGCTTTTTAAAAGGACTTTAAACTGATGTTTACTGTGTGTATTAACATTGTCTCTGGGCAAAGTATTCCAACCAGACATTGGTCTATACAACATAGTTATCTTTCCATCATTTGTTTTTACTTTGGGTAGTATAAACCTGCCATCTGTAGCATGTCTAGTGGCATAATGATGCTCATCATAACTAAAATATAACCTACAATAAAGTACTTTTGGTAATTTAGTTGAAATAATGTTCCTTGTTAAATTTAGCAAGGAAACTGTAAATCTTTCTTTTACCTTTAACCAGGACAGTGTGTTATGCATCCAGTTCACATTAGTTCCGAATGGACACTGAAGTTCACATCGCGCTGCTCTATTTTGGACCATTTGTAAATCTGTTATATGTGTCACAGCAGCACATGACCAAACCTCTGAGCAATAGTCCAACTGTGACAAAACAAGTGATCTCATAACATCTGCCCTAATGTAAAAAGGCAGTATGTGAGAACACCTTCTCACCATAAAAAGACCATTGCACATTCTGCGCACAACTATACTGATATGCTTGGACCATGATAAGTGGTTGTCGACTTCGATACCCAGAAGCCTCGTCTGTAGTACCTGCTCAACATACATATCTTTAATAACTAGATTCGATTTGGGTTTGGCGACAGCGATTTATTAAATGATTAGTAGTTTAAATAATGTATTTAAATCAATAACTGAAATCTATTAATTGATTTAATAAAATGACATTCATTTATATACAGTATACATACTGTACATACAGCATGTATAAATACAAATGTCTCCACATGATGGGATGTGAATGGATTGACAACTTAAGTCTTTCAGTGTAATACTAGGGGTTACGTGTTTAAGTAAAAAAACTTAAAAAGCAATGTTACGAAGCGATGGAAAACAGAGCAGCACCTGAAGGTGATGGCGTAAGAGTCTGAATCTTCTCTCTGTCTGATGAGGAAGGCTCCATCTCGAGGAATCCTCATGAGATAGTCCTCCGCCTCACCTCGACTCAAGTTACTGTAAAACCACCTGAAGACAAAAAAAACACAGCTTCACATCTACAGTGTGCCTGCATTTTGTAGTAAGCGTTAGGAGAAGCAGCAAGCCTGACCACGTGCTTTTCTACAGCCCTGCTGGCCAGGATGTGGTAAAAACCATGAAGTTGTTTGTGCACATCAAGTATCAACTAACCCTTCACGCAGGTGCTGGTCTGGTCGAGGCACAAGTTCGGTGAGGCGCAGGTAGAAATCTTGACAGCGGAGCAGGTTTTCCCTGTAATACTGTATGAGCGCATACACACTGGGGAAATGCAGGTTTTCTGTGAGGAAATAAACAGTGTGACCTCCTTCTATGCAGGAACGGATTCGACAATGCTGAACTCGTCCACTGCGCCTGCAAAGACCACACAGTGAATTTATTTAGCAAAATGTATATTTCTGTATAATTGTGACCTAAGAAAAAAAGTAATTATTATAAAATAATATGGGTCATTCTTGTTATGCAGCACCATATGAATGCATTGTAATGGAAGTATTTCTATAAAAGGGTATTTCTTTCAGAAATATACTTCGGTCAACATCAGGCACATCAATGTATTATGAATCATTTACACAATGTAAACGAAAACTAAACTAACAGGATAAACAAAGTGCTAAAGTTAGCCATTGGTCAGTGAGACATTGAGAGTAACTTCCTGGAGGATGATGTCATTATGAAAAACGTTATGCCATTAGAACATGCTCAAACTGATTCATTGTGTTTGTATTGTATTGATTACAATTGATATTGTATTTGTATTGTAGTTTGAGTACAATATCAATACAAAGATAAATGACTGTAATACATGACATTTAAATTAGCATAAATTATTAAATTGAGAATTAGCTAACAAGAAGGTGTCAACTTAAAATTAAAAGGATAGTTCACCCAAAACTGTAAATTCTGTCATACAGTAATTTACTCACCCACCCTCAAGTTGTTACAAACCTGTATGAATTTCTTTCTTCTGCTGAACACAAAATAAGATATTTTGAAGAAGGTCGGTAACCCAAACAGTTGATTGGCCCCATTGACTTCCATAGTATGTAGGACAAGAAAGTCAATGTGGTCCATCAATTATCGAGATTCTGGTTATCGACATTCTTCAAAATATCTTCTTTTGTGTTCACTGTTCACCAGAAGAAAGAAATGATGGGCAAGTAAATGATGACAGAATTTTCATTTTTGGATGAACTATCCCTTTAATCGACATTTTTATCCATGTTTGAAATGTTGATATTATCATACTGATTTCTGTAAATGTATCAAAGGATGGAATAATTTGTTTTAAAAACAAAAAATCATTGACATCATCAAATATATTGCTATAATTGAATGATGTTTGTGTTGTTGTTTTGCCCCACCAATATTGTCACTTCCTGTGTGATAATGTCAGGATAATGCCACATAGGCAAACTAAAGTAGCAAAATATGGAATAAAAAAAAAAATCTTTCCTCCCTCTTTGAGGAGTATAAGAAAAGGCCTACATTACCAGAATGAGAGGGTGCAATCATTGACGAAGGTGTCGCTCTCCCGCACCAAAAACGTTCCGTCAACTCCACCCGAATCTGCACAATATTCTTGCAGCAGTCTCTCGGCAGTCTGTCTGCCCTCTGACATCCGCCCGTGAAACCAGGGCTCTGACTGATGAAGCTCTGTACCTCCCTGGGACGATTGAGGAGAGGTTATACATTGGAATTACATGGTTTACTTCCTTAACTTGTGGCATTTTAAAGTGAATCTCATTCTGTAATTGAGCCTCAGTGATTTACCTTTCCAACATCGTCCTCTAGTTCATTCTCCTCAGCATAATACAATGTCTTGTTCTCGATCACACAGTAGTGCTTGTACCATTTCTGCACACGGACACAGTCACACAGAAATTACACTCATAATCAATTAAGGCAACTGAAATAAGATGAAACAACCACACAACCCATGATGATGTTAACTGGATTTGGGCACCTCGTCTATTGGATCCCAGATGAAGAGCTCTCCCTGCTTATCTCCTTTTCGTAGATCCTTTTTGCCAAAAGTTCCATCAAGATTCAGTTTCTTGTGCTGTATGAAAAAGTTAGTAGCAAAACATTGATTGTGTGGCTTGGTACTGCATTGTAACCTGAAAGGATGCAGGATTTTACCTTGAGGATGATCTTGCCCTTCAGTTGGGTTGGTGATGGCAGTTGTTCTGCTTCTGGTTCCAGTGGCTCCATCAGAAGCTTGTCCTGGAAAACATCTTTGAACACCTGAGCCATCATTTTCTGTTGCTTGATGTCACAGTGTTCTTCTATGGACAGCACCACAGGATACCTGCAAAGAGTATACCCATTCATAAACATTCTTCATTAATGCTGTGCATTTCCAAAAAAAAAAACTGTGTGTAATAATTTTACTTTTAATTATTATCATAAAAATATTCCTACAAATATAACATAAGCAGTAGATGAAAGTTGAAGAAAAGTGTAGAGGTCATATTTAATCCAAAAAATAAATAAATATATATATAAGAACATGTAACAAAATGTAATTAACATGTAACTAAGTTATGGAACAGCCTGTACTTACAGATTGTAATTACACTCATGTATTAGGCAGCTACTGTTACACACGTGTAACAGGCCGATTCGGTTACATACGTGTTACCGACTTGATACAATGTAACAAGTACTTAAATATGATACTACGGTAAAAAGCCGGCAGTTACACATGGTCATTTTGTACCTTATAAAATAAAGTGTATCAAGGTTGTACTTAAGTGCAATTCATGTGTATCTACATTCTACATACCTTATTATCCATCTGAATTAACCCTCTAGTTTACATCTTAAATACATGCAGTAACTTCTTAATTACATTCAATTTACAGATTAGAGAGGTATAAGCTACGTAAAATAAAGTGTATCAAGATTGTACCTAAGTGTACTTCATGTGTATCTACAAACCTTATCCATATGTACTTTAGTTTGAATTAGGCCTAACTCCCAAGTTCAAAGCTTAAATGCATGCGGTAGCTTCCTAATAGGTGGTTTGCAGTCACGTGATTGTGTTGACGCGCGAAATTCAGATGGAGGGCAGGAAGTGAAGAGTGCAATGGACGAGATGGAGGAAAGTCCGTACTGCACTACTTTTGAGGCTATTACAAGAGAAATATATAAGCAGAAAATCGAAACATATGTTGGACATGATCCTTACGTTATGAAGAGGACCGATTTTCAACTGAATTGAGAGATTTGCCTGCCATCGAGGCGGTAGATATCAGCAACTACCTTGTCTTACAGACATACTTTGACTTTACAAAGTTCGGAAACTGGTACGTTACACAAACAGCCACATAAGTGTATTTAAACACCTGAATTATGGAATTATAAGCCACATAAATAATGTATTAACTCACATTTGACGAAGTGATCACTGCACACACACACACGGGCATTTTCCCATTCGGCTCCTCCCGACCGCAGACGTAGGTTTGCAAGGCATTTTTCCTGGTGTTTTTCTGTCAATTTCTTGTATTTCCCCCCTTATGAACAACAACTTTTGGCACACGAAAAAACTCCTCGTGGTTTGATCGATTTGAGCAACCATAAACGACGCAAAACATAGGCATTTTGAGTTTGTTATAGTGCTTCCTAAATATAGAAAATCACTTCCTGCCCTCCATCTGCATTTCGCGCCATGGCAACGCAGTGGCGTGACGTCACATGAAAACAAGCTATTAAATTGCAATTACATACTATTACACAGGGATAAGCTACGTAAATTAAAGTGTATCAAGATTGTACTTAAGTGTGCTTCATGTGTATATACATACCTTATACACATGAAGTACACTTAAGTACAATCTTGATACACTATTTTAGAAGGTACAAAATGACCACTTGGAACTGCAGGCTTTTTTCATAGTAACATATTTAAGTACTTGTTGTTACATTGTGTAGTACAAAGTACTTTCTTATATAATTACATTGTACCAAGGCTGGTAACACGTATGTAACCGACTCGGCCTGTTACATATGTGTAACAGTAGCTGCCTATTACATGTGTGTAATTACAATCTGTAAGTACAGGCTGTTCCATAACTTAGTTACATGTTAATTGCATTTTGTTACATGTTATTACAATGTCTACTACTAAGTAATTAATTAAGTAATTACTCTGTATCACGGACACCGTAAAATAAAGTGTTACCTTTTATATATATATATATTTATATTTGGCATGAAGACAATGAAAACTATTAAGATTTCTGTGCATTGTGACAGTATTCTCATTCTAAATAGGAACATTTTCCCCAAAAAAATCTTAATTAATGATTCAAGAACTTGTACTGTTGAGTTTTTGTTAATTCCAAATATTCTCAATGGTAAGCTCATTACATTCCTATTACTTTAGTAAAAATTTAGATGAGCAAAAATGAAAGGTAGTACAACGTCTCTGTTTCTCTGTTTCAGGGAATGGAGACGTTACATTGATAATAACGTATAGGGTCTCACCTGGGAGCCCAATTACCTTTGGTTAATAATTTGCATGCCAAGCCACTCCCCCGGACATATGGGTATATAAGCTGACCAGAAACTCACTCATTCAAGTTTGTGCTGAAGAGCCGGGATTTGATCCCGTCATTCAGCAGGAGGTAGAGGGTTGTGGCAGGAGGGACGTAACGTATCTGCTCCGTCCTTCAGGGAACGAGGGTTACAAGAGTAACCAAAATGTTCCCTTTTAGTAAAGTTTGACATTATGACGATAATGACGTTTGGGGTTCCTATGAATAGCGTCACAACCGCTGACCCCTGCGCCCTATGTAAATCGAACAGACCTCACTACCTGGTAAGACGGAAAGACACAACATTACAAGGGGAATGTTGATAGCTGCTGTTCCATTCTAGTTTACCCTATTCAGCCACGGCTGGTTGTATAACACTGGGAAAGTGTGCAAAGTCCAGATGTTAAGAGAGGATACGGAGGCCACATCCTGCCTGTTGGGAGGTAACATAGGGAAATACACATATGGACCTATAGGGCAGTACTACATAAGGAAGAAAACTGTGGTAGGTCCTACCTGGAAAGGGATTGAACTACTACAAATGCAGAGGTGTGACAGATCAGACACTGTCAAGGGAAAAACACAGGTTTTCCAACAAGGAAACCATACCGTGGAAAAATACACTTATTCGATTACCAGAGGGGGATCACTACATATGGGCCACTTACCTATTATACTGTCAACACACAGGAAAAAACTGGCTCCACCTAATGCCCAGGTAAAAGAAAAGCTCTGCATGCAGTCTGCACAAATGCACAGGGCACGGGCGGGGCACAGCAACGTGAGGGCAGGGTCTTCGTCCTCCAGGAGCAGCGGTTGCAAGTTCACCATCTGGCCCAGAAAAGTGGTGGGCACATATCCAAGGCCGGGGTTTCAGGATTACTTGAGAGTCAGCTAGGCCAAATTCCAGGCTCGTTTCACTGACCGAAAATCCCCCACCCTCTTGATAGACATGAGTTCGGTCAGGAGCGCTGTCTTAAGGGACAGGATCTTAAGCTTGACTGACCCTAGCGACTCAAAGGGTGCTTTCTGCAGAGTTGAAAGCACTACAGAGAGGTCCCAAGAGGGGATGAGGAGGATTTAGGAGTCTTCTGGCACCTCTCAGGAAACTGATGATCAGGTTGTGCTTTCCCAAAGACCTTCCATCCACTGCATCGTGATGTGCCGCAACAGCAGCAACGTACACTTTCAATGTGGAGGGAGAGACAGCCTTCACCCCAACCTCTCTTGCATGAAGGAAAGCACAGAGCTGATCGGGCATAACACCAACCAACAAACAGACTCCATTTCAAGGCATAAGCTCGCCTGGTAGAGGCGGCTGTGGCTTGAGTGATGGTGTCCACCACTGCAGGTGGAATGCCACTTAAGTGTGCTATGTCCCATCCTGGATGTGGGTGCCCTATGGTGCCCCATCCATGTGAAAGAAGGTCCTTCCTCAGGTGCATCCGCCAAGGAAGGGCTGTAAAGAGGAGCATCAGTTCCGAGAACCAAGTCCGGGTGAACCAGTTAGGACCAACCATCAAGACCTGCTCCCCGTCCTCCTTGACCTTGCACAGTGTCTGTGCGAGCAGGAAGGAAACTTGCGCAAACCCGGGGTCAGCTGTGTGCCAGCACATCTGTACTGAGGATCCCCTCGGTCAGGGAGTAAAAGAGCTGGCAATGGGAGTATTCCGGAGAAGCAAACAGGGTTCCTGTGCATCCCGAATCGACTCCACATAAGCTGGACCACCTATGAATGGAATTTACATTCCGTAAATACAGTCCGTAGGACAATTTAGGACAATGTATGCCACTGTCGCAATGTTGTCCGTTTGGACCAATACCTGCTTGTACTGCAACAACGGTCTAAACTGGCGCAAAGCTAGCAGTACTAGCTGGGCAAACTGAATCGAATAGCTGAGTCTGATCATCCGAATGAGCCAACGAGACTAGCAACGCTCCACCTGAGGAATCTCTGCGTACCCATTGGGTGCCCCACCATCGAGGGTAGTGAGAATGAAGTAGCTTTGGGCAGAGAAAGGTGCGTTCCACGACTTTATGGCCTCCACATGCACCTCTGGGAATAAAGGTACCAGGGCAGGACGATGCTGTGAAGCCCACCCCGTGCTAAGAAACCATTCGTCCAACCACGAATGTTCAGGGTGGAGGGTTCCACTCAAGCCCGATGCTCGCAGTGGCCTGGGAAAGTTGAAGCACCCAGGGGTGGAATCGCTGCACTTATCTGTGCAATCGTAGGGCTAAACACTGCTTTTCTCCAACGGAAGAATGTCTCCTCTCTAGCGAAGAGGAATGGCAGAGCGAGTTAAGACATCTACTCGGCTCCAAAGCAAAAAGCTAAATGAGTGAGTTGTAGGCCAGGTTTCTTACTACCCGACGGTGATTCGGCTCCCAGTGAGACCCAATATTTCAGTACCGACGTAATGTCAAACGTGACTTACTGAAAGGGAACAAATTCTACCCATGCTTTATAACACTTTACATTTAAAATGTACATTTTAATTATCATTTTTTTTCATGTCGCAGTAATGGCAATTTAGGGAGAAAGTTTGTTTTATTATCATACAAATAATGTCACAATGCAAATAATTTATAAAAATAGGCTTATTTGTCTTTATACAAATATAACTGCTTATTTCTTTTAAATAGGGGATACACTATAATCCGGGTATGTTCTTTAAAGGTTTTGTTAAATTCGCCCATTTCCCACTAACAGAGAAAACGCCAACAAATAAATGTGTGAATGTGTGTGTTGCTGATGACTAACTCAGATGTTGCAAAAGCATGATCATTGATGGCCTTAACCACATCCTTAAACTTTATCTTGGAGGTTCTGGTCCAGCCGTGGTATATAATAGGTTCATCTGGACCATTCCAGCAGTCCACTGAATTGAAAAAAATAATAATAATCATACTGAATCCCACTGATTTCAGATTTCAATGAATTATTATCATCATCAATGCATACTGTAACAATGAAGCAGAAAGGGACCTGCATTAGTTTAGCAGAGAATTAAAAAGTATGTATGTAGAAATAAGGGTATGGTTCACTGACACTCAATACAGCGGCAGCCCAGCCTCAGGCAGCGCACATACGCTTCTGTTGAGGACTCACTGCGCAGTTGATCTCCAGTCAAATATCTGTGAAAAAAGCAAAACACATAAAGTAACACAGGAAGTTCATCATGACGAGGAGGAGTTGAATGTGTGTCATGAGCATGAAGAACAGCAGCACTGACGTGTTGTGAGAAGAGTTGATCCAGTAGTGAGACAGAGGATTGTTCATGTCCAATGGTCTAATCTCTGATAACCTCTCATCCCAAATTGAGTTTTCTTTGGAGAAGAGAAAACTGAGGAACTAGAAAGATATAGAGAAAAGCTCTATAAACACACCACCTGCAAATATAAATGAACAGAGTAAACAGATCTCTATAAGCTGTACCTCTTCAACAGTAAAGGCTGGATCATTAGTCTTCCTCATGGTGTCATCGATAAATATAGTCATCAGCTCTCTGACTTGATTCAGATTGTTGGCCCATGTATCCTACAAAATAAATTCACAGAATTTTCTTAACAAAACCACTAGAATTTCAATGAAATATATATAGATGATAGGTATATACAGTACATAAATATATCTAGATGAATGCATGGATGGATGAGCAGGAAGTATACAAATACATATCAATCTTACTCTTTGCTGATATAAAAGGAATCTTTGAAAATCGGAGAGTTGAATAGGCTGATCGTTGATACTGCAGAGAAAAAATACAAAATAATAAGAATGAGAACATTAGCATGACCCCATGATGCACATTTAAAGAACCGATTCAACCAAAATAATGGACAGTTTCTTACCCCATGATGAAAGCACACGACTCCTTTTTAAACTCCTCAAGAATCTAACAAAATGACAAGCAACATTCAACATATATTTCAACAAATATACACATATATATATTTATTTATTTATTTTTTTATTATTATTATTATTAATATTATTATTATTTATTTATTTTTCAAAAGTTAAGGGTCCATAAGTAGTTTTTCCCCAAAAAAGTTAATACTTTTATTCAGTAAAGTCTTGACAGTGGAGCCATTTTTAATGTTACAAAAGATTTCCATTTCAAATAAATGAAAATATATGTTTCATGCAGCACAACAGTTTTCAAAATTGATAATAATTGTTCCCTGGACACTAAATCAGCATATTAGAATTACTGAAGACTGTGACTCTGACTCTGAAGACTGGAGTAATGATGCTAAAAATTCAGCTTTCAAAATACATTTAAAAAAAATATTAAAACATGAAACAATTATTTTAAATTGTAATAACATTTCACAATATTGCAGTTTTGTGTGTATTTTGATCAAATAAATGCAGCCTTTGTGAGTATAAGAGTTTTTTTTAAATAATCTTACCGACCCCAAACTAATATATATATATGGTATATATATATATATATATATACACTGCACTCTTACCATCTTTTGGTTTTCAAATATAAAAAAAACTGCACTCTTACCATCTTCTGGTTTTCAAATATCAAAAGATTGTAGAATTTGTGGAATTGCTCAAAATCTAGGACATCTTTCTTTGCTCCCACCACCTGAAATTATAAAGTTGATCATTTTAGTGCAAAGCCAATTAAACATGTCTTTGAAAAAAAAAAAAACCTGATATATTTATATACAGTAGTATTATGTATATATTAAAACTTGTGGATAAACACAGATCATTATTTGCAAAACATCAGGAGAGGAAATGTTCCTATTCAGTTGCCATAAAGTTTTCCATATGATGCAAAGCATTCACTTCCGTCAAGATGATGTGTATACAATGAATCATTCATACCGAAATTCTGTCCTTCAAAAAACGTCCACCTGGTACTTTGAAGTTCATTTGTGGCAAAAGAGACTTGAGCTCTTTCAAGGTAATGCTGTGAGAGACATGAAAGAGCATTAAAGAGGGGTAAAGAGGAGAGACGAAACTGAAATGAAACTGGGTGAGAAGCAGGAGAAAGAACCTATTTTTCTTTGTCTGATCAACCGAGTACATCTGCTTCCTCAGCCAACTACAGTAAGAGGAAAAACAGAATGAAACAAACATATGATTTGGGATACGGTTCATAGATACACAAGGTACACTCTCTGTAAGTGTGTGTACCTCTCTATTATTTCTGGTGTGTGAGCCACCAGTGTCTCCTGTCTGAGTAACTCCAGTCCTGTCAGCCATTTTTCTGCATCATCCACTGAATCAGCTGTGGAATAGCATTAGCAAATACTATCAATGCTAAAAACAATGCAATCTTTTCCACAGAAAATTTTAGGATCACATCAAGTTCTTCCTTTAACAGTCATTTCTAAACCAGCCAAATAATAGATTATCCGTTAACTCGGGTAAGCAAAATGCATTTTAATGCAGTCTATAAATAACAAAATATCAAATAAATCTAAAATGTATATTGAAAGAAAGGAAGAGGCTCCCTCAAGAACTCAGGCTAGGTGGTACAACTAGAGCTCTGTAAGTTGTTTATGTTCATTATTATTGTAAAGTTATGTGCTTTGAGACGTGAGGTAATTTAACATCTCTCATCTTGTGACGTTTAGCAGACGCTGCTGAGTGCGTTCATGTGTTTTGAAGCAGACTTGGCTTTGGAGAGCACTGTAAAGATAGCTATTCATGAAGATAGCTATTCATTCAAAATAGCTAGTGAAGATAGCTATTTTGAACTATAGCAAGTTCAAAATTGCTTACCCTATATTTATATGGTTTTATAACTCAGAATATGTAATTTGTATAAAAAGCACACATACCCCCCAGACTGAGAGTGTTGAGAACAAACTGAGAGCCATAGAATATGGTAAAGCATTGGTTGGGGTCTGTATTTTTATCCTTGCTGTCCTTGAATCGATCAAATTCTTTGGAGTTTTTTCCTGGTCTTACTTCCCGGATCTCAAAAAGGTCCACTGCAAAAATGAGATTGCAACATAAACGTACTGTATATATACTGACAGTATTCAGATCAACAGACAGCAATCATAGTTTTGTTATTGTTAACTAAAAGTAAAACTAAATCTTTTTCGTTTCTTGAAAAAAAAAACTGAAATAAAATATAAGATGAAAAACTTGAAATAAAATATAAGATTGAAAACTTCTAATTGTAATTGAAAAAATAGAATTGTTGGAATCAAAATATAAAATAAATTAAAACTAAATAGAAATAAAATACTAATAACAAATGTATTAAAACTTTATATACAAATAAATGCTAAATCCTGTGGGGAAGAGTTTTAAATTAAATATAAATGTATGTTTTATATATATATATATATATATATATATATATATATATATATATATATATATATATATATATATATATATATATATATATATATATGAATATGTAAATATATATATATATATATATATATATATATATATATATATATATATATATATATATATATATATGAATATGTAAATATCAGAAGCACCATGACAAGGCACATGACATGTTACACTTCCAGCAAGGACAATAAAGACGTTTACATTGTGACAAAAGAATACTGTTCTTTTGAACTTTCTATTTATCAAAAAAAAAAAAACATAAGAAAATTTATCATGGTTTTCCACAAAAATTTTAAGCAGCACAACTGTTTTCTAAATTGATAATAATAAGAAGAAATAGCTCTTGAGCACCAAATCTACATATTAGAACGCTGGAGTAATGATGCTGAAATTTCAGCTTCACAGAAATTAAAATTAAAATAGAAAACAGTTATTTTAAATTGTAATACAATTTCACAATATTACGGTTTAACTGTATTGTCATCAAATGAGCAAGTTACTTTTTTTAAATAAATAATATTACAAAATCTATCCGACACCAAACTTTTAGTTAGTAGTAATTTGTTTAAATTTCTGTAAAACAATAAATAAATAAATAAATAAATAAAAAAACATTAACATGCTTTTAACTTTAAAATAAATATTCATTTAAAATATAAATGCATTCCTTGAATATGTGTACTGCAAAAATTGTTGATAAATTGCTTGTGACGATCATCATTTATACTGTATGTTGCTTTGGATAAAATTGTCTGCTAAATAAAACAAATAGAAGATGTTTTATATAATTTAAAGCCACTTTATAAGGCCAAATATTTGTAACATCCAAAGACACACAATGAATTTTAAGTAATTAAAGTACTAGTATTAATTGTCTAATAAATAGTGCTGTCAAATCGATTACTTAAAATGAATCGCATCTAACATAAAAAAAGTTTGTATATATGTGTGTGTGTGTGTGTGTGTGTGTGTGTGTGTGTGTGTGTGTGTGTGTGGGGTGTGTGTGTGTGTGTGTGTGTGTGTGTGTGTGTGTGTGTGCGTGTGTGTGCGTGCGCGCGTGCCTGTGTATATGTAATTATTTATGTGTGAGTTTTATATATATATATATTTACAAACTTTTATTTCGGATGCAATTAATCAATTTTACAGCACTACTAATAAACTTTTATCATAAAGTTCCCGTAGCTTAACTGGTAAAACAAACATTTTCTTTACACATACAGAAACAATGTACAGCTTAAATGTAAAGGTAAGTGTAAATGCAAGAAATTAACTTGAGGCAAGTACTCACACACTCCTTCTGTCTTGTCGGCGGTGCGCGTCCAGGCCACCTGTCGCGTCTCCATGATGACCTGGACGGTAAGCCTCTCCATCCTCTGTCTGTACACCGTCATCACTATCCCCATCTCCAAGTCCCGCTTAATGAGACTCTTCTTGTACTCGGTCATGTCTCCCTGCTGAGTGCGGCCTGCCATCTCTGCCTTTGGTCACACACTGGCAAAAACAAACGGCCACAGGTGGTCACTTATTGCAATCTGCGTGGCAGCAGGTACACATGTAGTCTCACGGTGCATATGTAGACACTTGGCAGGTATGCTTTCTGTACAACTGAATTATTTGGCTGAACATGTCTGTACTTTGAATATCAAAACACAACGGAGAATTTGATATTCAAATATTTCAAGATACTGAATGGAACAAATCAAACATTAAATGAAATGAAAATTCTGTCATAATTTGCTCACCCTCATGTGTCAAAACCTCAAAGACTTTCTTTCTTCTCTGGAACACAAAAGATATTTTGAAAAATGTCTCAGTGTTTTCATTGCCCATTCAATGATTTGCAGTGACAAAAAAGGTTTAAACATACTTCAAAATATATTGTTTTTGTGTTCCGCAGATGAAAGAAATTCATTCAGGTTTTGAAACAGGTTTGGGACGACACGAGGATGAGTAATGATGAATATCTTGAAATACTTGTATCTGAATTAATGCATCGTGTTGTGAAATACATGGAATTTATTGAATGGATTATACAGCTACTGTTTCTATAGACAACAGCATATACATTCACTGAAGCTTTTTAAGTTGTCAGATGAAACAAGTGCTCATTAAACAGAATTTGCAAGAACAATGGATTCCTCTTAACGGCTTTGGGTTTAAAGAAGTACAGTTTGTGAGGAAGACAATGTTAATACTGTAATTTCCCAATCATGCATGACAGCTCTGATAATAGAAATTATCACAACCTAAAGAGGAATATCACCATCAGTTATCTGTGACTAAACAGAACACCTTTCAGAGACAAGTCAGTTTTCCAAACTGTTGAACCATGGCAAGCAAAATAGATGTTTCATGTCTCGTTCACCATAGAAGCCAATATTTGCATTGCAAATGAGAAGCTGAGTACTGTGGAAGTGTCCCAAAGCAAGTCCCTTTTTAAAAGTAAATCATTAACCCAGTAAAATCAATGTGGTTTCCTTTCAGAAACCTTTGTACATCTCCTTCACACCCTCAATTCTTCCATTTTGAGCTTTCTGTGTAAAAGAGAGACCACTCTTTCCTAACATTTAAAGACAAGCACCAAGATAAAAGAACCAACTAACAAAAAAAATGTACACAAATGATAACAAGATAAGAATAAGTGAAGATATGTTACTCTACAGTGTCAGAAAATGTATATGCCACTTCTGGGTTTGTCTTTACTGTAAGTACAATACGTAATTGTTATCATTTACAACAAGAGGCAGAGGAGGCACACCTGCTTTTGCAGAATTAGCTTCTTTTTTAATAGACCACGGATATGTATAGAACAATTTTGTGCATTACTTATTGTGCATTTTGTAGCAAATAATTTTCAAGTAACAGTTTTCCCATTGATGATAAATGGGAAAACTAAAGGAGCTTCAACTCATATTTGATAAAACGTCTTAAACTTGATCAGTTTATTTTTCATAAACAAAATGTAGGCCTTTAAATAAAATGTACTCATAGCCTACATAAACAGCTACTGTAATACCCCGTAATGTAAACATCCAAACATCCAAATTAAAAAAAAAATACTTACCCAAGTTTAGAGAAGACGATCAATGACCACTTCGAAAACCGCCTGCTGTAGTCTAACTAATTCTCATTTTAAAAAAATAAAAAATAGCCTAATGCAGTATTGAAAAAATCTCTATGATCAGTCTAGTCACAATGTGGTCAGTTCCTCTATTCGCTTAACATACGGAAGTGAAGAGAACATTATGAGAATAAAAAAAATCCGGAAGCAAAAATATCTATGCAAAATCCCCAGGGAAGAGATGGCGATGTGTTAACCACGCTGTCAAACTTTTGTGTCTTTGTGCCTGTGTAAATGTGGCAAGAAACGTGAGATCCGGATACTAGAGAAGCGTTTATTTCTGTGTATCCAGGAGTTTCGTTGCCCGTGCTGACGTAATCATGACATCACGAAGTTCTTCTCATTTAGTGTTTTATGCTCATTAACAACCTATTAATGACTCTGTACAAAACTAAATGTATGACTCTAAATGCAAACGGAATACCTTACAGCAAAATATAAAAATGGACATATGGCTACTTTCTAAGTAAACCTTTGAGGAGGTGATATGAAAATGAAAGCACCTGTTGCTGGCAGCTGGGCGCTGGCTATCAGAAGAAAATTGTGTCGTCCACAATTATGTAGATGTTTGAGTAATGAATGATTGGTCTTATTCTCATGTTTATTGTTTTCTCACGCGATTGAGAAATAGGCTCCGTAGCCTAGAATGTCGAATTCAAGTCGCGTTCTTTTCTTATACCATTACTTTCCAGCGCGCGCATTCCACTGTTCATTTGCATTAAGAATGCATGAAAAAAAAAAATCAGACTAGAAGGCTTGGGTAACATTTATCATCTGGATGCAAAAACTAAAAAGTATTAGGCTACCACGGCCCACTGTAAATATTTAACCCACTTCATCCTGAAAAAAGTTTAATTTCGACCTAAAAACCAAAGTGGTTCACTTATTTAATATCCATGTTGTATATTATTTGGATTGTTCATTGTTTAATAATATTAAAAACAGTGAGTAACTGCAAAAGAGCCAATACTAAAATCAGCAAACAATAAACAGTAATCTGTACATTTTATTAATACAGCGATGCATGCTGGAAACTCAAGTAGGCCTACAACATCTATCAAAGTTACAGTTTACTGTCAAATGCCAAATTATTGTGGAAACAAACTTTCCATTATTATAGTATGGTTTTGTAAATTCCCATGGTGAATCAATAGTGATTATTTTACATTTTCATTCTGAGAATAACATTTATGTATTTGGAGTTTTCTGGGATTTAACAATTCACAAGAAAATAATAATAACTATGTACATTTCCTGAAGAAAATGTGAGTGGTGCTTGCAGTGGCAAAACACGGCACTTGGTTGCTTGGGTTTGGTTACACAGTTAGCATGGTAATATTTACAGACTGGTTTCCCAACCAAAACAAACGAGCCCACCTCCATGTCTATACGATATTCTGGTGATATGATATAGCTTATTCATGTGTTAAATGGTTGCTAGGGTCCTGTAACTGGTTGCTAGGGCATGGCTATGAAGTTGTTATGTCACTACTTATTAGCTGCTTGATAGGCCGAGTCAAAAGAGCCCAATTCCAAGTCTATATAGCCTTCTGATCCAAAGATATGATCTTACAAATTTTGTGCCAATGTTAAGTCTATCGAACTGTTTTCAACCGATTTATCGCCCGCCGGACTAACATCGTACACCCGATCTATTATAAAAGTCATTGCACACCTCTCCTCAATAAACCGGTTGATTTGACACCTCATTCATGGGTCTACGACAAACGGTGCGGGAGGAATAGCGTGCCGAAGTTTAAGTATGAGCAATAACAATAGTGATGCCTTGCCTTTGGCAAGCACCACTAATAATAATTTCCATTTAATGAAAGAATCTTTCAGTTTCCAGACACTAAATTTATCAGTCAAGACAAAATGCAACCACATAATGTCCAGGTATTTGATAAGAAATGTAAAATTCAGTCACACATTGTCAATACTCAGTGTTAAACAGTAGTCAGGCTTTGTGTGCACATTTTAATATTTCACAGAAAGCAGGAAACCAGCTCCTTGATTTTGCATATCTACATAAAAACTGCAGTGTAATAACACTTTAATAAGTGGTTCTTAACAGTGTGGTTTCTTCATCATTCATATTCATATACTGAAAAAGAAACACTGCTGGTTTGATCTCCATGTTGTCTTCATCTTTTTTCCATCCTCACTGTCCCTCATCCTCCTCAGGTTCTCGGAGGCCTTGGCTGTGCAGGGTTTTCCCTGTCATTTCCATCATGGCCTGTACCTCAGGATCTGCATCCAGAATGCTTTTCTTCTTCTCATCCTGAATGTCAACATCAGGAATGTTTCAATTTTGCATAATTACTTTGATCTTTTTTAATATCTAAAATCCACAATTCAGCATATTATCACAGACCTGTTCCTGTTCTTCAGGTAGCTGCCCAATGCCCCACATCTCCACGGTGTCCAGTTTGAATTCCTCGTCTCCTGAGAGCTGAGGACTGCCGTATGTAGTGCAACGTGGCCGAGCCCTGCTGTGGCCGTGTCCAAAATCGCAGTCCAACCACAAGCCGAAATAGCCATGCTGACCACCCATACCCTAAAAAAAGAGAAGTAACTATGTAGTTTTGGTTTGCTCCATGGTGTTGTAAAGCCTTGAGCACTGTTCATATAGATCTCACCAAGCCATTTGGCATGGTCTGCTGGCCCTGGTTCAAGTACATGTAATGATTGTTATAGCCTGTGCAGGTGAACACTCGCATGTAGGGAGAAATGGAGAAGAGGAAGCACCTAGAATCGCCTAGTGCAAAAAGAAGAAAAAACATTGATTGTAATGTATAAAGGTGTGTTCACTTCACACCATGTCAGAATTAACTAATTACGAGATTCTGACTTGTAAGCATTCATGTCCTCATAGAACTCGTAATTACACTTTGTAAACTCTGACTTATACACTCTTAGCATTCACACTGTGTGAAGAAAATCTTTCTTGTGTTGAATTTAGGGCAAGTTAACACGACAATAATGCCGTGTTAACCTATCAATCACCTGTAGTTCAAGCCAGTAGTTTTCCCATGGAATTGGGCTACACGGAACACTGTCCTTTGTTGTAATAGTGTATCATGTGATTGATGTACCACCTGACTGCTACAGAGCCATTTTGGCACTGATACTGTTGCCAAAGAAACCCATAACTTTGAGTCAGAGGATGTGAACAGCCCTGATTCCAGGTTATCATCTCATCATTACAACAATTATGACATGGTGTGAACACAGCATAACATTTCATTATTCTTTCTGAACTCACCCTGGAACTGAGGTTTGACCTCCCAGCTTTGAGATGCGAAGCCGCCAAAGATATGGCCTTTAGTGTCTTTTACCAACATGACAGTGGGACCCCGACTTTTGCAGTTGCCCACCAATCTGGTGAAGCTTTCCCCGTGTATGTCTGTGGAGAATAACAACCTCCAGGGGGCGCTGTGTCCCGCAGGTAGCTGAGGGGACAGGAACATCAGAAGAGGTAGATTCAAGAGACATCGGAGGTCACTCCAGGGAGCGTAGTGACACGGGGGCAAGAGAGTTGGGGGAGGATGAGAGGGCAACCCAACTCCTAGCCCCTCACCAATCAGAAGCTCCAAAAACATGGCCATTGCTGGGATCCGGAAAAGCCAGTCTTCCAGACATGGAATGTCACACGTACTCTGATCTATTGAAGCGATAAGGACTAATTATATTAAATAATCCTCTTGCTGTGCACTGTATCTGTTAGTTAAAACAAGGTAACACTTCACAATAAGGTCCCATTTGTTAATGTTAGTTAATGCATTAATGTTAATAAAAATACAGCTGTTCATTGTTAGTTCATGTTAGCTCAGTTCCATTAAATATATTAAAATATACAACTTTTGATGTTGAAATTAACATGAACTAAAATTAATAAATGCTTTAGATTAAAATAAATTATTTTTACACTGAGTTCATGTTAACTAATGTATATAACTAATGTTAAAAAATTGTATTATTGTAAAGTGTTAAGCAAAAAAAAAGCTTTTTAAAAAATGACTAAGCATAAAATTGTAAAATATAAAAATAAAAGCTAATTCAAAATATGAATAAATACTTGAATAGTATATAGGCTAATACTAAAATAACACCTCTTATTTAAGATATTTATCCAAATGGTTCACATTCACATTATTCAAAAATACACTCTATTCATTTTCATTTGAATTTAATCTAAAACAGCATTTACTGTGATTCTGATACAAACCTGAAGATTTTAATTCAGAGGTCAAATGTTCTGACAGCAGTTTAACCCCTTGATGGCCATCAGCCATGCGATCGGGTTGCCAACCTCGCAGATGCCCCCTGTGGACTAGAGTCTGCACTGCCGCTGAAACCAGGTCTTCCACAAACTATTTCATAAACATTCCATTACCACAATAATATCTCAAGAATTATTTGGAAATTGTATTGATGCTTCATTGTTCGAGTGACTTTGTGGGTTTAAATAGTCATGAGTAAGCAAACTATCCTCCGGTTTCACAGACAAGGCTTAAGCCTAATCCTAGACTAAAATACACATTTGAGCTGTTTTAACGGAAAGCAACTTGCACTGATATATCTTTCTTAAAATATGTCAGTGCCATTGTTTTGTCTAAAGATGCACACCAGTAATGTTTTTTTTTCTAAGGCATGTTTATACAAGCTACATAAATAGTACAGTCATTTTATGAAAAAAGGTTGAACAAATTGCAACAGAAGGTTATGTTGTGAATGGAATGTTAATGTTAAGGAATGTTAAGGTCTGAATGGAACCCATTTAGGCTACCCATGAACATTAATACATAGGGGCAGGAAGAAGTACTTTAGAAACCAGCCTTTATTAATTATTATTGCAGAGATAGGGTTTGGGGCTGGGTCCGTGGGACTGTTTCTGGGGCATGAGTCTGAGGGACGAACAGGAGATACGGGTAAGAAGAATGCAGAAGACAAAAGGTAGGTAAAAAAAGTGTCTGGATCAAACAATTAAATTAATCCATGTAGGAGAAACAAAAGGAAATATTTCTTACCTGAGTGACAGTTGGGTGGACCTTGAATGAATGACTGAATCTCTGCCCCTTATGGTGACATTTGTTTGCCTCTATAATCTTTTACAGTAAGATGTCAACAAGATTCTACAAGATATTTTCACCTGGCTATACCCAATGTTTAGATATGTTGTGTTATTTATGCAAATTACCACATATGTAATTAGATTATGCACCATTTGTCCATGTTAACAAACAATTTAAAAAAACTTGTAATACATTTTTTGTTTGTCTTGATGTAATTGTTACCCTATTCACATGTGAAAAAGAATGAATAGGCTATATTTGGGTCTTTTTCGAAACTTTCCCCTAATGGGATTCTTCTGGGCTTTTTTTTCCCTTACTCATGACATATTTAGGATACAAAATCAGTTGAGTTTGCTTCTGTTGCAATTTGTTCTAGGTTATAAAACTAAAATAACTAAGCTCTGTCTGTGAAATCGGGCCTAGTTGGTTTAACTGATATTTTCAGGCCTATGTTTAACAGTGTTAATGAAATCAACTACGGTTATTGAAATGAAGCTGAAATAAACAAAACTAAAACCCTACTATTACTAAATAACTATTAGCTGAAAAACAAAAATTAGAAAATGTGCCCTGGCAACTAAATGAAATAAGTTTATGTACTAAAATTACTAAAACTAAACTGAAACAAAAATTAATCAAATCTATAT
The DNA here is from genome assembly GCA_036326025.1 of Chrosomus eos. Taxonomy (NCBI): domain Eukaryota; kingdom Metazoa; phylum Chordata; class Actinopteri; order Cypriniformes; family Leuciscidae; genus Chrosomus; species Chrosomus eos. The sequence continues at coordinate 32,800,405 of CM070824.1, read as the reverse complement.
AGAGATATTTATATCTATAATATATATATAAATATGAAAAACTAATAAAAAGGACAAAAGCGCATAACATAACCAAAACGTAAACTAAAATCAAAGTGAAAACTAAAAAATAGGGCTGTGATATGATTATTCGCGATTAATCGTTTCACAGCCTTACTAAAAAAAATAATAGTATATAACACTGAATCCCTTTATATAATTAGATTTTGGTTATACTTACACCTCTGATCTGCTCAGCTGTGGTAGCAGTAGCCTTTGCACCCTCTGCCATTGCCAAGACCAAAGGTGCACGTTCCTCTGCAGTTCCTCTAAGAATATCTGCCAGGAAAATAACCAACTGCTCACGACTTACCCCGTCACCAGGGGGCAGTGGCACTTCTGGATCAATGCTGTGTATGCCATGGAATACTCTCTTTATCATTGATTCTGATGCCATCTTTCCCATTGTCATCTGAAACAAATAAAAAGAACAGCAAAAGGTGAATATCAATGTATCTTAAGTTTGCACAGACATGCAATCCAAAGAGAACATGTTTGACAGATCTGCATCTGTTCACCAGCCATAACAATTACATTCTTGTGTTTAGGCAGATGCTTATTATTAGATATTCTACTATACTGTTCCGCCTTCTTACAAATAACTTCAAACAGCATTTAACTGGACATCAAAATGTATGATTGTCCCACTGATGTGTAAGTAATTATGTGGTAGACTTAGGAATATGTGGAAATTTACTAAAAATCGGTTTCCATGGTTTTTGAATCATTCAGTGTTATTTTAGTAACAAAATACTATTATAGATTTTATTAATATTTTGAATTTATTTGTATTATTTATTTTATATTTTCTGTTTTCGTTTTAGTTAAAGTTATATTTATTTGTTTTTTATATAGGCTATATATATATATATATTATATATATATATATATATATATATATATATATATATATATATATATATATATATATATAAAAATCAACTGTATTTCAGTATTAGTTATTTTAGTAAGTACATCAAGTTCAAATAAATGAAAATGAGAAATGCTGTATTTGCATTGTTGGTAACTAGCTAATATAAAATAAGTTTGAAGGTTTTGTATATCTTATTTTCTTTCAGTTAACATTTATTTTATTTGAAGTATAAAAATATTGTAATTTTACTTCACAATAATAACAGTGTGATGTTTCACACACCGGGACTACAAAACAATTACTATTGAAGTCAATGGTGTCATCAACTCTTTGGCATTCTTCAAAATATCTTCTTTTGTGTTCAGCAGAAGTAAGAAATTCATACAGGTTTAGAACAACTTGAGGGTGAGAAATGATGACAGTATTTTCAATTTTGGGTGAATTCTCCCTTTAAAGGGATAGTTCACTTTGAAATAAATTTTTGTATTTTTTAGCTTACCTCAAGGGCATCCAAGATGTAGGTGTCTTTGTTTCCACAGTATTTTCAATTTTGATATTTTCAGGTCAAACCGTTCTTGTCTGTCAGTCATATAATGCAGGTCTATGGGGTCCACCTCAAAGAGCATACACAGAGAAGTCCAAATTAAACATGATTTAATGACTCGTAAATGTAAGTACACATTGATGGCCTAAGACACGAAACGAGCGGTTTGTGTGCGAAAACGAACAGTATTATATCGTTTTTACCTCTTGTAAATACAGCCACGTCCAAGTGATCTGAGGGGCGGGCACTTCGGTCTGTGTTTACAAGAGGTAAAAACGATATAATACTGTTCGTTTTCTCACACAAACCGCTCGTTTCGTGTCTTAGGCCATCAATGTGTACTTACATTTACGAGTCATTAAATCATGTTTAATTTGGACTTCTCTGTGCATGCTCTTTGAGGTGGACCCCATAGACCTGCATTATATGACTGACAGACAAGAACGGTTTGACCTGAAAATTATCAAAATTGAAACTTCTGTGGAAACAAAGACACCTACATCTTGGATACCCTTGAGGTAAGCTAAAACATACCAAAAATTTAAAATTTTAAAGTAAACTATCCCTTTAAGGATAATGTATGCCATAGGTATACACAGATACAAATACATTTTAGGTTTATCAGATCTAGTTTAATGCTTATGCCTCAGCTGCTCACCTTACCTTCAGCATGTCTAGGGATAAAACCTTCCCCGTTTTTCCAGATGAAGAAGCAGAGGAGCCAGTTCCATGAAGCCTGTCAAATGTCCGCTCTATAACGGGTCTTTCATCTGGACGAAAACGAGCCAGTCGTTTCTGCGCTACAACACTGTCGGTGTTCCCCATCACCCTGGAGGAAAAACACGAAGGAATGTCAACTTAAATTAACAGTTAATCAATTTATTAAATTTAGTCTGACTGTCATGGGCACAAATTAATTCATAAAAATCAGCTGCTGACTGAAACAAGTGTTCAAGGGGAACTCTGAAATACAACGCACACTTGAGTTCTGAAAAACTGAAGTGAGATTTTCAGACCTGGTCAGTGGTTCAGTTTGACATTTCGACTCACGATGTAAACCATAGGATGGATGTAAACACACATAAACAATAATTTCCTGGTTCTGCACTACATCACGCGCAGAGGACCAATGAATGGAGAGAAACTTCAAACCGCGCTGTGATTGGCTGGATCAGATTGCGTCACCCGCAGAGTAATAGTTGGTTTCCAGGAGGCAAATTAGTTACATTTTGTCAAAAAAATACGAACAAAGGATACTGTTACACCAGATCGTTTGATGTTGATGTAGCTACTTGTATCTTAGTTTTGTAAATTAATATGTTATTTTATTAAAATGATTTACAATTATGTACTGTATTTGGGTAATTTTTAGGCCTACGTTCTGTTAATGACAATGGTGTCTGATTATATAGAAAAATATTTGCATTATGGTTTTTAAGACCACACAGAGAACAAAGTATACATTTACTAAATCAGGGGTTTAGGGGGATTCCCAAGGGGCGACAAGTGAGTCATATGGGGTCTGTAGAAAAGTCTAAAGATAAACTGTCTAAAAATGTAACAATAAATAAAAATAAAAAAATAACCCAATAAATAAATACATTAAATACAATTAATAAAACATTGATTAAAATAAATCAATTGATTTTAAAAAATAAATTAATAATGCATCTAAATAAATAATACACCTACAGCACAAAAATACCACAACACAGTAACGTAATACCATAGAAACTAAATGTTTTTCAAATGACTATTTTAAGCATATTTTAATATTAATTTTCTCAGTATAAATGTGGTATTTTTACATAAAGTAGCTGTCTTTTGAATTTTAGGACGGGGCACCATGATGTCCTTGGCATCTGAAAGATTGAAAGACCCCTGAACTAAATTATTACATTGTCTTTCTGTTTATCTAAAGATAAAACAGCACATAAGATTGGCAAGTAGGCTAGATATATATAAATATAGGTTATATAATTAGTTCATAATTAGCCTAGTTTCTACAGGTTGGCTCAGCGAACTAATTTGCTGTGTCATTGGGAAGTAGTATCTCTTGTTGACCATAAGAGGTCAGACTAATACAGCTTATTAAAGCAGCAGCTTTTGTCTTTTCCGTGGGGCTTTACAGACCTTTCTCAACAGGCGATGAAAAACGCCTTTTAAGGGCATGAGATTCATGTGAGATCTGGGCGTGATGCTCGCTGACGCGCTGACGTTCAGCAGTCTTACCAGAAGTTTTAAAAGAAGCCGTTTAAGGACATTTCCGTAACCGAAACTGTTGGTTAAAAAAAAGAGAAATGGAAATAGTCAAATCAGATGACCTGCAGGAAGGGATAGTAGTATTCAATTCGATGCGACGGAAACAGAAAGACAGGCTATCATGTAATGAATGAATGGCAAATCTCACAGTAATGTACTGCGCATGCGCATCAATCATCCACCCAGCATGGCTTATTGAACTCTGTGGCAGTGCTCAGGGCTGACACTCTCTACTGATGAGTGTTATTTACTTCTCTCGAGTCAAAGCAAGCTCATACACACGTTTGTTGTATTACAATGCATGTAACCTTTTATTAACTTGTAATGTTTTTATACTGAGCTAGTTCTCATATTCCTTCCCTAAATCTAGCCACTTCTTAATTTTCATTAAGACTTTATTTAGTACTATGCTTATTAAGACATATTTTTTTATGACTGGTTCTCACAAGTTTTTACTGTTCCTTTGGGGACATTTTTGTCTCCACAATGAAGCCAAAACTGACCCACCCCCACACACAAACACTTTAGAAGTTAAATAAGGCCTTTAGACGCAGTTATTTTCATAGTGATAGGCTATTTATTACATCTTAAACTTAAATCTAACCCTCAAACCTGTTGACAATATTAGATTTACCATGAAATCAAAATGGATGATTCCTGTGTTTTTATGGAATTTTATTATAACATTTATTATAGCTAAATGTTTAATTGTTATTAATTGTTATTATTATTGTAATTCATTTCCCCTTGTAAATTTTAATCAAAATAACCCTCTGCTTGGAGCAACATTTCTTCCCTTATCTGATAACTGGCGTAAAGGCGGGACAACCTCACTCACATGGGATCACAGCAATAGAAAGCCACAATGATCCAATCAATTCCTGATGGACAAGTCCCGCTGGACGCCTTACATGGTTTTCTCATTCCAGAAGCCGATTCACTCAGATAAACATGTATGTCACAAACTAAGAAAATACTCTCAACCTACATGCCAACTTCAAGCATGATAAATACTGAGCTTTTAAAATAGTGGAATTTACTTCAAATGTCCTCACAAGTCTTTTTTTTTTTTTTTTTCAAAATTCTAAATTTTGAGCATTTGTAATAAATGTACCAAAACTGGTAAAAATCATTACTTCATGAGAGTTATCTTCAGGTAATCTTGAAATACTCTAGGTTTGTACATATTTCATATGCGTAAAGGTCATAGAACATGTGAACAGCAGGTTTTTACCACCTAATTGTACATTGTCACTGTGTACAGTGCAGTCTCTAACAATGCCGCTATAGTGCTGCAGAGTGCAGATCAACCTGCTCACAGCATGAGCACGCATAGGCCGGCCTTTTTCACTTTTAATGTTCCTGTGAAAGTTTTGTGCCCATGTTCTGACGATTTGTGCTACCCGCTCTGATTTTGCTATATCTCCCATTAAAACAGAGGTAGCACCAATCGATAGTGGAAATGCTGTCTATCAGATTGTACCAGCATCATATTCATGTGGTTTGAGACGTCCATACATACCCCTATGTAAATATATGTCCATACATACCCCTATGTAAATATATTTTGTTGCTAGCTAAATCTGATAGTATGTTTCGTCAGTACACCCACATAGAATCAAATGTGACAGAATATGGAAAAAGTAAACTACTTTATTTCATGAAGCATAACTATTGTGCCGCTAATCTATTGAGTTATTTATGTTACTGCAATTTGAATATGCTGCAGCTGTTCGTATTATTTGGTTTTCTTTCCTAGATTGCCTATAGCAATCACACCACCCTTCTTTAAAATGAGAATTGCTTTAATGTGCGAAGGTCACGCATCCCCATATTTCCATGATATATGTAGAATTTCCCATTATTATAAATTTTTTATCTCTTGACATTGATTTATTGATTTTTAAGCTGATCAATTCTCAATAGCCTAATCTTTATCATGTATCTAATATAACCACATATTTGCTTATTATAATATTGCATGTTGGTATGTACTTTTATTACTATTACTATTTAATTCTATAATCATTTTAAATTAATAATCATAATGTAAACAATAGCAAATGTTTTATAATACAGCTATTTGTTTTGAAAGGTTATATTTTGTAGCTCGGTGTATTCTAACGGGCACAGGACAGACACTTCTTAAAGTGAAACAGTGGCGGTATAGGCTAACCGTAGTCACTCTGTCTGTGGCACCTCCAATCTGCGAGTTGAGGCATGAGGTTTCTCTTTTTCTTTTCGGCTGCTTCTTCTTTCTCTTTCCTTTATCTGCTGTCGTTCTACAGCCCTATATGGTAAAAGTCTGGCACACTCAGTATACAGGAAATGGTGAAACTTTAGCACCCACGTTCATGCATGCAAACACTGTTCTTTCTCTGTGGTGCTCATTTGTGTTTATGCTTAACCACATTACAGCTATCAATACGACACATTGTTTAATAAGGAACTAACAATTCACTCAAAAGTCTTTGCTTCTTTCTTGCTATTGTCTATTTTTCTATCTATCCTGCCCTCATTTGCATATCATCACATGCACATTAAACAATGCCATGAGTGCCTTCATGCGTGACTGATGCCTTGCACTGGTATATCTGGCTAAGAATATCAAGGGCTCTGTGTTTAAAACTTATTATCTCTTAACTCTTAACACACACATTTTGGTTTGCATTGTAGTATAGCTACTAATTATAATACTTACATTGACATTTATTTTCCAGTACATACAGGATTATATGATGCACCACCTTAATATAAATATAAACTCTTCATGAAATATGAGGTCAAATTGGATATTTTATTGTAAGGGGTGTACTTGAGATATTTAAATTTGATCATAATTAAACAGCTAAATTTGTTTGAGACTATAAAAGCTGACCTTTTCTTTTGATATTTTTGCACTTGACCTTTCATCGCATTGTGTGTATCCCTGCATTGGCTTGCAAGAAGTGGGCCTAATCAATAAATGAATCATTTTGTTATCCAGTTCATTGACCCATATACTAAAGGGCTATAGCCCAATTAAATAGCCACAAATATTTCTAGTTGGCTAACAGTACAAGGTGATTGATACATTTGTTTTGGAATATTTAAATTGAGCCAGATTCAGACAGGATTTCTGGTAAGGGTAACCTGTTTCCTGGTTACTGTTTATATTAGTTGTAGTTATGAGCATTGCCAGTGCTGCATTCTCATGTGCATGTTACCTTCCCTGATCATTACAGTTCAAAAATATGGGCTCAGTAAAAAAAAAAAATTGTGAAAGGAAATAATACTTTTATTTAGAAGGGAAACATTAATTTGATCAGAAGTGACAGTAAAGACTTTTGCATTGTTACAAAACAATATATATTTTAAATAAATGCTATTCTTTTTAACTTTATATTCGTCAAAGAATACTGAAAATAAATAACTAATGGGTTCCACAAAAACTTTTTAACATTGATGATAATAATAAATGTTTCTTGAGCACCAAATCAGCATATTAGAATGATTTCTGAAGGATCATGGGAGACTGACATAGTGGAATATTCCCTGAAATAACCAGCTTGACCTTTACAGGAATACATTTTTTAATATATTTTTTAATACAAAACAGTTAATACTGTTTTTACTGTATTTTTGATCAAATAAATGCATCCTTGGTGAGCATGAAGGCCCCTTCACGCCAAGAACGATAAAGATAACTAATAGACCGGTTCTTTTTATTGTAAGCGGATGCTTGTCTGTCACTTTAAATGCTCAAGATCGTTACAGCAAGATGGATTCTGACTGGCTGTTAATGTTTGTATCGTTCATCAGCTGGATAAAAATGTTCTGAAAGAGATTCCAACGATATCGGTTCTCTGTGACATTATCGTTATAGCTGTGGTGTGAACTATTCCTTAATATTATATCTTTATCGGTATCTTTAAAGTTATTTTCTTTGGTGTGAAGGCCTTTTCTTTAAAAAATATCAAAACATCTTACTGAGCCCAAACTTTTGAACAGTTGTTTACGTTTTTTTTTGTTTTGTTTTTTTTTGGTTTGTCGTGTCTTTCCCTTTTATAAAGACAGGCACTAAAGAAGAGTCAGGAACATCAATTCAAGAACGAAAGAACTTGAATTATTTAATGCTCACATTCACTTATATGTGCTCTGACTGCACCACATCACTTTGTCATCATCACATGACTTCACCTTAAAGTAACAACGCTTTATACATAACATGGTTCTCTTACGAGAGTATCTCTCGTACTGCGTAATAGCTTACGGGGAAAACTCTTTTCATCGAGATATTGAAGCCAAAAAATTATCCTTAATTTTTAATCAATGTAAAACGCTTTGCAGCAGCAAGCAGACATAGGCGAGACAGCTTGCGCGCCTATTGGCTGTCTTGCGGCAAAAGCAGCAGCCTATCGAGAGAGGCTCTGCGTGACGTCATGACGAATGGGGGCACTTCGCGCCCATATCGTCACGTCCCGCCAGAAAGGGCGTGGTCTCGCCCTATAAACAAACTCGATAAGCTGCCATACACTGATTTTTCAACTCTTCAGCGAAGCTCACGCATCATTGTGAGCGGCTGCCTATGGTGACTCTGCGGACTCGCCTGGCGTCGTTCTCCGAGCCCGCATTCCAGCCCACCGTGATGCCGCGCCGCAAGAAGCGCCGCGCCCAGGCGCTCCCGAGCTATCTTCTGCCCGCCAAAGCTCGCCGGTTCGCCCGCCAGCTTCGCCGGTTTCGCTCGAGTCGCTCCAAACGGACAACGGCCGCCGTCTGCCACCGCGTCCGCACTTGAGCTCGACGAATCTACCGGAGCCGACATTGAAACTGAGCCGATGCGTCCGCTCTCTCAAGCCGTGGATTACATCGGCCTCGACTGAAAGGCGCTGAAAGCACGGATTAAATATTCAGCACGTCGCGAAATCCTTCCGCCACGGCTCTATAGTCCCGCTCAGAAGGTTTCAGAAAATGCTAGGTCTGATGGCCTCAGCAGCCTCCGTACTCCAGTTGGGCCTGCTCCGCATGCGCCCACTGCAGCTATGGCTAAAAGCACGAGTTCCCCCAGGGCGTGGACCGCGGGTCTATTTCGCCTCAGGGTCGACCTTCAGTGCGTTTTCAGCTCTGAAACCGTGGAAAGTGACCGACTGGTATCAGTCAGGTGTGAGTCTGGGGATCGCCTCGGGTGTGAAGGTGGTGTCTACGGACGCCTCCACATCGGGGTGGGGAGCGCTGCTCGAGGACAGACCGCTAGCTGGCCTGTGGTCAGTACGGGAGAAGCTCCTTCACATAAACTGCTTGGAATTAATAGCAGTCGACAGAGCGCTACGGCGCTTCTGTCCCCAGATAAAAGGCCACCACGTCTTGGTCCGATCAGACAACATGTCAGTGGTGGCGTACATAAATCGCCAGGGCGGCGTCAGGTCCCGAAACCTTAACAGGCTGACGGAACGCCTCCTGGTCTGGGCTCAGCACAACCTGCTCTCGCTGAGAGCGGCGCATGTGCCTGGTCACCTAAATGTGGGGCCAGACAGGCTGTCCAGAAACAACGTCCCAGCAGGAGAATGGTCGCTGCACCCGCAGACGATCCAGCTGCTGTGGGAAACGTTTGGCATAGCGCAGGTGGACCTGTTCGCGTCCCAAGAAAACGCTCATTGCCCGAGATTCTTCTCGAAAAGCCGGGACGCGCTGGCCCATGTTTGGCCCCGCCGCCCCCCATATGCTTTTCCCCCTGTCTCACTCCTGCCTCAGGTGTTGGAGCGAATCAGGAGGGAGGGATGCCCAGTGCTACTCATAGCTCCGCTCTGGACAAACCAGTCTTGGTTCCCTGTCCTGATGCAGCTGACCAGCGCTGCCCCATGGCCTTTACCGTGGAGGAGAGACCTCCTCTCTCAGGCGGAAGGCTCGATTTGGCATCCTCGCCCGGATTTGTGGTCCCTGCACGCATGGGCCATCAACGGGTACCCGCTGACCTCCCAGAGGGAGTGTTAAACACGATCGCGCAGGCTAGAGCCCCGTCTACCAGACGGCTCTACTCCTCGAAATGGTCTGTGTTCTCTGCTTGGTGTCAAGCGCAGGGCTTTTTCACCTGTAGGGTTACGGAAGTGCTTTCCTTCCTTCAGGAGCTACTGGATAAGGGCAGGACCCCATCCACGCTCAAAGTATACGTGGCGGCCATAGCAACGTTTGCAAAACCGGTGTCTGGCCAGTCACTGGGAAAGAACGACTTAGTCGTGCGTTTCCTTAGAGGAGCTCGGAGGCTAAACCCTCCCAGGCCCCCTTCAGTCCCGACATGGGACCTTTCCACGGTCTTGGAGGCCATGAAAGGTGCCCCATTCGAGCCAATCCAGTCGTCAGACATGAAACACTTGTCTTTCAAGACAGCGTTTCTTACGGCTCTTGCTTCAGTGAAGCGCGTAGGGGACTTACAAGCGCTTTCAGTAAGCGTGTCATGCATGGAGTTTGGGCCTAATGACTCAAAGGTCATACTCAAACCTAAGCACGGCTACGTGCCGAAATCCCTCAACACACCGTTCAGGGCCCAGGTGATTTCCCTGTCTGCCCTTCCGGTTCTCAATGAGGAGGACGACGCGACTCTTCTTTGCCCAGTCAGGGCATTAAGAGCTTATGTGTCCCGCTCGTCTGGGTTCAGACAGACCGAGCAGCTTTTCGTTTCGTATAGCGGGCGTTCCAAGGGGCTTGCCGCTTCGAAACAGAGCCTATCCAGATGGATAGTGATGCCATAGCGCTGGCTTACACTTCCAAGGGCTTGCAGTGCCCCTTGGGTGTCAGAGCGCACTCCACGAGAGGCGTGGCCTCGTCGTGGGCATGGTCTAGCGGGGTCACCCTGCAAGATATCTGTACGGCCGCGGGCTGGGCCTCGCTGTCTACATTTATAAAATACTATAACCTGGAGGTGCCTGCCTTACAAGCTAAGCTTTTGGCTATCTAGACTTCAGTGCTATCTGCCCGCTGTGCGGCTCGGATGCTGAGTGTTTGGCATGCGCATCGTTCAGACCGATGCAGCAGCTCCATGAGTACTGGCACAAGTAGGGCCACCCAGTTTAGGCTGAAAGCTTTCACCCTGGCTGCGTGGTTTATTGGTCATATGGTTAGCCCCTGTGGGTCTATCTATAAGGAGAAATGCTTCCAGCCTCTCCTTTTTTACTCTCTGTGAGTGTATGGTGATTATGCACTACATGAGCCCTGGGCCTTTGCCCCTGGGACTTTGGTGTTGGATCCCTATCCGCACGGCGTGTTACACTGTGTTCCCCATAGCGTAAGCTATTACGCAGTACGAGAGATACTCTCGTAAGAGAACGTACTCGGTTACTAACGTAACCTCGGTTCTCTCTAGAGAGGGAACGAGTACTGCGTATCTTGCCGTGCTTGGAATACGCTCTGGTTCGCTTCGGCGATGAAAAATCAGTGTATGGCAGCTTATCGAGTTTGTTTATAGGGCGAGACCACGCCCTTTCTGGCGGGACGTGACGATATGGGCGCGAAGTGCCCCCATTCGTCATGACGTCACGCAGAGCCTCTCTCGATAGGCTGCTGCTTTTGCCGCAAGACAGCCAAAGGCGCGCAAGCTGTCTCGCCTATGTCTGCTTGCTGCTGCAAAGCGTTTTACATTGATTAAAAATTAAGGATAATTTTTTGGCTTCAATATCTCGATGAAAAGAGTTTTCCCCGTAAGCTATTACGCAGTACTCGTTCCCTCTCTAGAGAGAACCGAGGTTACGTTAGTAACCGAGTACGTTTTCTGAACACACCACAAATAAAATACATCCGTTTTGTGGTGAATTCAGTTAAATTGGCAGGTCAGGTACAAATCTGTACTAAAATAAAGAATCGTTTTTGATTTTGCAGGTTCATTTCTACCCTGAACTTAAAGTGTTTTCCTTCCAATTTGCATCTCTACAAAAACAAACTTTCATAAAGCTTCAAAAGGAGTCTGAATCCAACCCACAGATTAACATATAATCGGCGAATTATGGGATGCTCTTGTTCTAAAGAAGAGTGTATTAATTTATAAATGTAAAAATATTGCTATTTTCAAATATATCCAGAACTTTCAACATTTGTGGTCAAGAGCATATGAGAACATTGCAAGTTGGATTGTTGGGTACAGTGTTGGTGATGGCGACCCTACTATTGGCCAGCAGGTTAGTGACAATTGGACCACTGAGCCAGGTTTGGAGCGCATTTTGTTAGCTCATGACAATGGCAGCACTGTGCCAGAGCCTGAATGGTTCACAGGAACATTGCGAAGTGACCCATTCACTCACTCAATGGGCGCCCCTTTCTCGCCCCAGTAAAATCCCATCTTCCTCTTCCCCCAACGCTAGACTCAACCGAACTAACTAGCAATTCCTGTAAACCATGCTCTCAAACCATCTTCATGTCATTGCACTAGATTTTCAGTACATTTAGTCCCATAAATGTAAATAAAGGTGTTTGTATTTAAACAAATTTAACAAATTTCCTTTGCCAACACCTCTGAAGCACCAGAAAGCAAGCAATAAGGCAAAACAGCAGAACTTTGTGTGAACCCTGCTCTCCATTTGGGTTCTTCATGTTAATGAAAGGTTAACAGAACACTGTTAGTTCTCACAGACTCCTCTATTGCTTGATGTACTTTAATTGGCAATCAAAATAGATTTGAAGTCGCTAACCAATTTATGTAATGTACATGACTGACTCATTTGGTGACTGTAACATTCAATCACCAAAAAAATTAGCTTTGCGATCACATGAATAAATTACATTTTAAAATGTATTCTAATATATTTTAAACAGTTATTTCAATTAATATATGGAAATTTACGGTATTTTTGATCACATAAATGCAGCTTTAGTGATCATATGAGACTTCTTTCAAAAACATTTAAAAAATGTTATTGACCCTTGACTTTTTAACAATAGTGTACATGTCTCTTTTGTAATAATTATACAAAAACAATCATCACATGAATGTGTGTGGGGTATGGAATACGCTTGAACTGGGAGGCCTCTGGAATGCAGGAAGGATCCGAGCAGAATAGCTGGCACTGACTTCCTTGTGGACAAGATGCCAAAGAATCTTCAGAAACATGTCTACACACACGCACACATTCTTTCTCTCAAACACACATTCTGTATAACAGCGACTGCACAAACGCAAGCAAGCAATGCTGTAGTTGTCAGAACACGTAAGCAACTCAAAGCCCCACAGACAGACAGGCAGGGAGATAAAGATAAGGACTAGCCTGTCTGACTGAGTACTTGCGTGGCTTATGAATTTCTTGTTGACAAGATCAATACAATGCCTGTTTCCCAGTGTCAGGAGAGACTAATTAACATTCACATCTAATTTGTCTCATTAAAGTCGTCCCCAAAGTCACTCAGCAACACCTGCTACAGTACTCAAGCTATTCGAGCGAAGATCTGTTACAAACACACAGTTCATTTAGTATGTTGCAAAGCAGTTGCAAGGTGGTTTCTTGGCCCTTCTTGTTTAAAAAAAAAAAAAGTCCACCAAGAACTATGAATGAACTTATGTGAACAGATATTCAAATTCAATACTATTTTGTCAAAATTAAATAAATATAAAACACTAAAAACAAACCTGCTTTCAAGTCTTAAACCTAGTCCCAGACTAAATGTTTGAGCTGTTTATATATATATATAAATTGAACTATAAGGTCTAATCCTGGCTTAATCAAAACCCTGTCTGTAAAACCAGGCCTAAATGTTTTAAATGTTAAAAGCGAATATTTCTGCAAAAATATTTTCAGCAAAAAAATATACGAAATGGAAATCTTTTCTAACATCATATGTCGTGTCTGTCACTTCCTAATGCATCCTTGCTTATTAAAAGTATTCAATTCTTTAATCAAAAAGTAACACTATAGTTTAGGGTCCAATTATCACTTTTAATTAGTTGCTTATTAGCATGCATATTACTAGGATGACCATATTATACATCTCTCAATCCTATACCTAAACTTAACTACCATAACTATTAATAAGCAGAAATGAGGCGTTTATTGTGGCAAAAGTGTTAGTTAATAGTTGGTTAAAAGTGAGAATTTGATACTAAAGTGTGACCGAAAAAAATTGTGATAATGAGCATCTGCAATTAAATATGCTAAACAATACCAATGCATGTAATAAAATTCCTTTTTTTTAATGTCTTTAAAAAGTAAATGCCCATCTCTCCTATCGTTCATGTCTAGCGCAACCAGTACATGCCAAACTTGGGCTTAGCAATGCTTAGCTCTACTGACCCAATTTAACCAACTATTAACACAACACGAACATGCAGATCTTCCACAGGCCCCAATTTCAGCGTCTACATTCCTGCCTCACGTCTTTCTGTGCTACCAAAACTCAGCGTCATAAAAGCAGCCTGGAAGAAGCTTATAGATTATGGATTAAGCAATTATGCAGTTGGGATCACATCTGTTGGACTAAACGCAAGGCAGGGAGAGTAAGAAGGACGACAGGGGGGAGAAAAAGAAGAAAAGAGGTTACAACTGAGGGGGAAAGGGGGAGGGACATTTTTGGGGGAGAGGAGAGACCAGTATTGACAAGCTTTGGAGCAGAGCAGCTTGACCGCAGCGGTGGCCATGACAACCCCTGGGACTCCCCCATATGCCCCTGGGATTGTTAGGATTCGTGCAGAGGAGCAGTGCCGTGCCAAGCGGCTTGCATTACCCAAGCGGGGCAGAGGCCAACCCACAGCGCAATAACGTCAAAGAGTATCGCAAACAAAGCAAAATACAACACACAAGGACAAGTCTTGAAAAAACAACAATTTTATTCTGACATGATTGCTTTTGTGACCATCGTATTTCTTGTCTTGGCTCGGGAGGCATTTTTCTTGTAAAGGAAGAACCACATTTTGTATTTTTTAAATGTAAATAAAACATACTAAAAAAAAGAAGACATTTTTGGGTATTTTAATGTAATCCAAAATGAAGGCTAAACTAGAGAAATGGCTGCTCCGCAAGTTGGGTGGATAGAAACAGCCAATCACAGCTACAGGATCCTTTAAGACTCCACCCCATGCATGCAAGTTAGCCAGTCACAGTGCAGTGTCTGCAAACACACACATACACAAATGCACACATTCCATGATGTCTTCCTCTCCATGGGAGATTGAGACAGTAAACACAGTGGCCTGTTTTAGAGGAGTCAGCAGGGAGATGAAGATTCATAATAAACCCCTTAAATAAAACAATAAAACAAAACATATGCCCTCCATTGATTATGGAAGCGTATCACAGTGATGACAACTCTGAGTCAAGGGAGCATCCTCAGAAACTCTAATTACAGTTACAAAAATGAAATACAGCCCCTGAAAAAAAAAAGAAGATAACCCTCATAGCACTAGCAGAGATGACATTGAGATGATGCACAATACAGTAGATAAATCAACCATGGCCAGACTGGCAATAGGGGTGAGGTATGTATATTTGCGTGTGTGTGTGTGTGTGTGTGTGTGTGTGTGTGTGTGTGTGTGTGTGTGTGTGTGTGTGTGTGTGTGTGTGTGTGTGTGTGCGTGTATGTTTGTCTGTGTGCGCGCATGTGTACATGATGACGTCTTCCCCTTCCTTCTCATCCAACCCTATGGAAACCCGTCCCCAAGTTCTATTCGGCCTGGGCGTCGTAGTTGGCCCCGCCGGCCTTCTTCAGCTCGTTGCGGAGGTAGTCTTCCTCCAGCTCCCGAGGATCGCTGATCATAAACTCCTTGGCAAAGTTCTGCATGGAAAAAGGACAGCAAACACAGTATGAGCGATGGAGGGACAGGACTTGAGATTGGTTTGCATAGGCACTGATATGCTTTAAAGATGAAAAACCACTGCATGTCGGTTGAATTTGTATCGTCGGGCAATCATAGCCTGCAAGGATGGCTTAGAGAAATGACATAAACCCACCTGCAGATGACTTTGACCATTGTCTTGTCGGTGCTATCTTGCTCTTTGCAGTCGTGATGTTCTCCCAATCCAGGTGATGAGGGTGATCTTGACACGCTTGCTCATGGCGTCGCCTCGTGAACTCACGAAACCAAAGAGACGGCGTCATCTGGAGTCAAGAGAAAGCAGGAGGACCTTAAGAGGATGCTTGCCATTTTTAGAATATTGTTTGTTTCTTTTAAGATTGTCAATTGATTAAATATATGAATCAAATTAAATACACACGACAACGACATATCAAAATTGGTTGAGAAAAGCCTCTTACTCTGGCAGACAAGAACAATATTAAATATACATACAAAAAGTGGTTTTAGACGTCAATATTCTTTTTTGAAATGGGTCAGTTTTTCTACAACGGACCTATTTGCCACAAATTTCACACGATTATTTTCCCAATTAAAAAGCCCAGCAATAAAGAACAATTACAACAGAATAATAACACATAACATTTAAATCTTTTTAAGTAGATAATAAAATAAATGTAAAAAATAAACATATAGTACACTGACATCCACTTTGCCACCAAGTTTGTCAATGTGTCAAAATATCTCTGTATGCCTTGGGTCTGTATTTTTGCATGCATCAATGAATTGTAGGCAAGTAAAAGGATCGAGTTTGATTTCATGTTGACTTTAATATCAACATTAAATGTGTTTTTTTAATGTCTCTCTAGTTTAGCTGAACTTTATCTGTTGTTAAATAACAAGGAAGAGCTTAGATTCGAATAAACACTGTCTCATTGTAGCAAGTGTCTTGAATCTACACTATAGCATTGTTTTCTTTTCCAGAGAAAGAAGTCACAACATAAAATGTAATCTGAGAGCATCACGTGCGAGCGGTGGATGAGGCTGAGAAATTTAAGCTCTATGACATCACATGACATGAAGAACAAGGAACAGAGTAAGTGGGTGAGGAAAGGAGGTAATCTAGTTTACCGACTCTATTGATAAGGGTGTAATAATTCATCGGTAACACTCCCAGTCTCTCACAGCAGGCCACTTCCTCCCAAATGTGCTACAACTGCATTGCAGTGGCGCTAGGACAAGATTCAAAGAAAACATCAATTGCTCCTAACTCTGGCGTGCCTCTATTTAGACACTGACCGTATCAGAGATAGCATTATGCGGAAGAAAGCACTTACTGAACCATTTATTCACATATTAATGATACACACCCTTTGGACTTTGTTCTCAGTGTATCTGTGAATACAGTTCCGCTGAAACTTCTGCTTATCCCTAATAAGTATAGCAACAAATGTACACACATTCTTGTATCTTAATTAAACAAACTCAGACAGATAGATAGACTTTCCTGGAAAACCACTGCCACGTGAATTCCCTTGGTACTACTTGAGACTGATAATATCTGGTTTTCTGTTGTTGATTAACTAGGCTTAAGGTTTAAGAAGCTAAGTCAGGGAACCATGGGTAATACTGTCAGTTGTATTTGGCACATTGACTGCTAAAGTTTCAAGAGCAAAGTAGATGGTTAATCTAAGTCACATTATAGAGACCTCTGCTGTATTTCAATAGAACTGAAAGCTTAAACAAATCGCATTTAGGAAGCGAGCAGTGCTCATGAGTCAACATGCTAACAGTCAACAGTGGGAAAGCATGGACTCTAGTAATAAAAAAAAGAAGAGTTGTGCTGTCTTGTTTTACGATTGCGTGAAAAGCACAGCTATACACTAGCATTTTCGAAATGTGGCTATGATTCCTTGCACTTTTACTTCCTCTTGTGAGTACTTAGGACATTTCTGAAGAACTCACTTCCATAAAGTCAGTGTATTTGTGCTGACTACTACATGTGTACTTATACTTCCAGGCTTTCAGCCGATGATGATGCAGCAAAAATAAATTATTTAAAATACCAAACTTGTTAGACATCACCTAAAACTTATATAAAATATGCTAAATGTATTATTTTATTGTGACCCGCTCTATAATTTTTAGCCACTTTGACCCAGAAACCCATTTTGAGTTTATGGACTAACAGTAAAAAGCAAAGTTTAACATGAAAAATGAAGTAGAACACAAATGTAAGCAATGAAAAATCATATTCTTCACCCAGAGATCACATATAACCACATAATAAAGTTAGGATAACTCATTATGCTACTGACATATACTTTATGATACCTCTTAATAAAGCAGCACTCTTTTCACATTGTCCTGTCTACTACAGCTTTTTAGAGGGGATTGCAATGCTCATATACATAGAAGATTTTCCAACTACTCAAGAACCTACAAAAAATATATTTATTGCTGGATAGAACAGTTTATGGACACAGCACAAATCACTTTTCTGTTTGGATTTAAAACATAAGTTAACTTCTTCATGATTAAAGTTGTCAAAGTATTCTCCAGCAAAATAGCTTATTGTAACATGATACTGCTCCATAAAGGAACACATCCTTGATCATCTTTCAGAGTACAATGGCAGAAGCCAAGGTATTGCAACACTTATAGAAGTTTACATCTGCTAGTGGCTACACAATCCTCTAATGGAGACTGAACTGAGCACCACGCCCAAATCTGTGTTCATTAAGGATGACAGAATGAGAGGCGAAATATTACATCATTTCATTCTCTTTGTGGAGCTAGACAGTTATTTACAGTTATAAAAAATACTTCATGCAATATAGCATACTAATTCACAGTAGCTCAATAGATCACCAAAACCACATTAAATTAGGTATCAAGTTGAATCTAATGAGTTCTGTTGATTAATCGATTACTAATACAAATGTGTTTTTATTTAGTAAAAACCTCTCATTAAACATCTCACCAGTAACTCACCCTTTTGCCATGTCATCTAGGACAAGTACAAAGCCATATTTGGTATGGTCTACCTTGGAATATAAATTAGCCTACTTCCTAACATGTGATATGTAGAACTTAAAGTGACAGTGCACCCCAAAATGAAATCTCTGTCATCATTTACTCACAGTCATGATTTTTTTTCAAACCTGTAAGAGTTTTTCTTTTGTGAAACTCAGAGGGGAAGGTTAGAGTCTGTAAGACTCAGTCACCATCCACTTGCATTGCATCTTTTTTTATTGTAATTGAATGGTGACTGAGTCAGTCCCTAACAAGGAAGAAAGGAAGTCATATAGGTTTGGAACAACATGTGGTGAGTCAATTAGACTTGATTGAACTTTCTCTTTTTTGGGGTGAGCTATCCCTTTAACTGATTTAGTAATTAATTGCAACTGCATTTAAAAATACCTTAAAGTCCTCCCAACATAAAGCAGGCAAATAAGAAAATGAACTCACCTGTACACTGACTCTTGAATTCTTCGTAGTCGGACCCGTGACCACCTGGTACAATAGTAGATCCGTCATACTTAAAAGATGCCCTTTAAACAGAAAATGTATATTTTAACTGTTGAAACAACGATGGATGCATCTCAAAATTTAGCAAGCAGTCTATCTAGACATTTTTGGGGGAAATGCTGCCTAGTCTCTAGGGTGCAGACTAGATTTTGAGACACTGCCCCTAGGTTAAAAGACCCTTCCCTACATGTTGCACCACATACATTCATGTCATTAAATCAATTAAAAACAGCGTTAAACGGTATCATTTGATAATTCAAATTGTTGAAACAATGTGACGAGTTTTGCCAGCACGCGCCAAACAGCACATATCTGGATGTGCAGCAAATCAAGGCTTCACTCACCAGCATATATCTGAGCCGTCGTCTCGCACCAGATTGTATGCTTCTCTGCAAGCCTCTTTGTCAATTCGCGTTGCCATTTCGACGATGCAAAGGAAGATAATGTAACTAAATGCAGAACAAAGCCGGGGAATGAGAGAAATCGCAGATAAATCCCAATGTGCGGCAGAGGTTGTTGCTGCTGGTGTGACAGGAAGGTCTCTTCTCTCAGTGGGATGGAGAGGCAACTAATTTCACGACTCGATTCATTTCCTATTGCTTCTTAATGGGCGTTAGTGATATTTGTCTGTCAGGTTGCTGTTTCAGTGAATCAGAGAGCTTTTCACCTCCTAATGGCCAACCAGGGTATTGAGCTACATTACATCCACCCCGTTCTGTTCTGTCATAACATTTGGTCTGAGTTAAGTTACTCTGCCATCGTGTGGAGGACCTAAGTTTATCTTGGCGTTGCTCTTTTCGGAAATATTTGGATTACAACGGGAATTACCATGGGTGAATAGCAGCAAGAAATGTAAAATTTAACTCGAAAAAACTACATAAAATAACATAAAATATTAATATAAAAATAAAAGTTAACAATTAGCCTATTACAATTATTTGCATGGTTAGAAGCATAGGTTAGAAGAAGCAATTCCCTTCCCTGGAAATTATCATTCAGAATAGAATAAATTCATTTCAAAACAACATAGGCTTATCATGTTGCATACACACTTAAAATTAGATAGATAGATAGATAGATAGATAGATAGATAGATAGATAGATAGATAGATAGATAGATAGATAGATAGATAGATAGATAGATATAATTGAATATAGAATTTACGCTTAAATCCCAGCAAACACAAAACGTTTTTACAACTTTTCACAACGTTGTATTTTAGTTGCAGTTAGGTAATGTTGTAGTACAACGTTTCCAAAACGTTTTTAAAACGTTTTTTTAAAAATGGATAAATAATGTAACCAAAATAAAACGTTTTAAAAACGTTGTAAAAATACCAAACTGGTATGTTTTCTTTAAGTAGTCAAAAATACGTACATATCACGTTTGTTTACTACTAAAAGGAAACTAGACCAAGCTACAACTTTTTGGAGACGTTTTAATCAGGTGTTAAAATAACGTAATCTCTTCGTTGGAATAAGACGTTTTAAAAACGTTGTTAAAATACCAAACTGATATGTTAGATTAAAGTAGTCAAAATACGTACATATCACGTTTGTCTACTACTAAAAGGAAACTAGACCAAACTACAACTTTTTGGAAACGTTGATTTCAGGTGTTAAAATAACGTAATATGCACGTTAGATTAAGACGTTTTTATAAAAACGTTGTTAAAATACCACGTTTTCTTTAGGCAGTTAAAAAAAAAACTAGATGTTTGTTTACAAAAACGAAACAAGACTAAACTAACTAACCCAGCAAAAAACGTTGTTTTTTTGTGCTAAATCAAGTTGCCTCGTCAAAAATGAATTATAAGCACATATGTTCGCAAACCATACCGCAAACCGTGATATGTAGGCCTACATACATAATTTTGGCAGAAACCCAGCGCTCCCTGGTGGTTTATCGCTCCCTGGTGGTTTATCGCAAACCGTGATATGTATGTCTACATCATACATAATTTTGGCAGAAACCCAGCGCTCCCTGGTGGTTTATATCTCGTTGAAAACATTTGTGCTGTATATTAGTAGGCTAACTCTATTTCTGAACTGTTATTAATAATCACTAGGCTACATTTAAATATGCCTAATGCATCCATAAAAACATTAAAAATCACAGTAGTATAAACACAATACACCCCAATAAACAACAGCACTTAAATAGCATATGAATAACTGCATATTAATATATTCATAGCCTATATGAAGCACTGTTAAATATATTTTAAATATATTTGAAAAATACTTAAATCTTAATTGTTCCTTGTGTTATCTGTAAATTTGTGTATATAAGAAAATATGCCCATGCCTTAGACTATATCTTGTAGTTTTTGCAATTTCATTTCTACACCACGTTTACCATTAGGCTACATTTATATTATAGCCTACTAGGCTACTATATAGCCTACTTCAAACATTGTTTTACATTTTCAATGCTTTCATTCTCATTCCATTTACAGTTTGACGATGGCCACATACGATCCACTATGAATCAAGTTTCAGGATATGTTTTCTGATTATCAAAAATAATTCACTCCATCAATTCTAAATGTATGTAAGTGCTGCGTGACTTCTAACGTATTTTAATGGGCGCGCGCGCTGAAAATTCGAGCCGCATCTGAACTGGAGAGGAGCGCGTTACCATGGAAACGGAACTGCAGCTCAACCGATACACTGCAAAACTCCGTATCTCACACTGTTGTTTTAACTACTTTCAGGTAAGTTTAGTCCCTGAAATTACACAACTAGTACATACAAATGGTTCTGACACTTTCTTTCATGTAAATGACTCGCTTTCGTTGAATATTTACTGTATAGAAATGGTTATGTCTTCGAAAAAGTCAGTTAGCATCTTAACGTTAACCGTTAGGCTAACTTAACTAGCAGCTTAGAGGCAAGTTAGGTTAGCAGCTAAGCTGTAAGTTTGGGCCTTTAATCGCATTTTATGTGTAGATGAGAGATTTTGATAGTTTTAAAGGTTTTTCTGGTAAGCTAATGTATTTTAACCTAAAGGTAACGTTATGCACTGTGATCTGTGCATCCATGACTGAAATCTTGCTCGTATATGTAGAGGGAAAACTCCACTGTACTTCACATTTTGGACAACCATTGTTTTTTTTACATTTACGTTTTCTTTCTCACTTTAGATGCTGGAGAAAAAACATCAGCCAGGCTAAAGCATTCAAAGTGGAAACTTCAGTCGTGGCTCAACAATCCTTGCGAACCAGGGCTAACGTTAACTCTTTCACTTAAAATATAATTCAAGTAATTTTTTATATATATATTTGGTTGGGACGAGTCACTGAGTATGTCATCAGAGAATATCGAGTGCGATTATTGCCTAAAAAAGATTCATGTTTCAGTGCTTTTAAGCGCTCTGCCAATAAAGCATCTCAAATCTGTCACAATTAAAGAATCGGCTAAAGAATTCATGATTATGAATATGTCAAATATAGCAAGGAGACATTTTAATTGTTTATTAATAAGTGTTTTCTGTCTGTCAGTGTCGCGATACAGTTGACGATGCTGACTCGTGATATTCGCAGTAGTGAACGCGCCAGTGAGAAATGCACATTTGATACGGATTACATAAGCAGAGAACAGTCGTCTTTTATTTCGTTTTGAATGGTCCTGTTTAAAATTAGACATACAGGCCTATATATTTCTCAGGTCTGGGAGTTAATAGGCTACCTTATAAGCTGAGTTTCGGTTCATTTTATACGAGACGAGCTCCAGTTCAGGGCGGCGGCGCTTCCATGTCGTTTTTATCTATTGTCTGCTATATTTAACTTACTTCTATTTGTTAAATCCAGGTAATTGTCTATGAAATATTGATTAAAATTAAGATACAATTCATACAAAACGAAATTCACCTTAATAGGGTTGTAACGATACGCAATCGCAATATTTAATCAACATTGTATTTTTTTTTCATCAATACTTTTAGCATTATTTATTGCAGTTGTGCATCTATGTTTTTTGCATAGTTGGTTTTGTCAACATGATTGGGAATTAACTTTTGTTATACAATGTATTTTCTTTGTTGATTACATTTATTTGGCTAAATTGGTTATAATATTGGCATATAATATATCAAATTCTAATATATTTTATATATATATTAATTATTATATTAATATATTAATAATTAAACATTAAATGTATTTTTTGTGAGGTGCAAGTCCTTTTCTTTTTTGAGTATACTTTTGTTTTTTTGGACACATTTGCTTTAATGAAAAGTTGGGTAGTTACATGATGGTGAATTAATGAATCAATCCATAACTTTTAATGTAATAAGTTAAGTTTTTGCATAGTTGGTTTTGTCAACATGATTGGGAATTAACTTTTGTTACAATGTATTTTCTTGGTTGATTACATTTAGGCTAGTTGGCTAAATTGGTTATAATATAGGCCTATAATACAATACAAATTCTAATATATTATATATATATATATATATATATATATATATATATATATATATATATATATATATATATATATATATATATATATATATATATATATATATTTTTTTTTTTTTTTTTATTATTAATAAATGTATTTTTTTGTGAGATACGAGTTCTTTTCTTTTTTGAGTATACTTTTGTTTTTTTGGACACATTTGCTTGAATGAAAAGTTGGGTATAGTTACATGATGGTGAATTAATAAATCAATCCATAACTATTAATGTAATAAGTTAAGTAAAATGTATGTCCTAACCAAATGTCCAGTGACGCTTCAATGTTTTTAACGGGTCGACTACGTTTCACAATGGAATCACAAAAGACCGATGTAGGACACATGCATTTTGTGAGGAACACTTCAAGGTAATTTACATCCAAAGCACCTGGAAACCTCATTTTGGTGATTTTGGGTGAATGTGTTATAACCAAGACGACATCCAGAAAGTAAGACGTGATATTTACGTTTTAAGAACGTCGCATTAACAACGTTAAACAACGTTTATGCAACGTTTTTACGACTTTATGCAACGTTGTAAAAAAACGTATTTATAACGTAAAAAAAACCCGACATCTGTCGTATTAAATACGTCGGATAAAAACGTTATCACAACCTTTTCACAACGCGAAAAAAACGTTTTTAAAACGTTTTTGTGTTTGCTGGGAATAGGCTAGGCTTCTGTGTGTTTACATTAGAATTTTTGACAGTTTAAGTTTGAAGGATTGTGACTTTTAAACATTGCATTGAGATTTTGGGGAGTTTTGGTTTAATCGTCGGTTTAAGAAAAAACGTAAGTCGGACAAGTCAGAAAATATAGGCTAGCCTATATTTGTCGAGTTTGGTGGTCATTGTTGAGTTAAGACATTTGGTCTAAGAAATTATTATATCATTATAACAATACGCTTAAATAGTAGCTGCTAGATCAGTATGTTGGCTTTGTCAAACCAATATAATAATAACAACACAATTGTAACATTACAATAGGCTAGCTACTATTTTTGTAACGTTTAATATAGAGGTGGTGATCAGTGAGCCAATATACCGTATTGTTATTATTATTATTATTATTATTATTATTATTAGTAGTACTAGTAGTAGTAGTAGAGTATGTGGACACAACAGTCTGAATTTCTTCAGGGCGAAATTGAACACTAAAAATGCTTTTATTTTGAAATAAAGGTCAACACGGAAGTGATAACTCAGCATTCACCGTGCTACGGTCAAAATAACTTGTTTATAGTCACGTACGGGTATTTAACTAGTTGTTAATACGGACAAAGAATGGAAAAATGGTAAAAAAAAATATCTGCATTTGACTGTACGGTTGTTGTCTAAGATGTATCGATAAAATATGTAAAATTAAATTTAATATCAGTGAAACGTAGTCAGAGTTATTGTGCATGTGTAAATGCCCCTTTCCTTTTGTATTCAGCCTTTGTCTTTTTTACTAAGTTATGTATGTTCCTGTTTTGAGCGTTATATTATACATGGTTGCATTTAGTTACTCCCGGTAATTGATTTATTTTTTTTACTAACGTTACAATTTTTTTTGCAGAGAGTCCTATGGCAGGTGACACAATGGACATTGGAAAGCAATCTCGTCTTTCACGTCCTCACAGAATAAGTGAATATTCAAAGGTATGCATAAAACAGTAGTGTTGTTATGGTTAACTCAAATTATTAATGATGATTGAAATAAAACTGCAATAAAATATAACTTAAAAATCTTAAACGAAAACTAACTAACATGACATAAAAAAATGAACATGACAAAAGCACATAAAATTAAAACTGAAGCTAAAATTCAAACAGAAAATTAAAAAATAAAAAGCTAATTTAAAAAAATTGATAAATTCCATAATAGTATAGAAATAATAATAAAATATCGGATGCACCACTCTGTCATATTTTGTTAAATCATTTAAATAATTTTTCAATAATAATAAAAATTCATAATATGAAATAAACATTTATTGTTACTCAGTTATTGATTCTAAATGATTGCATAATTAATAAAAGCAATACAAGGTTTTTTTATAGTAAGTTAAAGGTAAGTTAATCTTCTGCTATCACACAAAATGAAGACTTCTGTTATAAGTCTGCTAGAAAACTTTTGTATTCTTCAAGCAGTGGGCCTTATGAGCGCCACCATGATGGACCATGTTGACGTCACATGACTAGCTAATAAACCTCATGCACACAGGTGTCAGTATAAAGTCTTAAAACAGTAGGGCTGGTCCGAATACCATTTTTTGAGCTTCGAAGCTTCGGTAGGAATAAACATCGAATATTCGAAGCTTCGGAATCTCTATGTCTCAGACATCCCAAGTCTCCCGCATATTGATAGCGGCTCCCTGATGCCCGCAAATTAGTTCAAATCTCCTGGAATTTAGCTGCTCGCGAGCTCCAAACCGTGTAACGCACGCACGACAAAGAGAGGGAGAGACCTTGCCTGTCGTGTGTGCAAATGTGCGTGTGTGTGCAAGTGTGCGTGTCTCTTGCAGCGCATGTAAAATGCGCATGATCATCATCAGCGCATGATTATTATTTCGAGAACCGTTCATCCAAACGACTTCACAAGGAAGTGCAGTGTATTTGGTGCAATATAGATAGACAGGCGAGACGCGACACGTTCAGAATTAATACATTTTTAATAAACTACACAGACAGCGCGAGCGGGAAGCAGCGCCTCACATGTGCGTGTGTGTGCAAGTGTGCGTGTCTCTTGCAGCGCATGTAAAATGCGCATGATCATCATCAGCGCATGATTATTATTTCGAGAACCGTTCATCCAAACGACTTCACAAGGAAGTGCAGTGTATTTGGTGCAATATAGATAGACAGGCGAGACGCGACACGTTCAGAATTAATACATTTTTAATAAACTACACAGACAGCGCGAGCGGGAAGCAGCGCCTCACGCGAGCAGAGCTTGTATGCTCCGAGAACGGACACTGCTTTGCACTAGTGATATAAAACACGCACAGGTCTGTAACTTATGCAATATTTCTAATAAGGTAGGCTAGTCTAATAGTCTCACTAAACAAATTACTGACAACGTAGGGTAGATGTTTAAAGAAGCTGCGCGCCTCGCGCGAGCAGAGAACGGACACCGATATGCTGTCTAATATCTTATATGCTCCGAGAACGGACACTGTAGTTATATAAAACACACTAATACATACATTTATATATTTTAATACTAACATACATTTTAATATATTTTGTTTCTATTATTCTATTTTCCACAATGTCAAAGCAATGCAGCTTAACCCAAAATACAAGCTCAGGCATTCACATCTGTCCATACAAACTCTGCTGTTCTGCGCTCTAGCCAGAGAATACTCCCGTTGCAGGAACACTTTTAGTAGTCCAAGAAGAAGCAAATATCTATTTATTAAGTAGCTATAACGAATTTATATGTAAAGTATTGTATTTCACCAGATTCTATAGTGTAAAACATATACAAGCGCGAATGAGAACCGTTTCGAGGGGGATGCCAGGTTTGCAAAAAAAAAAAAAAAACGAATATCCGAATGTCACATTTTCAAATCGAATACCAACCCACCGAACGAATATTCGAATATTCGAATATTCTGGTCCAGCCCTATAAAACAGTGGGATGATAAGAATTGAGATAAGAAAAACTGCACATTTTATATTTATCGAAACTTTAAAAAAGTCTGTTAAAAGTGTCTTGAAACTATCATGAACTAACTAACTCTGATGCACAACAGGTGTATCGATGGGCAGACCAGGCTAACTACCTCCTTCAAGGGTTAAATGAGCAAAGACAACATGGCCAACTGTGTGATGTTGTTCTGGTGGCCGATGACCAACGGATCCCTGCACATCGGGCTTTGCTTGCGGTGTCCAGCCCCTACTTCCAGGCGATGTTCACATTGGGCATGCGAGAGGAACATGAGGCAGAGGTAGAGCTGGTGGGAGCCTCATACGTTGGTGTTAAAGCAGTAGTGGACTTCCTGTACAGCGGAGAGTTACCACTCGATGGTGGAAACATCGACTACGTCCTGGAAACTGCTCATTTGCTCCAGGTGTGGCGAGCTGTAGATTTCTGTTGCCAATATCTGGAGAAAGAGGTACGTGAGGACAACTACTTGTACCTTCAGGAACTTGCCTTCCTTTATAGTCTAGACCGCCTGGATGCCTTCATAGACCGCTTTATTCTGGAGCATTTCACCACGCTTTCCGTCACTTCCGAGTTCCTCCAAGACGTGCGGCTGCCCAAGCTTTGTGCTTACCTCGCAGATGAGCAGGTGCAGCACGAGAATGAGCAAGCTCTTCTGCAGGTCACCTTGCAGTGGTTGAGTCAAAGACCCGAACGCCTTGCGTTCGCCCAGCAGCTTCTCTCCAACATTCGCTTAGCTCTTATCCCGCCAGATGACCTCATAGGGCGCATATTGCCAGCCATACGTTCCCTGTTGCCTCCGGAAGCAGGCTGTGAGGCATTAGTGGAAGAAGCAGTGGTCTATCACACGAAACTGAGCGCCCAACCTGTTCTCCAGACAACACGCACAGGCCTTCGAGGAGGTGTGGAGCGCCTGCTGTTGGTGGGAGGGGAGGTGTCTGAACGTGGAGAGGAGTTGAGTGCCGAGGTGTGCTGGCTGGATGAAGAAGCAGGAAATTGGGTCGTCGAGACACAGCTGCCAGCTCAGAGGAGTCACCACTGCGTTGCAGTTTTGGGGGGATTCATCTTCACTGCAGGTGGGAGCTCCTCGCGGGACAATGGGGGAGATTCTGCGAGCAACTTGCTGTATCGATATGACCCCCGAAGCAACGTGTGGGTTAAGGTAATGAGCTTCACTCCTGACAGTTTAAAAAGTCAGCAACGTTTAAGTTTCAACAGCAGGGCTCCAGACTATGGCTAATCACTCTTTATTTAAAAAAAATTTTATTACTATTATAATTTTTATGTTTATTACTACATAATTGTGTCTCCATCCAAACTTAAGAACAATGATTTACTGTCAAATGTGTACATTTATGGGATAAATAGAGAAGAAATGCTGAGAATTCTATTTGTGTGTGTGGTGTGTGTGTGTGTGGTGTGTGTGTGTGTGTGTGTGTGTGTGTGGTGTGTGTGTGTGTGTGTGTGTGTGTGTGTGTGTGTGTGTGTGTGTGTGTGTGTGTGTGTGTGTGTGTGTGTGTGTGTGTGTGTGTGTGTGTGTTGCTTGAGGGTATGGGGTGCTTAAGTGCTTGTGATAGAAGTGTATCTTTAGCTGTCTCTTGAAAAATGGCAGTGGTTTTGAGTGGAAGTTGGCAGCTCATTCCACCAGAGTGAAACAGAGAGGTTTAAAGTTTTGGAGAGTGACTTTGAACAACAAGACGTTGCTCATTCAGTGACCTTAGCTGGTGGGAGGGAGTATAAACTTGTAGGAGAGAATTGAGGTAGGGAGGTGCTGTTCCAGTGTTAGCTCTGAAAGTCTGTTAAAGTCTTAAAGGATTAAAAAACTTTTGCTGATAATTTACTCACCCCCATGTCATCCAAGATGTCCATGTCTTTCTTTCTTCAGTCGAAAAGAAATTAATGATTTCGATGAAAACATTCCAGGATTTTTCTCCATATAATGGACTTCAATAGTGGCCAAAACGGTTCAAGGTCCAAATGAGTTTTCAGTGCAGCTTCAAATGACTTCAAATGACGATACCAGACGATGAATAAGGGTCTTATCTAGCGAAACGATGCGCCATTTCGAAAATAAATAAAACAGTTAAAGTATTATTAGCACAAATGCTTGCCTTGTTCTGTCCTGAGATGCGTGTTCGTGATTCTCCTGTTCGAACTCGTTCATTAAAATGAACAAATCTTTTTTCGAGTCATTTCGTTCGTTGAATGAATAAAATGACTCGAAAAAAGATTTGTTCATTTTAATGAACGAGTTCGAACAGGAGAATCACAAACGTACATCTCAGGACAGAACAAGGCGAGCATTTGTGTAATAATACTTTAACTGTTTTATTTATTTTCGAAATGGCGCATCGTTTCGCTAGATAAGACCCTTATTCATCGTCTGGTATCGTCATTTGTCATTTGAAGTCATTTGAAGCTGCGATGAAAACTCATTTGGACCTTGAACCGTTTTGGCCACTATTGAAGTCCATTATATGGAGAAAAATCCTGGAATGTTTTCATCGAAATCATTAATTTCTTTTCGACTGAAGAAAGAAAGACATGGACATCTTGGATGACATGGGGGTGAGTAAATTATAAGCAAAAGTTTTTTAAAAAGTGAACTACTCCTTTAAATTCGATTCTGGCCGCAAAGGAGCAAGGAGTGGTTAGTGGGAGGGATGCAGAGACCAGTGAGGAAAAGTGTGTAGGAGAGGGAACGGAGGTTATAGCAAAAGGTGACCAGAGGAGGATTCAGGGGTGAGCATGAAGGCAGAGTGACCAAGAACTGGTGAAAGAAGTGGTCAGAAAGATGTAGTGGACTTGTGAGGATGAGATCTAGCTTTTTGCCTGCTTTGTCTGTCACAGGAGTGTGCTCTCTTGTAAAGTCAAACAAGGCTAGAAGAGTTAGGAAATCAGCTGCTTGAGGTTTGTCTGGGTGGATGTGGTAGTCACCAAGAACTACACCAGCTCTTCCAGGAAGTTGCCTAGTTGACCTGGTGGGCGGTAGATGACAATAAGATGAAGTTTGGCAGAATTAGTAACAGTGATATTCAAATGATGTGCAATTGCAGTCAAAAGAGAGAGGAGAGAATTTCCAGGTCTTGAAATGAGTAGACTTGCCAAACCCCATAATACCCCGCCCATGTCCATGCCCATTTGGACGAGGGGTGTGGGAGAAAGTGAAATTGGTGGAGAGTGAAGTCACAGTTATTACAGGACCTTTAATTTTATAGATATAATAATATAGATAAAGATATAAAATGTCAAATTAAGTGTTAATTAAAATAATAAGAATTAGCAAGCATGAGACAAGTAGAGTTTTGATGTTAATCCGAGTGTTAATCTGCAGGGTGCCCCTATGAACCAGCGGCGTGTGGATTTCTACCTGGGAACCATGGGAGACTGTCTTATAGCCGTTGGGGGACGCAATGATAGCGGGGCTTTGTCTTCTGTTGAAGTGTACCATCCTGTTGAGGACTACTGGTCCTATGTTGCAGGATTGCCCAGGTTGGTTGGTTGTTTTTGATAAAAAAAAAATAAGTTTGCACCATTTTATGTGGATATGTATTTTGAATCCACATTGTATACTGCTGTTCAAAAGTTTAGGGTCAGTAAGATTTTTTTAAAGTAAATTAATATTTTATTTGACTTTGAAAATGTGAAAAATGTTCATGGTTTTCAAAAAGCTATTAATCAGCACAACTGTTTTTCATCATTGATAATAATACATGTTTCTTGAGCAACAAATCAGCATATTAGAATGATTTCTGAGGGATCATGTGACACTGAAGACTGGAATAATGATGGTGAAAATTCAGCTTTGCATCACATGAATACATTACATTTTAAAATAAAAAATCTAATAAATGCAGACTTTTTCCAAACAAATTTCAATCGTACCGACACCAAATTTCTGAATGGTAGTGTACTTGGTACTGTGACAAATTACTAGCATCTCACTCACGTTTATGTCATTTAATCACATTGGACTTTCTTTCCACTGTGGAATATAAACCTCACGCCACAAAAACAGTTTCTTTCCATTTGTAACTGGCCTCATCAACACTGTTTCATACATGTTACATTAATCACACACTACTCAGTCTGCTATGCTGCACCTTCTACAAAGTTCAAACTGTGACAGTTTGCACACATTACACTAATGTAGTTACATTTTAACTGAATAATAGATTTTTATTAATAGTATTTGTATTCCTTGTTTTCTTACTATTTTTATGCACCTGTGCACCAGGACAAATTCATTGTACATGTTGTACTTGGCAATAAAAGCTGATTCTGATTCTAAAGGTAATTTATTGGGGTTGACAAACTTTTGTGAAAATATTCACAAAAAAATACCATGAAAGTGGCTCAAATCTCATCCTTTCTCATATTCAATTTAACCCTTTAGCTGTCACCCCCCCCTTTTTGATAATTTGATTAAATGCACTATACAAACTTAAATGGTTGTAATTCAAGAATGCTTTGGAATATAGACCTGAATTTGGTCTTGTTTTAAAGAAAACAATCAGCAGATTATTACTGAAGTGAATGCACTTAAAAAAATTAAAGTATGAAAAGTTATGCAAGTTATAATTTACAGTAAATCAAATATACTTTAATATAAAATAAATATTTTACAAAATATGTTTTACTATAAAATTACTATAAAATGAAAGCTATATATCTAACCAAGTTGTGTTCCAAATTTAAAGTTGATATCACAAAAATTGAAGATTTTGTTTAGGCGTTATACCAAAATAGCCACCGGGTGCCATTGAATTCCATTGAATTTAATTGTATGCATTCTGCCATAACAAATTAATAAATTTCTATCCAAATATCACTTCTGTCACTAAATATGGAACCTTGAGACTCAGACCTTTCTGACAATATTTGTTTTGTCAAGATTAGAAAAGGTTTTGATAATAAATTATGAAAGATGATGCCCAAAAGGGGAGGGGCCTAATAAAAAAATACCATTTCTATGGTAGCGCAACGTCCAATTTCAAAACGGTTTTCACAGGATGAATTCTGAGTTCGTAAGCTTTCAAATGATACCTAATTTATGATAACTACTAAAATATGTGATATAATAATAATAATAAAAAAAAATATATATATATATATAATATATATTATACTTTTTAGAGGACTTCTTACTTTACTTTTTAAAATATAATTTTATCTTTTTTTATTGACAAATACTAGATTATGTTTTATTATTAACTTTTAGCACTAAAAACCAAAGTTTCAATTATTAAAAGTGTGTGCGTCGACTTTTTGTGACAAAGGTCAGAAACTCCTGTAATGACGTTGATTTTTTGAGGCGCACATCTTGTCATAAATTCATATATTACTGTTCATTCGTAATTTGTAAGAAAAAAACAACGCTAAAATATCTATTTAGGAGACTTAGACCTTTCCAACGATATATAGTTTGTCATGACTAGATTAGGATTTAATAGTAATATTGTGAAGTAAATTTAGATTGCCCGTATACGGGCAAGTGACAGTTAAGGGTTAAAAGACAAAACTGTCTAATGTTATAATTAACTTTTCTTAAAAAAAAAATGTTTATTCTTCTTTCATAGATTTACATATGGTCATGCGGGGACTATTCTCAAGGACATTGTCTACATCTCTGGGGGTCATGATTACCAGATCGGCCCGTACAGACGAGACATGCTAAGTTATGACCCTAAAACTGCGGACACGTGGACCGAACGAGAGGCCATGATCTTGGCGCGAGGCTGGCACTCTATGGCGTCTCTGGAGGACAGAATCTATGTCATCGGGGGCAGTGATGACCATGAGGACAGCATGGAGCGTTTTGACGTGTTGGGAGTGGAGGCCTTTGACCCGCAGACTGATCAATGGACCAAGATAGCCCCTCTCAGGTACCCTAACAGTGAGGCAGGGGTGGCGGTCTTGGATGGAAAGATCTACGTACTGGGAGGGTACACCTGGGAGGCCATGGACTTTTCTCAGGGCACTCAAGTGTTTTGTCCAGACAAGGGCCAGTGGGTCTTGGGTCCAAATCTACCGAAGCACATTGCTGGAGCTTCGGCTTGTGTGTGCCTTGTCAGACCCCAGCAAACCAATAGTATAGAGGGTCATACCTCAGGACACACAGAGAGAGACAAACAGAATTCCAGCCAACCGCAACGCAGGTGATTGTCTCCCCACCTTGTTGGATTCAAAGAAGTGATCTGAAGAACACTTTGATGAGAGTATTGACTTTCTGAATGTAGGTTGACATAAGCCTGATGCCATTGGCTGCCTCTCAGATCCTTTTAAAAAGAGGTCAGCAGGAGATACTGTGATATGTTAGACTATGAATTGAAGTTGAAAAGCACAAACTAATATTGTAGTTTTTGTTACAAGCTTTTTTGAAGTTCTGTTACAATTAAACATCCTGAAGTGACCATTTTACATGACTGTTTCCACCGGGGTTTTTTTGAGTGAAAGTTTCATTTTATGATTTTAAGTACAATATTATTCAAAAGTTTGGGTCAGTAAGATTAAAAAATAATAATAACAATAATTAATACTTTAATTCAGACCTAGAGAAATAAACGTTCAAATAAATTGTAGTCTTTTGAAATGTCTATTCGTCAAAGAATGCTGATATTTTTTTTTATCTTGAACATCACAACTGTTTTCAACATTGTTAATAACAAGAAATTATCACCAAATTGGCATATAAAATGATTTCCGAAGGATCATGTGACATTGAAGACTGGAGTAATGGCTGCTGAAATTGACATTTGCCATCACAGGAATAAATTACATTTTAGAATATATTAAAATAGAAAAATGTTATTTTAAATAGTAATAATCACAATATTACTGTTTTAACAGTATTTTAGATCAAATAAATGTAGCTCTGGTGAACATAAGAGACTTCTTTCAAAAATATTAAAAACTAATCTTACAGACCCCAAACTTTTGAACGGTAGTGTATGCCTTGATGCTTTAATTTACAGTTAAAACAAAAAGTTACACTAATGACATCTGTGAGTGTTTTTCAAAAATATTTTATTCCAGTGCCTTAAAATGTTTTCGTTTATCTACACATGATATACCTGAACCTAACTATCAACAGTATCTTCTTTACTGCATCCTCCAGAAGTGTTAGTCCAAGACTAACAGCATTTCACTTGAAGGGGTAGAAGGGATGTGGTTCCAATCTGAGGAGCAATAACACTATCCAGTTAACTGCTTGCTAGCCATGTTTGTTTACAGTATTTAGTAAGTATAGTATACAGCGAATTCTCTGTATGAACAAAATACCCACATTATCTACTATTTGCCAAAATGCAGTTTACTATGGTCACTGCATGTGCGACATTGTATCCCACAATGTAATGCATTTAATGTGACCTTCCATTTCCAAAATAATTTATTGGAAGGAATATCAGCTGCATCTTGATTTCCCAAGTTAAGACATTTTTACACAAAATTGTTTAAATGCTTTAAACTATAAACATGTAACGCACCTACTGTTTTAGAAGTGTTTACAGTTTTAAGTAGAATAACATATTCTCTTACTGTGTAATGATGCAGGCCCTCCAGCCTCGATTCAGAGACCTCAGAGCATTCATATCCTCTTCATCCAGAGTGAAATCAAAGATCTGCAGACAGACACATAATAGGGATAGTAGTTACAATAGTTAATAGTTTTGTGACTGGAAAATGTAAAGTTACAAGAAATTTGTATTAGGCCAACTCTTTTTCACTTAATATTTTGCTTAGATTAAAGCTCAAGGTTACAGCTGACATCATTTGGAGAAATGATATGTAATATTGGAATAAATTGAATATTCAGAATTTTACCTTTGTGTTTTCTAAAATGTGGTGGGGTTTCATACTCTTCGGGATCACTACAATGTTCTGTTGAATGTGATACCTCAGTAGAACCTGCAGGACAATCAAATACAACATTAATACCCCAAAACAGAAGTGGATTACGATACGATACAATACAATGCGATACTTGTAATCGTAGAAAGGTATGACCTGTCCAGGGGTCCGTCTGTGCTTCTTGGCAATATCCCCGACAACTGAATCCTCCAGTAATGTCCTGGGATCTGTATCTCCTCTTTGGCTGCAGAGGTAAGGAAATAAATAAAGAATTGTATAAAATATCATCTGATGTTTAGGTTATAACCTTTAAGAAATGTTTTTAATGGACTCATCATTCCCACCCTTCCCATTTGCTTTGATGAGATTTAGACCTGACTTTTGTTTAAATTGTCTTTGAACACTTACATAGTTTAAACTTACTATTCTGAAGGTCTCCCAGGTGAGCCAAACGGGCTGTATGCTGTTAAAGCAATGTTCTTGGACTTACAGTAGTCAATCAAATCAGACTGAACCAGGTAAGGATGAAGCTCCACCTGTAAAACAAACAGCTATTTATAATGTTGGTAATAACAATTATCTATACGGAATATTTATCATGCTAATATTATTTATTGACTCATAGTTCCTTATTTAAAGGTGCAGAGTTACTGTAATTAAGATTCCTATTTGTAAAAAGCATTCACATCCTCTTAAAACTTGTAATTATAGCTTGTAAACTCATAATTTTCTGAGAGCTCCGACTTGTAACACGTGATCGCTGACATTGACCACAGCAAATTAATTTAGTCGTTTTGTCGTTAATTTTTAGTCCGATGACTTGAACAACTGAACATAGCAAACATAGCAAACCCAAACCTCATTTGATCTACAACTTGGTAGACATTCATATGATGTACATGCACCTGATTAACAGCAGGTGGGATTTTGGCCACATACAGCAATCTCTCTAATTGCTCGATTGAGAAGTTAGACACACCAATACTTTTCACCTTTCCTGTGGTTTTCAAAGCTTCCATTCCCTGAAACAGACGTCAGCACACTCATCATTAGCAACACATTTACATGATACTGTATGCTGAGTGTTAGTGGTTAGCATTACCTTCCAGACATCAACATAGTCTATGTCAGTTGTGAGCATCTTTCCATCCTTTTCTGGGAAAAGCTCATCGCCCACTTTCTGTAAGTTATTATAAAGCAAGTATATTTTTACTTGAATACAAGAAATAAAGTTCATTTGTAGATTAAAAAGTAACTGATGCTAAGGCTACATAATTAAAGTTTTTATTTATTTATTAGATAACTAAGAAACTGAACACTTTGTTTGGGAGGCTATAATACATTTGAATCTTGATCTTGATATTCATGTAGAGAGGTAAAAAGCTATTTGGGCACTTAAATCACACTTAAAATGGATCAATTACATTTATTATACACTACCAAACGTTTTGGGACATCTGCCTTTACATGCACATAAACTTTAATGACATCCTATTCTTAATCCGTAGGGTGGAGTTGTGGAGTTGGCCGACTCTTTGTAGCTATATCAGTTTTTCGGGTAAGGCTTTCCAAAAGGTTTAGGAGTGTGTTTGTTGCTATCATTCTTCTAGTAGCGCATTTGTAAGGTCAGACACTGATGTTTGACGAGAAGGCCTCGCAGTCTCCACTCTAATTCATCCCAAAGGTCTTCTATCGGGTTGAGGTAAGGACTCTGTGCAAGCCAGTCAAGTTACTCCACACCATACTCGTTCATCCATGTCTTTATGGACCTTGCTTTGTGCACTGGTGCGTAGTCATGTTTTGGGATTGCCAGACAGAGAAGCGTGAGGAGTCCAGTAGCGACGTGCTTAAATTGCAACACTGCATCCGATGTTTGCATTGCACCTGGTGATGTAAGGCTTGGATGCAGCTGCTTGGCCTTGAAAACCTATTCCATGAAGTTCTCTACGCACTGTTCTTTGGCTAATCTGAAGGCCACAAAGTTTGGAGGTCTGTAGCTAAGGACTTCTGGGCACTGTGGGCCTCAGCATGCGCTGACACTGCTCTGTGATTTTACGTGGCCTACCACTTCTTGGCTGAGATGCTGTTATTCCCAATTGCTTCCACTTTGTTATAATACCACTTACAGTTGACCGTGGGATATTTAATAGTGAGGAAATTTCACAAATGGACTTATTGCACAGGTGGCAATCTATCACGGTACCATGCTTGAATTCACTGAGCTTCTGAGAGCGACCCATTCTTTCACAAAAGTTTGTAGAAGCAGTCTGCATGCCTAGGTGATTGATTTTATACAACTGTGGCCATGGAAGTGATTGGAACACCTGAATTCAATGATTTGGAGTGGTGTCCCAATACTTTTGGTGATGTAGTGTATATATGAATCAAATGCCTAGATACAAATTATTTTTAAGTGTGACTTAAGTGTCCAAAGAATTTCGAGGTAACTGATTCTTGTATTACCTTAAGTCCTACTGGAAAGTGTATTAGGTAGAGGTCCAGGTAGTCTAGCTGAAGGTCATTTAAAGATTTATTTAAGCAAACTGGAATGTCTTCAGAAGCATGGTGAGTACACCACAGCTGGAAAAAAAAGAGCCATCATTATTGCATGAATGATGTTTTTGCTCCTTTTAAATGTGTCTATTTCCCCTTAGATCACCAACATAACTTAAACCTACTTTACTGACTATAAACATGTCTTGGCGTCTGATGATGCCCTGCTGTATCTTGGACCGGATGGCCTTCCCCACCTCTGTCTCAATCCGGTAGCTGTAGGCTGTATCTATATGCCGATACCCAGCAGCGATCGCTGCCTCAGCTGCCCTTTGACACATATCTGGTCCAGTGGCCTGTTTACCATGTTGTAAAACATTAAAACATTGCTAGTTTCTGTTGCATAAGATTATGCCATTTTATGCCACTTAAACATTACAAGATGGCGTTGGTAATGTACCAACAGAAATCACTAAATTAAAACAAGGAAAAAATCTAACCAAATTCAAAGATACAGGGAAAGACAAGCAGTTAATAATTATATAACAATAATAACACACACACATATATGGGTGGTGGGGCATGTTGTTACAATGGAAACTAGTAATTGAATAGCCTATTATTATTGTTTATAATTATAATCATTGAAACCAACATAAAAATTACTGCTAGCATTTGTGCAACAAAACTTGTAGTTCTTGTAGTTTTCCATATAACTTTCCAATGTGACAACTAGCCCTTGTAATGCCCCCTACCCCATATTCAGGTAAATCTGAATGCTCATCTGAGAGTCATTTCAATGTAAAAAAGTTTCCAGATTTATAGAATTATAGATTATATAGAATTATAGATTTATTCCAGATATAGAAATGGAATGCTACCTCTGGCTTCCATGTTCCAAGTCCCAGTAGTGGCATGTGTGTGCCATCGTTTAGTTCAATTGTCCTAGGTTGTCCAGCTCTCTCCTCCATTTAAGTGCAATGAATAGCAGCTAAGTGGAATGACTTGTCTTTCCAGTCCTTTTCCTGTCTCTATTTCTAGCTCATATCTTCCTCTTTGCAGTTTAAGCAGACCTGCCTTCTCTTTATCTTTGCAGTTAATCATTGAACTTGACAAGGAGTGTGTCAGTAGTGTGTATGTGTGTGAGTGCAGATAATTTACCACTATTGTTCCTGTACGCATGTTTCTAGGCTGTTGGTACAATTGTGCGAAGGTGACCTTAGAGCTCATGTGACCCTGTGTTACTTCCTCATGTGTGTATGTGCGTGTGTGTGTGTGTGTACTGTTTAACCTACATTGTGAGGATCAATTGTCCTCATAAGGATAGTAAAATTGATTAATAAACATACTAAGCGATGCTTATTTGAACTTGTACAAAATCAAAACCTGATGGGTAGGTTTAGAGGTAGAGGTAGGTAAGGTATAAAAAAAAGAGCTTTGTATTCTGCAATTCGTGCATCAAACACTGGAGGGCAGCACACTGACATGAAAGCATGTGCCTAAATCAGTCCTGCAATAGATTTGATTTGTCTAAGAAACCTTAAAAAGTTTGTCAACCATACAAGGTTTTTCACAAATCCACCTGATTTTCACATCTTGACGAAGTAAGAGAGTGTTAGAAGAAGAAAAAGATAGTGGTAAAAAAAATGTCCCTTTACAAAATCGATCTAATCTATTTGTAGGTAATCCTTAAAGCAACACCATGTAAAAAAATTTTTACCTTAAAATAATGTTTCCAACATCTTATCAGTGGTTCATCAAGTCGTAACAGGTGAAAGGCACTTCTGCCATAGCCTGACGGGCTCTGTATCGCTTTTACTGCACTACTGAACTTCAGTAGTAACCCGACCACAAAAAGAACTACAAAATTCGACTGCTTTACGTCAAGCGCTACAATAGTCATTATTTCGTTTTTCTTCGTTTCTGATGTCGCAATGCATCATCCTTTCATGCAATCATGTAACATACTCTAGTCTACAGCAACATTTTTTTTTCTTGTTTTTTTCTATTGTTTTGTTTTTATTTTACAGTTGGAAATTGTATGTGTGCTGTCTTTTTATTTTTATTATTTTCTTTTTCTTTTTTAGTGATCACTATTTTGCCTCATTTAGTATTCCGTTTCTCTCGGGCTGTGTCCGAAATCTCCACTCAAACCACTACTCCCTAACCCCTATGTATGGGGTAGGGAGTAGAGCACTATATAGTGAGCTCACCAGCATAATAGAAACACCACTTTCGGACACTACTCGATCCGATCGTCTCTCGGCGCCGTTGATTACGGCATTACTGTCGCAATTCGTATTGTCGCGCTGCTCTCCTTGACGTCCATCCGCCTTTTTTACCATCAGCGCAATGCATGATGGTATGTAGGGCTTGGATTAGTGACCATCGGTTGTACACTACTTTTCAAAATGCATTCTGGGATACATTGAGTGGACTATATAGGGTATAATAATCATCACTATACATTCGGACAGCACTACAAAATGGCGAACTCACTATATAGTCCACTATATAGTGAGTAGTGGGAGATTTCGGACACAGCCTCGGAAATACGTAACAGCACCGGAGAAAAGTCCTTTGCAACTTCCGGTTCACGGGGACTTTAAATTGTTCGAAATAAAGAAAGAAAGAAGAAGAAGAAAGAGTGCGTGCGACGTAGGCTAAATTATTTACTTCAACGGTAACGTAGACTCACTGTATTCCGGACATCACGGTATTCCGGACACTTGACCTTTTCCGCAAATTCTATAAATACACACTTCCATCTCAAGTCATCTATATATATCCGTGTCAT
The DNA here is from genome assembly GCA_036326025.1 of Chrosomus eos. Taxonomy (NCBI): domain Eukaryota; kingdom Metazoa; phylum Chordata; class Actinopteri; order Cypriniformes; family Leuciscidae; genus Chrosomus; species Chrosomus eos. The sequence continues at coordinate 32,760,157 of CM070824.1, read as the reverse complement.
CTTTGCCTCCTCCTCTTTCGACTCCGACCAACCCCATGTTTCCAGAGCCAGTCGTTTCAAAGAAATCAACGTGAGTTTCTAACGTACACCAATGACTGATCAGAAAATGGCGGGGGAGGGTTTTCGGCAGGAAAAAATGAAGAGGGAGAAGCATACCTCTGCAGAAAACGGCTCTTAACGGCTCTTAAAACATGTTCACCCTCCAGAAAATAACAAAAAAACATTCTTATGGTCTTATTAAATAATTATGAGTTACAATTTGCAAATATTGTACTTTGTTAAAGGGATATGAGGCTTTTTGCCCAACATGAATTTGACTGGCAGCGGCGCATCACTGCACCCTCATTAAAACACCTCAAGATAATTTAAATTTAATGGTAAATGCTGTTTTAAAGGTAATTTCAACACTTCTGTGTAATTTCATGTTATCTGGTTAACGTTTGGACAGCACACATTGTAATAACATGCAATTTAACAACATTTCAAGCCATTAAGTTGTTTAAGTTACTTTAGTTGTTTATAAGCCATAAAAGTAATAATCATAATTTCTATGACATTACGTTATTTGAGGACCCAATAAAAAATGTATCTAGACTTAATTTTATAAAAGGAACTTTTAAAAACACGAAAAATATGAACATCATATGACTGTCCGAAACACAGTGAGTAGAAATTGTCAGCTGTCCGGAACACGTGAGTCCTCACGGTAATCCGGACACTGCTCTCCCGGCAGTTTTTTCAAGATTTCTCCAAAATGATTAGTCCAAAATGTGTCAATCAAACTTTGGAACGTGTGGAAGGCATGTCCCCAGAGACAGACGAGCCAATCAGGTTAATCTTTCCGCGGATTGAAATCTTACGGGACTTTTACTGTGCAAAGTGTCCGGAATACAGTGAGTCTACGGATGGACAATTTCGTTTCCAACCAGTAGGGCGACCGAAAGGAAAAGTTCCATGGTGTTGCTAAACTAGGCCTATGAAACTTCGTTTGTTCAAAATTAACCAAATTTAAAGAATGAGTCAATACAATCAATCAATCCTTCTTCCAAAACATGTTTTGTCTTACCCTGATTGTTCTGTGTTCAAATTTAAGACCCGATACGATAGGGTGGTTTTCGCGGGGAAATTGCGTAGCTGCTACATGTTGTTCGTTCGTGTCTCGTCAGCTAACGTTACGTAAAGTTAAGAGAGAAAAGTTTCTCTAGCTACTTTTGCTTTGTTTAGATCCTACGTCCGAATCCGATTTTTGTGCATATCCGATTGAAATATGATCAGATTTAGCTATAGTGTGTATGAAGTAAAATAAAAGTAATTCGCAAGAAATGTGATTTTTACAAATATGTTTTTCGCTACATTCACATATCGAAATCCTATTCAAATCTCTTTTGGAAAACCGTTTCAGTCTGACATAGCCTACTGCTCTGATCGGATTTTGCGCAGTTTAAGCGACTTCCTCGCCATGAAAAAATGTAAACTCGTTGTAGGCCTAATAGGAAAGCTGCCGAAACAAGGTTGTGTTGTTACAAAGTGTCAGACGAGCAGAAATTGACAATAGGCCTATATTATAACGAAGACATGTTTTGAAACCGGGGGAGACGACAGCACGGAATTTATTTACACGAATGGGGCTGCCGCTGCTACACATTGTCATGTTGTAATTAAATAATGGTGTTTAAAACGGTGCGTCCAAGTTCGTCGCAGTAAGATGCGGCGTACTTTCTCTTACACGAAAATACAGTTCAAACTAGTTCTAGAAAATGAAGAACAAAGAAATGTGCATCAGGTGTGCTTTGCTTTTTTTGTTTTTAACTCATTTATGAAGCTATTGTTATATTATAATTCCATTCTGTGCAGGCAATTGATTTGCACTGTAGCCTACATAGAAAAGCCTTACAATACGATCTTTACGAATGACTTGAACACATGCATAATACATCTGTAGCCTATTCCAAACCTACCAACGCAACATCAATGCGATAGAAACCTATGCAGATATAGCCATGGGACACACAAATCGGATCTGATATTCCAATCGAATACACATAGGCGCACAGAGCACGTTTTAAAAAAAGTGACCAGAGGAGAGTCTGCTGACAAAGAGAATGTGTAGAGCTTGTATAAAACAAAAATAAACTTTGACTTGGCTTTTTGGAGATCCTGAGAACTGGGGTTTAAAATGTGACGTGGAGATGGAATGTTTGTTATACTTAACAGGTGAGTAAGGTATTTTGTTGAATGGATACATTTGCCAGTTTTATGACAGAGTTTATTGTAAAGATTTTGGCCTATGTTTCGGTTGCTGTAGCACTGTGCTGGAATTGTGCCTAGGAAGTGCCATATCTTATGGGTATAGCTACAGTGTCTTCAGCTAGTCAGCTTAAGACCTAAACTGGTCATATCTCTTAAGCCTGGTAGTGAATGTTTTATGAGCAGTATAGGATAACCATATTCATCCGCACAGTGTACCTTTAATAATATATAGATTTGCACCAATAAGGCATTGAAATGTTGCTCCTTATAGAACTCGAGATACAATTTTATTTAAATAATTTTTGAGGTGTAACAATTGAAAACAAAAATCTGAAGAACATTTAGACGTCATATGTGTGCCATATATGTCATTTTGACTTGTGGTTGAGCATGCAAATTAAACATATGCACCACAAATGTTCTATTCCTAAAACATCTAAAACATATAGGATAAATACTTCACATCATGCAAGTTACACACAATATTTCATAACGATGGAAAAATAGTTATACAATAACCCCCAAACCACATATCCTCCCACCCCTTCCCTATGTAATACTAGCACATTTAAAAAAATATAAATATGTTGCTTGCATAGAACTTTGGGTTTCCTGAAAAGAAAAATATTCAATTGCCACGTAATGCACATAACTGTGTCCTCTTATTTAACAATTTCATTCATTTTGACCTTTTGGACACCACTTTTCTTTTGACCTTTCTAATCCTCTTTTGACCTTTCTGTCTTTGTCTCTTTCACTGGTCTAGTTCGTGACTGTCTTGGCTCCTAGGTCGGTAGTGACGTGAGCAGAATTCTCTGATCCGAATGCATGCCTCAATCATCATGACCTCTGGGACTGTTACTACAATTCGGAAGAAGTTTGGATATTCAAATGCCTGCAGCGAGAAACAACATGGGTGTCAGAATTGAAATATAAAAAGGGTAGAACCAAGCTTTGGTCAGACAATAAAGTGAATGAAGAAATAAGGTAAAATAGGGAGATGAATAATTCACCGCAGCGGGCAAACAGAACACCGATTGCTCAGTGACCAGACGTTCAGTGAACTCCACATCATTCTGGAATTCTGGGAAGTGTTCAATCTCGATCCCCACCTGAGAACGAGCCAGCATAAAATACATTTAACCTTTGGTAACTTGCAACTTTGCACTCTTTGCAAACATGCTCACTTCTTAATATGGACATCCTGGTGAGCAAATGTGCCAAGTATGATCAGTGTCAATCAGGCTATTCAAAGGGATAGTTAACCCAAAAATGAAAATTCTGACATTATTTACTCACATTTATGTTGTTTCAAAAAAGCACAATTGAAGTATTCATAAAACTAGCAGAAAATTAATTATTATTTTGACTCTGATCTTTTCATTGAACCTGTCAATCCAGTTCACAAAACCAGTCTAAATGGAAAACCTGTTCAACTTGCTGACTGGTCAGTTTTATTTTTTAAATGTGTGTTATTGATCTCATTGTGAATGATTTATCCATGCATATATTTTCTTTGTTTTGACCTGCCGGACTTCTCCAATCATTTAGTCTTCTTAAACCCGTCCCTTTCTTGCGTTCAGATTGCCTCCATCCAATCAACAACCGATGCATCTTGTTTAAAAATCTGTTTCACTCGGTATGTGCATCACAAGATATATCTCGCTACTTCTGTTCCATCGTGACTTCAACAGATCTCTGGAGGGAGGTTAATTAACTTAAATTTCAGTACCAGTTTAATTACACTCACCATAATGTACATGGCTCCTGATGGCATCACTGGATTCAGCCCGGGAACAGTTGACAACTCTGAGAAACATATCTCAGAGTTTGACTGAAAATAATCATAAAAAGTGTGTTATTGTCAGAGTCAGATGCCGAATAGCTTTTCTCTCTGAGGCTCTACTCCTCTTACCTTGAGGAAACTGGTGGTGCTTTGGTAAAACTCTGTTGGCGTGTCATTCAAAATGCTTTCTAATGCTCCCTGAACCACAGTACAGGGTCCTAAAATGCGTTGGCTTAGTTTCACAAGACCCTCTCGAATCTAAAGTGAATATACTGTAAGCATTATTGTTTTTTTTGTATTTTTTGTATTTCATTCTCTGTTACAGGTGAAAGGCTAATACTTACTCCGGTTCCAAATATATTGTTACGATCATGGATGAGGATCCAGCCCATCCTCCAGCCAGGCACCAACCAGCGCTTGGCCAGACCTCCACAGGATAAGATGGGCACGTCACTGCTGAGAGGTGCCAAAGACTGAAAATCACAGCCAGAGAAAACCTGCAGAATGACAGACAACTCATTACATCATTGTAAATAGCAATATTGTTCTTAAAACATATTTATAATATAATAAGAAATTATATTTATAATTTGACAGATATAGTAGATGATATTCCAAACTTTGGTCTCTTATGCTCACTAAGGCTGCATTTATTTGCATAATATGCTGATTTGGTGCAAAAAAAACATTTGTTATTATTATCAATATTGAACAGCTACTTAATATTTTTGTAGAAAACCATGATACATTTTTTAGCACTCTTTGATGAACAGAAATTTTATTTTTTTTTGTAATGTAAATGTGACTGTCACCTATGATAATTTTTTAAAACACATAGTTTCTTTAACAAATCTTACAGACACCAAACTTTTGACGAGTAATGTATAGTATACACACTGCCATTCAAAAGTTTGGGATCGTTGTAATGTTTTTAAAAGAAACCTGCTACCTCGCACCTGTTTTCACATTATATGTCTTTACTTTTTTGCGCAGTAGACAATTGTGAAGCTAACATACTATTATTGTTAGTTGATTTCTAGAATCTTCTGCATGCTGTTACCATGCAGGACGTTTAGAAAGGGTTTTGAGAAAGTTACATGGGTAGTGAGAGAGAGAATTCCTTTCTTTTGCAGTCGTCCACCTGGCTCTAATTACGATTATGGCTTTATGTCTGGGAGATGGATCCGCCCCATCTCCCATTGGCTAAGATACTGTAATTTGCGGTGTTGGCCCTATTTCACAAGCTCAAATGTTTTGTTGCTGTTGGTTTTTAACAGGGTCCAGACATCGAGGCCACAAGGGGTTCACAGTACTGTACCAGATGGAACTCAAAAACACATCTAGACAGTCAACACGTAACTTGCAATGAAACAAAGTGGCCCCTTCTTCTGCTTATCTTCTACATCGCCACCTCTAATGTCATCTTCACACATGCTCTAACCACAAACATGTGATGAAAAATGCATAGTCATTGAGGTGATGACTTCGATACTAAACTGAAAAGGCACCATTCTCCACATTCTCTATAGGCTCTACTGTCCAGAGTTGTGGACCGGTTGCCCCCAGCTCTACCTTCACTGTCCTTCATGACCTAAAGCTCAAAATGCTGTCAGGCTTCCATTCACCACACACACAACTCTAATCCTTCCAGTGCTGATGTGGTTTGCTGGTCGAGGCTGAGCTGAGCCAGGAAAATGCACGCCACCCAACAAGAGGATGTTCACTACAGTTGCAGTACACTAAAAAGGGTTTTCATAGTAATGCCATAAAAGAACCATTTTTGATTCCCGATTTCTTTCTTATGTGAAGATGAAGAACATTATCCACTATAAATTAGCTTTTGTGCAGCATAACGTTTATGTGCATATTAAAGGTTCTTAATGGAGTGTACTAAAATTTGCTACGGTTGAAAAGTGTCTTGCCAGTAAGCCAGACTCGTACACGTCATTTAACAGGGGTCATAGGTGAGCTTGGAGTGTGAAGTCCATAAAAGACCACTGGAAGAAGGTCTGTAACTCATCAAAGATGCTTGTAAAATAAAGAGTTCTGAGAAAGAAAATGCATCATCATGCAGGTGTTTCCGTATTCATTGTGAGCTCACCATGTCTCCATAGATCTCATCGGCAAGGATAGGGATGCAGTTTCTTGACGCCACTAGGCCACACAAAATAATAGCCGATTAATGTCATGGATTTTTTTTTTAGATACACATTGTTCGTATATTATTTGATTAGAGTAGATCAGTGAATTCACCGGAAAGTATCTTATGCAGGTGATCTTTGGAGAACACTGAGCCACACGGATTGGATGGGTTGTTGACGATCATGCAGGCTGTTTTATCATCAATCAGGCTCTCCAAGTGCTGAAGATCAATCTTCCAGGACTTCTCTGGCTAAAAGGATTAAAGGATCAACTGACGTTAGAAAGAAATTCATCTAGGGCAGGACAGTCATTGCTATTGACAAGAGGTATTGTAAAAACTTGATAAAAGGGATTATATAAGCATTAAAGAATACTATTAAATTCAACAAAATGCATCCCTTTTGCTTAACATATACAAATAAAATTATTCCTCCCTGAATTGTGATAGGATCTAAAATTTATTATTAAAGTAAACAATCATTTATCTATAATTTATACATTAAAGCCTACAGAACAAGTGGTATTATTGAGTGTGTTCTTTGCATGTGCGTGTGTGTGACGTACAGTATATGGTTGTTTTCAATGATCGGTCCCAGATGTGCACCATATAGGAATGACACAGCATTTTCCCCCCATCCACTCCACAAACCGTCCAATAGTAATGTATGCCCCCTGCCACCCACTCTCACCACATGCGTGTACACTCGTTGCAAAAATGCTTTTCTTACTTAGTATTTTTGTCTCGTTTCCAGTCCAGATGTCTAAAACTTCTTAAATCAAGATGCATTTACTAGACAAGTAAAATGCCACGGTTTTATCATAATGCAAAATGAAGTGTTTTTGCTTAAAACAAGCTAAATTATCTGCCAGTGGGGTAAGAAACATAATCTTGTTTCCACTTGAATTAAGATTATTACTTTTACCCCATTTGCAGATAATTTGACTTGTTTTAAGCCAAAACTCACTTATTATTATTTATTTTTTTCAGAAGACAAGACTATCTTTTGCAATTTTACTTATCTATTGCATCATGATTAAATCATTTTTAGAGATTTGGACTGCAACAAGACAAAAATACTAAGTAAGAATAGCATTTTTTGCAGTGAGCTGAAAGTGCACTTTTTTTCCTCTAATGTTGCGATGACAGAAATGTCCTTCTAAAAGAGTCAGTTACATTTTACAATTTGTTTCATGGTTTCAGACTACATGTGCATCTGATGATGGACTTTGTCTGTGTGATTTACTCACCAGAAGATTGTAGTGCTTCACTTGGATGCCCAAAGACACTGCCAGTGTTTTATAGAGGGAGAATCCAGGACATGGAATTAAGATATTGTCCCCTGGGTTACACAACACGCTGATGGCCAACTCTATAGCCTGGCTACATCCACTGGCTAAGATCACATCCTACAGATTTATATACATAAAAAATAATAATTTTTACTCATCATCTATTTACAAAAGCATCATATGAATATGTAAACATCCTGTAGCTATGAAATGTATACTTTGGAATAAAATGTACTGATAAACTAAATAAATCTAAATGATCAAATAATCATGATGGATGGGACGCACTTTGCCTTCCAGCGGAGCTTCTGGACAGCTGTAGAAGTTTGCAACAGCGTCTCTGCTCTTTTGGTAACCTGTCAATGTTATTCAAAATGCGGAAATTATTTTTGATGAAGCGCAAAGCATAATACACTTTTTATCAGAATGAAAAGCAGGAATATTTTTATTGTTGTATACAAAATTCAGCAATTTACTTCTCTACACACACCACAAAGAGTAAATCTTACCAACTGAAGGAGCATAGCCATTGAATTTGTGTGAGTCAATGGCCTCCTTCATTGCCTGCAAAACAGTGTCATCTGTTGGCAAGTTCCCAAACACAGTAGGGTCACCTGGAGGAAGTCCGAAGCATAAATTTAATTTCATTTTTCCGCAAAACGAGTCATGCAAATGATTCAAGTTAAACGAGGCAAGAAAACAAACAAACACTAAGCATGTCATGAAATCAAAAACATTGTAAAATAGTAGGCCTATAGGCTAAATAAAATGGAAAACTAAGAACACCTTACAAAAAAATGAAGTTGCTGTTTCTCTATAACTAAGCATCATCCATTTTTTAAACACTGGATCACACTATTATGATGCATTTTTATTTGACTCATAACTTACCAATAGATAGAGCAATCATGGGTTTCTCGGGGTTGGGAGTGAGTTTCATCCCGTCCACTATGGCTCGGATGGGGTTGAGTGTTTTTTTGGACATCTCGGAGGGTCTGACGTTCCATCTCGGCCTGTTGCTCTTCAGTTTGGCTGGGTTAACACTCACATGAGTCCGCACGCTCAAATGATGCACACCGTTCCCGTTCATTCCATTGCTGTGGATGCCATCGTTCAGGGCTTCGTTCATTTTTACCACAAATGACATTTTCTTGCGGTCTATGCACTTTTGAGAAAGATGACGTCTAAGGAATGAAAAATATGACATTGAAAGAGTAGCCTAAAATATGTTAACGAATAGCAACTTAAATATTTTTAATAAGCATAAATGTTTTTTACGTTTAGGCTATTCTATGGGTTTTGGACTGACGACAAAAACAAAATGTTGTATTTTATGTAATTATTATTAGTATTATTATTATTTTACTTCATTTATTTACTTACATAAGTGTGAATTTTAACAAATAGCGTTGCAGAAACCACAAAAATAGAGCTCGGTTAAAAAAAAATTGTGGCGAAATTTACTGACAGAAACTACAGAAATAAGACAAACGCCACAATGCAAAATGGCTGGCAAATAAATTACAGCCAATATGACAAAATACTAGGCCTATTCTAAATAATCCGATTGATATATGACTGCAGAATTATATTACCCTCTTGTCTAATATTCACCACTGATGTGACACAAAACTAAAATATCAAAAAGTAATAGCCTATTGAAACTATTGTTTAAAATCTATTGTTTAAAATAATTTTGCAAAAAAAAAAATAACAATAGCGTAATAATTTTGTATGTATTTCAAACACTAAATTAATAATAATAATAGCCTACTAATAATAAAAACGAATATGTCTATATATCAATATAGGCCTACATAACTTAAAATGTAACATAAATACCTTATTAAGCAGCTTTTTATTTACCAAAAAAAAATCACGCTCCAATGGCTGGGAATGAGATAAATAGGTAAATATGTGCATAGATTGATTCATAGACCGAATTTATACAGAACCCCCAAAATGGGTGTTGAACTTTGCCCATATTTTCATTGGTGGAGACTGAGGGCAGTCCAAAAACTCCCCCGTTACATCATAAGTCTAAAATTCTGTAGTTTTGGGGTTTAACCTCCTCCTCTTTCTATAAGCTGCGGTGATGCACAGGATCTATGCACGCGATCTGATGCGTATACACACGAGGAGCGCAAAGTTAGAGAAATGCACATGGCGCTTATGGACTTTTTTCTTTCAGGTGTATATTATACACCTTATATTTACATTTCAATTTGTCGCACGTGTTTCCAAGGTGCTTTTATATCAATTATAAATGTGAGAAACAAAGAACAATTTAGGTTAAACACTAGTATTTTTCAGAATCTCGATAATGTTCTCATATCACCAATAATCATTTGAAGAGTATTCTCTACAGCTGTAATGAGAATGAAAGGGGCTGGTTACCACATTGTCTTACATAAGTAAGTCAAGCCCACATTTTAGGGGGCTGGAGTGATTTTATTATAGTGCCAACACTGCAACAATAAGACCATTCTGATATTATGCAGCTGCAATTATTATTACGTGCAAAGACTTTTGCCAGCTATCCAATATGGAAAAATCAATCTTCCTTGTGAAGTTTTTTTATATATATCCCCCACCATCATGCAAATGCTCAAATAAACATTTAGCACATTGGTGTTATGCCTTGTTTTCGATTAATGTGACGTCTAGTTAAAAGATAAAACAACTTTTCAACAAACTGGTTTTGTAAGCTCGACCAATCAAACCAAGTCATTCAAAACACAGTTCATTTTGGAAAGATCCAATCCCAATTCAGTGTAACTATGGAAAAGAAATTTCTTTTTGTGTTTCACATAAAGTAAACAAAGTCAAAAGGGTTTGGAACATGAGGTAAATAATGACAAACTTTTTATTTTGGTGAACTATCCCTTTAATAAAATGTCAAAATAAAAAAGGAAAAGGTTCACTTAACCCTTTCAAGCTTAAACAATAATTTCCCACAACACAGGTATTAGTTGCTTTTTTATCTACATCAAATGGCAAATCTGATGCTATAATGACATGAAAAGTAAGAAGTTTATACATTTAGGGCAGATCAAGTTTACACTCAAGGCAGGTAAACAACGTTAGAATAGAGTTTTACACTGCAATAACCTTGAACTTTATACCCACAAATCTTTCATGTTCTTTTTTAATGGGCATAACAACCTATTTAAAAAAAACCCAACATGTAGACATACAACACTGAATAAGTGAGTCTAAGATAAACCTTAAAACACTTATCTGCCCTGATGAGCTATCTAAACTGAATGTAGGGTCAACGCAACCCATGACATAGGTAAACACTACAAAAAATGCTCTTTTTTTTTATTATTTTTGTCTTGATTCCAGTCCAAATATAAAAAAAATTACTAGCTAAGTAAAATGGCATAAGGTAATGTCTTGTCTCGAGTTTTTGCTTAAAACAAGCAAAATCATCTGCCAATGGGCTAAGAAAAAAATCTTAATCCAAACGAATTTTTTACTTCATTTGCAAATAATTTTCCTTGTTTAAAGCAAAAACTCACTTCATTTTGATTTTTTTTAAAACAAGACAATAATATCTTGTAATTTTATTTGTATAGTAAATGCATTGTGATATTTGGACTGGAAACAAGACAAAAAAATACAGAAAAGCTTTTTTTTTTTTTTTTGCAGTGAATTAAGGGTGCGCTTCACATCATAATCCAAAATGTCTGTCCTTACACAACCCAAGTCAATCAAAGAACCATGTCAACATCTATCCACTATCGAAACACCCTCCAGAGACCCAGTGATAACCCTGACCCACCAAATGCGTCACTAAACCAACAGCACATTGGAAACCATGTGGTTTTAGATATTCTCACTTCATAGGACCTTCAGGGCAAATGACTAAGCACAAAAAAACATACAGGAGTCAACAGGATATAAATATTTTGCCATTGACCATCAATAGCTTTAAGGCAAACACTTTGACCTTCATGACGTAAATCGACGTAACCAGCTAAAATCGATGTTTGAGTACCTATGCATCTGAACAACATGTTATCACTGGCACCTACGTTTTAGTTAGGCATGAAAATAGGGTCATCAGAGTCTGCTGAGTCTGAATCTTCTGAGTATGAAGCAGAATACAGTATTTATTTACATCAAATAATACATATTGATGTTCCGCATTGTTTTCTCCTTCTAAAATGTCATGGGTTCTGTATGAATTTGTGGCTTCCTTGCTCAGTCTATTAAGGCACACTTGAGTTTGAAGCCACTTGGACTGCATGAGGAAGCTTTGACTCTCTTACGACATTTTTTTTAGAATGTGTTCACAGGTTCTTCTTGATTCGGTGAAGACAACAGCAGATTCTTGGGTGATGAGGAGGACTGTTGGTGGATTGAAAGTGAAGGAGCAACTGTTTTCTTTGAGGACACTGGTGAAAAACTGACTTGCTGCATGTAAGACATCGAAATGTTCGTAGAGAAAGAACCCAGGTATTAGTGAGTACTCCATGAGGTAAACCGATTAGGTAAAAAAGCTGCATATTTCTCCAAACCTAGTTCAAGTTTTTTCAAACATAATATGCTAAAAATAGATTTCTGAGAACCTGCTAAAACAGATTTGAATACCTATGCATCTGCAAAACACGTTCCACTAGCACGTTTTCTTTGGCGTCCTCTGTTTTAGTCTCCTTTAGGCTCGTAATCAGGGTCATCAGAGTCTGTTGAGTCTGAATCTTCGGAGTATGAATCAGAATACAGTGTATTTACATCAAATAACACGTACTGATCATGTTCAGCCGCTGCTTCTCCTTCTAAACTGTATGAATTAGTGGCTCTGGCGCACTCTTTCTTGCTCAGTCTATTAAGGCACACTTGAGGTTGAAGCCACTTGGAGTGCATGAGGAAGCTTTGACTCTCTAAGGACAGTTTCAGTTTGTGTTCACTGGTCCTGCTTGGTTCGGTGAAGACAACAGTAGCTAACGTCTGTCCTGCGTTGATTCTTGGGGTGCCAAGTTGCTTTGAAGCAGTGGATTGAGGTGATGATGAGGACTGTTGGTGGACTGAAGGTGAAGGAACAACTGGTTCCTTTGACACTGGTGTAAGACTGACCTGCTGCATGTAAGACATTGAAATGTTCGTAGAGGATGAATCAGGGTTTGAGGACAACGAGTGCTGGTTTGAAGATGCTTGAGGTTCTGGTGTGTGTGGGAAAAGAGGTGGAGTGCTTTGGGTTGATGTGGGAGTGCATTCTGCCTGTACAGCTTCTCCATCAAGCTCTTCAGAACATTCCTGAAGGATGCTCCTCATTTTTTTGCCATGTCTGCTGCACATCTGCTCTGGAAAACCAGCCTCACTTTCCTTCTGTTCGGGTTCAGATTGAGTCTGCGCATGTCTGTGCCTTCCAATCAGGTCCTTCTTCACCAGAAGAGATTGGCTAAAGTCAATCTGATGTATTTCCGAAGCTGACAACTGTGTGGACGTAACAATTTCTCCATCATTACAAATTTCCTCCTGAGGTAAAATGATTTCTGTGTTTCTATTCTGCCACAAGCCTTGGGAACTAAAGAGATCTTTTGTGCTGGTTTGTGAGAATCGTTCCTCCTTTGAGTTGATCTGAGATGGCCTCAAAATTACATGGACGGTATCATGGGATGGTTTAACAACTTTATCGTCCCTTGGTTCCTCACACGTGTTTGAAAGTGATGGTGTGATACTGTCATCAAGGCTCAGATTTGTTGTTACAGCTGCAATATAGAGAAAATTCCAATGAAAATTAAAAAACCTCAAACTTTCAAAGCTGATAAGGTAATTTCCAAGTCAAAACCATATTTCTCACCACAATATAGGAGCCTCTTTAGAACTGTGGCTAGAGACGCACTATCCCTTGAAAGTAATTTTTTCAGGATCTTCTCTCCCCTCCCATACGGATGGGACTGCTTCAATACCTGGACACATTCATATGCAAATGTGGACAGATTAGATACAATAATAATGTATTTAAAAACTGGATATACTAGTAAAATCTATATTTTAAGTGTGTTAAATTATTTTTCTTAGTCTTTCCTTCCTGTGATAAGCACTTAGGCAGCCCGAAGAGAAACCACAAGAGTTTACATTGAAGTTAATGCGATATACAGTTTATTGTGTATTCAAAATACCAATATTTATTGAGAAAAGAATAATGCATAATGTGGGAATTTGAACTATAAACAAGCCTGAAATGCTTTGGTTCACTTATTCTGAAATATCTATGCTTTACTACTCTAGCTGATTCCAAAGTTTAAAGTCTGTTTTTACATTCCCAAAGTTAAGAACCCTTTAAAATTATAATTTTGTTATACAATTTAAGATTTTTAAGTCACTTTATGTCTTTTTTGAATCAAACTAATTTCAAGACTTTTCAAGGACCCACAGGAACCCTGACTTGATATTTAGCCAATATATTTACAAATGTAAGTTGTTGGAATTTTTAGAAAAATAATAGCACAAAGAAATAAGTATAAAAAATAGCAATGCCCGTCTAAAAAACAACTCAATAATAGAAACAGCGACTTTAGATACAAATGTACACAAACACTAACCTGTTCAATATGCGTGGGTTGTAGTAGGACTTTATCAGCTCTCTCAAATAGTGTGAGAGTCTCTCCTCCAGTTTCTGTGCATACCGTTCACCGTATTGCTCCTCCAATAAATCCTGCAAAGTCAAATGGTCACATTTGATTTAAAGATATGAAATTGATGCAACTAGTGCTGATACGCAATATGCCATTCAAAGTATTTCATAATGTTTTGTAAGACAAGCAGGCCATTTATACTAACCCGAATATAAGTCTCACGCATGACCCTGTCTCTTGCCAGACAATGAGCAAAGGACTTGAAATCCTTCTGGTTTTTCTGCATCAGATCCATGTTACTGCGGCTCTAGAAGCATGATTTAAGAAAACGTAAAGGAACGTGTTAAAAAGCCCAGTGGTCCTATAAAAACTATTTTAAATGTTGAAGGCATTGTTTTACATTACACTTCACAATTTGGCTGTTTATGTATTTGTGGTGGCCCCTGGTGGAGGAACATTATACTTACACATTTGTGATACTCGGGCAGGCTGTTAGGGAAAAAGTTTTCGATCATGTCAGAGATTTTAGCAGTATTCCGGTCATTCCACAACATCCACATGACAACCTAAAACGAACAAAAAAGCTTGTGAATTGTAATACCGCTATGCAAAGGCAAACAACTTTATATTTATACAATTTAATACATAATACACCCAAAAATATGCTCATACCTGTATGAGTTTCCTTCTTCTGTTGAACTAAAAATATGGTATTTTAAAGAATGTTGGTAGCCGGACAGTAGCTACTGACTTCCATAAAAAAAATACTATGGAAGTCAATAGTGCATGGTTACCAACATTCTTCAAAATATCTTCTTTTGTGTTCAACAAAAGAAAGAAACTCATACAGGTTTGGAAGGGTGAGTAAATAATCATTTTTGGGGGGAACTATCCCTTTAATTCTGATGGGTTGATTTATATTTACAAAGAAAAAAGTCTCACCAGTGTCTGCAGACCAAACATGATCTTCATGTGTTTGATGGGAGTCACTAGTCGTGGCACAAGTGTGTATGTAACATCTAAAACTAAATGACTCTTTCAAAGTGCTTGATGTCTCGGGCTTGAACGATCCTCCAGACCTCTGCCGCCACCACACGGATTCTGCACGGCTCTTCAAGGGTCAGAAGATGCCAGTCACCTTCTAGCCATAATGGAGGACCTAGAACTGAAAAAAGTAAAAGTTGATTAGATCTCCCATTCAAAGGCCTGTCTTGATTATTGATGAATCGTCTGATCGTGATTATTCGACCTAATCGCAATTATTTGAAGAAAACTTCAATAATTGTCTAGTTTAAATTTCAATCACATTCTGACATCCAAATCAAAGAAATTTAAGCGATTCAAAAAATGCCATGAAAATGCACAATATCATGTCTCCTTTTCCAGTGAAATAATAAAAGAATATATATAAAAAAACTGTTATATAGTACACAAAGATATTTATACCAAATTAAGTTTTGTGGGTTTAATCAGACCGCCTGATTCATTCTTTAAATATTATAATATTTAAATAATGAATTATGCATCTTTTATTCTGCTACTGTTTTGGGCCAGTTATGGTTGATTTCTGGGGACATGGAAGACGATGTGGGTAAGTTTTGGTCTGCCGTATTACCATGTGGTCTGTGGGACAAACTCGCAACAGAAACTCAACCAGATTTGGCCCAGAATCAATTCGGTATCTGGGTGTTACCAGCATACAAGCCCACTTTATTAAAGTGTAATATTATATTATTTATTATTTGATTCTGTATGAACTTACACTGCCAGTGACATGAACAAAACTAAATTAAATTGTTAATCACAATTATTTATTTCAATTAATCAAGCCTACCCATTCATGCATTTTAAACTTGATTCAGTTAGATCTATTATGTTTGTAGCACTTGCACCAACTGTGCATTCAATTTATGATAGAAATAAAGTAACACAGTAACTGTGCAATTACACTGCAAAGACATTGATGCAATAGATTATACACTTATCAATATCATAATTTGATATAAATTACAGGTTTTTAACATGCAGATTTGTTTGGGTAATAAACACCTTCTAAGACCTCCATCCTCTGTTTAGTCCAAGCATATTCAATGATCCATAATGGTAAAGCAGGAATAAGGATAGAGCAGGCTTTCTCCAACCACAGGTTTTCACTCATTCCAGCAAAAGCAGCAGTTTCCGTCTCCAGCACTGTCATGATGTCCAAGCATCAGCTGTTTTCATTGCAGAGCATCTGTTGTGAGCTGCTGCATGCAGGAAACATCCAATCATTGCCTCTGCGGAGATGATGATGAGCTCCATTTACAAGTCAAATTTTGTTAGACATGTCCGGGCACGTTTAAGAAGTAACATAGGCTAGATGGCGGAACAGTTTACTTATACTTATATACCATCAAAGTTAGATATATCACGGAATAATTCAATCCTGATCATACAGGTCAGTCATTAGCACAGTGTAATTCTTTGTGTGAAAACAGAAATTGTTGACTGTCTGTGATGTTTTAAAAAATCGAACCGATCAAGAAACTTTTCAAAATAAGAGAACATCCCGTCATCAGCTAAAAGTAACATTTAGATAAACATGAAAATGTATATTTTTTGCTGAGTTTATAAAAATAAAATAAAAATAACCAAAACAATAAAAACGTTCTGATTACCCTAAATTAAATAACTAAATATGTATAAATATTTAAATATGTCGTATATGCATTTTTTTCCATTCACTGGTAAGTTAAAGGACAAGCAATGTTTGCTGTTTCAATTAAATATCTATTTATCTTTTCAAATAAAATTAACAATTTTTTTTATCTGGGAGGGTGTTTTATTTTGAAAAAATATTTCTTGCTTAGCTTCACACTTTAAAAAAAATCATGACCTGGCGCTTGTTGTTTGATAGTTTGACGTTGGTCACCAGATAACTAAAAGGTGGATGCCACAGTTTCGGTTATATACTTACATTAAGTAATCGAAAAGTTGCTTTTGACGGTGAGTGTACAGCTCTTATTTTATTTATGTAAGTGGCCTTTAGACAGCGTTTTATATAGTAAATGTGTTCTATTCTATTCTCTCTCGCTCTATGTGTGTGTGTGTGTGTGTGTTGTGTTGTGTGTGTATATATATAATGTATGTATATATATATATATATATATATAATATAATGACAATATAACGAATTTTATAATGGATTTCAATATGTAGTCACACTTATTTGTTTTCACGTTACAGTTACATTGTAATCTTTCCAAGCAATATGCCGCCACGTGTTGATGACGTAATGAAACTGTGTTGCGAACTATCCGCAAATCAACAAGTAAAAACCGCAGTGAAGCAGTCTGGAAAAGGAGCAGCGGCAGCTGGTGGTCTAGCTTTTGCAGGAGGCTTAATAGGCGGTCCTCTGGGGATTGCTGTGGGCAAGTACATTCATGCCTTTAGTAAAGTTGTCAACCTCATATATATATATATATGAGTATGTGATGTTTTTATTAGCTGCACCTTTGTGTTTTTAAGGTGGGGCTGTTGGAGGACTGCTTGGATGCTGGATGACAAGCGGACAATTTAAACCTCTTCCCCAGGTTATCATGGAACTGACACCAGACCAGCAGCACAGACTCTGTGAGGATATTGCAGCTGTCTTGGGCTCAATAACATGGACTGATGTTGCACAGCTGACTGCCCTTGTAATGGGAAATGCCTCACTTCAGCAGCAGGTAACTGCTGCTCTTCTGAGCTATATACAGAAGGAACTTCAAGCTGAAGTGCATTATGTTGACTGACACTATCTTCTCAAAAACAAAAAAACATTTCAAACCTTATAATCATGTCATACGGGTTGGCATGATTGTCACACATTTTAACTTTATACAGTGCATTTGAATCTGACAAGCACTGTTTATTTTTTTTAAAATAATTTCCTGGCATAATGTGTAGTTTCTTTTCAGAACACTAGGAAGATTGTGCATATGTGGATGATATTGTTGAATTAATGCCGTTTTTTAAAAATTATTTAAACTCTTTTGTTTGTTTAATAGAACACTGTGTTAATTTGAAACCAATATTTGCATGCCCAGTCAAAAGCCTTAAAAACATAATGCTGGTTGCTTTAAAATATATATTTATTAGTATATGGATTTAGCCAGACACATTAAAATCATGTGTTATAGGGATTGTTTGACTGGATGCTTGAGTACTGTAGTTGAAACTGGCATACAATAATGTTTTTATTTAATTTATATAGTACATTTAAATCTGTCAAGGACTGTTGGTTGTTTGAAATAATACTGGCATATTGTGTGGTTTATTTTCAGAACACTTAGGAGTGTGTATTATGGAACATATAGAAATGATATTGTTGAATGAATGCCTTTTTAAAGTTATTTAATTAAACATTTTTTGGTCTGACTCTGACAGAAATCTGTCTGTTAATTTGTAACCAATACTTACATGCCTAGTCAAAAGCCTCAAAAACATAGATTTTGGTTGCTTTAAAATATATATTTATTAATAGTTAGATTTGGCCAGACAGAAAAGCATACAGAGAAAATGTCTTTTTTATCCTATCCAACAATTACAGTTTCCTCATCAGGAAATTCATAATAAGGCACCTCCAAGTTGAGAGGTGCGGGACCTTTTCTGATCCTTCCTGAAGCATCGTAATGTGACCCGTGGCAGGGGCAGTAGTACCCGCCGTAATCACCGGCATTTGCGATTGGGACACAGCCGAGATGAGTGCAGACACCAATAACGATGACCCAGGTGGGGTTGCTGACGCGATCTTTGTCATGCTGGGGGTCTCGGAGCTCTGAAAGGTCTACGCTCTCCTCAGCTGCGATCTCCTTCTCTGTTCTGTGACGAACAAACAGAGGCTTGCCTCTCCACTTGAAGGTCATGTTTTTCCCTTCTGGGATATCGGACAACTTGACCTCGATTTTGGACAGGGCCAGAACGTCAGCAGAGGCACTCATTGAGGAAATGAATTGGGTAACAACCGTTTTGGCAGCATAGACACCCAACACCGCAGTGGATCCGGTCACCAAGTAAGAGAAGGCCCGTCTAGTTTCACTGCTCTCCTGAGAGGACGCCTTAGGATCCAACACCTCAGGACGCCGATAGTCAGAGAAGTCAGGGATTTTGATGTCTGTGTGAGCGAGACGTGCTCCAAAATGGCCTAAAAGGAGATAAAACAATAATCATTGGACACACTTAAAAGGGATGGTTACACAAAAAATATTGTTCTTTCTTCTGTTTAACATAAGAGATAACTTTCATTGCATGGAAAAAAAGATGCAATGAACGTGAACGGTGACTGTGGCTGCCAGTCACTAACATTCATCAAGAGTTGCATTCATTTTGGTCTGAGATCTTGTATTGACAGAGGGACAGTAAAGTCAACTTCAGCACATCCCAAACACTTTAGGACTCAGGTGGCAAATGTGTGAAAATGATTCCTCATGCTCCCTGAACCATTCCTTCACAATTTGAGCTGGATAAATCTTGATTATTGTCATTCTAGAATATGGCCATGGATACCTGACGTGGTTGTTAGATTTTTAATTTATATATGCATACGTGTATATATGTAAGTGTGGGTGTGTATACTGTATGTGTATATATACACAATACTGTATATATGTATGTATGTATGTGTGTGTATATATATATATATACACACACACACACAATATATATATATATATATATATATATATATAAATATAATTATTTGTGTGTGTATATATATATATTGTGTATTATGTATGTATATATATACACACACAAATAATTATATATGTATATATTTATATATATATATATATATATATATATATATATACACACACACACACACACACATATGCATACAGTTTATGCACACATGTACATACACATACAGTGTATACACACACATAATGAATTAGGTATTAATTATTGTTGTATTAGAAGGAGCCATATCATTTAGACCTTTTACGTTTATAACATTATTTCGGATGTCATAACCGAATGTCAAGAGTCTGACAAGCCGGTTAACTAACATGACCACGTTATATGATCACCTACCGCTCGCAGCACACTTCATCAGCACTTCTTTGTTCACTGCTCCGGGTACTAATGTTTTTAGCGGACCATAAGCCTGCAGGTAAGGGGACATAGTCCCCAAACGAGCGGCCAGGGACATCATTTTTGACCAGCTAAGAAGGATCCTGACAAATCGTACGGTCACACCGACCTCTGAAGAGAGAGAGCTTGAACAGCGGAAGCTCCTCCTTCTGCACGTTATAGTCGACCGGAGATTGACTGGACGGAAAGCGCATTGTAAAACAGAAATAATAAAACAAATCCCTTCCAATTAAGCTATTTAAATGGTAAATACAATACATATTTTAATTGGTGCCGCATGTCGTTTTTACAGTATTTGTTAAAATATTTAAACTTTTTTGATAATGTTTTCATTTCGAACAGGCAGTGTAAGGCAGTCTCGGGAAAATGTAAACAGTAGTGACGAGACGTTGGACTCATTTTTGCGAATCGGTTCATTCGAACAGTTTTAGTGTTTCATCCAAATTTTCTCAACTCACCCACCATATCCGTTGAATGAATCTTCGTGAACGAATCTTTTTAACGCGAACAATTTCTTTCAAAAACTGGACATTTCTCCTACACACTGGTCGGGATCCGCAGGATGGTCACCTGAAAATCAAACATGAGATTCTTTCGCCGGAAAATAGCGATCATAGTTGTTTTGGCTTATGCGATATTTTCACTGTACGCCGCGTATAATGTGTTT
Organism: Chrosomus eos; assembly: GCA_036326025.1. Lineage (NCBI taxonomy): Eukaryota > Metazoa > Chordata > Actinopteri > Cypriniformes > Leuciscidae > Chrosomus > Chrosomus eos. Next base: position 32,739,321 of record CM070824.1, on the reverse strand, counting down.
TTCAGCAAGAGGGTTATTTCTCGTGTTCATCGAGTAGTTAAAAAAGGCACTGTGATTTTAGGTAAGATAATAAATCATAACCAGCATAATCAAATGGGTTATAATAGTCAAACAATATAATATAGCGTACATGTTACAATGATCGCATGTAAACAATTTGTTTAATAAAATGTATGTGTTTCCAGATAATGGAAAAGCAGGAGAGGAAGAGTGGAACCCATGGGAAGAGGATGAGCGTGCACACTCCTTAGTTCTGCAAAAACGAAGAAATGCCTTCAGATCATATCAAGATCACGTTGCTAAAATCCGGCCAAAAATATATAAAGTTCAGATCTGGGGCAAAGCAGCCATTGGCAAGTGGAAATTGTTTGTTGGTTCCAGAGATCATTGCATTTCTTGTTGTGTCTTGATATACTGTATATATATTTTGCATTAAAAGTGAACATAATTATTAAATATTTTTATTTTTACATTTTCCTAGGACTTTATTTGTGGGAACATATTTTAGAAGGGCCTCTCATCCCGGCGGACAAATCCAGCCAATGGAGAGAGGGAGAGATTCAGTCTGGGAAGATCAGTTTCAGGTATTCATGCATTAAATTGATCAAATGCGACAGTAAAGCCTTTTATAATGTTGCAAATGATTCCTATTTCAAATAAATGCTGTTCTAAAATTCAAATGAAAATACTGAAATTCAGCTTTGCCATCACAGGAATTAATAAAAATGTAAAATTATTAAAATAGGAAAAAAAAATTCCCAATATTAGTTCAGAATATTGCTGTTTTTTTTATTAAAGGTGTCATGGATTTTTGTTATTCTTTTAATATATTCCTTGAGGTTTCCTTATGTTAATAATGTTTTTTTCCACAGAAAAACAAACATACATGCAGAAAAACTATTATTTTCAATCTTCATTCTAAACCTTTGTCTGAAATGATCAGTTTTTAAGTGCGTCACCTTGAAGGCTTGTCAGTAAACGGCCACTTTAATGATTGGCTAACATCATTGAAATTAACGCCCACTCGCTATTGCACGTCATGAGTAAGTGTTTTAAAAACATTATCCATGTAAAACCATCAATTACAGACAAAGTATAAATAAATCATTTACTTGGTGTTTGTGATGCAGCTGCTGTCAGATCCAATACAACTGATTGCTTCATCTTTCTTTAAACAAAATTTTCTTTGCGAACTCTCCATTACACTGTGGCTCGTTTTCAAAACAAAAGGCCCTGAACAAACATATATTCCTTCAAAGCGATCCGGGACCACTAAAATAAACCATTTATGTTTCTGACGCTGGGATCCTTCTGAAGTCAGTACAGAAGCACAAACGAGCCGTTTAAACTGGACGCGTCAAAGCGAACATTCTTTCACTCTTCGTTTGTTCTGTGAAACTGAACACACATCTGTAAACTGTATCCAGTGTAAATAGTGATTATAATGGTTTATATTTGCTTTTGAGGCTGGATGACGCAATGCTTGCGTTCAGTGTAATGCCAGTGGGCGGGGCCTATTGTGTGGTTATGTAAAACTATTTGTTGATATCTTGCTCTAGAGCCAGTCATTTGCAAAAGTATTTGCCTATGTGACATTACAGATCTCGCAATATCAAAACGAGACATTTTTGGAGCTGATTAAATATATGCTTTTTTTATAATGAGGAGGACGTTTTAAGCTATGAAACTTGCCGGATGTTTTAATGGTACAAACATATGTCAAAAGATCATGGTAAATTTGATTTCTCGTGTCATGACCCCTTTAAATAAGTGCAGCTTTGGTGAGCATGAGTATGGAAGCTTGAAAAGGGAAAATACACACAGTTGTTTCTCGCAATTGCTTGTTTATAACTCACAATTCAGACTTTATTTCTCAAAATTCCGAGTTTATATCTTGAGTTATAAAGACTTAATTGTGAGGTATAAACTTGCAATTGAAAGAAAGTCCAGATTGTGAGATTAAAAAGTCGCAATTAGTCAAAAAAAATGTTTTATTCCTTAAAACAAACAAGCTTAGAGATACAATACACAAGAGGCCTCTTTCAAAAATCATCAAAAAATCTTAGCGACCCCAAACTTTTGAGCAGTAGTTTAAGTTATGTTAGCTGATCAGTTAATACGAATGTATAAATATTTTTTAGCCAGTACACATTCTCATAATGTTTCTATTTTCACCTCATACCTTTCAATATCAATACAGGAATTTTACTTAAAGACAGATTAAATACAATATATATTTTTATTGTAAGTAAAGCATTGTGTTGCATTTTCAGAAACCACAATTCTTTAATCTCTTTTATGATAATCTGTCCTCAGTTTCTACACAGGGCCAGCAGTGGTCCAAGGGCATGTTTCTCTGGACACAGACAGTGTGGTGTTGGTTTTGAATGGCCGTGAGCAGCAGAAAATCTCCTACTCCATCCAGTGGCTTCAGCATGTCCAGGCTCTGGTGCAGGCCCGCACTGTCTCTCGGGTTGCTGTGGTCCTTTTGGGCAACGAGCGGTGCAATAATGACTGGATCAGTCCTTACCTTAAGAGGCACGGCGGGTTTGTGGACCTGCTCTTTCTTGTGTACGACAGTTTTTGGGTCAACGATAAAGACATCTTTCAGTGGCCCCTGGGTGTTGCCACGTAAGCGTGTATTTTTTTATAATTAATTTTATTTCACATTTTTAAAAGAGGACTTTCAGTAAAATGTTATGTTTGTTTATATTGTGCTTTTTCTTTCTCTGCAGATACAGGCATTTCCCAGTAGTCACACTTAGCGGTCAGATGGTGAAAACTGTAAGACCATACCTCTGCAATTTTCTTGGGACTATCTACAAAAACTCATCCAGGGAAATTCTGATGGGCGTCCTAAAGCAGGGCGGCATGGAGAAAGATTGCCTCATGCATGGTAGAGAGAAGTACGTATTTCTGGAAAAATTTGGCATTCACAAAATTGGCGGATAAGTGAAGTAAAATACTTAAGCTACCATTAAAGCAACACTATGTAACATTGTTTACCTTAAAATAATGTTTCCAAAATCTTATCAGTGGTTCATCAAGTCGTAACAGGGTGAAAGGCACTTCTGCCATAGACTGACGGGGTCTGTATCACTTTTACTGGCACTATGTAACTTCAGGGTTCGGGTAGTAACCCCACCACAAAAAGAACTACAAAATTCGACTGCTTTACGTCAAGCGCTACAATAGTCATTATTTAGTTTTTCTTCGTTTCTGATGTCGCATACATCATCCTTCCATGAAATCATGTAACATACTCTACCTTGTCTATGGACATCGTTCATTCTAAAGCCGGTGCTGGATAAACAGCGAGCGTGCGTGTGACGGTAGACTAAATTATTTATAACAGCGGCAATGGACAATTTCGTTGAAGAGAAAAGAGGACAATTTCCGAAGAGGAAAAGTTACTTGGTGTTACTTTAAAAAGTTCAAAGCCAGTAAGATTTTAAAATAAAGAAATTATTACTTTCATTCAGAAAAGATATATTAAATTGATCAAAAGATATTTATAATGTTAGAAAAGATGACTATTTCAAATAAATGCTGTTCTTTTGAACTTTGTACATTTTGAATATTAGAATTTGAATATATTGTACAAGTTTTTTTATTTTTCTTGCATTTTGTGTCATCAGGTGGCTTCCTCAAGAGACTGCAGACACCTCCAGACAGTACCAGATGGCATTAGCACAAAGTGACCTCACTCTTTGTCCGGTGGGAGTGAACACGGAATGCTACCGCATCTACGAAGCCTGCGCCTATGGCTCTGTGCCCGTGGTGGAGGACGTCCTGACTCCAGGGGCCTGTGCAGTTGGTAACCGGTCCCCTCTCCGACTGCTTAAAGATGCAGGAGCACCCTTCATCTTCCTCAAGGACTGGAGGGAGCTGCCTGCCATCCTGGAGAGGGAGAGAGGGATGAACCAGAGAGAAAAAACGGAGAGGAGGATGAGACTGCTGGAGTGGTACAGTGGCTTTCGTCAACAGATGAAGGACAAATTCACAGAGGTATTAGAGGAAGCCTTTTTCAAAAACACCTAGTTTGGAGAACATTAATACAGTCCCACATAAAGAATTAAAGACAGCGAGCAGATGCTATGCATCAACATCCATTTTCATTTGTCTTGTCACTTATTTTTGGAGCCGTTCATTCATTTGGTATGATGTTTTACGTGTTGTTTTTACTTGTGAAATAAAACATGCTACTGTATGCTATAATATAACATGGTTCACCATGCAGCTGTGCATTAATGTCCTCCTTGTTTACTGTAAAATATTAATTTATTAAGTCGATTGAAATAACAGTGCAAAGTTTTTATGTTGTAACCTAGCTGGGTTATGTAAACAAATATTTAACATTGTTAAAATTTCATTTTTTTTTCCATTTTCTTTTGTTTTCAGCTCAGAGCAAATAAATAAAATTAATTTATTTTACTTTACTTTGAACCCGCCTGATCTTTATTCATCAAGCATTTAGACTTGCATATGAGTGGATGTCACGTACACTTAAAATAAAAGTTACAAAAATGGTTAACTAAACTGGTTAGGACATTACCATTACCAGTGACAGTGTTTTGGGCATTTTGGTGATTCTATATCTTTAGTGTATTAATGTAATAACATGTTTGAATCAGAAACAAACTGAGCGACTAATGTAGTCTGATTCCCAAATTAATAATGGTTATGATCTGGTTCTTTTTTGTGAATCAAAACCCTTTCCCAAAATGTATTAAATGAATCCATGTGTTGCTCCTACTCATCATATAATAATCTACTGCTATTTAGTTAATTAATCTTATATTTTATAAATATATAGGTTAATATATAATGTGGATCAACAGGATTAAATGTTAAAAGTGTATGTATACAAATATAAAAAAGTTTTGAGTTTTATTTTTGTTTTCAATGTCAGCTTATATTTTTATGTATTTGTTGATTATTTTTCAAATTTGTTTGCTGTTTTAAAATAAAATATTTCCTATTTGTTCATACAGTATATATTTCAGGTAAAATTAAATTGGTGGTGGGGGATGGCATTACAATAGTTTTAAACGTAAATTTGAACATCAAATTAATATTTTCTATTAGAGTTACTCACCTTACACACTATGGTATTAAAATAGTTTTAAACGTGTATATTTAAACAAGTAAAATTCATATTTTCTAGAATTACTTACCATACAGTACACTCAACTCTTTCTGCTTGCTAGTCATTCACACAGTTTAGGGATAAATAGATTTTGAACTTTAATTTTTAGCAGATGAATGTGGGGAAATTAAATCTCTGTTTAATTTTGTAACATTGTCACATCTATATAATGTGGAAAATTATAATTATTATTATATTTATACCACTATTTGTTAAGATAATCGTCGTTTTAAACATGCAATAACTCATCTTGTTATAATAGATTTGTATAGATAGAATGTTGTTTGGTCTGGACTCTGGAGCAATAAATTCTATAAAAGGCATCTGTGAAAGAAACAAGAAGCATGGTAAAACGTTTCAAAGAGTTTAAAATATGATCTTCATTGAGAAGTGATGCCTTCAACACTCTTGAGAATTGTTCAAAGGGATAGTTTGATTGATAAGATTATAAGGCTCGCAACAAAACAACTGTCCTGTAAGAGGCGCTATGTGACATCAGCTGACTGTCAATTTATCCACATCTTCAGATTATGTATACAACACTACTTTTGGGCTTTGTTAATATTTTATAAAAAAAAAAAAAATAGATAGGCTAAATTAATAGTTGATCCAATGAAATAATGTTGCAACCATTTCTATTTGCTTAGCATTTTTATTGAATGTATAGAGCAAGTTTAAAGTGTAAACTGTAAAAAGGGATGAAAAGTAATAGAAAAAAAAAATTATGGACAGGTTATGTCTTTTCTGTTAAAATCAGGAACGGCATCGCCCTCGTTCATTTCTGTCCTAGCCGTCACAGTGATTTATTTTCGTGTAATTCCCATTGCTGGCCACTAGGCGTCCTACACAACACACACTGGTGCGTAGCGTTCCTAAACAGAGTTGCTGAATGAAACGAGATAAAAATATTCACAAGGCTTACTTTACGAATTTAAAAGTCATTAGCATACGCACTTTTAAAGGATAAAGACTAACGATTTGAAGCGTTAGCATATTATATCAATCTCAAAAAACATTACACAACAAGTTTTCAAATTGTTTTGCTTCGTTTTATTAGCATCAAAATGCAATATTTTGAATCGCTTACTTAGTCTGTAACGACATTACTGTCGGGGACAAATGGTTAGAAAAGTTGTCAATCCCGTTCCTGTCCACATTTCCGCTACGTGCACCCCCTCCACTTCCAATCCCTCCCATTTCCAACCACTTGCTTTTCCAGCTGCTTTAAGGTCAGTCAGAATCCGTGAAACTGCCCGGCGATCAGTCACACGGACGCGAGGAAAGGGTGCTGGAAATCACGCTAGCCCCCTGTAACATGTCATTATGGTGTTCTGTCCGTCCAGATCCGTCGGCGGGTGACTAAAAGAAAGCTTGAAGGGCTGGATTTCCTCTTTCTGGAACAAACCGTGGATATTTGACGAAGGAAAGGGTTAACTTACTTGTTTGGGAGGAAACTCTTCCAGTGCGCGCTCTGTTTTGATAGCATTGACGGCGGCGGAGTCGTTCAGAACTCGGACTATGAATATTTGCGGGGTTTGGCTTTTGGGATTTTCAGCCTGAGGAACTTGAACAATCTCTGGGATGCACTTGCCGTTATAGGGCGACCTGGAAATAGGAAAAGGAAGAGCCCCCAAAAATAAGCCAGTTTACAAAAATTCTCATAACTGAACTATTGATATTATTACTATTCACTATTGAAAATGTCGAATCCTCCTTTGAAGTGTAAAAAGGAAAAAGAGATCATTACAGATTACGAGACTCAAGTCAAAGGTAAGAATCATAAACTGCAGTAAGTTAGTGCTAGCTATTTGAATGGCTAAGGCAGTGGTGCCTCACTTGTGTATCATGCTAATGATATTGTTTTTGTTTTTTGTTTTGTTTTTGCGAACAACAGGTTTGATAGAAGCTTGTCACATGTTGTTGGGTCACTGACAAATAAGGTTGATATTGCAAAAAAGAAATGTTTAAAAGTCTAGTTAAAACTCATTTGGCAAGTTGGTAAGGTTGTAATCTTTTTTTTTTTATAAATATTTTGTTTTGATGACTAAAATGTCACGTGTTGTAACATCAAGTATGAACTTGGTCAATATTTTCAAAACATTTTTCAAGGAAATGTTTTTTTGATTCATGAAAATCAAGGTTTTGTCTTGGAAGTTACTCATTTGACCCATTTGAAATGCCTATTCATTAAAGGTCAATATATTAAGTTACATTTTTTTCAAAGTCTTCTGCAAAAAAGTCCTCTCCTTTTATGTTTTTCTTGTCACATGACAGCAAAATGGCTTCTTTCATATTGGTTAAGCCCTAAGCCGCAGTCACTGTCAAAGTGTCAGTTGTTTTTATGAATTGTCATTGATATTGTGCTCAACATAACTCCGTGTTTCATCTGTAATGAGGCAGAAGTGCTTTTCTGTTTTGAGTTTATTTGTTTTTTATTCAATGTTGAGTATTTTCATCTGTGGAAGTGGCAGTAACTCTAAATGGGTTTCCACAGTCTAACAAAACATAGAAGTATTCCCGGCCTAGAAAATGTATGAAAGATAATACAATTTTAACCTTAAAAGAAAAACATAGAAATATGAGGTCTGTGCTTTCTCATGGCATGTAGCTATGTTATAATTAGATGATGAGGATGCCTGAGTTTTCATACCAAGTTAATTGACTGAGTAATTGCAGGGACACTCTTTTTAATATTGTTCTCCGCAATTATGCCCACTTACCCACTATCCCTTCCCCCAAGCCACTCAAACTGTCTCTAATATTGCTCATTATACAGACACCTCTTTTAATGGAATTTATGAAAGTAATAATAAATAAACATTTTTTATAGTTGTGCCTGAAAATAATTCAATGGCTACATTGATTGCAAATGACTGAAGGAGTCACGAAAACTCATCGGCCAATTTTGCTCCCGTGTTCCCTTTTACTTTCCAGCAAACTAAGCCGGATGGTCTGTTTCCTCTTCATGTCATGAGCAACAACAACATCATCATCATCCATCATCATCATCATCACAGGAAAGAGGCAGTTACTGCATTGTAGTAACCATGGGGATTTGGCATCACCCCAAGGGCTGAGTCCTCCAGGGCTGTTTGCAGACAGAAATGCCTATTATTTATATAGTAGAGATAGATAGATGAGAGGAGAGAGAGAGAGAGAGAGAGGAGAGAGAGAGAGAGAGAGAGAGAGAGAGAGAGAGAGAGAGGAGAGAAGGTACGTTGGTATCATGACATTGCGTTTGTCAGAGCAGCAGTGCTCATTTGGCAGGAATGTCTCTGTCCCCTCGCTCTGATGATGACTAAGACTGTTAATAGCAGCATGATGCACAGAATCCGCCTGTGCGGAGCATCTCATTAGCTTTGTGCTGCAGCCAAATGGGGTTGTAGTAACATGAAAACACCCCTCAGATTAACAGCCATGCCCTTTTCCATGAATGAAGGAGGGAGATTTGTTCTAGCACAAACGTTATGCTGGTGCAGTGTTGACAGTTATGTTATTGTGCTTTTTTAGGCATTTTTTGGCATCCATATCAAGTACATTTGAATTGAACTTTTGTCTGTGTAGACTCTGCTTGTGTGCAATGTGCACTACCTAATCTATACAGTGAGGCACCGAAATACATGTTTTACCGGAAAAAAAGTTATCATTTAAATAAAAAACAAAACTGGACAAATTTGGGTTCTTGGCTAATTGACACCCTAATCAACATAGCATACAAGTGATAAACCAGTTATAGTAAAGTTCTTCAACAAAGTCAACTCTCGATATTTCACCTGATTTTTTTTTATTTAAAAAAAAAGTATACATATTGCATAATTTTTGGTCACAATGAAGTGCATTGACTCAGATGGTGTTGCGTATCTAATTTTTGGTCACAAAAATAGATGCTGACAGTTAAAAAAAAATGTCATCGGAGAAGCACTAACTGTTTCGGCCCTCTAAAACTATTTCGGTTGAAACTAGAGATGCTGCACCGATATGAACATTTTGTCCGATACTGTTAATTCTTTATATTTGAAACAAATATTGGCTGATAAATCCTGATTACAAAAACAAAAGTCACCATTAAAAGCCACGTCCCAAGCACACAATTATCATGATGTTCTCATTATTATTTTTTATGTAGCCTATATGTCAGACTTGCACATGTTGTATTTTCCTTTCCATATTTTCCATAGTCATTCCAATCATATTTCAAGCAATTCAAAAACATCATGGCGAACAGTGCACATCTGAAATGTCTCAGCTGAATGAAATAAGCCATTATTTACTGGCTTTAATATATCGGCCAAACTTTCTTATCAGGCTGATAACAATAAAAACGAACCTATTGGCCGATACCAATATGGTGGCTGATATATCTTGCATATTGTTTTGGTCTATATTTACAGTTGCTGAAATTTCGGCATCAATACTTCCTAAGTATTTGCTTAGGTATGATGTCTAATTTGTGCCACATTGATATGGTTAGATGACCTTTCCATAAGTCTGCCATGTAGTTTCCCTCAACCTGTGATGTTTTGGGATCGACTACTTCCTCTACAACACTGTGTTTGTCGTGTTGATGTGTGTCCTGTCCTGTGTTGTGTTTACAATGTTGTTGGCATCATGTTTTTTTAGATATACTGCACACTAAATTTCCTAAATAAAGTGGAGCTTGAAATTGAAAGTGATACTGTGAGTGAGAAGAAAGGCCTGAACTGTGCCTGGAATCCCTCTTTATCGGCTTATGCCGAGGACTCGTGTCCTAAGTGATGTGTTATTTGTAATCCAGGCTCCTGGTGTTTGATCATTCTCTTCTTATCCTGATCCTGACTATCACAGATCATGTATCATATTATTTGTGCTTATAGATTATTTTATATTCTGATTCAATATGGCTGAGAAGCTAATAAAGTCAAAAGTAAATGGCATTCACAACCATTTTATTTTTGTAATCTGATTTATTTTGAAGTAAAATAAAAAGTGTGCCGGATTTTATTTATTAGCAATTTATGAATACAATAGTAGGGGTTACCTGACATAAATAAGCTGGTTGGAGGGTGAAGTAGGATTTGGGATGTCAGCCGAAAAGGAAAGTTTAATTTTGATGAAGATTTCGAAGACAGACTTTTGTGGTGCCTAAAATAGCGATACATCATGCACAGTATCAGTAATGTGTATTAGGACATCAGCGATTTTATGATATTCACAGATTTACTTCCTATGAGTAATCAAGTATTTGAATTTTGACCTTTTCAAGTTTAAGGTTACACATAGTAAGTCTGACGACTTTTACTCATAGTTTCCACATGTTGTTTCTGTGCTTCCTATCTATAAACTTGGCGATGACTCGTATTGTTTGCTTTAGTACCATCATGAGTCACATGAAGCTTATTTTAGAGTTATCAGGTTAGGTCAGCCAGCTAGGACTGAAAGGTCAGATGATCCCAGTGGTTGCTCTGCATAAAGCTGCGGGAGAACAGTTAGTCTTACCAACACACAAACCTGCCGTATCCAACACCCTGCACTCCCCGCAGCACTGACTGCATAGAGAGAACAATGTATGATGAACAGAACAAAATATTGAAAGGCACAAATATGCTGTATTGTAGGAATGTCACAGACACAGTGAGGAAATTCTTTTCCTAAAATCCTTTTTAGGGTCGCATCTTGTGACATCACGTCCTGTTTTTGGTTTGTTTAGAACCGCACTAACAGAGCAATACCACCAAAGTTCGCTGTAATCAAACCAAACCTGCCATGTGTAAACACACTAAATGTGCATTAATGAATTTGTTAAATTTTCTAAAATGTATAAATGGTGCTCTAAAAATATAGCTTTTTAATTGTACTATATAATGCATGGCTGATTTACTTCATTGCAAGTAAGTGCAGAGATGTGTAAACTCATAATTTGGTCCCTTGGCCTGCTAGCAAAGCACAATAGCATTGTTTTCTTTGGCCAGATTGTCTGTTTGATGTCGCACAGTTGGCGTTCTTTTGATTGCACCAGGTCACGACTCACTGGCCTGCCCCTGCTGGCTCCTGACATGGACGCTGTCCTCAACCTCTCAGAGAATATTTCCCCATTAAATGTTATAACCTCTAACACATCTGCCCTGTTATTTGCTGCTGAATGAGGCAGTATGTATATATTATATGTAAGGGATAATGTATAGCGAAGCGATCGTTGTAGCGAATACCACCCCGACAGGCTGACTAGGAGCCTGACGCGAAGCGGAGGGATCTTAATCAGCCTGAAGGGGTGGTTTTCGCTATAACAACCGCCTCGTACATTATCCTGCTTATTACATGGCTACCTACCAAATAAATCAAAAATTTGACTCAAAATATTGATTTAAAAACGATTTTTATTGCTTCTGCTAAAGAAAATAGTCCGTTCCGTCTCTGAACTGCGTCCATGGCAACGCTCTGTTTTTCATGGCAACAGTCTGTTATCAAGAAATAACAGACCGCTTTCTACATTGGAATTCTACCAAGCCATGTAATAAATATATTTATAAATATACCACCCCTTCAGGCTGATTAAGACCCCTCCGCTTCGCGTCGGGCTCCTAGTCAGCCTGTCGGCGTGGTATTCGCTATAAAAACTGCCTCGCTATACATTATCCCTTACATAATATATAGCCTATATTTTCTGTGATATTTTGGTAATTTTTCGATATGGCTATAGAGATGGGAAATATTTGTGCGGTTGGCATGAAATGCTTTAGCAAATTTGACGTCCTGCGGTGTGACATCTAAACATTGACAGAAATATATTTGTAATATTTGTACTTTTAAAATGAAATATGCCACACCACGACTATTTAAAATGAACAAGTGAAGTCAAAAAGATTATTAAAAAATGTGAAAAATTACAACAAATCATGGTCAGCTATGCTTACAACCTAAAATATAGGCTACTTTTTACTTTTAACTAAAATCTTTATATATATTTTTGTGTGTATATATGTATATGTATATATATATATATTATATATATATATATATATATATATATATATATATATATATATATATATATATATATATATATATATATAATATAATATAATATAAACAGGCTTTGTTATGCATAAAGTACTCTCTATAGTTGCTCATCTTGCATTATATCACTGAGATTTGAGTTGTCGATTGAGTCACTTGAGTTGTTGCTTTATTATAACGACACCATCACACCAACCTTGTTAAATTATGAATGAATGAACTATGAGTTAATGTTTAAAAATGGCCTGAAGATAGTTCAGTATTTCGAAAGTCACTGCCAGGGCTTTCTTGGTGCTTGTGCAATTTTCAGTGCTACTGACTAATATATTATTCACAGCTCAATCATTAATTTGTCTATAGCCTTACCCTGGATGTCCAGTTATTTCAGAAGTGCTCAAACTATTAATCATGAATGTGATCATGGGGTCATATTAATCAGTCAGATTTGTATAACTGTAAAATGAACAAACACATATGGCAATGTTTACTACAGTATTCTGATTATCACTTAGTTCGGTCCTTGACTCATTTCATTGATTTGGCTAAACTATTTTATTTTAATTTTATTTGTGTTGTCGCAAATGTTGTGACAATTCAGGAAACATTAAACTATAGTATAAACAAAAATATAAACTAGATTTTTTACAAAATCTAAATAATAATAACATTAAATCAGTTTTAAAGTAATTAAAACAATTCCTCTGCTTGACAGCTATGCCATTACAATTTAGCGCCCATTTTTGTTAATGCAGTCTCTTTCGCAGTAGAATTCCCACACTTCCTGTACCACTGTTCCCCACAGGTCCACAAATACCTGCCATCTGCTCCGGCCAGACCATCAGCCTTTGTGCTTGATTCTAGTGCCCAAACAGTGGATGGAACACCCTTGGTGGTGGTGGTGGGAAGAGTGGGGGTTATTGATGGGACCATCTGTGTCTACTCTCCCTTTCTCTTGTTTGATAGACTAAGCCTGTCTCCTGCCTATTCTTTCCACGCATGCTGGGCTTTTTACTCCACCCAATAAAATCTGCTTCTCTCCACCCACGTCACACCCTGATTTCGTCATCCCCAAACTCAACAATACATCTCAAGTCAAGGAATTGTTTGGTTTTACTTACAAGCTAGGTTGTATTATCTGTGTCTATGCACAACATTATTGTACCATTTTTCGTTTTTCAAAAGAGCCCTTGACTGCAACTTTCTGTCTTGCATGATTCATGGCTTCTATAATTTTATATAATGAAGTTTGTGCTTATGGAGTTCATTTAGATAAACTGTAATTAAATTAAATGAAAATGCACTAGGGGTGCACAATATATCGTTATCGGCCGATATATGTTTATTTTTAACGTTAACGATACGATATGAAAACCGATATATTAAAGCCAATAAATAATGAATTATTTCCTACTAAAATCACAGCAGAACCACGGCGCATCTCACAGGAACACTCAACCTGTTTTCATTACTGAATGATTCAGCATTTTGAACAAATCGATTGAGTCAAAGATTCAATGACCCATTCATAAACATAGACATAATAAATACATAGACGCCCTATTGGCCGCTGGAGCGTACGTCAACGGCGCCGCCATATTGGGGATGGCAGCTTTCCCATACCTCTCATACCGGGAATTGAGAAATATTCTTGTTTTGTGCGCTGCTTTCGAGGAATTACCTTTCACAAGCAAGACTGAACGTTTGTTTTTGGTTGTATTTGGTCATTATTTAATTAGTAATAGTAACGTTCAGAGGATACATTTAAAAATACTACTGTTATTGTGTCACGAAATGTAGTTTTAATAGTTTTTCAGTCGACAATGTAGTTGTTTAAAGCTCAAATATGTGGTTTGTTTATAAAAATAGCGCCTATTTAAAAATTTGATCTGACGGTTTCGGAGTTGTAAGATGCGATCACCGGGCGCTCAGCGCTCGTCTACCCCGCCTGGAACAGCCGTACCTCGGCCAGTGCTTCTGACGTTTGCCGCTGGCTCGGATGTCTCTAGTCTAGTGGTTAAACATGAGATATAATTTGTCTTGTGTATATCTAACGGGCGATCTTTGGTCTCATTAATCTATAAATGGTTCCCTGGTAAATCGTTTTGGCTGAGGGCAAAGTGAAGTTTCATAACTTCATATTTAGGCTTTTTTAACATTGTATCCTGCTGTATGTTTGACTGAAGCTACTTCTTTTATAATGGCTAGGCTATTACTGATCAATAAAACTGAAATTTAACAAAAAGAGTTAGATATTAAATATGAGCCACTATTTAACTTATTTTTTGTGTATATTCTGTAATTTATATTTCTTATTCTATTGCTATTATTATAGTATTAATAAACTATATGCTATTGTCAATATTTTTATGATTGTATTATTGTACTTATGATATTATATAATTAGCCTATACTATTCATTACTATTTTATTTGCTGTATACTATTTGTTTATTTTATGGACTAAACTATTTACTATTAATTCTAACTTTGTTATTTACTATTTGCATTGCACTTTAGTTGTACCATAACATATGTATTAGCATAAAGGATCCATCAGTTATCTTTGTTATTGCTCAAATCTGGTCAATCACAGAAAATGCTTTTTCCACAATAAGAAAACTTAAATTATATCTCAGTATGGGGGTCTTCACCATTCTTATCCAAGAATAAAAAGCCAGATACATGACAAGCCTGAGCTTTGACCATTCTTTGTTAAAAAAAATATATTTTACAAGTCTTCGAGATTTTAAATAACTAGAGATGGAACTTTTTGTACACCACATACAAACCACTGAAATCGGTTGATAAATGTAAAAACAGTTTTTGTTTTTATCCAGAAAACACCAGGGGCCTGTACCATGAAGCCGGTTTAGGTGGCTAGCCAGCTATGTTTCAGCTTAGTTTCCGCCAACCCTGGGTTTTAGGTACTATGAAAGTAGCTCGGCTTTAATCGGTGTTCGTTGCCATGGTATCTTACGCTGCACGGCTAACCTGCTCCGGGGCAGGTTAAGTTCTGGATTCGAGATCTCAGACTGAAGTTTGACCAATCAGCTGTGAGCAAAGAAACATGTAGGTGACGTAACTAAATCCCAGTGTTGGTTGCAATTGCTTTACATTTTCTTTCAAATCGACTGTTGAGGTAGAGGCTTTAGTTTCTGGGACAGGTTGTGAAAAATCCTACAATAAAAGAGATGTGTAACTTGGGCCAGTCCCTGTTTTATACCACACATTCAAATGTTTGCCTTAATAAAAAGCCCAGTGCATTCACCTCAGCAACTGTCCCAGGGTCTTCATCATTTCCTCCTCCCTGATAAATAAAAGTAGGCCAATATGTTTCTGGTGTTCTGTCTGCTGAATACTGACCTCTGTGTGGGATACTGTGTGTGTGTGTGCTGGCTTCAACAGGGACACTGCATTTCCCTCTACTGCAGAACATACAGTCAGCCATATTTAAAACTTAAAATATTAATGTACACACACAGTGTTACTTGCTTAGAGGAGCCAGCACCAGGGTCAGATTGTACAGCACCTGTAATCCCATCCATAATCGGCTGTCCCTTACTCCTATCAGAGCCAACTCAGTGTATTCTGGAGGAGTGGCCCTCCACTGGTTTTCTGAATTTCACTCTTTTTTCGGTTTGCCTCAAACAAATAAAAAAATAATAAAAGGTTGTGTGTAAATAAATACTTACTAGGCTACTTTTAATTATATTTTTTATTTTGTCTTTATCAGCTGCCAAAAACGTTTGGAGTTGCATCTAAAATCAATGAATATTAATCCTTACAGGTATATATACATGCAATTTTTTTATAGCTATATTATAAAAATATAGGCTATATTTTACACACACATACATTCATAGCCTATACATCATTTCACATGAATAAAGAACGTATTTATTTAGCTTACACATTAACACAATCCGTAATCTTTCTCCAACAGTCTTCTCTTGCTTTGGCAGCAGAGACCGTATTGTTTCGAGCTTGTAATACATATTTAAATTCATCGTAATTCTGAATGATTATCTCTTGCTCCTCCGCGGAAAGTAAGTATCGCTCTCGCTCTATCCATATCGAACGCGATTGGTTGTTCGGTGCCAACGTCACTTTGGTATGTGCACGCGCTCGTGGAGTAATCATAGCTTAAGATCAAAGCCTGAGTTGACAGAGAAAGTTGATGAGCTGCTTCATGGTACCAATAAAGCCTGATTGCATCGGTTTGGTTTTGTCAACTCAAAACTAATCCTGTAACTCTGAGTTTGTTCAGCTACCTTCATGGTACAGGCCCCAGCTCACCCGTTTACTTGCATTTGATTACAGTGCAGTCTTGCCCTCCGCAAAATGGCGGACCCTTTGACGTATCGCAGCAACGTTCCAAAGCGGCCAATAGGGCGTCTATGTATTTATTATGTCTATAATAATTACTCCTCAATGGATCGCGTCCAGACCGAACTTCCCAAAAAATGTTGTGGGCGGGGTTCGGGCTGGCATCCAGGCTAAATATACCGGTTATCGGCTTTCAAATATAAATGGTTATCGGTACCGGCCAAATTGTCATATCTCTAAAATGCACCCTATTTATTTTCTAAATGCGTTTTATTGATCTAATTGTGAACTAGAGCTGCATGATTCTGGATAAATAGAGATCACTATTCTGAACAGAGAAGAGACAACTTAACAAAATAACATTTACTAGAGGTTCTGACAAAAAGTAATTGCTGCTGTCTATTTAAAATGTTTAATTTGAATGAAGTCAAAAAAATCTTAATAAATGATTCAATGTCTCACTCATAAATACTTCACTTTTTTCACAGATCCGATTCGTTGCCATTTAGGAATGAGATCGTGTGTTTGACTCGAGATTGTGATCTTAATGATTAATCGTGCAGCTCTGTTGTGAACAATGAATCTGTGTGTTTTATGTTTTATAATTCTCATAATTCTTAAACAAAATTTCATAACTCGATCTTTCAGCAGACTTCTCTCTGGTGGTGTATGCCACATCTCTCCAATCATTTAGTCTGCTTATACCTGGCCCTTCTTACAATCAATAAGCTCGCTTTTAGCCAATCTACAACTGATGGATAGATCCAAGTCTCCACTGTAATTTTGTTTTTATTCTATATAATCCTTTTACTCAGATGTACATCACAATGCACTGGTCATATTCAGACATGTCTTGGCATGTAGCTCTTGCAGTTTTAGCAGATAGAATAGAAGGCCTTTTGTGACCCATCTCAGGCCTCAGACCTGGAGAAAGAATAGTCAAATCCTTCCCTTGGGGCCCATCATAGTTGCCAGAGAGCCCCTTCCCATAAGGCCTTGGTTAGAACTGTTAAGACTAACGAGTGTTACAAGACAAGAAAGGCGATACTGCCTTCTATGAGTGCAGTTTTTGTTATGGGATACAGCACGAGGTGAGAGATTTCTCCCTGAGTCATAGAAGGTCTCGCGTTACCGTTCATCTCCGGTTTAATCTAATTGTTTTAATCTCTTCTAATCTTCTTTCTCCACCTAACTTGCACTCTTGCAGCTGAGAAGTTTGTTTTCTAGTGGAGTGGCTCTTCAAAAGGGTGACTGTAAAAAATCTGGAAGGACTTGAGCCTATTTTCGTGTTCTTCATGTGCTTAAACATCGTAATGCTTTGGCTTTTTATTTCTGCTGAGCTTGAATGATCTCAGCAGTATTCAATGCTCATCCATTGACCAGTATTGATCCCCGCTGATCCCCCCAAGCAAAACCCTACGTCAGTTCTCCATCATCATTCCTATTTATATACTGGTTGGTATGAGGCTTCATATTAGCTGGGCTAATTGTTAATGGCATTCATTTGATTTGTCTTATTAGATGGCATCAACATGATTCACGTATGCTATTTTGAAATCAGCTCTTATTTGCTTCAACGAGACAATCATTGGCAATTAAGATAAGCAGCAAACAATCAAGACTGCTGCAAAGACTCCTGCCATGACGGCACATTTCTTTGGCATGCTTTAGTTTTTCATTTATCATATTAATATGGTTAAGTACTTTTATTTTACCCCTCTACTCTCTCTGCTCTTTCCTGAGATAAATATGGGATGTATCGCTTTCTCATTCACATGCTCTCCTCTCCCCCAACAGATCAAAAGGCCCTAATGGTTGTGTATGTGTTCCCTTAGCAACCATGCTGATGACTCTGTCATTGTTTATCGTCTGTTGCTCAAAGCAACCCAAGATGCCTCCTCACAGCACCTGCATTCCCTCCCTAAGGCCTCACACTAAAGCAACTTGGCCTCCCTTGGGTTGTTATTGGTTTGCAAGCTACTATACACTTTCTTGGTTGTCTCTTTACAGTATAGAGCTGCACAATTCTGGATAAATTGAGAATCACAATTTTTTTGTTTAAAATAGAGATCACGATTCTCCCAAAATAACCTGCAATTTACTTTAATCACGGCAGTCTATTTAAAAATATTTAATTACTTTGTATTCATTGTTTGTTTAAAAATGAGTTTGAATGAACGATTCAATGACTCGCTCATAAATAGTTGTTTCATTACTGGATGAAAATCTCTTGAATGAATGATTCAATAACAAATTATTTTTTTAACAATCACGTGTCGCCACCTACTGGTGTAATGATGTAATTGATCATTTATTTGAAGCTTGTTGTGGTGATTTTGATCACTACCATAGACACCAGTGTTGATATCCGAGCTATAAACTTTTATCCCATTATTTCTGTGATCATTTCAATGATTGTAACAAAAATAACGATACTGTGTGGTTAAAATGACTGTTTGAATGTTTGCTGTGATTGTACTTATTGTACATATATAATAGTCTAATCAAGATTGCGACCTTTAAATGTTTAATCGTGCAGCTCTCCATTACAGATAATAAAGTAATTTTATAATCTCAATTTTGTAGTTTCACGTTATGCATATTCATAGAATAATATGGATGGATCACACTGGTGAATATGAATCCCTGGGGTTTTCAAACTTTTTAATGCCAATAGCCGTGTTTCCACTGCCGGGCCAGGGCTAACAGCGAGCCGAACCAGTGGCCTCGGGCCTCAAGCACCGGGCTTGCGTTTCCACTGCCGGGCCAGTAGCCCCGCAGCGCTGCCCTAAACCCCGCCCCTAACACGCCTTTCTGGATCAAACGTCATACAACCCAACCCATTTCAGCGGGTATTATGAATTTATTTATTTTTTAAGTTAGGAAGATAGCATGTATAATTAACTCACCGGCCGTGGCTGCAATAGTCTCCCGATTGTCTCGTGAGTCGCCACTAACAGAGGGACAGTGACCCAGCACACCGTCCATCAAGTCGAACCATGGAAAGTTCCTTCTCTGAGCTCCGCTTTGTCCATCGCCCTGTAAAATACTGCTCCCACAACTTTTTTTTTTTTTCCTGAACTTGAAGTGTTGCTCACTGAATGCTTAGCTTAGAAAGTTCAGCATCGATGTATTTTATAACGTCCTCGTTTCTTCAAACAACGTCAAATTGAAGATGGCTTGTAGACGTCAATTGGATGTCAATTGACTTGTGACCCTTTCTCTGCCAAATGGTCAGAAGAGCTTTGGTATCTTCGACAGACCAGTACAGGCGATTCTCCATTTCGAGCAGCGATTATTTTGCGCGATATAAAAAAGTGAAATGTGCATCTTGCTTCAGATCATAACGTTCCTAACACCGATAAACTCCGCCTTTTACCTTGAGCACGCCTCTAGCCAAGCTGGCCCGCTTGGCCCAAGGTATTCGACGGGCCAGAAATCCTGGCCGTTGGCCCCGAGTAAGCCCCGATCAAGCCCCGGAAGTGACAGTGGAAACGCGACTGGCCCTGGCACGCACTAGTACGGCTCGGCCCTGGCCCGGCAGTGGAAAAGCGGCTAATGATGCCTAAATATGATGATTCCCTTACGGTGAAGGTCCAATACAGCGGCAAAAGTTATTTTATAGTTATTAATCATTTTAAATGATTTGTAAATGGCTTTCACAATAACATCAAGAAGAAATGTTTTTCATTCATTTTCATTGTGCACTATTTTTTTCTGATATATTCCGTTTGAAAACTAGCCATCCAACATCTAATTGGTTAGTGAGTTGTATTAATTGGCTTTAATATTTTTGTGGCTGTTTTAATTAGCATGATGTGATTTAGCTGTTTTAGTTTGTGTCTTCTTTAAATTCACCCCCTTTGAAAGCACCGCTGCTATATGCCATATTCATTTTAATGGACGTCTTTGGCATTTGCATAATTAGTTTTTATTGTTACACATCAAGTGTTGCTCTTAAGGAATGTCAAGTGAAAATAGTCGAACCTTTTAAAACGAGACCCCTGCTGTGTTCCGTCTAGCTGTCTTTTGCAAGAACTCTTCTTATGTAAGCATCTGATCGGAGTCGAGTGAACTCTAAACCAAAAAATATGTAGTTTTTCATTTCTATTGTATAAGCAATTTGCGTTTCTCTGCATGGCCCTTTATGTCACTCTGGGTGTGTATGATGGGATAAGGTCTACTAACTTGGCTGTTCTTACTGTAGAACTGCTCCTGGCGCTCAGCCCAGCATGTCTTTGTCTTCATCCTACTTAAACTAATGCAATCCCAAACAATCAAAACTTGGCATCTACCACAAACAAGCAGCTTTTATCTTGCTGACAAGTCAGGCCATGTTTGTCGTCATCAAATAGATGCTCAAGGAATAATAGTCGAGTTTAGTGGAGGAAAAGTTAGTGAGTTGGAGAGTTAGTGAAAACTTGGATAGAGTCTGGTCTGATAATGACGTTTACTTTATACTTTATTGTCCCATTCCTGGGAAATTTGTCTTGGACAACATGACATGGCCAGTACACAACTTCGATCACACACAACACAGTACATAGCATACAATAATTAGAATATAACAACATTCCAATAATAAAAACTAGCAACATCCTACATCATCTTTGAAAATCTCTATTTAAAATTTTGACCGAAGTTGGCACATAAGAGTTTTTATAACGATTAAACTTTCACATCAAGACCCTGAATTGTCTCCCTGATAGTAACCAATTAAAATTCATATGTAAAATGTGTGTATCATCAGAGACAATAATTTTAGCTTGCTTTAAAATGGATGCCTCATAGCTCTTGTATGGTTAATTTTTCCTCCCACCCTATATTTTTTTGAGCAGTATGCACCAGTCGTGCTAGTTTTGATTTTTATTTAACAGTCAGATTTCTATACCATGCAGTTTTTAAAAACAGGCTGATAAAACAGAAACAAGATCCTCTGGTTCAAACACTTTTAACCTTCCCAGGAAAGTTACAGGACATCCTAAGTTGGCAGTGGCACTATTAAAATCAGTGTGGTTGAACTTAAAAATGTGATGAGTGACTTACGAGGGGTTCATCCTTAACCTTTGCAGCAAGAAAAGAATCACAACTCTCTAATGACATTTGGTAATTTGCAGCGTGATGAGTCGGTTGATGATGTGATTGTTGACCAGAATTTGATTTGATCAAATGTTTGCCATGAAACACTATTCGCGTTCGGATTGGTGCTGCGCGCTATGCAGCTTCTTTTACTAGCCCTCCACCTTCCCAGCACCACCTGCCTAGATCTGCCCCCTGAGAGAGGGTTTTTCCTCTCTCTAGCAGGAGCAACATGTTTTCTTTTAAATTGTTCTGAGCATTTTACCAAACATGTCATACTTGCTCTGCAACAGCGTAGCAAATCTAGTCCGCCAAGACCAAACCTGTGTACATTCATTTTCATTAATAAAATGTACTGAACTGTAATAGTGAGTAATATTTTTATTTTATCAGCATAAATTAAACGCATGTTACCATGATGCATAGATACTTTACAGTATCTAAATAGTCTAAATAGTTTACTTTATTGTTATTATTTTGCAATAATTAGAATAGGAAAAGTCACAAATATAGAAATAAAATTTTGGCCACAACCAAAAGGAAATTTTGTGACCAAATATTTCTATATTTTTGATTGTTTCACACAACGGATCAAATATTGCACTGAAAAAAAGGTTTCTTTTCCATTTCTGATTAGTGTGGGTTGTCCCATGTGGCAGTCCGCTGATCGAAGGGAAATTCATCTACTGCTGTAGTTATCTTCTCCTCCCAACCCCCCTCCTCTTTTCTCCCTGCACTGACCTTTTGAACTTTAAAGGTCGAGGGGGTAGGCGGTGGGTTCTAGCCCGGCCTAATCAATAGCCAAAGGCCATGCTTTCAGCAAACCTTCCTTGAAAAGATGTCTGGGGCCACTGGCGCTGAATCACTGGGGGCAGCGATCTTTTCTAAAAAGGCAACGGTCAGGCATGAAATGTCAGGGAACGGTTTTCCCTTGTCTTTGTGTGCGTTAAGCCTGATTGATTATTACTTGTGGCAAAGGCACAGCCCTGTCCTTTATTTATGTAACTCATACAATGCTGTATCATCGCATTGAAGTCACAAGAATCTTCCCTCTATGATTTTATTTGAATGCAGTTGCCTTTGCCCCTGGTTGTGTCTGTTTTTAGAGTTGATGTTGGGAATTGTCTATCTCTCCCACTTTTTTGTGGTCTGGGTGCAAAGATTCAGGGGGCTAGACCCGTCTCATGTGCCATTGCCTGGTTTGTGCAGCTCCCTCCCCGGAGGCAGAAACTTTAGACAGTGTTTGTGGTTCCGGCCACGGATGTGTGGGACTCCCAAAGAAAAGGCCATTTATTGATACCAATCGCGCTGTGGTTCTTTTCTGAGCTCGCCACCAGTAGTCCGCCTATTATTTGGGTCTTTTATGAAATTTAAATTGGTGCTGTTGCAATTCAGTGACCCCTTTAAGCCATTGCACACTATTAAGAGCACCAGAGTGTTTTATTATTAAAAAAGAAAGGAATTAAAAAGTTTGAGTTTATAATCCATACAGGAGATTAAACCTCCCAATTTTTTCAAATAATTGAAATGATTCATTTTGACATTACAGAGCTGCTATTCTATAAATTGGCTAGTTTTTAAATTCTACTTTTAGCCAGTTAGCAAAAGACAACTCATAGAAAACTGGTTATAATAAACAATAAAATGAGAGAAAACGTAAATAATGTTGTGGATTGCTGATTATTCAATGTTACACCAAAATAGTTCAGATTAATCAGACAATAAACATTGTAATTGTAAAAAGTATTGGCACCTCTCAAGAAATTGCATTATTTGAAGTAGGCCTATCATTTACGTTACTTATATTCTTGTCAACATTTATCTTCATATGAACTGCAAAATGTTCATTTAGAATACTTCCTGATAAAACTTCATCAGGACTGGAATATATCATTTTTGTCCTATATTACAGTGAGCTTCATGGCTGTCCCGCTGAGCAGTGAAGTCTGGTGCGGGAAGTGTCTTATGGAGTGTTTTATCATAAGCGAGATGATAATGGAGCCTGTTGTTTTCTATAGATCCATTATAAACAGACGTTTCCCACTAGAGCATCATCTTTTGCAGTACATCTCTTCTGGTTCTGAGTTGTCTCCTCCACCCCCTGCGCTGAGCTGCAGATGGTCTATACATGAATCTGCATGTGGTTGAGGATTGTTAGGAGCTTTGAGATTAAGGTATTGAATACAAAACCTTTCTTAATGGGGGGGATATTGTATATAGTTTGCAGGCTTTAGGGAGCCACTATCAATATGCATTAAAGGGTTAGTGCACCCAAAAATGACGTTCCAAACCTAAAAAGACTTTTGATTCATCTTCAGAACATGAAGATATTTTAAGCTGTCCATTGACAGCTTACGCAACAACCACTTTGACGCTTTAAAAAGTTCAGAAAGTGATTGTAAAACTAATATGAATTGTGTGGTCCAATATTTTTACTCCAATTTTTCTGATGAGACGTTATTATACCGATCAGGTAGCCTAATTTGGTCAGTTAAATGTATTTAATAAAACTAAAAAAAATTAAAAAGAATAGTTTTTTTTTAGTTAAGTCTCCACATTATTTGAATATTTTCCAATTTGCACAGTTTCCCATGTTATTTCTCCCTTGGCTATTTCCTATCTCACTGGAGTAGTATTGCCTCCGGCGTTGACAGCTGTGACTATGGATATCCTGTGGTCGTCCCCTTGAATTATTCATTCATTTGTACATAATTTTGATCTCACATGTTACAAAAATGCCCTCTCAAATGCAGCGTGATGAATCAGCAAGAGGGAAGTTTTCTAAGGTTACGGAGACACCAGTCTCCATTGTGTTAATCAGGTTTTCCTATCTACATTTCTGCTGATTTCCATGTAAAACTACCCCCAATGCTCTAGCTCAGCACAGAATGCACAAAGCAGCAAGGTAGTACGCATTACACATTTTTTTTTTTTGGCACGATAGGGCTATGTAGGTCTTTGTTTTTCAGGTTGGGTGGAAAAGGAGCACACTCGCTTTGACATGTCTCCCAGTAGACCTGGTTCAGTTTTATAATGCTCGAAGTAACAGGGCTGACAGCAGAGTTGAGCGTTGCTCTGCTTAAAAGAACAGTTACTCAAGGACACAGGCAGCTAGCACTGAAAATAGACCATGCTTGACACTGTGAACATTGAAGTGTTTTTGCACTCACTTGTATCCACGCTGGAGCACTGCTCTTTTTGCCAAAAGAGAAGCTCTTGAGCGAGAGTGAGATGTGGATGCGATGCGTGTTTTGCACGAGACGCTCTGACATTGCCAACAAAGAAGTGGTTCATTTCGAAAATGCAGTTTGCGATAAATCTTCATTGGTCTAATTGCATAATGCACCGCCTGAAACAAATTACTGCTAGGCAAATTGTCTAGCTTAGATGAGAGGTTTTAACTGCTCTAACTGCTATTGCTTTTAAAAGAGGAAATTTGTTTATTGATGCTAGTGTACTGAAGCTCAGAAGGTTGATTTCTGACTGCGTAGTCCCATTGGACCTCTAGTTGTTGTCTATTGTCAATATAGGAAGCTACCTTTTAGGTAGAATCTTAATCCAAATGCAACCTTACTTATGAGGTTTTTTCAGTTGTCACTGAAAAAAAAAACTAAATTTCAGGAACAGCAACACAATTAAATATATTTTGAAGTAGATAATATTTTTTTGTAAAACATACTCAAGTAATCTTTTTTTATGTATTTACAACTTCAAAAAAAGTGCTTTAATAATGTAAAAGTTACTAATTAATTCTCTACTAACTAGAGGTCGACCCATAGTGAATTTTACTGATAGCGATAGGTTGGACCATGCTGGCCAATAAACAGAACCATGAAAATGTACTGTACTTTTTAAATATAAAAAATATGAACATATTAATTATACACCTTCTTCATCATTAACGTTAGTTTATAGTGCATTAACTAATGCTAAGAGATACAACTTTAAAATGTAAAAATGTGTTAGTAAATGCAGAAATTAACAATGAACAATACTTTTGTTAACCTTTGTGTTACAAATGTACTCTTATTGTAAAGTGTTACCGTTTCATATAAATCCAAATAGTCATGCAGATGGCCATCTTTAAGGCTATATTATTGAAAATAGTATATTGTATGTCTACTCTCACACTTTATTTTCTTCTATTTTAGAACACTTGATTATCTAATCAAAATAACAAAATATATGTAATGCAGTGATAATAAAAAAAGAACTGAAAGCGAATGCGTTTGATTAGTTTATATGTTTCTGTCGGCTGCATGGCGATACAGTTTGCTTTCTCACGTCACTAGCTTTAAAGGGATAGTTCACCCAAAAATGAAAACTCTAGTAATTACTCACCCTCATGTCGTTCCAACCCCGTAAGACATTTGTTCAGCTTCGGAACACAAATTAAGATATTTTTGATTACATCTGAGAGCTGGATCACTCCTCCATAGGCTTCTAAGGGGTTGAAACTTGACAGCCCCGAAAAGTTATTAAAGAAATCGTTAAAAGATTCCAAGTGACTACAGTGCTCAATCTTAAATTTATAAAATGACGAGAATACTTTTTGCGTGCAAAAAAACACAAAAATAACATATTGTGAATTAGTACTGAAAAATAGCCTAATCATCCAAATGCAAGGATTTGTCTTTAAAATATGGTAATGATACTCTGCAAAGTTGTGCAGTACATATAGCGTTTACTTGAATGTTTACTCATTTATTGTGCTTTTAAGGGTCTGTTTACAGTGCTGCTAGCGCATCAAACCATTTTAATCAGTGTGACTTGTAGTAGCGCTGTTGCCCCCCTGGAGGAGTGTGATTTGTTGTGTTTAATGGGTTGTCGTTGTGGTGATGAATGGTCAGCTGGTCCAGATGCACATGTGTGTGAGTAGAGAAGAGATGTTTTGATTTTGCGCACTGGTGGACAGCAGCACTGCTGATAAATGACCCTGTTAGGGTCTCACCTGTTGTCATCTTCAGAGAAGGTCTAAATTCTATTCTGTCAGAAGATTCATCCGTGATAATGGTTGCCTTGTAATGGCACCTGATGGTATAGTAAAAATAGCCCTGTTGTATGTCTGAAAAAGTCCTCTAGAACTGAGTTCATTGATTTTGTTTGTTTTTGCTTTACATGGATCCTCCTTACAGAGCAGACAAGGGACTGAGAATGAGAGAAAAGTGTTGTATGCCTAAGGGGATATTTTCTGAAGATAAGAGGATGTGGGCTTATTCAGCTTCCGTTATATTACCTTCCACTATAATTACCTGGGAATCTGGCTGTAGATGACGACTGCTTGTTCCTTTTCAGATCTGCCCTCTGATTAGGTAACATGGAAATTACACCGATATTATTATACTTTTGAGGCCTTTTTTTTGCAGTTCTTGCATTTATAAATGATCATAATGAATCAAGTCATGTTCAAGTCACAAAGAGAAGAATAATATTTAATCATTCATTCATTTCTAAAAACCATAACAGTATTATATTGGTGAATTATTGGAGAAAACGGGAGACGGGGAATGACACCGGTCTGAACGAACCTGCATTTCCCCTGGTTTGTTTTGCATCACATTTACATTTAATCCTTTAGTAGACACTTTTGTCCAAAGCTGCTTTTAATAGAAGCAATCATCAACAATAGGGCAACAATATAAAATTGCTGTGACAAGTCCCACTTAGTCTAGCACAGTACATGTAGCAAGTTTTATATATATATTATAAATATATATATGTGTATGTATAGTAGGTGTTAGACAGATCCTATGATGATGTGGTGTCATGTAGATGTAGAAGAGAAGTGGTCCAAGCACTGAGCCCTGAGGGCCTACATGAGAGGTAAGACTTGAACCACTGGAGTGCGGTTCCTGAGATGACCATTGCCATGAGGGTTGACAGGAGGATCTGGTGTTAATTACTCATGCATTGTTAATGTTGCATTGTTTTGTGTTTAATTACAAGTTTTAAGGGAGGCCACACAGACACAAATATGAATACAGTGATTTATGATGAATCTTCTTTAGTATTGTAGCTTGTCACTTATGCATCTTTCAAGCTCGTATTACTTTGTGATTGTGTGTGTGTGTGTGTGTGTGTGTGTGTGTGTGTGTGTGTGTGTGTGTGTGTGTGTGTGTGTGTGTGTGTGTGTGTGTGTGTGTGTGTGTGTGTGTGTGTGACATTGGTCTGTGAATCATATCTGTCGTCTGGTTGTCCAGTTGAGATGTTAGTGGTCCCAGCTGTTACTTTGAGATAAGAATAGGGTGGCCATACGTCCGGATTTTGGCCGGACAGTCCGGATTTTAAGCCCCCTGTCCAGCGTCCGGCGCAGCCTCAAGCCGGACACTCATTTGTCCTCCTTTTTGGAGTTGCGCTGAATTGTTGAAAAAAATTAACCTATAAAAAGCCCGCATAATGATAGCGGCTCTCTGATTCCCCTAAATTAGGCCGGTGGCACACTGGCTGCGTGGCGTGAGCGTGGCGTTTCTGTTGCGTGTCAGCTGCGTCGCGTTTTCTGTGTCTTTGCACATCAGAAGCGTGTCTGACGCGGCGCTGCTGACACGCATCACCCTTGTTCAACATATGGGAGAAAGTTGTGGAAGCCCTATACTTCGTGTTAAGCATAAAGCCTACTGATAAAGACAATGTCAGCACAGCAGTATTGACAGCAAAATAGACTACAGAATATTTCGTTCTGTCTTGACAGGTGCAATATTTGAAAATTGATAATTAGGCCTATTTATTTATTTATTTTTAAATGAGGCCTATATTTATATCTGAATTTGTCAAAAATGTAATTTATTAATATGTATTCGTGTACAAAATAACATAGAAACATATTTTCCTATTGTATTTTGCCTGGAAACGCTTCCCACACGCTTGTATGTCGCGTGAAAAATAGGCGTCGGTTCTATTTAGCATGAGACGCGCGTGTCACGCAGGCAGTGTGCAAGCTCACCTGTTAACATCGGAGTCGAAATAAAAACAGACACGCCACGCAGTGTGTCACCGGCCTGTTCAAGCGCGCGGCAGAGAGCGAGAGACCTTGCGTGCCCTCAGCA
The DNA here is from genome assembly GCA_036326025.1 of Chrosomus eos. Lineage (NCBI taxonomy): Eukaryota > Metazoa > Chordata > Actinopteri > Cypriniformes > Leuciscidae > Chrosomus > Chrosomus eos. Next base: position 32,710,732 of record CM070824.1, on the reverse strand, counting down.
CCAACTACAAACCCCCCCCCCCCCCCCCCCCCCCCGTCAACAAAACCACCGATCACCAAAATATATGTGTCCTCCTTTTTGCTGTTATGGAAATGGCCACCCTAGATAAGAAGCTTCATTTACATTGACACAGACCTTATTCAAAGCCCTGTCCCATAACTCCAGCTCTCTGAAGATCTTTGTTAGACAGCTTTTTTTGGGACTTGTTATTTGTGTACATCAGGAGTTTGACATTTTAAGCACAAAAAAGGACAAATGTGTGTATAATCCAAAATTGAATACATTTTTGGACAAATGTATATTTACTTGTATTTTTACACAAAGAGCACTTTTTTTTACATTTCTGATTTGCATGCAGTGTGATATGTCAGATTGATGATTCATGTGGTTATGTCAATCTGTGGCCTAATTGAGATTAACTAGCATCCTTTCAGGTTGCAGGGTCAAGCTAACCTTTTAACCTTTATAGATGTTATCTGTTCTTCATGGTGGAGTGTAGAACACTATAGCACGTCATAGTGCAACGCAACCTAGTACCCATAATTAATCCATATATCTTTTTAAAACTTTTTAACTTTCATTTCTCAGTTTAATTCAAACACAAACATCAAAGGCTTGTCCTATTCCAAACACATGCTTTTCCAAGGACATAACATCTTAACTTTTATATGTCGTTTGTTGGTCATTATAAAGAAGGACAGGCCATTTCAATTCACTCATTGTAAGACCCTCTATTTGAGCTGTTGTGTTTGCTAAAGTCTAGAGAAGATCCTATCATTGACATAAAAGACATAGGCCTAACAACAGAAACAAATGTGACATATTTCTAAATGGCAACCACAACATAATGCATGACATGTCAATAGTACATCTGCTGTGTCAAAAAGTAGGCTCTGTCAATTAGTCAATAGCACTCCTATAGCTTTTCATTTTGTGTGTGTGTGTTTTTTTTAAGTAGGTAGGTGGGATAAAAAAATTGTTTAACTGACTGAATATAGTTCTTGGAGCGCTCCACCTAGTTGTTTTATTTCAGTGGCGGGTTGATTTGAGTACGAAATATTAGCTTCCATCTTGACAGCCTGTCATATAGAGCTGATGAACTTGGAGTGCTATCTCAATTTTCCCATCGCACAAACTTCCCAGTGGCACCTCTGCACTACAATTAGAGGCCCTGGTTTCACATCGACTACTATCTCCTGCCCTGAGGGGTTGAGAGACTCTCTCATTTGACCTCTTATTACATCTTTGTTACTGTGAATTCTTCTCCCCCAGAGCTAACACACCATGAAAGATATTCTAGTGCAACAGGCTTGGACTTGAATGTAAATGCTGTCCTTCTAGGGTTACTCTCTTTGGACGACTTTGGTTGAAAAGATCTGTAGAGGTGATGGTTGTTTTTCACTGGAAGGGGGGTTGTAGGGAATGGGATGTCTTTAACACTGTTTAGATCTAGGATATAGTCTATCAGAAGAGCATCAATGGGTAATGTCTGCCATGTGTCCCTGTGGTATTTCAATTGTATTGTTCCTCTGAAGTTCATGATGGGTCTCATTGTGTAATTTGTCTTTTAGGCTCACATGTGTTGTCCTGCTGTGTCTTGTGGACAATTATAGTTATCTTGTGTGTCTGGATTTAGCCCTTTTGTCGTTTTGTATGGTAAAATGAACTCTAACCCAGGTGATGGGTACCCTTACATACTTTTATTGACCCTTACAAAAATGTACAATTGTTTCCATTAAAAATATGGATTGTTGACATGTTTTTTTTGAAGGGCGCATTACATTGATCAAAAGTTAGTAAAGGCATTTATAATGTTACAAAAGATTTAAGTCTCAAATAATTGCTTTTCTTTCGAACTCATTGTTTCCACAAACATATTAAGCAGCACAATTGATTTCAACATTCATAATAAGAAATGCTACTTAAACATCAAATGAAATCAGCATATTAGAATTATTTCTGAAGACTAGAAAAGAGTTATTTTAAATTGTTATAGGCTATAATAAATATTAATGCATTTTTGAGCAAATAAATGCAGCCTAGTTGAGCAAGATACTTCTTTTAAGAACATAAAAAAATCTTACAGACCCAAAGCCTTTAGGTTTAGATAGAGTATATGTTACACACTGTCAACTTTCTAGAAGTATTTCCCCCATTTACCATGAACATACCATGAAAATTGCCAGGGTAATAATCAAACAGTTCTATATATAATTTAAAATTATCTCTAAAATGTGAAACTAGATGTACTTAGGCATAGATTACTTTTAATCTATCAGTGCTTCTTTTATAGGATGCCTGCTCATTACATTAAATGCAAATGTCACAACAACGGGGTCCAGCGGGAGCGCTCAGGGTGTTATTAGGTAATAAAATCTATAATAAGTGAGAGTCATGGCTTTTATAATAGAAAGTTTTGCTTTGACAAAACGTCCATTAGTTTGCCAGCATGGGGCATTTGACCTCTCCAACAAGCCTTGATGTGATTAGCGACAGTTGGCCTTTTAGTAGTAAATGGCACATAGACGGATTAGGTTTAGTGGTTGTTGGTGTTATTTATCACCTTTGTGGGGTTGCTAAAGACCAGGTTATGTAAAAGAGGTTGTATTACGAAGGGAACCCCTCGGATTTTTGTCAGTATATTGGATTCGACCTCCTGCTGTCTATGCCTTTAATGTTAATGAAACATAATAATTGTTGTTTAGTATAATTGTTTCAGAATGTTTTTACTTGCATTAGTTAGCCTAGTGCTAGTTTCTGTTGATGAATTGCAAAACTTCACAATTTTGATATCGCAGCAACCTTATTTTCCGCCAAATAGAATTGATATACATTGCTATTGTAAAGAACTATTACTCACAAGATTTTAATCATTACGGCAAAATAATTGTGATTATGATTTTTGCCATAATCGAGCAGCCCCAGCATGTTGTGAGGTTCCATGGATTCCAGCTGTAAGAGTGCGATGCTCCTGCCCTCGCTGTGGCCCCCTCTGGTGTCAGTGTCAGGGCTGTCAGGCCGGGATGAGTCGCTCTGGCCTGAGTGGTCTCACCCTCTGTGGTCCCTCTCAGTGGGCAGTCGAGCAGGAGCCCACGGGGGACTGCTAATGTTCTCTGACGGAACAACCCATGTTTACTGGGGAGTGAAGTAGCACCTACTGTCAGCTGACCCATTGGTCTGACCTTGTGACCTTTAAAAGCTGGAATACACTACACAACATTTAAAATCTGAACAGATTTGTAAACGCTGTGCACCATAGATTTGCCGACTTCGTAATTTGTTATAGAGAAAATTTGCATTAGCAGAAAGTTGATGTAGATTCGAGTCAGTTCTGCAATGCACATCGTGACACAAGTTTCTGCCCTGCATTGTTTCCCTCCCCTCCCTGAACGTTATGACTTGCCTTTATGTTAGGGATGCACAATACATCAGTACGGTACCAACCCGAGCTGCTGAGTCCGTAGCCATTTTCAAGAAACGGCTGAAGACGCATCTTTTTCGGCAACACTTGATCCATTAATACTAACATTTTCTCTTCTCTTCTACTCTATTAAAAAAAAAAAAACATATACTGTGTTAGACTAAACTGGGAAGGATCACAGCACTTACATATTGTTGTCATATTGTTAACTGCATCTATTGATCTCCTCACTTGTAAGTCGCTTTGGATAAAAGCGTGTGCTAAATGATTAAATGTAAATGTACCATATCATTTTTTGGCCAGTAGTAGAGTTTTTTTTATCGTAAAGGTCCGTGTTGGATAAATATATCAGCAAATATCAGATATTTAATTATTCATTATACTCTCTCCTAAAGTTAATCTTTAAAAACACTAATAATATCCTTACACTGTTAAAGGTAATCTTTAGCAAATCTCAAAACTAAAATCTACTTAGAAAATTTTGCAAATGGTCAAAATGACAAACAAACAACTAGTACTGTATAGCTTGGCATTTCTCTTCAGGAATCATGTGAAAGGGCCTTCAGTTTAAGTGTCCTGCACTGTTTATGGTCTGTGGAGCCTGTCAATGGTGTTCAGTGTATTAATGGATGTGATAAACCGCACATGTCGGCTGATGAGGGATGGAGTTATGCAGGTGTGTCCAGTTGTATGTAGAACATTAGCCCGTGCAGATGTGTTTAGAATGAACCGTCCAGGTGTTTGTGTGTGGGATTGAACCGCCTCACGTGTGGTCCTTGAGGCCCCGTCAGGCTGCTCTAGTGGGCCCCCCAAGCTCTGAATGCAGTTTCTTGAATAGTCGTCACTTCAAACAATGCACTGCAGGGCATTTGGAGTCGCTGCTGCATTTTTACAATGATCATTTGAAGTTCAGAAGATTAATTTGTCATTTTTGACGTGGACAATTCGTTTGATCTCCAGTTGTGAGATGGTATGAACCTTCTTAGGTAAACATGATGTAGTGTTTGTAATGCTTATTGACCTCTTAGAAGTCGGGAAAAGCCCCATCTAATTACTGGAGAAGATCTGTCGGCATTCCACACGTTTCCAAGGGTCTTACTCCAAATGTGGCGTGTCCTGGCGGCTCCCTCATAGTTTTTCCAAGGGAGAGGGAATGAAATGTTATCCTCTGTGCTCTTTTTCAGGCTCTTCTCGCTGACATTTTCCAAACAAAGGAACAAAGTGAACCCAAGGAGCATACAGTGTCATCTTGCAACATAGTGGTACTTTCTTCTAGAAAAAAAAGTGTGAGAGAGAGTAGTCCTTTTCCAGAATGAAACTGTAGTCTGAAAGCGTGTATTGAGTTTCTTGTGATGCTCTCCCCCTCCCCCGTGGGCAGTCGAAGCAGCTGGGACGGCCTGGATATGAATCACTGAAAGAAGGGCCAGTCTTCGCTCACTGTAGTTGTGCAGTTATGCACCTGTGATCTGATGCAAGAGTTTTTCTTATTTTTTCTCTCTCTTTGTTGATATTTAAAAACCTTTATAAAGACATCTGTTTTGGCTATATGTTGGCATTTGGCTATATTTTGAAATCAGGGTTATTAAAATCAAATATAAAATTCGATGAAAATGTTTCAATAAAATAATGATAATTTATAGTGTATAATTAAAAATAAAAGAACACTATTAAAACGGACTGATTTTTGACTGGAAATGGTGTGTTTTTCATGTTTCCAGCTCAAACAGATATCAGACAGCTGAATAAACTTTAAAAATTTAAATCAACACCTAAACAAATAATTATGTGAATATTTGCTTGATGTTTGTTCTGTGTGTGTGCTGGAAAAAAATGTGTTTGTACATAGCCCTGGCTGTGTAAATGGGACAAAAAAAAACAAAAGTGGATCATTAGAGCATCAAAACACTCTTTTAGCCAATCAGCAATATAGCCTCATGCTGGGGAGGAGGACTGAGCAAGCGGGACATTTGTAGTAGAAAGAGAGAGATGGCTGAGATATTACTAAAGAGGAAAAGGTCAAATGGAAGAAGGGTTGAGTAAGAGGTAGGACCCGCGTTAATATTGGAGAAGCTTTCCAGCGCTGGAGAGATGTTAGAGAGCGGTAAGGCCTGAACATAGTTTTTTGTTTCACAGAACCAAGATATGCCGTTGTCGTTGTTGAATCACAGTTGATTTATTCATATTTACGCAAGATGTCTGACGCGCAAGCTGTTAGTGGTTGCCTGTGTTGCATAGCGTGTTAGTTTTTTTGGGGGCGGAGCAATTAAGAGGAAGGGTATCGTGTTTCTCATAAATTGCTTACTGCGCCTTTAAGGTGAAAACAGACTTCCAGAATTTTGCAGTTCCTTTTCATGCCGTAGTGAACAGAATTACACAGCTAAAGCTTTATATATAATGTTTGAAGTCAACATGAAATCAAAATGGTCAGTTCTTTTTTTTAATGGATTATAGTAGTATTTTTTATAAATGATTTTATTCATGCATTCATATGCCCTCTAATCTTTAATGAAAGTAACTTCTCCTACCTCTTGCAATGACATGCTGGTGGGACAACCTGTCACTCACATGAGATCACAGCAAAAGCAAACCACAACGATCCAGTCAATTTTTGCTCCAAACAAGTCCCACCCTACATTTTTTTTTCTCGTTCGAAAAGCCGTTTCATATCACAATAGGGAAGAATTCTAAAGAATAGGGAATTCTGCTTCATGCTGACTTCAAGTGGTTGTCTGTCTGTTGTTTGAGTTTATGATCTAGTTTCTCCCTAAATCTCACTGGATATTAATATATTGAGATTTTTCCTGGTTTAGGTTTCCTAAAATGTCTAAAATAAATTACTGATCTGAGTTTGTCAATTGTCATATTGGTTTATTTCTTATTTTATATATATTGTTTGCTATACTTGGCCCCTTGTGTTAAGACATGATGCCAAAACTAGATTAGACTCCCTACTAAACTCATTTATTTGTCTTGAATAAATAACCTTCTAATATTTATGCAGTCTTGGCTGACCACGCTGTTGAGAATATTGATACTTTCTAAGTCGTTTTACTGGCAAATGTGCTTGGCCGCAGTCTAAAAAAGGAATCTCCAAACGTTGAGTTAGTTTCCATGGATGTGCTATTGATATGTGTTGAAAATTTGAGGAGAGCAGTGAGTAAGTGGAGGAGTTTAAGTTCAGAGGAGTTCAGGCAGTAAGGTGTAATTTGGTCCTGTTTAAGGCCAGAACAGGAAGGAACTGCTTCTCAGTAGGTCAGTAGACCACAGTCTGACCAGACTGTGAAGGCATATGCAAAGACTGCCTAGGGGCCAGTCTTTCCTGTTTATGTGTGTGTTTGTGTATGCAGGCCTCCAGACCATCTCAGGAAATGGTAATGAGCTAATAGCTGGACGCAGTCCTCTGAGGTTCAGAATTCCTGCTGGGTCTGAGGAAGACTTACAGTTAGATAAAACAACATGTGTGCACCCCATGTTCATGTTCTTGCCACCAATTGAAATGGCTTTAGAGAGTAGAGCCACATGTAGGGCTGGCTAGTTGGATTAATAGTTTAGATTCTTACTTGCCCATGCTTTCACTGGTCCCTTCACAAATAATAGGCCTACTAAATATTAATTTAGATGCTTATTAAGTTTTATATTAGTTTTATAATGCTTATTAAGTATTATATTGGTTGGCAGAGTTTTATTTTTTAAAATTAATAAATGTATTAATTTTGTGTTTCGCATTGTTTGCTGCATCAGTATTTGTAGATTTGTTGTTGCATGTTTCTATATAGCCTTTTGGTAAACAATAAGTATTTCATAAGATTTAAAGGTTTTTATTGGCAAAAACATCTAATATATATGCAAGGAGTCAATATTAACAGTGTTGATCCTTTTTCATAACCTCTGCCATTAGCTCTTTACTGATAGCGAGCGATCCATTCTTGCACACATCTTGGCAGAAGGTTACACTTTTATTCTCATAGACTCATTTGAAATGGACTTTAAACTAGCTAATACCTAATTAAACTAACAAAAGTTTGGCTCATGGTTTGCCTAACTTCTGTTGCGAAATTGTTCTAAGTCTGTATTTTGTTTTGTTTTACATTGTGAATGGCACGGTTCACAGGAAGCCTTCTAGTTTCTGTAACAAGATGGCTTGTTAATGGTTGAATGCAGACTCACTGCTCTTTGAGCTTTCAAAAGTGAGTAGACTTTCCTTGATGCACCGGAGATGATAAAAATCAATCTGGCCATGTGCTATCACCACTGGCGCAAGGCCGACTGACTGACGTCTCCACAGCTGTGCTGGACTGTATGAAAACAGGATATTTCCCAGCCAATGCACACCTGTCTACCTGTCTTCTAATAAACACTCACTATCTATTATGGGTATGAAAGGGGATTTTGTACCCATAGAGGATTACTTACTACTAGCATGATTATTTATTGAGAACCTGGTCTTTCATGAGTTGAAGTGCACATTAGTGGTGTTCAGATAAGATCGATCAATAGATAGCGAAGATTGGTCTGTTTAATTTGACATTTTTATAAAAACAGGCATAAAAACTGCATGTAGCCTACAAGGATGTTGTTTACAGTATTTAGATGCAGTATACAGAAGCATGGCATATCGTGGGAATGTCACACTGCATTGCTTGACATGTCATCTCAATTACCCAAATACATAGTTTGACACCTCACTTTGCTAATTGACCAAACGTGACAAAATATTCCCCATGCCGAGTTAAGCAGATGGCAGTTCTGGATAACCCAGTGCATTAACACAAGTCTCCTGACAAATGTTGCTATTTCAGGTACGCTGATGAGATCGTCTGCACACAGGATTCTGGTACAGTACGTCCCACGTAGCGTTTGGCACAGACTGTATGAGGAAAAAGTACAGCATGCTGCTGTTTGGTATAATACTGAAGCTGTCTTGATAGCATATATATTATGATGTTGCTCATTTAGTTGCCCCAATTCCTACTACTTTAATGTAAAAATATATAATTATTACAACTGTGAATTGTTTTTTTATTTAGGTTGTAAAATATTTCGATGTCATGCAAATTGTTGCTATTTATTTGCTACTATTTTTTTGTAAGCATTTTTACTGCATAAAATTCAATTGTAAGTGTATTTCTAAAAAAAAATGTGAATGGTTTTGTTTTTACAAACAGAGACTAGTTGAAATTTTATAATTTTTGTTTATTAATTTTGTAATAAATAGCCCAAACAATACTTCCATCTCTGTATTGAATTCAATATTATGTCTACTGTTCTGGGTCTTTGTAATTTCTTTCTTAACGTACAATAGAGGTCATAAAAGGTTAAAAAATGGTCGCAGTTATATTTAAATGGAGCCAGGCCCTGTTGTTTGCTCACATACTTTTCCTGTGCTTAAAAGAATAGCATGCAATCTCCGATAAACACTCAATCCCAGCTATTAGCTATCTTAGTAACCCACCTGCGAGAGCCCAAATTGTTAAAGCTAACTGTAGAGACAGAGAGTGGAAGGCTAATTATCTTGGATTCCACCTTCAGGTCTTGTTTGTGCAGTCTCAGACGGCTCACAGGTGCTCACATCTATCTCTCTGTTTGAAGTGGATCACAGGGGCTTTGATCCGATCCACTGTCTCACACATGCTTGAGCACACTGACTCCATGCAGATGTTTACCATACACATGACCTCACAGGGCCAGGAATTCTCTTTGTAATCGCAGAGGGTCACTCGATACTGGTGACGAAGGAAAACTGAGCGCAGAAAGTTTTATATTGCTCTTGGAATCTCTTTGAATGTCTCTGAGGAGGTAATGGCGTATTGTGGATTATGTAACAGATTTTTAATCAGTGGGTTATTAGTGCAAAATATGACATGTCAGAATACTAAAAAAGTGGCCCTTATGAAAAAGAATATTTGACTGCAGAATGCAGCAGTTGACCAGTCAGAAGAAAGTGTTCCAGACAGACAGGCGTGGGGATATAGTTTATTTTACATGTGTGAATGTGTTTATTTTAAACCAGGCATCTTGTAGTACTATCCTGGATAGGTATATTTAAAGCCTGTCATTAAAAATCTTGCATTGATTCTCTACGGTTTGGTTAATCCTCTTTGTACCTTTTTATTTATTTAATTGCTTTGTATGGATATTTTTTTTTTGTTTTTTTTTTAATCATCTATGAGAAGTTGTGCTACAGTATTACCATCAAAACAACAAAATTTCAACCCTGACCAAAATTTCAAGACAATTATTGTTTGACATTGTAGGAATTAGTACATTGTTTCCATTATAATGCATAATCTTTTTTTGCTTCGTTTTTTTATGGCGATGTTTTTGATTTAAATTATCACAAGAAACTAAAATCGGGTTAAAGGGTTAGTTCACCCAAAAATGAAAATTCTGTCAGCAATTACTCACACTCATGTTGTTCCAACCCCGTAAGACTGTCGTTCATCTTCAGAACACAAATGCTGGCTCACTCCTTCATAGGCTGCTAGGTAATTGATATCTGCCAGCCCAGAAAAGTTAGTGAATACATTGTTAGAATAGTCCTAGTGACTACAGTGGCTCAACCTTAAAGGGATACTCCACTTTTTTTGGAAATAGGCTCATTTTACAACTCCCCCAGAGTTAAACAGTTGAGTTTTACCGTTTTTGAATCTATTCAGCCGATTTTCTGATATTTAGAAGAATATCAGTAAGCAGACAGTTTCTGGTCTCATTGACTTCCATAGTAGGAAAAAAATATACTATGGGAGTCAATGAGACCAGAAACTGTCTGCTTACTGGTATTCTTCTAAATATCAGACAATCAGCTGAAAGGCTTCAAAAACGTAGCCTGGATGCCAGCCCACAACATTTTTTGGTCGGGAAGTTCGGTCTGGACTCGATCCATTGAGGAGTAATTATGATCAGCCAAAAAATGGTCGGACCAATCAAATTGCCAGGGCGGGCTTTATACGATGATGGACAGATAATCCATCCAATAACGTAATCATCACGTCCTCAAATGTATTTTTTCTTTCAAAAATGCTTTTCGTGTTTCCATGCAAGTAGGCCTACTCCGCGAATCCTTAAGTTCTTTTTGCAACACTGGCAAAGATCGTTAACACTCATTATTTTTTTCATACCTTTTCCAGAGTTCTGTTTGATAACTATGCGTTGCTCAACATACGTCACTTACTGCGTTCCTCTGTTTGGTTGTCGGTCTATCCAATTGAGTGCAGAGTTGTTGTTTTTCCTGGTTCGGTTAATACACGCCTCATAATCAAATCCCTATGGAGCAGTCTCAGACTCATGTTCTGACCAGAATATGAGTATGACGAAGTCAGGCTATCAAAAACGGTAAAACTCAACTGTTTAACTCTGGGGGAGTTGTAAAATTAGCCTATTTCCAAAAAAAGTGGAGTATCCCTTTAAGTTTACCCAAGCAGCACACGAAGCAAGCATTTTTCTCAATACCCGTTATGAGAGTTATGGTAAAATTGCCCTCCGCAATATGGCGGCGCCGTTGACGTACGATCCAGCGGCCAATAGGGTCTATGTATTTATTATGTCTTGTCTATGCACAGAACCGTTGGTTGAAGCGATTATAGTCGTGGTTTATCATGAATAAAACGCAGCTATTGACCAATCAGAACCAAGGACTGAACTAATCGTTTAATATTTACATATTCATCTAAACAGATCAACAGCGTGGATGGTGCCAGGATGTCAAGTGTGCACTTAAACTCAAATGTTTCCTGAGTATTGGATATTGGCATAGCTTATTTTCCAAACAATGACTCGTCAATCTCCTTAGTGCCTGCTTCCACTGCGGCGGTAGCTGGTGTATATAACAGTTGGTTTTGCTAATGTAAATGTTAGTGATGCACCCTTGCACTTCACGTCCAGGGATAATAACACTGCCATCTAGTAGTCGGGTTTTTTTTCATGTTTAAACTTTTTCTTGCCATTTTGTTTTCTTTAAAGTGTAAATTTCAGGTAAAAATCGTCACGAAGATAATGCAATGTGCTTACTAAATATAAAGATAAGAACCGCCCACCATTGTTTTTTTTTATATTTTTTATACCAAATGCTGAATATAATGAAAAGTTGGTTCGTTTTACAGTGCTTTTAAGCACGCCCCCTCCTTCCACTAGGCTGGGCGTGATGTCATAACAGGGACTCCAGGCTTCTACGGTCTATGCTACAAGCCTAGAGTTACGTTATATTGGAGGAGACCTAGCTAGCGAAAATGGTTAACTATTGTGCTTGTGCGGGATGTACGAATACACCAAAAACGGGGGAGAGGCTCCACAAGTTTCCCAAGGACAAACGGCTGATTCGTGCCTGTAAGTGTTAGCATAACTTACCCGAGGTAGAGCTTAGATCAGGCCCAAAACATCAAGCAAGACCCTAACGTTACCCGAGCCCGCTGTGTCCGAGTCCGGCCCGACACATAAACTGTAATTATGAGCCCGAGCCCGGTTTAAACCCGGCTATTTTTGAATACGTGTGTCGTTATAACTGACGTGCTCAATTACTTTCTCCCGGCCGCAACATTCATGTTTTGTCCCGCTCCCGCCCGCAAAAATACTTTTTTTCTGTACCTCCACATACTTTCAAGTTAGCCTACGTGTCGCTGTTATAACATAAAAGCAAGCGGGCTACTGCGTGCATGGCATGAAGCTGACATCAGTTCATCGCGATCTCACACATCTCTGTTATTATCAATGAAGCTTTCATAATATATAACGTTACACTATGTTTGTTATAATTAGAGGATTTGACAGCATACAGAAATCAGTACTGAACAAAAAGTCTGTTTTGAGCGGTGAGGGGAGTCCATCGTAAATGCTTCTGATTGGCTATTGTTGCGTTCAAGAAATCAACACATATGGCTGTGATTGGCTACATCGCTCCTCGCTGCTGACATGATAGAAATAGAAACTCTGCCTGTAAACCGTTTCTATTTTGTTTTAGATGTTCTTATTTATTTTCTGCAACAGATGAATAAAATTGTATTAGTTTTTACGTTTTATTCAGATATTTCTAGTTTGCGGGAGTCCCGCAAATCGTTTTATTCTCCCTCAAACAGCACACACGGAGTGAGTGCATAGCTGTCCGCAGCTCCCTGTTATGACATCATCACCCAGTTACGGTAAAAAACACGCTACCTTTGAAGAAACCCCAATAAATGTTATTTTAACGCATTTTAAGACAGAAATTTTTAAATATATACATATTGGGCACTTTAATGTACACATTAATCAGTTGTGGTGGTTAACCTGCAATTTACACTTTAATACAGTCAGAAATGCTATTGATACGATTATTTGGGGGCTCGCACGGGATACAATTACCATAATTGTGTTGAAATATTTGTGCTATTATAGCATCTAGCTGTTGTGTAACTTGTCAAAGTGGATATTGTGGTTCAGACCCCACATTTATGAAAAATACATTAAACATGTTGGGCCACTTGAGGGCTGAGAGAGGAAGTCTGAATGTATATTATGGTATGGAGCTACTGGGCCTCCACAGTGGACTTAAAATTTAATGAGCTCCATTTCCAATGACAAGGGGGCAATCACAAGGAAACCGGAGGTAATTTAGGCAAAAAAAGGCTTGTTAAATGAAGTGTAGTGCCTGCATGGCTGTACAAGCTGTACACACATTGGCTTTAGAGAGCCATTAAGTTAGTTTCTGGGACCATTCCTCATTCCGGCTGTAATGAAATGCAGCACAAGGGCATTATACCTGCTCCACCTGATGAGCCTGGATTATTGTAGCATTGCTGCTGATACTGCACAATGAAACTAGCTCAGGGCAAATCTGAATGGTTTATTTATAGAAGATATATTGCTTGCCATTTTTCAAATTTTAGTTTTACTTCGCTGAGCTACTAGCAAGAGATTTCCAAAGAACTTTTGAAGCATGCAATGAGACTGTGCCTTCACTCCATTCATGATTTCTGTTGAGAGACTCTTACAACAAACAATGTTTGGTTGTGTTTGTTCAGAGATTCGAGCCCAATTGGTGGAACAGCAGAAATGTCTGGAGCAGCAGACAGACATGAGGGTCCAGCTCCTTCAGGACCTCCAGGACTTCTTCCGCAAGAAGTCCGAGATCGAGATGGAGTACTCGCGCAACCTGGAGAAGCTCGCCGAACGCTTCATGGCCAAGACCAGGAGCACCAAGGACCACCAGCAATATAAGTGAGTGTGTTGTATTACTGGCGACGACTTGTGATTTGAATCTTGAAACTTTTTGCTCTCGTCCCTGATCTTTAACCACTGACCCACAGCATAATTAGCCTATTATTATTGTCTAAAATATTATGAACATTTTGACTTCTGTTCGACTGCTATGTGTGCTATGTGCCATATGAACTTTTTTTCAAATGATGCAATGCAAATGACTGTCACTTACTCACATAAAGTAAAAAAGGGAAGTAATCCTGCTTATCTTTTATTTTCTGTTAATAAATAGCACTTCAAGGAATTGAGGTTCTGAGAAGACTCTTCCTTTCCCTTCTGAAATGGATCCCTAAATTATGTTTTATACTTATTTCTGTGTATTTGAATATAACAAAACCTATTAGAGAATAATAAAGCAATTTGCCTCTACATTTCAAGGCAACAGAAGAAAAAGAGATAAACACTCACTGCTCTTGACTGAATAAGTTTTTGTAGCTTTAATAAGGATGATTAATATATTTAATTATACAGTAAAGACTGTGCTGTGTTATTTTACATTTGATTACTTGATTCAATTTCTGTATATTTCCTAACTGAATATTACTGTTAGATCTACCTGAAAGTCTTAAAGGACTGTTACATGGGTCAAAAACAACATTGCGACGTACAATTAATTTGTTAATTAGGAAATAATCATTACAGGCTCCTTGAGATTGTAGATTTCACATCAACTTATTTAGTCAAAAATATACATATTTCAATGAGCCTATAACAAGTCTTTATTTCTTAATCGTTACTATTCCTTGTAACTTTTCTTTTTCTGCTGATTTATTCTCAGTGTAGTGCAGTATTGAGACATTATGAAGTATTGACAGGAACAAAGTCAAACAGTGATCGTGGTTTCATTATGCCAGTTCAGTCACTGGCTGAAAAATAGTCTATATCAACATAATGTTGGTACAGAAACCACTGGTGCAAATCAAAATATTGAGTGTGTTTGCTTTTCATTTCTGTAAATAGACCAAATGCTGGTTTAATAGCCCTAAATGAGTCCAGCAGCTGTGTGCACAACTGGAGGCAATGGAGAATCTCGTTGTGGCACTTGTGGTTTATGTGGCCTGTTGGTTTGAGAGAAGCATAAGATACTTGACACAACTCACTACCATATTCTGAATCACAAGATGCCAAACTTGCCCGTTTTTAAATACTTGACAGAGTTTTAACAGATGCAGAAGTAAAGAAAGGTACAGATTACAGTGTGAGGTTGTTGGTGAAGGTCTGCATTTTTGCCTTTAAGAGATTCCTGATGTAAGTTTGGGGAGTCATTTCTAAAGTCCAGTTTAGCTCAGATGTATTTGCTGAATGAAATCAGCATGAGCTTTATTAGCTGGGATATCCGTGCATCCCAGAGTGGTTAGAATAAATTTTAAGCATTTGGTCGTTTTAACAGGTCTTTCAGCTAAATTTGGACTCTTCTGTAACCACAGGACTTTAGCAAAGAGGTCCACACACCATTGCCGCTGTGTTTGTATTTTGTTCCATAGTCCAGAGGTCTGGCCCGATGTCTGACCGATGGCGTCTCGATGAGGCCAGCTGAGCCAAAGTGGAGGGTGTGTTTTACCCTTTTGTTGAAGTTGGCCTGATATAAGCAGTCAGCAGAATTTTGCAAAACCAGTAAGAGGAAAGATTAACTGACTGTTTGTCAAGAAACAGTTTACTGTACCTTGTTTATTGTAGTCACAGAATCAATCTTCTCAACAGCACTAGGAGCATCTCAGGTGACTCAGAGCTAAGTGTGATGGATCGGGCCTGAAAGTTAAATACCAGAGAGATGTGGTCACATTACCACGCATAGCTAGTGTATGTATGGATTTGGTTGGTTCCTAACCGAAAGTTTCCATTTTAGAGGGTTTTTTTTGTAAGGAAATTGTTATTTTTGACTTCTGTAGAGGATTGTGGGTAGATAAAAAGTAATCACATCATTTCAAGTGCTAGGGCGATAAATCAGGCATTTTAGAATATCGTACTGGCCGTAGCAGTAGCACAAGCAGTAGATCTCTTGTGTCATTTTTAATCTACTAGCAGCCTTGACAATACATTATGCACATTTTACACTAAATTGAATGTGTCCTTGCAGAATAAATGTTAATCAAACTTAAAGACTTTTATATGGTTAAAAAAAAAATCTATTTCAAATGCATTCTGTTCGAACTTTCTATTCATCAAAGAATCCTGGAAAAATCAGTTTCCACAAAAATATTAGGCAGCACAACATTGGTAATATAAATGTTACACTAAATCATATTAGATTTGATTCCTAATGATGAAAATCCAGCTTTGCCATCACAAAAATAAATTTAACATTTTAAAATAAATTAAAATGGAAAACATTTCATTACTGTTTTACTGTATTTTTGATCAAATAAATGCAGTCTTGTTGAACATGAACATAGAGACTTCTTTCAAAAACATTACCGTTTCAATAATTAAATGTTTTCGTGAATTCCCAGTAAATATTGAATGGAAAAAATTTAGATTTCAGTTTATATGTCAATTCCTGTAATTTAACAGTTGTAGCCTATATTTGGGCTTTCACGCCACCCACCCTGTAGTTATTGATGTCATGACCGCTCCAGGTTCTGTCCTCACTTGTTCGCATTTACAAGGCAGGGTATTTGTAAGCTGTATGATTAAACTTCTCCCAGATGACACTGTCGTCGTGGCGACTAATCGACTGGTGCTTAGTTTAGTGCACTTGTTTGTTGAGCTAACAGGCATCGCATACAGTTTGCCCAAGGAGGCGTGTAGGACTCAGGATGAGAATTATTTAATTATATTCATCATCCAGCTCTCAGATTTTGACTCCACATTTCCTTTTGAGTACTTGTCATTTTGCAGAGGCCTTTTAGCCAAATAGACTTTCCACAAGGACACATTTCCCTGTGTTTTTTTGTGTACAGTAGGTCTGAACCGTTTTCATTTTGGTTGCACGCCTAAAATGAAATGGAATGCACTTCATATAAAGTATTATGATGAAATGCTATGCCCCAGTAAGTTTGGGGTTTTAGTTGTCTGCGTGATTGCACCTTCACTCACATTCATTTTGATGACCTTGCTGTTGGCTGCCGAACCCTCCAGTGAAGCGCTCTAGTTTGCTCTGGCATTTCGCAATCGATGAGCTGTCAATATAATGTTTGCGATCTGCAGGATGTTTAAACCGGCACAGAATGAAGTTCCTCTGGCTACTGTGTTGATGTAGTTACTGGGTCGCTTGTAGTTGTTGTGTATTTATGCCACTGGTGATGATCTGTTGGGTTATGATGATATCAGCAGATTAGGGCCACATTCATTTTAGTGTAATTCATTTGGGTAATTGCCACCAATGTTGTTATATAGACATGCTTACATCTGGGAACTGGCACATTGGTATCGCTTTCTTTTAGGAAATTTTACAGTATTTATAATGGCTTTCCATTTATAATGGCTTGGCAGTTTTGACTTCTCTTGATTTTCGTATCTTCATTATTGTCTAAACACACATTGGAGACATTGATTCCATCATTCATTATTATATAATTCCCTAAATTTTGTTGTAAAAAAAATATGCGAACAAAATTTTTTAAATCTGTCCTTACTCAATCACATTTTGTTTAAACCCTTAATGACTTTCTTTGGAATTAAGAACTATATAAAAGAGCAAATTGTTCTTTTAAATCAGCTCTTTTCAGTGAACTGGTTGATTCGTTTCTCCGATCAAACTGAACAATTCAGTTCAGTAATTCCAAATATTGCAAAATGCCAATTTGATACTTCTATGATACTTTTTTTTTGTTTTTGGAGCTTGACAGATGTGGTCAGTGTTATTTAAGAATTATTTATTTACTGTTATTGTATTTATTTATGTTTTGAAATAACCTGTTTTAGTCATTTATATTTTGTGGTATTTTATATAGGTTTATATTTTACTAAAACTAAAATAAATAAAAAATAATTTTAGTACTTGAACTGTTTTTATTTTGGTTAGTTGCCTAGGCAAATTTTCAAATTTTCGTAACCTTTTTTTAAAAGTAATAAAAAAATTTTTTTAATCTAATATTTATATTTTGTTTTATTTCTGCTTTATTTCAATAAATGAAAATTAGATAACAATAACAAAATTGTTCAGTGTGAACTGTTGTATGGAAAATTGTGAAGATTCTTCAAAATACCTCATTTTTTGTTTCACAGAAAAAAATGACTCATGAGGGTTTGGAATGATAAGAGAGTAAGTAAATAATAACCGTTTTCACTTTAGGGTGAGTTTTGTTGTTTTAAAGTTGGTTTCTACACCCCCCTTTTTTTATTCCCGGCACATCTTTACTCTCTGGAGCAATTTAAAATTTCGTAGAAAGTGTTCTGTTCCCTTGAGATGATCTAGTCATATTGCTCTTTTGCCTTAATTTCTATAAGCTTTTTTTATAGGTCGTTTTCTCTTCTCAACTTATTTTGAAGTTGTTGATCAAATTCTGCTCTGTGGAAGTGACAAGATGTGAGCTGTGCAGTGAAGAGTAGTGGAGAGCTGAGGTGGGCGTTTTGAGGCCAGTTGTTATTTAATCTTGTCTGAGCAGTAGAGCTGATTTACTGAAGCCTTTAATGTTGCAGCTGGCTCTGCTCTACTCGGCAGTAATGGCTGCTTTTGTATCAGTTTTGATTAGTCACGTCACGTGCTTTCCAAATGAACTCATCATGTCTTTTCATCACCCAGTGTGACTACTTCCTCCCCAGTTATCATCACTCCTATGCCCACCATGGCTGTGAGCTAATAGACTCTATGACTCAAATGGATTCCTGTATATATAAATTTTACTTATTTAAATAATTGTATGTATTTACTTATTTGCGTATGTAAGCTCTAGATTTAGGATACGTCATTTGCACATATTAAATATATAAATGTATTTTTTAATAAATAAATAAAAAAAGTGATTATTTATTTAAAGGAGCATTGCGGAAGTTCTGAAATTTCGAACCGTTACTGACACCAGTGGCCGTTAGAGAAACTGCAGCCAGTCTCGTGCTCGTTCTCGGTGCGCACGCTTGTTGGCCGCACTAGATAAGGCTTTTTTTTTTAACTTACGAGAAGTTTCTGTGGGTGTCTGGATTGTCCTGGAGGCTGGTGCATCTTTCCTGACCGCAGAGTCCATTTGAAACACTACTGCTAGTGATTGCCACTGCTTACTAATGGCTGTCGTACGGATGTGAGCCCAAGTAGACGAGAACGCGCATGACATCACATTTTGTGAATTTTCGCGCCGATTCAGACCCGACTCCTCCACACAAAATTTGAGCCTACAGGCTAATAGAGGCGACTGTGGCGGACAGTCAAAGTGTCATTTTTTCTATTACATTATGGTTGGCTCATAAATGTACAAATGAAAACTCTATCTTAAAGATTTTTTTAAGTAAAAACATACACATAGCCCTTTAACAAATGAATGTTAGATCTCTCTTTGTCCCCTTTCCCTGCCGAAAAAAACACCACCGGAATCAGTCCAATGAACAGTTTAGTACCGCTGGTCCATGTGGTAATTATATCGGCATTAAATCCAAACGTCACTTTTTCATTCATTGACATCAAACATGGCTTGTCATTTGAAAAAATGGCCACTCGCTCAGTTAACTTAGATAAATGTGCGCTATTATTAGGTGCGCATATTCAATGTTCGTGACATGTTTAACTCAACGTGCATTTCTCTCTATAGATTGATCCATACTGCGGAGATAAGAGTCAGCGTTAACATCTTTACCTTCAACATTGACTCAGAAAACCCTAGTAAATGAATAAATTATTAAAATGTTCAGACAGTTTCCTTTCGTTTTTTCCCGACACATTAATTATCATTTATATATATTTTAAAGGCTCATTATTATGATTTCTCTGTAATGTAGAACAATGTGATGTTGCATTACCCATGACAATTCTATGTCAGCCCTGAAACTTCAAACATTTTCCGTTATTAAATTTAAAGTTTATTAAATTAATATTCCATTATTAGGGTTTGTGAGGTAGACCAAGTTCTCTCTTATCGTCTACTCATGCCTGCCAGGAATGTATTAGCCTTGTGACTTTAATATTGTTTCCTTTTTTATTCATGCATTTCAGTGCTCAAGAAGCAGAAGCTATGTTTTTGCTTCTTTATGAATTCGTACACTTTCAGCTTTCTGACAACCCAGCTCGACTCTGTTGACTCATATAGTACATACCGGTATAGTCTGTGTACTGTATGATTCTTTACACACAGTACACACAATCCTGAGTGTGTGCTTTAAAGGCTGAGACGGACTTGTGAAAGGATTTACAGTAATTGCAGACTGACAGAAAGCACACAGCCTCATAATTCTGTTCATATTGTGACCATGCATCTTTAGGCTTTTAGCTCAATTAGATTATCCATTTGATCCAGTCTCACATAGATGACATCCTCCAACCCTGGCTGTCTAAACAAATAGTTACTCTGCGGAATGTCTATCATCTTTATGGACTTAGTTTGTTTCCTGTTTTTGAAGAACACTGTTAAGGTTGAAAACTATATATATCAGTGTGGATACATATTTCCTTCACCTGCAGTGAAATGCATTGCCTGTTTTGTAGGGAGGATTATGAAGGGAAATGGAGCTGAAAAATACGTCCTTGCTTACTTTCAAATGTCTATCAGCTGCCAATGTCACCTCCTCCTCAAATACAATATTTTCTTCTGCTTTTTTTTTTTACTTGATATAACAAGCATTGCTATTACTATTGCTAATATTTAGGGGGTTAGAAGTTTGTTTTAGCCTGTAAGATTATTTTCTGTAAATATAATTTTTTTTTTTTATTCTTCTGGAAGAACAAGGAACTGCTACGAGGCACAAAGAGCTATAGATGATTAAGAATTTATAAATAGAATTTTAAAATAGCAGAAAACATGAAACTTTGATTGCTGATAAATAATAAAGCTTTAAGCTGATTATGAAACTAAGACGATGAAAAAATAATAATAAAATAATAAAGAACAAATCAATATTTTGAACTACTGTTAGAATTTGTAAGATTTTTTTTAATGTTTTGAAAGAAGTCTCTAATGGCATTTAAAAAAATCAACACAGTAAAACATTAAAATTTTATTAATATTAAAAATAACTTTTTCTATTATAGTATATTTAAAATTTTATTTTTTTCCTGTGATTGCAAACGTGAATTTTCAGCATCATTACTCCAGTTTTCAGTCTCACATGATCCTTTAGAAATCATTCTAATATACTGATTTGGTGCTCTACAAACATTTATTAATATTTAAAAAAATCAACACAGTAAAATATTAAAATTTTATTAATATTAAAAATAACTTTTTCTATTATAGTATATTTAAAATTTTATTTTTTTCCTGTGATTGCAAACGTGAATTTTCAGCATCATTACTCCAGTTTTCAGTCTCACATGATCCTTCAGAAATCATTCTAATATACTGATTTGGTGCTCTAGAAACATTTATTAATATTAGTAGTATCAATGTTCAAAACAGATGTGCTGCTTAATATTTTGTGGAAACCGGGATAATTTTTTCCCGCATTCTTTGATGAATAGAAAGTTCAAAAGAACATCATTTATTTGAAATATAAATATTTTGTTTAATTTATCTTTTGTTAAACTTTATAAATATCTTTACTGTCACTTTTGATCAATTTGATGCATCCTTGCTGAATAAAAATATTAATTTCTTTTTAAAAAAAATCTTACTGACCCTGAACTTTTGAATTTCATCAGTGGTGTATTTATTTATATAAGTAATAAAGTGGAACAAAGTACCGTCATTCAGTCATTATCACAAAATAAACCCTTTCTTTCATCTCTGATTTTTTTTGTGCTGTCCCTATGCGAATGAACATGAAAAAATATAATGAAATACTAGAAACTGTGTTTGTCATATTGCAGGTATGTAATAATCTAGAGAGAGTTCTGACCCAGAAAGTTTCTGAATCTCCCATATGTCCCAGAAGCACATGATGTTCCACATTACTTTTAGGTCCAACTCACGGTTCTGTTGCTCTGCATGCGTGCTACAAAGTATCAACATCGTGAATGCTTAAATAGGCCATGTATCATCAAGGGAAGAGATGAGAGGGATGTTAATGTGTGTGTGTGTGATCCACGTGAATGGCTCTTAAAGGATCCTGATGGGTGCTGGGAAGATGGATCTGTTTGTGGTTTCATCCAGTTCATGAGTTAAGTGCACAGATGGTCCTGACAGCTCGCAGACAGAAGCCTTTCATTATGTTTGATCAGTGTCTATTTCTCTGTTTTTCTCTCACATGCAGGAAAGACCAGAATCTCTTGTCTCCGGTGAACTGCTGGTACCTGTTGCTGAACCAGGTTCGACGGGAGAGCAAAGACCATGCGACGTTGAGCGACATTTATCTGAACAACGTCATCATGCGCTTCATGCAGATTAGTGAAGACTCCACACGTCTTATGAAAAAGGTCAGTGTTTTTGATTACATTTCAAAGACCTCCAGACTCGAAATGTTCTTTAAAGTCTCAAAATAACTTGTTGTCTCCTGAAAACATGGTGTAAAACATGCTATAAAATAAAGCATTTAAGGAAATGGGGGGAAATCATAGTTCCCACACAAATTTGACCCCAAACTTAGGAATTGTTTTTAAATGAATGATTACATATGGTGAAACACAACTTTTCTTGTTATTCATGGCCACCTTTGATTATTCTTTTCTCTGTGTAAACATGCGTTTTATAATTGTATGAATTCATGAGTCTATTTTTAAGGAATGTTAGCAAGAAATGCTAACTTGGCAAAGAAACTTTTCACTTGTCACTTATTTGTTTTTACTTTTTCCAGGTTTATATATCCATTGTAAGTGTGTTATAGTACGGTTTACAAAAAATATATTTTCTGTGGTGATCAACATAATGCCTGTGTGCACAAATGCAGTCGATTAACTTTGAACATTCCCTTTAAAATTCACATGAATAAATTATTATCTGCCATTCTGGAGAATAACAACCAGCTATTAATCAAGACACTATTTCACATTTACGCCATAAGATGTGCAGTTATTTTTAGCTATGGAAATGGTAAAAAAAAAAAAAAAAAAAACCTTCGTTGAGCTAGATTACTTTCTTTTTTTCCTTTCTGTTTCTATTGTTTTACTGTCAGTCCTCTTTCCTTTGAATTTTATATTTCAAGCATTCCTGGTATATTTTTGGACCCTAAAAGCAACTTTACAGCATATCTAAGTTTTTCTTAAAGGGAGAGAGAGAGTTTCTTAAAGGGAGAGTTTTTCTTAAAGGGTTCAGCCAAAAATGGTTCTAAATTTGTTTGATTAACTTTAGATTTACCTTCTAAATATATTATTTTGTGTTCCACAGAATATAGTATATAAAAAGGTTACAATGAAATTATATATTTAAGTACTGAGTAATATTAATCAACAACATGTACTTACTACAGGGTTAGGGTAGGATTAGGGTTTTGTTGAGGGTTAGTTGCATGTAATTTACTGTTATTATTATGGTAAGAATATGTAACATGTAACAAGGACACTGTAAAATATAGTATTACCAAAAAGTATTGTTTCAACTGTTTTCGTCCATACAATGAAATACAAATGGGGTTTAGTGTTGTTTTGGATCCCATGGACCTTCACAAACAAAAACTATATTTTATATAATAGTTTTTTTTTTTTTTTTTTTTTTTTTAATATATCCTCCACACAAGATAATAAGTCATACAGGTTTGGAACAACATCAGGTGAATATAAGATAAAAGAATATCCATTTCTGGCGGAACTATCCCTTTAATAAGTGAAATACTACATGATATTTTGTCTTTGTTATGACAATCAGCACCTGTCTTGGTTTCTATCAGCTTTGATAGAGTAGAATGAGCTCAAATGGTAACGTTTAGTCAATGCGTTTGATGCGTAGTTTCCTGCGATTGTCATTGCTGTATAAATACTTTTGGACTAGCCTACCTCAGCTGCTGCATTATAATACTATGCAAACCTTTTGTGAATCGTAATTTCTTCACGTGCTATCCATGTGCTGCTTTTGCAGTGTAAAGAGGACTTTTAAAGTGTACCTGTGTGCAGTTAGTTCTTGCTTATCTCTGATGTGGGTCATGTGATTTTTTGTGTAGTACAGGATTGTTTGTGTGCCTGTATTCGCTTGTCAGATTTACGATACGAGTCCGGCCATACGGGACCTCTGGTTCTGGGCTGCGGTTCTGTTCTGAGAAGTTCCTAAAGACCGAGCTCTAATCATGGCCTCCTGCCTGTCGTTTGATGTCTGCGGCCCCATGACCAAGACGACGTGGCGGTCCCTCCAGCGCAGGCCACAGAAGGGGGACAACTCCCAAACAGATTATGTGCTGCCATGCATGCGAGTCATATGAGACGACCACAACAGCAAATTACAAGGCCGGAATGTGGGAGGTATACGTTTGGTCTTAAACAGGGGTTATTCAGAGGGCTTGACCAGCAGATCGGACTGGCTTTGAGATTGTTAAAGAGAGAATTCTCCCCAAAAAATTATATTCTGTCATTTACCCATCCTTATGTTGTTCCTATCCAGTATGAGTTTCTTTCTTCCATTGAACACAAAAGATGAAGTTTTGAGAGGTATTTTGGCCACTCTCTTAAAATATAACAAGTGAATCAGAACGGAGGCTGTGAAGTTCAGAACAGCTCAAAAAAGCGCCATAGAAGGATCATAAAAGTGGTCTAAATGACTCAAGCCCCCTCATTTTTTCACGAATATAAGGGCTTTCACACCGGAGTAACTTTTTTTATAGTTCCTAGAACTAAATACAAATGTACCTACTTTTTGCCGTGTTCGCACTGCAGGAACTGGGACCGATTTTAGTTCTAGGAACTCCTTTTCGGGGAACTAAATTAGCTCTTACTTCAGAGTAGGGTCTAAGCACTATAGGAACTACCAGTGAGGTAAGTGTACGCTGACTGGCCGAACGCATGCGAAACACCAGCACCCGCCATTTTTAAAAAGCAGTGTACACACACAGATTATAGCCTCACACATAGATTAGTATCTCTCAACCTTTACACTAAGGAAAAAATACAACTTTCAACACAACTTTTAGGATAGTCCAAGCGAAACATGATTATGTACTTTTGCTCAGCTAGCGACATTGGACATCAACCACATGGTAAACGCTAATACTTTTTTCATATACTGTCTACTTTCTTTGTTCTACCTATTAACGTATTAGACAGGACTGTTAAACAGACTGAAACAGACTGAAAATGCAAGCACTGTCTGCTCGGCGTCTGGTATTCTCAGCGGTCAAAATAAATGTTCGCCGTGCTGTCAAAATGAAAGTCACAATAACAAGCGCGGCTTACGTCATGTCACAGAGTTTCTACTGGTGGTGCAAATGCTAGTTCCTATAATTGAGTTCCTAGAACTACCCGGTGCGAAAGCCCCTAATTTTCAAAGGACCAGAATATGCTGGTCACTTTTTCCAGACTAGGGTTGTCAAATTTAAAAAATTGACAAAAAAGTCACTTTTTTGTCATTCTTCAAAACTTAACCTTTTGTGCTCCACAAAATAAAGTAACTTAAAGGGTTTAAAAGACACACAAGGGTGAATAGATAATTGCTGATTTTTCATTTTTGGTTGAGCCATTCCTTTAAAATGATGCCGTATTGGTCTGATGTAGAGCTATCTTTTGTTGCATGCCAACGCAAGGGGAAACTGCCCATTACTGCAAGGTGTAGTACTCTATTATGACATAAAAACCAGGTGTTCTTTGTGCTCCTCACAGCTGTTTTTATTAGAACAAGTACCTTATGTTCAAGTACGTTGGAGAAGACCTCATGAGTCATGACATAAACTCCAGATTGAAGGAACCTCAAAACAAAGCTTGATGTGTCTGTAGGCTTTAAGTGACTAGTTATATAACAAAACAACCTCTTATTACACACATTCTCTCTTCTCTTGCTCTCTGCTGTCTGTGTGACACAAAAGTGGCAGAAGAGAGGGCAGTGTGTTGTTTTCCTCAAGGGCGCTGAATGTTGCTTGGTGGGATGCAGTCATTCACCCTTGGTGTTGAAACTGCTCTTCCCTGTAATCAGTGCACTCCCCGCTTCCTTTGATCACAACATGGTTTCAGTAATGAGCCACACATACAGGAGAGCAAAGCTCCTGCTGTCCCCTCAACCCTCAGAGGCACAGCTGCAACAGAGAGGCAGAGCTCCAGACGGTCTCGCAAGATTACATCTTTTTTTTTCTCCAATAAATTATCCAGGATTGTTATATTTTTATTATGCATGCTCATTTCCCATGTTTTTATATTTAATTACATTTGCCGCCATGTAATCTTTAGACTAACAATTTAATACTGTTAAATGTAATCTTCAAAAAAAATATCCAATTTACATACTGTTCATTATAATGTTAGTTTGTGATGCCTACATTTTATTGTAGTATTTAAAATGATCGATATTTTATTTTTAATAAATTTAGACAAAATAGTATAGAATTTTAATATATGTTAGCCATAACATGAAAATAACTGTTGGTATAACATGCATGTATACACTTTATATATATTTATACATAATTTATATTATATATAAATATTGTATATATATTATATAACAACATTTTTCTTAAATATATACATGCATGTGTGTGCATTTATATCTACAAAATAATTATACACAGTACACACACATATTATGTAAACACAAACTTTTATTTTGGATGCGATTAATCGTTGCCCAGTGCTAATTATTTTATTTATAATGCTAATTAATAAATAAATAATTAGTACTGGGCAACGATTTTGTGACAGTACACTTTAATTCAAACGTTTGGCGTCAGTAATATTTTTTTTTTTTAAGAAATAGATACTTTTATTCAGTTAGGATGCATTAAATTGATCAGTAAAGACATTTATAATTTTACAAAATATTAATGTACTCTGTCATGTTGAACTTTCTGTCCTAGAGAAATACATCATTGTTTCTACTCGAGAAATGTAAGCCTTTTTCAACAAAAGCTGTTTTCTGCATTGATAATAATATAAGATGTTTTGTGAGCACCAAATCAGCATAAAAAAGGATTTTTGAAGGATCATGTGACACTGAAGACTGGAGTAATGATGCTGAAAATTTAGCTTTGCCATTTAAAGAAGTAAATTACAGTTTTAAACATATTAAAATAGAAAACAAAACAATTTTAAATTGTAATAATATTTCCAATATTACTGTATTTTTGTATAAATGCAGCCTTGTTGAGCATAAGATACTTTTTTCAAAAACATTTAAGAAATCATACTGAAACTTGAACAGTAGTGTAAGCTAAATGTCAGAAAAGCCATTTGATAAGTTAACAGTGCAAATAAGAAATACTAGAAATTCTTTCCATTTAAATGCAAAAGAGAGTGTTAAAGGATCTGTGATGTACTGTATTCATGCAACAGTCATGCATTCAACCACATATGGCATCAGTGGAGCGCACGTTCTTTTCCGAGTATGCATGTACAATGAGGAATTCCATCATGGTAGGGTAGATTTAGTCACATGCATTTTGTTTTCATTATTTATACAACATGCTTTTTTAAAACTCTTTGGTTATTTATGAAATCCAAGGTTTATTTTTGAAACCTAGTCTTTCCTGATGCACACATGTTTGTTCTTTTTAAAGATGTCACTTTTTCTGTCAATACATTACAGGAGTTAAAGGGTTAGTTCACCCAAAAACGAAAATTAAGTCATTAATTACTCACCCCCATGCTGTACCAACCCCGTAAGACCTTCGTTCATCTTCGGAACACAAATGAAGATATTTTTGATTAAATCTGAGAGGTACATCACTGCTACATAGGCTGCCAGGGAATGAAACTTGACGGCCCCGAAAAGTTATTAAAGAAATCGTTAAAAGAGTCCAACTGACTACAGTGGCTAGATCTTAAGTTTATCGAGCTACGAGAATACTTTTTGAGCGCAAAAAAACAAACAAAAATAGCGACTCTATTCAAGTATTCTCTTTGGGCCTGGAGATTTCACGCATTGTTATTGCGCAACGCTTCTGGCTGAACGTCACACGCATCACACACATGACCAGCGTCAGCCAATAGTGAGCCTACGTGTGACGTATAACACAGACGCGCTGCGCAGTTACACTACGTCAACAGCTTAGGAGAAAGACACGGAAGAGAAGAGATGGTCGAATAAAGTCGTTATTTTTGTTTGTTTTTCCGCACAAAAAGTATTCTCGTCGCTTGATAAACTTATAGTGGAGCCACTGTAGGCACATTCAATATTTAAACATTTTCTTTAATGACTTTCTGGGCCGTCAAGTTTCATTCCCTTAGGCAGCCTATGTAGCAGTGATGTACCTCTCAGATTTAATCAAAAATATCTTCATTTGTGTTCCGAAGATGAACGAAGGTCTTACGGGGTTGGTACAGCATGAGGGTGAGTAATTAATGACTTAATTTTCATTTTTGGGTGAACTAACCCTTTAATTCTTTAAACCCTTTAAATTCTTCTTTGCTAATTGCATACCCTTTTCAACAGTAGGTTCAATGCTACTGATAACATAGTCTTCAAGTAAAAAATTCCACTGTAAGTGCCCTGATCATAATTTGCAATGTAGTAAAGCTGTCTACAACCTTCATGCATGTTAATTGGCTGTCAACACTTTATTTAGTACTTTTATTGCCACGCAATATGCTGCCTGCTTCCATAAAGTGAATGGCTCCTCACTATTTTTGACATGACAGGCTTGATCATGGGCCCTGCGCCCCTGCCCATGGTGCTGTCAGCTGTCTCATGCTCGTGCCTTGAAGAAGGTTGTACATTTTTTATAGCCAGATTAATTTTAATGGAAAGATGTAACCTTCTATACCCAGAGGCTTGATACGGTTATTTATAGAGTCCTTAACAAAGTCAACTTAGCAGATAGTAGTGCTACAATGACTCAACTTCAGTTCTCACTTGACATGTAAAGGCCCAGCATCTAAGGGGCTGTTTACACTCACACCGTTTTCAACGAAAAACGTCTAACTTTTTATGCATTTTGGAAGTCAAGTTAGTTTACACGACAACTGCATTTTGGGGGCCTGGGATTTTTGAAACTGGAAATGACTGCCATTTAATTACATTGATGCCTTTTTATCCAAAGTGACATAAATGAAGAATGTTTTATTTTATTTTATTGTTTCATTTAATATGTTACTTATTTTCAGACACATTTAGTTTTATTTTTAGAAATTTCATCTTAATTCAATTCAATTCAAATAGCACAAAACCCTTCTTTCCCACAATCCTTTACTCTATTGCCAACCTGCTTGATTGCTCCCAAAATAGACTGAGCCACCCCAGCTCTCCATGTAAACTGTGCGTGTCAGTTTGACCATCGGCTGGAAACGGTTATGTAAAAGGCAGAATTGGCTGGTGTTAGATGAGCCTGAGAGGAAGCCTGATTGAAGGCAGAGCTTTAGCATGGCACGTGAATAATCTCTCTAGGCCTGTTTGGATCTGCATGCCCGGATGCTGCCGGTACTGTACGATGAGTCACGGATGATGAACTTAGCATTTAGCGCAGACTTGTGTGCCTCTGAGATCCTGCGGGTGTGCTGAAGTGCACACATGTACACACACAGCTGTTAGCTCTTGTGTTTGCTCTTGAGAGGTTGAGTGTGGAACAGCAGTGTGGGTGTTTGAAGATCTTAGCTAAATTTTTTTGACTCTTGCCCTCCACGCGACACGTGTGACTTGTTATGCTTGCGTTAAATTAAATGTCTGAAGGAGTTCACATAGCCTGTGAAGAACATGTCCAGATCATATTTAGCCCTAAATAAAAAAATTAAAAATAATTGTATTGTTTTTAAAAATATATATACAAGAATTATACTATTATTATTTCTGTATTTTATTCTAGTGCTTAATAAATATTACTATAAATATAAAATATATTATTATTATTAATATTATCATAAAGTATGTTATTTAAATATCTTTTTTATCATTTTTACTGTAATTTTCTTTAAAATAATGCTAATTTCATTTCAAACGATCTTTGGGTTGGACATTTCTTTTTAAATGTGACATATTTGGGTAGCATCTCTTTTGATTGGTGGGTTAACAATGGTAGGAAATTCATAATCTATGTTATGCTGGGTAGCAAAAAGATGGGCATAAGAAAATAAAGCCAAATGAACCTTCTATTGATGCATACTCAACATTTATATAATAAAAAAAATACTTTTCCCCCTCTTTTGAAATACTAAATTAAAGTAACACCAAGTAACTTTTCCTCATCGGTCGCCCTACTGGTTGGAAACGAAATTGTCCATTGCCGCTGTCGTAAATAATTTAGCCGACCGTCGCACGCACGCTCGCTGTTTATCCAGCACCGGCTTTAGAATGAACGATGTCCACAGACAAGGTAGAGTATGTTACATGATTTCATGAAAGGATGATGTATTGCGACATCAGAAACGAAGAAAAACGAAATAATGACTATTGTAGCGCTTGACGTAAAGCAGTCGAGTTTTGTAGTTCTTTTTTGTGGTCGGGTTACTACCCGAAACCCGAAGTTACATAGTGCCAGTAAAAGCGATACAGACCACGTCAGGCTATGGTAGACGAGTCATTTAACTTATTTTAAGTCGATGTACCATCACAAAGGTCTTGGAAATATATTATGAAGGTTGAAAAACTACGTAGTGTTACTTTAAGTATAAATGACTAATAAGGACAAAATGAAGCCCTGATTAGTTGCATCAGGTGTGCTTGAGACAACACCTGTTTTGCAGATTTGTGCTGTTGTAAGGGATTCTATCAGGGGGTTGAATAATTTCGAGACTGCAGAAGTCATTAAAAGTTGCACTTTCATGTGGGAAACCAGACCACTTTAAACATTTGTTGTGTTGAGGTATTTCAATTACTTTTTTATTTTTTATTTGTTCATTGCAAACAACTGAAAGTCTGTCAATGTTGCCTGTTTTGCAATGGGGGTTGAATAATTTTGATCATTACTACTGTATGATTTATGAGATTCACCCTAAAACATCCATCAAATTGTTTTCTAAATAAACCCACATAGACTAAAATGCTGATAGCATCTCCAGTTCCTTTCACACTCATACATTGTAAATATAATTTAGTTTGAAGAACATAGTGACCTCTGATTTTTCAAGATTGACTGGAGGTCTTGCTCTAACTGTTGCAAAAGGATTTGCTCATAGCACCCCTGAGCACTGGGATGCTGGGAATGTCTCGTGAAATCAGATTAGTAGAGATATAATTGGGTTAGTGAGAGTCTTGAGTGGCCTGCGAGACAGAAAGATCAGCCTCATGCAGGTAATCCACTCAAGCTGCTAAAAGTTGAAGCAAACAGTTCAACTATGTGTAAGAGGTGAAGAGCGTGTCCCCATTAATCTCTTGCAAAACTAACATTTTAATTGCACACAAACACATGCAGCTTTCTTATTTTGTCAAATATTTTGTCAGTGAGTTTAATGTGATTGGATAGCTAATGCCTCCTTTGTGTATCTCTTTCTCTTCAGAGTAAAGAAATCACCTTTCAGCTGCAAGAGGATTTGATGAAAGTCCTCAATGAGCTCTACACGGTAAGTGTTGTAAGTTTTGTAAGTGAAAAAGTTTTTTTTTTTGCTATGCATTGCTTCCGGCTAAACCCAGGAGTGTACTATGGTAAAAGACCCATAAAACCGCCTAAACTTCACACATACTTTCCACATCTCTGACCTGGCCAGATTATGATGTTTATACCAATAATCAATAGTTAATTCCCACACTTTAATTACAGCTGTCAGGCCCACGGCAATTGCTCGGAAGATTCATGTGTACTTTGCGTTGCCTGCGGTCTTATTAAGATGATAATATATTCCCAGGTCTTGAAAACCACCTGCAGACTGAGGACTCTGTGTTTATTTGTCTGCAATGCTCAGCGTCACGTGTTTTCCCTTAAATCTCTGTTCGCTTTTGTTGCTTTATACTTTTTGTCCAAACTAAACAATGGGATGAAGTGTAAAGTATGTGATATGTTATATATCTTCCATGATAATCTTCCAAGTTTTTGTCTTGAATATCACTGAGTGACTATCAAAAAATGTCACAAAGCAAAACGTTATGACCTACAATTGGTTTCCATTTCCAACTACTTGTGTGAAGCTCCACCCATGTTAAAATGCCATATATAATCTTGTTCCTCAGTGCTGTTTTTAAATCATCAGATATGTTCAGATTGTTCTATTCTACATTGATTGCAGTGAAGTAAATGGATATTCCGATTCAGCTTACACTACCGGTCAAAGTTTTTTTTAGTTTTTTTTTTAAGAAGTCTAATGCTTATTTGATTAAATACAGTAAAAACCGTAATATTTACGTAATACGTCTTTAGTGTCTCCAGTCTTTCTTTAGTGTCCAGTGATCCTTAAGAAATCATTCTAATATGCTGATTTGCTGCTCAAGAAAAATGTCGTATTATTGTTGAAAGCAGTTGATAATAATCAGCTGCTTAATATTTTTAACCATGAATAGAACGTTCAAAAGAAAAGCATTTATTTGAGATCGCAATGTAACAGTCTTTACTCTCACTTTTGATCAATTTAATACATCTTTGCTGAATAAAACTATACATTTTTCACCAACAAAACACTGAACCCATCATTTTGTAACAAAATTGCCCAAAATTATTACTTTCAAAATTACTAAATGGGTTTCAATTCGAAATGATGATTTTAAACCTCAGCCTAGATTCTTTTATTTTGAAGCTTTCACATTTATTCATTTTCTGTACGTTTGTTCTGGTAATTACACCACACGCCATTGCTTCCTTTTGATCACTGTAGAAGTGTATCATCCCTTTTGACCTGAATTAGCCTTCGGGAGGGAAACACTCTTGTGGGATCGTTGCATGAGAAACCCTCCATGCAGCCACAGCCAGTAAAATAACAGGTCTGGTGTGACTCTAAAATTGGTCCTTCTAAAACCAGCAGAAATGTAAACAGAGTTCCAGACCAGTAAGTGGAGAGCGGGGCCCATGGTTTGGTCTGCCATTCTAGCCATGTGTCTAATTATACTGCCGTGGACAGCAGTGCACTGTGCTGCTCCGACTGTACATATTTATGAACAATATTTAGCTTGGTCCACGTTTTATAGTCAAGCTCTCTTTTGAGGCCCTTTGAGGCTTTACTATACCATGAATTATAATGCTGCGTGACTGCCACCGTGATTATGGCCTGGACTGACTCTGTGTTCAGGGGTCTAAACGTGAATGGGTCCTTGTAATCAGCTTGGTGCTCAGTCACCTTTGATTGAGGAGAAGGCAAGCTGATGAGCGGAGCTTAGCGCTTTAGCGTTAGCGTCAGGCTTTGCAAGAGGCTTACAGAGCACAAGGCACAAAAACATTACAATCATACTTAGAAACTTGCCACCTAAATAAGCGTTAGCATATATTGCTAACAAGTCTGACAGAAAAACATGAGAGAACAGCAGCTGTGATTTTTATTATTATTATTTTTTCTTTCTTGTTAGCAGTTCATGCTAATGCTCATATCTAGGTTTTGCAAATAAAACAACCCCGTACACTTAAGGATTAAAGTTAGGAGAGTATATCATCCTCCACCCTTTGTGCTACTTGCTCTCCACTACTTTCTAAAAAGTTGCACTAACCATAAATGCTTTTTAAGTCTAGTTTAGTTTTAGTATAGTAAGCTAGTTTTAGTTAACAGCAACACGAATTTAAATGGGAGAGAGTGAGTCCCTTAAATTATTGTTTCATGTGTGTACGGAACACAAGTCGCTCCCGAAACTGTGACACTGTATTACAGCGACAAAAGACTCGTTATGTGCTGCAATTTTAACTGAAGCATAGTCGGAGGCGTTGTGTTTTGCTTATGCTTGGAAAGGCTGCTTCACAGAGTGCACTCTTGCAGTGTTGCCATGTCCACTTATTATATGGGTTTTTGTGTTTGTTGTTTAAGCTTGGCTCAATAAGCAATCAAGTGAGCTGTTGCATGTGGTGATATTTTGGTCTAAATTTAAGCATAAAGCATTTGGATTGATTTCGGTTTATTTTGTGGGCTTGTTCTTATTCGCATTTTTTCTAGAAAGATCTGGCAACACGAATGGAGTAGGGGTAAAATCTCTGCGTGGCAAGGGGCAGCTGCCACTCGACCAGTCACTCGACCCGTCACGGATATATGCGCCTGCCACTCAACCGTCACGTTATATGCGCCTGCCACTCAACCGTCACGTTATATGCGCCTGCCACTCGAACCGGTCTCGTATTCTGTCCAAACGTACCAAACATTTACATCAGATGACCTATAAATGTGCAAAAACGGTTTCCATTGCAGTTTTGCATAATATTTATTTTTCTAATTGCCTGAAAAACTTTTTTGCGATAAATGGGAGTTTTTGCCGCGGCTACTGACTCTTTTACACCGTTTACTTTCTTAGAAACTGACATCTTTTACATTTATAGGAAATGAGAGTCTGGATTATCAGCTGCATACAGTGTTCAGTCATGACATGCCGATGCTACATCAATTACAACGTCAAAAAGCTTTTAGTGTCGATTAAGCACTCGCTCTTTGTGAAGAGTTTGACATTGTGGGCATAATTAGTTTGTTAGTACAGGCTCATAAGCTCTGAGTCACATCCTAATGCTTGTTATAAAATTCATCTGCATATGACTAATAGCCACCTAAACAAAACAATGATTAGGTGGAACGGCACAGTATCCGGTTGATTCTGTTTTAAGATAAGTGCAATTACTAGCGTACGTTAAGTACGTCACCAATATATTTTATTTTCAATCTCTATTAGTACCAGTAAAATTATATATATTTTTCTTGGTAAAATATAAGCTCCATCATGGCCAATGAAGAGGCTAGAATTTCCATGAGAATTGTTTTTGGTTCCTCTTTGAAAGCATGTATTCTAAAAGCAAATTAAGTTATATGAAGGATAATAGTTATATGCTTTTTTAACTTTTACCAGCATACAAAGGAATATAAAATGCTGTTTCTTTGAAGGTCAACAGAATAGATTTGTGTTAAGTATGAAGATGAATGTGTTTTGGCTCAGATTGAGCAGCTGCTGCACCTCTCTAGAGCTCAGCTGGCTGTTGTTGAAATTTTGACCTTTGACCTCTGGTCCCGCAGGTAATGAAAACCTACCATATGTATCACACGGAGAGCATCAGTGCTGAGAGTAAACTGAAAGAGGCAGAGAAGCAGGAGGAAAAGCAGATTGGACGTGTTGTAGATCCCGTCTTTCACATTCGACTTGAAGAAAGACACCAGAGACGGAGCTCTGTGAAGAAGATTGAGAAGATGAAGGAGAAGGTACATAAGAAATGGTCTTTAGTAGTTCATAACCAGGATCATGATTAACCTGTGAAATGGTAAAACTTGTCAAGAATTGTCTGCATCATATTTTACAGAAATAGAAAACAATATTTTAAGTAGACATATTATTTTATTATTGAAATAAAAAACTAATTTTGTGATTAAAGTTATATGGTATGTTTTGTAAATACAGTTGTATTTATCATAGTAAAATGCAAAATAAATTAGTGGGAAATATGACCCATATTTAATTTAATTTGCTAACATTATTAGTATTTGTAATGCACTTTCTCATACACAAAAGAATAAACACAACAGAAATACAATAAAAAAACAAGCAAAATAAAGTATATTTATTATAATTATGAAGTTAATGCATCAGTCATGTTTTTGATAGAAGCCATGCCTGACCCTGTTTTTACAGGAATAGCGACATTTTATGCTCTTATTATATCTGTTTTCGGTTAAAGCCTGTGACAAATGATTTAACAGCTGTGGGATTGTTTTTTCCATTGATGCATGGAACGAGACATTGCGGGAAGGTTAAAATATGGAAGTTAGCATGAGTCACTGTCTGTTGGTCAGTCAGTTGAGTAAGACGACTAAGTGGGTCTGAATGTTAGCAGTATCCTTACTGATACAGGAAATGAGCAATACTTTATACTTTACAATACTTTAAATGACATCCTTTGCTTTTAAGATTTTTTTGTAGCCACATAGATGTTCCCTTTTGTTCCACATATGTCTGTATAATCTGTATAATGATTTTTTGCAGTCTATAC
Organism: Chrosomus eos; assembly: GCA_036326025.1. Taxonomy (NCBI): domain Eukaryota; kingdom Metazoa; phylum Chordata; class Actinopteri; order Cypriniformes; family Leuciscidae; genus Chrosomus; species Chrosomus eos. Next base: position 32,674,974 of record CM070824.1, on the reverse strand, counting down.
GCTTATGTCTCTGTTATTTTTGGAAGGATTTGTTCTCTGTTGTTTCACAAGAAATCTTCAAGGAACAAACTGCATGCAGATAAAAGCTCACTTGCATGTTTTTATAATTCAACCTGTTTTCTCAAATTCTGTCTGTTTCTTCTACACTCTCTCTCTCATCAGAGGCAAGCCAAGTACTCAGAGAACAAGCTGAAGTCGATCAAAGCTCGGAACGAATACCTGCTGACGCTCGAAGCCACTAATGCTTCAATCTTCAAGTATTACATTCACGACTTGTCTGATTTAATAGACGTAAGTACCGGGGAAAGAAAAGGAGGTGCGGGGATTCTTTCACAGATGAAGAAAGTTTGTGTGACAAGTAGGACAGTTATAAATAGAGTTTCAAACTGACCTCAGGTCTGCTGGGATGGCTAAATATGACAAAGACTGCTGCCGTTTTCACCGGTTTCTTAGTTGAATATGTATCTTTGTCTACACCTGCTTTGATCTGAGGAAGTGCATAGATTCCTCAGCGAGATTTCTGTCAACGTTGCATTCAAATTTGAGCTCTTGAGACTTCAAATGCGGGCGTGTCTGACAGGAATGAGATATGAGAAAATACACTGTGGTTCAATTGCATTCATTTTCATATCTCCAAACAACCACACAAACCTGTTATTTGAAGATGTTTTATATAAAGCCTGATTGTCAAATACATGTTTGAAAAAGAAGGAGTTTAACACAGTGTCTGTGTAAATTGAGGCTCACAAGTGCTCAGTGTGAGATAAAAACAATCCTTGTGGAGCAAGTGTGTCCAATCCTGCTCCTGGAGGGCCACTGTCCTGCAGTTTAGCTACAACCCAATTAAACACACCCAAACATCTAATCAAGGACTTACATGCTAGAAAGTTCCGGACGGATGTGTTGAGGCAAGTTTGAGCTAAACTCTGCAGGACAGTGGCCCTCCAGGAGCAGGTTTGGACACCCATACTGTATATAAGCAAAGAAAATAATAAAAAAAAAATTGCATTTTTATTTCTAGTTTAATACAAAAATCTTTATTCCATTCGATTGGAACATTTACATGAATTTTAGAAGTTCGTGATATACGGTTGGTCCATCTAAACCTAACACCTGATGATTATTTTCTCCAGCATGACTTTGGATGATCCAAAGAGCTTCAATAGAAGCAAGAACATCTGACATTCTTTACAAAGGAGTTCATATCAATGTCACTTGTTTGCTTATTTGATTAGTGACCTAGAAATAGTTGAGAATATTGCTTATTCAATTCACATAATTACATAATTCACTCCATTTCCTGGTGGAATTTATTTTTTTATGTGCAGTTTTGTACCCTCTTGTGTATATGTTAGAGGTGGCTGTTGTCCTACTTTTTTATTAAGGTACTGTAGGTGCCTCAGCCTCTGAATATGGCAAAACAATTTTAGCATAAATTGAGAAGGGGCGACACCTGGCCCTAAAACACACTTTTCTGTGAGTCTTTTTTTAGGTCAACTACTGTTATAATGTACGTTTTCACACTTCACCCTCTCAGCACTGCCCCTTTACTATTTTGTAGCCGCGGCCTGAATCATTGTCAAATCCAGTCAGCATCATTTATTTATAAACTGAGCATCCAGCAATATAATGTTCATCTATGAAACAAAAAACTCTCTGCAGGGGGCTGGCAAGAGACAGAGTGTTTTGGGTGATACTGTATGCATGCGCAGTCACTTTTTCAAACATTTCTTTAAAGGATAAAGAACTTGACCTTGTCTTGTATTTAAGACATCTTTGCCCCTGCATAATGATATCGAACATGGACTTTCCATTATGGGTCCTATTGATATACTAAACCAGTCACAATGCAAAAAGTTTTATTTTATAAACTTTTACATTTTATTTTATTTTTATTTTCGGATGCAGGGCAAGCTCCAAAAATGGGGGAAAAAAGCAGGTTCATAAAAATAGCAGTGTTATCATGTGGCTCTCAAGTTAAGCTCTGGCACATGAACCTGCTAGCCTGGGTTTCCCCATACTGCCTTACCGCAGCGCGATTCAATTCACGCTGAAAGGCAGTCTGGATACCATGGCCAGATTTTTCGCCTCATTTAGGGAACCAATCACAGAACGGGGAGGGAGCAGCTAGACGATGACGACATCTATGCAACACACGGAAACATGTCTGTGGAGTGTCCATACCTTCTACCCTCATATTTATCTTGCACAAACGGCAATAATCGCTTAACGTCATTGTTTACAAAAAAGATCTTTCCCATCGTCTTCTTCCTTGTCTAATTTCTGTCGCTCTACATACGTCATCTGGTATAATCGAAACGATTGGCTATGAGCTACGTACAGGCATATTTGATAGACATTCTTAGCACCCAATAAACTGCGACGGGCATTCTGAAACCACGCCTCAAATACGAGAAATTGCGCATGTGGTTCCCAGACCCAATTCTCAACGAGATTGGGTCTGGTGTTAGCCAGGCTATGAACCTGCACCATTTCAATGAAAAAGGGGCATCAAAATTCTTAAAACAATCAGCAGGCCGACAAGCAGAGCTGGCCATCATGATAATAAAATAAAATAAAATGAACTCTGAAGGTGATATATATATATTTTTTTTTGGTGCAAGAAAGGCAGATCTTTCAGGGACACACACACACACACTCAGAACTTAAATAACCTCGCCAAGGATGGCCCAGTTCTCCCCTATATTTTATTATCCAGGACATCTCAGTTTCCCATGACTCCGGTATCAGTCAAAATCAAATTATGGAAATTCCTGCCAGAAAACAACCAGTCCAAAGCCTTATAAAGACAGCACACAAGACCACCAGAGCATAGACAGTATGTATTAGGTCACCTCAGAACGGTCAGACACAGGGACACAATATTCCCAAAGCCACAGTTACTGGTAGACCAGTATGTCATGCTGGGCCCTTGTTAATGTGTTTGGAATCTCAGAAATTAGCTTTGAGTCAGACCTGACATTTGCTTAACAAGGCCTAGTGCTTACAAATTTTAGCTGGTAACCAAGAATGTCAGTTAAAGGATTGCTTACGCAGCTTTCAAATCCTGTTTCACATTTGAAAAATCATGATTGAACACTGTTTTTAATAGGTAACAATTCTCTCCTCTCTTTCTTCCTGATCTCTTTCTTGAAATATCCAGTGTTGTGATCTGGGATATCATGCCTCTCTGAACCGAGCTTTGCGGACCTATCTCTCGGCTGAATATAACCTGGAGACGTCTCGTCATGAGGGCCTGGACATCATTGAGAACGCAGTGGACAGTCTGGACCCCCGTAGTGACCGCCAGCGTTTCATGGAAATGTACCCTACCGCGTTCTGCCCACCCGTCAAATTTGAGTTCCAACCACATATGGGAGATGAGGTCAGATTTAAACAAATCCTTACCCACACACCCACGTACATATGTACACACACACACAGTAGCAACCACACTGACACACATTGTTTGTTTAAGTTACATCTTAACACCATGAAAACTGAGATGAGGTTATATGGGTTTATTTTCTTAACAGTCTGTTATGCTGTAGTATTATGTTAGCCTAGAAATCTAGACACACCTTAGCGGCAGCGAAAATTATTTTCGTATATGTGATAGACATGAATATGTACTACATGTAGTAATAATACGTACTATCGTAGCACCGACCCAACACCCTTTACCTTCCAAATAACCTTTTAGCAGACGTTACGTTTCATTTTAACATGCAGCTCCCATCGGCAGCTCCCATCCATTAACCTCACGTTAATCTTGTCTCTGGCAGTGGTGAAGCGTATGAGATCATACAGGATACAGAATGGAGAAAAGCATCTTAATGAAATTCTAAATTATATGCGGTCAGGATTGCTTCATAGCCTTCTTTTATTGAGTCTCAGCTGGCAGTGTGGTGTTTACGCAGAGCGCTGAGAGCAAATCATATTGCATTTCTCACCCTCAAGCGTTTTTTAGAGAGTGTTTATTGGATTTATTCTCACTAATTGGCCATTTCGTCACTGATATCATGTCTGCGCATGGTTTATAACCTGTTGTTTTGTGGCCATGCCTGTACTCTCCGTCAATGAAAGCAACTTGGGTTTTGCTTCATAAAAATGTTATAATGCTTGTGCCAGGTGTTGGTTATTTGTTTGAATGTGAGATTCCTTCTTTAGGGAGCTATGTTCTATAGGAGCAGGTTTTTGATGTTGTCAAGATGGCAGTTGTCATCTTGATTTCTTGTGATTGGAAGTCTTCGTTTTTGTTTTCAGGTGTGTCAGATCACGGCCCAGCCTCCCGTGCAGGCAGAACTCCTCCTGAGGTTCCAGCAGCTGCAGTCCCGCCTGGCCACCCTAAAGATAGAGAACGAAGAGGTAAGGTCACCCAAGTGCTGGCAGAAATTGAAAATAGTTAAAAATTACATTTGCAACCGGTTTTAGTCGAATCCCTCTTATCTTTATCGGGCCCTATTATTTCTCCCTCTTATCTATATAGGGCCCTATGATTTCTGCAGTGCCAAAAACACAGACTGAATTAGGAATTCAGTCATAAAAATGGAATTTACTGTATAATGTGGAATGTTGCACAATTTCAGTAGAGAAAACTATCCTCATATCATCATGTACACCCAGAAACTCTAAGATCGTCATGGCAGCCCGGGAATTGTGACAGAAATATATTATTGTACAGTAGAATGTACTTCTCAAATAAAATAATAATAACATTATCAAAGCTTCAATTTTTAAGCAATATTGCAACAATTTTCTTCCATGTTTTAATTTTAACAGTAAGCCTCTAGTCTGTTGTGCAACATTTTGTCTGCCAAAAAAATACAAATATTAATTTTTCATTTGATTACATTTTAAATGATAATTTAAAAATTGTTTTGTGCCTTCATTTGATTACCAACATTTTTAAATTCATAGGGGTAGGGCTATGCTGTAATTTTTTTTGTGTGCTTAAGCGCTTAAAAGTGAACTATTAAGTTTGTGCGACACAAGTGGCACCTTGCGGAATTACAAAAATATAGAATATTTTACATGTCACACATCCCCTTCCCCCAATTCAGACATCACAGCTCTTACGGGTGCTTGTGAAGACATGTCGCAACAGTTAAAAGTAGGCTACTTTCCATAAAAGTACATGTTAGAAATGCTTTTAGCTGTGTTGCAATGCGTCATGAGTTTGCAATTGAGTAGGCGAACACTGTCTAGAGCAAACGCAAGCTTCTTGCTTATAATAAGCCTATAATAAACCCATCCAGCGTATCTGCACAGGGCACAATTTTTTTACTTGACCCCACATCTATTTGAGTAACATTATAAAGTTAACTGCTACATTTGTCTTTCTGAACTGGTGCATGATGATGCTGTATGGTATTGCGTCCATTGTAGCATTGCATTACAACACCCCGTTCTCTTTGACGTGTTCATTAACTGTTTTATCTTTGAAGGTCAAAATGCAGCGAATATCGGCTTGCACTTCTGTAACCAAAGCTGAAGTTCTATTCCCATGCAACGCACCAGTCATGATCCCACACCAGCTAAACACCCTCTGGCCATGAATGGCATACTAATAGTAGTCAGGGAACAATAAACTGGATTAAGAGAATGTATTTAACCCTTGTGCATCAATTTAAAAAAGTTACACATAGCTACATAGAGGACAAAAATGTCCGTGTCCAAAAACTGTCATAAAAATATTATAGATTTATATTTTTTTCCACTTTCACTGGCATCATTTTTTTAACCAGCATCAGCTCTAATCATAATGACCAAACATTCATTAATTTTCAGAATTTTAACCCTTAAAATGCTGGTTTGTTTACATAATGCCACTGTTGTTTTTTTATGAAAAAAAGAAAAATAGTAATTATTTTCAATTTACTAAATTCCAAGCAGATTTTTTTTTCTTTGATTATTACAGCCTTGGATATGTCAATGATTAAGAACAATATTAATTTTGATGCATTAATATTTTTTATGCAGTATCAGATTTAAAAAAAAGCTACCACTTAGGTACATAAAGGACAAAAATGTCCATGTCAAAAAAGTGTCATAAATATATGATAGATTAATATTTTTTTCCACTTTCACTGACTTAGATTTTTAACTAGCATCAGTTCTAATCATAATTACCAAACATTCATTTATTTTCAGAATTTTAACCCTTTAAATGCCGGTTTCTTTACATAATGCCACTGTTGATGTTTATAAAAAATGTAATAATAATAATAATTTTCTATATACTAAATTCTAAGCAGAATTTTTTTTCTTTAAATATTACAGCCTTGGATATGTCAATGATTAACAATAATATTAATTTTGATGCAATCATATTTTTTTATGCAGTATCAGATAAATAAAAAAACTACCACTCAGGCCCATAAAGGACAAAAATGTCCATGTCAAAAAAGTGTCATAAAAATATTATAGATTAATCTTTTTTTCCACTTTCACTGACTTAGATTTTTTACTAGCATCAGTTCTAATCATAATTACCAAACATTCATTTATTTTCAGAATTTTAACCCTTTAAATGCCGGTTTCTTTACATAATGCCACTGTTGATGTTTATAAAAAATTTAATAATAATAATAATTTTCTATATATTAAATTCTAAGCAGAATTTTTTTTCTTTAAATATTACAGCCTTGGATATGTCAATGATTAACAATAATATTAATTTTGATGCATTAATATTTCTTATGCAGTCTCAGATAAATAAAAAAAATTACCACTCAGGTCCATAAAGGACAAAAATGTCCATGTCAAAAAAGTGTCATAAAAATATTATAGATTCATATTTTTTTCCACTTTCACTGACTTAGATTTTTTACTAGCATCAGCTCTAATCATAATTACCAAACAGTCATTAATTTTCAGAATTTTAACCCTTTAAACGCTGGTTTCTTTACATAATGCCACTTTTGTTTTTATAAAAAATTATAATAATAATAATAATACAAATATTCCATATACTAAATGCTAAGCAGGTTTTTCTTTAAATATTACAGCCTTGGATATATCACTGGTTAACAACAACATTAATTTTGATGCATTCATATTTTTATGCAGTATCAGATAAAAAAAAATAAAAAAAAATACCACTCAGGCCCAAGTCACTCAGGCCCAAGTCAAATCATTGATTTATTACTCCTATTATCCTCCAAAGTTTTTACTTTTTTGATAGAATATACCTTATTTTGCTCTATAAATAAAGCAAAAGTACAAGATCACTTTGAACAAGAACTGAAGTCAACTCTTCATCCTCACTTTCACATGTGTTCACTAGATCCAGAGCTTCCCTTGCTGTGAAACGTCTCTTCATCTTGCAAACAATGAAATGACAAGGCCCTCAAGCATCACATTTTTATAGGTTTGGCTGTGAGAGCACTTGTGTCAACAAAAATCTACCAGACAAAACAATCACCATTTTCTCGAGGTGAAAACATAAAAAATAATCACTTTTGATTTATGCAAGGTGTTGTGGGGCCTCTAAATTTCTACATCAAAATCAAGCTCACCTTTTACCTTTGAATAAAAACAAAAACAAAAACAAAGTGCAAGCAAGTAATAAGAAATGTGTTTGAATGAAAAAAGTAACTTCAGTAACTTTTTGACCTTTTCAGTTTTCACATGCAGGGTCTGTGACTCTGCCAAGGGTATGACTCATTTACATGGGGTGGGATTTGTGTTTTCCAGTACAATATAATTTCTTTCTTTCAAAATGTTCACACACACACACCTAAAAGTTTCAGTACACACATACTAACCACACTCTGACAACCATACCAACACACCCACACAATTATAGCTTCATAATTTATCTAATTGGCTCTATAATATGCATAAGCCGAAAACAGCAGAAAACAACAATAAAGTGATAATTTGCTTTATATGCCAAACCTGAAAAAATGGCACCATCTGATAAAAAATAGTAAAAATTAAAATTTTGAAGCCTTGCCAACAGAATGAAAGCCTGTTAAGAAAGATTGCATCATTTTATAGTTGAATGGCACTGGGATTAAAAATCGCAGTTTTAATGGGTTTCAATGGGGACATTTTTGTCCAAAAGGCGCTAAGTGGGTGTATTTTTTTTACCTAGTGCAAAATACATTTTTTAAAGTAAATGAAGGTAAAATATTAAAATTCCAATAAAAATACACACCTGTGGCAAATTTTATGCAGTTAGCATTAACACAGCCAAAGTTATCAAAAAAACAAAACTGAAAAGGACAAAAATGTCCATAAGGATGCACAAGGGTTAAACAAAATAAAATCTAACATACAGTACTTCACCTTTAAGACTTTCCCCATAAATTAGCGTGCAGTTGACTTTGGGTTATAAAGCATCTGCTAAATAACAATTGCATCAGATGATCACCATGGTCTTAAATGGTTTTGTTCATTTAAACTGCATAATTTAATTTGAAAATCTTGTTTAATAAGTTAGCCAAGTCCAGGAGCACACAACCCTTATCGTTCTGTTGCATTTGAGCGAGACAGCTTTGCAGTGTGTTTGCTTAATTGAGTTGGCAGAAGCTGATCGTAAAAGAGGCTTTGGGAGGACTTACAAGAAATAGTTATTTTCCTCCCTGCAGAGTTTTCACTGTCCTCCAGATAACCTGCGTGACGCACAGAGAAGCTTCTCTCAGTCACACCATCTTCCTTTTCTTCCTTCAAACTGTGTCTGTCTTTTTCACATTTTATCTCTCTTCCGAGACTGCAACATTTTAATCAGTTTTTAAGTTAAATGCTCGGGCTGCTGCCGGATAAAGAAAAACCCCACTCGGTCGGGTAGATGGAGGAGTCTTGCTTTGTTTCTTGGCTTTATCATGTCCATCTTAGATAAACGACTGTCTTACATCTGCCCTCTTCTTCTTTTATCTCATTTCTGTTATTTCTCTCTACCATGAATCTTTTTCTCAGTTTTGACAGACAAATTAGCACGGAGTATGTACATGTGATAAAGATTGTATATTGTTGTTCCTGCACAAATTTGACATAACTTATGTAGGTTAGGCAGATCTATCTGAAATATTCAACGCAGCTTTGGAATTGGTCAGTTCTGTATGAATATTGTTGCTCCAGGCAGTTACTACAGTCCTTTGTGGACTTTCCCCACAAAGCTGATAAATCATCTGCTGTGAAGAGTGAAGAACGATTGCTCAGGCCACTGTCAGTGTTGTCATGGAGGCTAAACGGTCCTGGAAAAATGGCCAGCTAACTGAAATGTTGCAGGTTGTAGTATAAATATCAGTCTCTGTACAAAATGAAAGACTCATGAAACATTTCAAAGATGGAAAGTCCAAATGTTTGCATCTTATTGTCAGGGTTATGTTAAGTTCAGTTTAGTTTAGTTTCATTATGTTTTGGATTTGTTTTGCATGTGTTCTTGGTCATTTAATTTCCATAGTTAATCATTAGTTTCTCACCTGTTCTCAGTTCCCTTTCGAGAGCGGTAACTCAACATTGCGTAGCTAAGCTGCGGGAACTCCTGCCTTCTCCACTTTTGTTGAAATCTTATGGGCTAAAGTATGCAAATACTGACAGGCTCGCGGGCAGTATAAAATGCATGGGCGTCAATTGCGCCAGAATCTCTTTCTTCACGCTGTCATCGTTGAAGTTGCCCCTGAGGACTAGTTACCTTTTCTTCCTCGCACCCGATGGCTAAGTTTTGCAGGATTTGTGCGGGCCCCATCGATCTGCCCCACACCTACGAGTACTGTGCCGCCTGCCTGGGCCTGGCCCACGCCGAGGTGGCCTGCCTGGATTCATGGAAGTGCACGCACGTGGAATCCAGGAAGGCCGCCTCGGCGTGGGCAGTGGGCTACCAGTGGAATTTTATAAAAATTTTGGGACCAAACATTATTCTGACACTTTTAGGTTTAACTATTGTTAAGTAACACAACACGACCAAAGGAGCAGTTTTGACTACTCAAGTTGTTACTTTTTAGACACAATATTGACTATTTTTGTTCTATTTCACCAACTAAAATAGTTCAAACAAAGATCACAGCAGAACTATTTTGAACGAATCAGTTGAGTGAATTACTCAATGACTTTGTATATTCGAAAAGGTATTTAAAACATTAATCTCATAGCTTTATTTATTGCAGTTGTAATTTTGCGGTGTACATTATTTCATTGGTAACTGCCCTATAGTGTTTTATTATAATTTAATTTATTTACCAAATGTAAGAATTTGACATGAAGATGATGCATACATTTAATAAGGTGAAAAATAAACTGGTAAAAGGTAAGTAACGCCTTGGGGTAAATATCACAAATATGCAGATTTAAAGGAACACTCCACCGTTTTTTCATATTAAACTATGTTATTCCCTTAACTAAGACGAGTTGATACATACCTCTTTCGTCTCAGCGCGTGCACTCAATCGCTCTGGCGCGCAGCGACACTTTGATAGCCCAGTTCATTTATTAGGGTCCAAACAGAGATGAAGTTAGAAGCGACCAAACACCTCCACGTTTTCCCTATTTAAATACAGTTACACGACCAAGTATGGTGACAAAATAAAACGTGGCACTTTTCTAAGCGGGTAAAATGGATAACTATAATGTATGGCGGAATAGCACTTCGGAGCTCTTCGACTCGGCGCAGTAATATCATCACTCCTGAATGATCCTGGAGTGATGATATTACTGCGTCGAGTCCTCTCAAAGTGCTATTCCGCCATACATTATAGTTCAAAGTGTCGCCACGCGCCAGAGCGATTGAGTGCACGCACTGAGACGAGAGAGGTAGGTACTGTATCAACTCGTCTTAGTTAAGGGAATAACATAGTTTAATATGAAAAAACGGTGGAGTGTTCCTTTAAGTATGCAAAAGCTGAAATAAATACGTTTACATTACATAATTTACATTACAACTTGTGCTAAATGACAAGTGTTGGACTCACCAGGCTGAAAGGAAGCGGAAGCACAGACCAGGAAGTGAGGTCAGGGGACTTCCTGGTTTGTCCAGATGGCTTAAAGCATCTTTTTGACATCAGACACAAGGTCTGTGAGGAACCTCACAGGATACTGGATACAGTGTTATGTTTTTGTGCAGCTGTTTCCTAGAACCTTCACTGCATTAAAAGATATAAGAAATGACCCAATGAATACTTGCATTATAGTTGAACTGTTGTAAACCACTCAGCTTTGCCTCATCCTCAAACACACCTTTATCGGACACAAAGGAAGAATATGTCTGTCAGTTAGAGCTTCCTGCTTCTTCCTTTTGTTTTTATTCAGCAATTATCCAGCTGTCAGCTCTTCTTTTTTTGTCATTCTTCTTCTCAAGCTCATAATTGAATAATGTAAATGGTGTTTGCTGTAGAGATTAGGGTGAGCTTGGAGTTCTCAGATGAGAATTGACAGTGTTGTCTCTTGACTTTTTGTCCCACTATCCTTATCTTTTTCTCCCGCCTTCTTTCCTTCTCCAATGGATAGTCACATCAATGCATAATGCATAGTTCACATCAAACACTAAAACCCCACTAAGGCACCGCACAGTTCTCCGTAGGAAGTGTCTATTTGTTTTGCTGGAGATAAACCTCTGGGAGGCACATCAAACACTGGGAGATCTCTGCTGTTCTCCTGCTGCTTCGTAAAGCACTGATCGTGTTATTGCGGCCCTCTTTGCTGCCTTTGTACTGATTATCGGGCCCTTCTGTTAGTGCTAATACTGATTAACAGAGTGCGACAGATTTGCCAAAATATCGTCTTTGTTCAGTGCCATCTTATCACCCCGAGTAGGTTGTTCGCCAAACTTACCGATCACATGGTCAGAAATACTAGTGATAACAGAATTGATCAGCAAATTGGCATGTCCAAACAATGTTTTTGTAACACTAAACATAATAAAACATAATGACACATTGCTTTAGTTTAGAAGATAGATACCTATATTTAATTAGATGTATGTATGTCAGATTCAAGCACATTCCAATGTAAATGTATTTGCAAAGATATCAATGAATCAAAATCGTGAGATGTGACCTAGGTAGTATGCATACTCTGACAGGTTTGCAGTATACAGGCCGATTAGGTTAGAATTTGGCTTGGGTAACTTTTCCGATCCCTCTTGCCACTGTTGATTTCCTGTATCATTTTTAGAATGTCATTTATGAATAAAATAACAATAATCCAAATATCAAATTTAAAAAAGTTTCATGTAATTTCTAACTATTGAATATACAACATCTAATGATCTGTTAAACATCTTATAATGTAAAAATAATACTGACTTTTCTAATAGTGCATTTGAAAAGTAACATTTTGTGAGTAAAAGCTGTTTTTTGTTTGTTTGTTTTTTACACATGCTTCCACTGAGAGATTGAAAGCTTTCGGCCTCTTTTCCCCTCTTTTACTACTTTCTGACTTATATTTAATCTCTTTTTTTTAATATTTGTATTATTTCATGAGTAATTCACACTACATATTATTTCAAACTACACGCTTTGAAAGTAGGGCTTAGCTGAGTTTTTTTTTTAATCAGCTGAAGCATAGTTTATCTTTAGCATTCATGTCTTTAACCACCTTATAGGTTTAAAAAAGCTGAAGGGCCCAGGCTTTTCAAGCAGTATTAAAGTCGGCATTAAAACTAAAGTTGTGATAGACTTTTCTTCCCTGTTGTGACATATATCCAAGCCATGACTTTAAAGATACTTCTTTTAAAAAAAGACCCTCTTATTTTCCATGTCATTTCATTTTGACTGCGTTCATGTCCTTGAAACTAAGCTCTTCCCTTCCCCCTTCACTCAATTTACCTCTGTGTAACCTGTTAGGTTCCCAGTAAACAACATCCTACAAGACAGGTGTGGCATATCATCCATAAAGGCTCCCAACAAAACAAAACCACAGACAGATTAATGGCATAAAACTGATGATTCTCAAGTTTCCGATTCAGGCCGATGAATCACAAGTTGAACAGTGACCTGGATCTAGGTGTGACTGTTGTTTTCTGTTGACTTGTATATCATACTCCATTGATTTGAGGAATGATTCAGACTGAATGGGACAATGAGATATGAGCTCACTGTGTGATGAAACTACCATGGTTTTATGTCGCATGATACACAGTCTGGAGTTGCAAATTTATCTTGTGTGCGAAATTGGAATACCACATAAAACATTTGCGAATAAAGCACTGTTTCCATCCCATGTTCAATCGAACAAAATCATCACTTCCTGGGAAATAAAAATGGAAGTTGCTTCAATTAGGGGAAGCCACTGTGGCTCTTTTTTCGTACATTGCAGACGAAACGCAATAAATGCTGTCGTTATCTTGCATTCGAGGCGGATGCCTGGTTTTTGGGAACGCAATCGTGTGAGACAGTTCTGAGAGGTAATTATACCCAACAATTTTGATGACAGTTTTTGACTCAAGCATTGCAGAATGGCCAAACTAACATTTGTGATTGTGTTGTGCAATAAAATTGCTCTGCCGGTTATTCCAGCTATCCAATCACATCTTCTTTTGAGGCACATTGAGGGATTTATTTGGTAAATGTGTTTTCATTTTAGTTTATGTGCATGCCATCTTATTGAATGAAAAAAAAAAATATCAGCTTCACTTGAGCACATATGTTTTTTTTTTTTGTTTTTTTTTTTAAATAGATTTTTAGAATTTATGCTCATCTTGGTGTTTCCATCCAGCGTTTTTTTTAGCCTCGTGAGACCATCCTGATCTCGCGAGCTTTCAAGGTTTCACTCGCAGATCAGTCTGGATACTTTCCGTTAAAGAAAATTTGGGAGCAGTTCACCAAACGAACGTCCAATCAGCGTTGCTTTGAGGCGGGTTGAGGTGTGACGGAACGAGAAGCGCGACAGTTCAGTCTTAAGAACATGGCGGCTTCAGCGGATGAAACTAGCATCAGTGTGGCTATCGAGCAAGTTTTATCGGAATTACAGAGTTATTACGGAATTACAGAGCTAACGAGCCTTAACCTGCAGCAGCAAGAGTAGCCTGGCTTGTGGTTGTGTTTTCGTCGTCGCTCTCTATTGCTTCGTTGATCTGATTGGTTGATTTGGCCCGTCTATCACCAACATAGGCCAATCAGCTAACCAGTATTTTCGCCCCTTACCAAAACTACTTCAACGGAAGGTTTCCAGATGGATATGCGGAGCAAATCCATCTGGCGGAGTCAGGTTAGCGTTTTTTATGTGCGGTATCCCAAACTGTGCATAAAAATAGGCAGATGGAAATATAGCTATTGTCTATTTCTATATGCATGTTTTATAGTGTTGTGCAAGAAGATTAAAGTGTGTGTGCAAACAAAAAAAGTCTATGCTTGCTTCCTTTCCATACTCTTGTGCACTGTGTGTGAGAGAAAGAGAGCATGTCAGTGTGAGAGAAATTTGTTCTTCCATACTGTGCAGATTCTTTCAGCAGGTGAACAAATGCTTCCACTGAGCGATTGCACCCGCTTTCAACATCTTTTCCCCATCATTTTTTTTTGTATCTCATTGAATTCTCCCTTTCACTATTTTATGTGTGTAACAAAGTTCAGATGTTATGGGAAAAAGGAAGCGGGAACCGGCGAACATTTTAACACTTTTAATAAAAATAAACAATTACAGAAACAAAAATATAAGCCACACAAAACAGACACAAAACACAAACTCAGGCCTGTTCCTCTCTCGATCTCCAGTCGTCGCTCCTGCTTTTATGCTTCCGCTCCTCCGTGAGAGATACGAGACCGGTGCGTCTCTCAGGTGTTTCTCATCAGTAGTCACGCCACCGGCCTTGTCCTGCTCGCCACAATGTGGTTATATTATTGTGTTTTAATTAGGTCGGATAATTGGATTAAATATTGTAATTGGTGTAATTAAATAAGCAAATTAATCATAGCTAATTATATATATCAGTATTTGCTAAGAAATACTCTTAAAGGATGATAAAGTATTGAATAAACATTACAAAAAGTGGCTTTATATTGTTTATTTTATACATTGAGGCTAGTCTACAGCAGTGTTGTCAAAAATATTGACACTGAAATATCAAATGGTTCCAATACTCCTTTTCTGCAGTATCGATACACCTATCTTCTCTCCGACGGCAAATTGACAGTTTGACACACACCGACCCGCCTCCTGTCACTCACTGGTCTCATTCGCTTGGGTTGATTAGTGCCTGTTTTGTGCATAATTTTAGTAATTCCAGCATGTTTCATGCTCTAACACCAAAAACACCCGCATTACTGATCTATACAAGTCGTGGTGTTTTCATAACGGCACCTCTCAAACAGCTCGCGAGTACCAAATTTACGTCTTTTTTGTGGCTTATTGTGCTTAAACGGTCAAATACATACTAAATGATGTCAAAATGCCTGTCTTGCCAAGTATTCGGGCTAAATGAAGTCAGTTTTGGAAAGTAATATTTGAGAGAAAACGCATATTGTGTAACTATATATTGGATCCGTGTGTTAGCTCTTAAAGTGACAGCAGCCTAATAAACCTGCTGCTGTCCGTCATGTTAATCAAAGACTAAAAGACAATCAAACTAAAAACTCACTGCTCTTGATTGAATAACTTTTCTAACTTTAATTGTAAGCCTTAATCTGGATTTAATTTTTACAATGAAAACTATCTTATGTTATTTTACATTTGATTACTTTCATTTCTGTAGTACCTGAATATTACTGTTAAGGTCCTTGCACACTGGGTCCGAAATTTTTGCTTGTTAAAAAATAAATACAACTTCACTTTGTGTCAATCACGTTTACCACGCTGCCTCCGAAACTTTCATCCGTCATAAAAAAATTTGGATCGGTTTCGATTTTCTGTGTTTTTCCGCATCGGTAGCAAGCATTTTGAGAGGTGTTTTGACAGTTCAGAGCCACAGAATGACTAATATGGAAAAACGCATACGACAATTTCGTACTCAGTGTGGAAGGATCTTTAGACCCACCTGAAAAACATATTTTTTATTGTTTATTTGTGCTATTGTTTGCAATTTGTTTATTTGTTCTCATGTTATCACCATAGACTGGTTATCACCAACTGTTACTTAATTGTCTTTTTTTTTTTGATTGAGATAAATTATCTGTATGGCAGTATATATGGCAGTTTTTCCCGTGGTATCGAAAATGTTATCTAATTTTGATATTTTTCAAGGTATTGTATCTGAGTTGGAAATGTCAGTATCATGACAACACTACCTCTACAGCAATTCGCTTTGCAGTCTGTCCCTCTTGGTATACACAGTTCCAGACATTTGTAATTGTATAATAATGTTGCATGTCTGACACTGGAAAGTTACAGAAATGAATCCTCAAGGCCATCAAATGAATGATGTTCCCTTGGGTCATCTTCCTCTCCCCTCGCTGTAAATTGATTTATTTGGTCTGGTGTCTTGCTCAAGGCCTGCTATTAGTCACAGAGCACATGTCAAGCAGGGACAGTGTGTGTGTGTGTTGTGTGTGTGTGTGTGTGTGTGTGTGTGTGTGTGTGTGTGTGTGTGTGTGTGTGTGTGTGTGTGTGTGTGTGTGTGTGTGTGTGTGTGTGTGTGTTCCTATGTCACTTGTTCGGTGTTTAATGTGTTTTTCTATCGCTTTTGTTGCTCCTGTTATCACTTTTGTACTGATACACATTCTTAGCAATAAATGTTGCAGGAATATTCCGGAATGAAACTGAGTTGGAATGTCCCTGTAATACTGTACTCTTAGTTGCTATTGTATGACTGTGGCATTCCTTCGTTACTAAAAATGTTCTCCTATTTCAGATCAAGAAGACTTCAGAGGCCACTCTCACTACCATCCAGGACATGGTGACCATCGAGGACTATGACGTGTCGGAATGTTTCCATCACAGCCGCTCCACTGAATCGGTCAAGTCCACCGTGTCAGAAACCTACCTCAGCAAGCCGAGCATCGCCAAGAGACGTGCCAACCAACAGGAGACGGAGCAGTTCTATTTTATGGTCAATTTGTGTTTCATAAAAATTTAACTAAGTTTAAACAGTCACTATTTAAATGAAATGTTTCATAGGCACCAAAGTTTCACCTTTAAACTGTGCATTTGAAATTTAAGATTTTTTACATATTTTTGAAAGAAATCTCATGCTCATCAAGACTGCTTTTATTTAGTCAGAAATACAATAAAAAACAGTTATATTGGCAAATTTTATTGCAACTGGTTTTCAATTATTATTGGTGCTCAATTATGAATAATGGTTCTCATAATTATCAATAAAAACAGGTATTGCTGCTTAATATTTTTGTGAAAACCATGGTACTTTTTTTGTGGATAAATAAAAAGTTCAGCGAACAGCATTCCTTTTGAAATATAAATATTTTGTAATATTATAAATGTCTTTATTCTCACTTTTGATGAATTTAATGTGTCCTTGCTGAATAAAAGTATTCTTTAAAAAAACATGTAATTGCTCTAAACTTTTGAATGGTGGTGTTTCACGATTTCCACAAAAATATTAAGCAGCTAAAACTGTTTTCATCATTGATAATACTAAGAAATGTTTCTTGAGCACCAAATCTGCACATTAGAATGATTTCTGAAGGATCATGTGACACTGATACTGAAGTAATTAGTGCTAAAAATTCAGGAAGACATATTTTAAAATGTTAAAATAGAAAAACGTTTTTTTTTTTAAATTGTGATAATATTTCACAATATTACTGTTTTTACTGTATTTTGATTAAATAAATGCAGCCTTGGTGAGCATAAGAAAAAAAATGATCTTTTATTTTTATTATATTCTTTTGGCTGGTAGTGTGTGTATACTATAGTGTATACAAATACTGTATAGTGTTGCTGTTTTTTGTACATTGCATTGCATTTCATTTTAATTTAATTAATTAATGTATTTAAAAAGTTAATTCTGGTTCTGTGCTTAAATGATCCTGCTGTCAAATGTTTTTGCTCTCATGCTTGTCTCAATTGTGTCTCCTCACAGAAGTTCCGTGAGTATCTGGAGGGCAGCAATCTCATCACTAAGCTCCAGGCAAAACATGATCTACTGAAGAGGACCCTTGGTGATGGTATTATTTGCCTTTCTTTCATTCTTCCTTCCTTCCAACATAGGGTCAACACTTTAAACTGACAGTACACAATTAATGATGAAGGTACTGTACTGTATAACAAATTTGGATGCTAATCCTCTTAGCCAGTAGAAACCAGCAGGAAGATGCTCATGACACACCGCTGCTCGTGTGGGTGATGCAACCTTATAATAACCTCATGTTAATTCATTGTGATAGTATGAAGTTTTATAATTCCCTCGTCATGTATAAATCTGCTCATCATGTTTTGGAGCCCGGGGCACTTCAGTCTTGTGTTGTGAACACTGCAGACTCTGCTGTTAGGGGAGCATTGAGTGAACGCTGTGTGGGTGGGATCAACAAAGCTGTCAGGAACCCTGTTTATGATGTAGGCATTAGTCTGCCTGCTACATTCTGGCACTTTGTTGAAATATTTTTTTATAGCTAAACAGAGTAGTTAAAACTTTTCACCTGCAACTGCAATGGAAATGTAGAACTTCTCTACAAAACATAACAATGTCCTAAAGGTGCATGTGTATGGATGTCCAGTTTCAGACAGATGGCTGGCTGTATGTGCTTTACTGAGCATAAACAAAAGCCTAGAAGAACTGTATTGTCATATTCTATCTCTCTCTTTCGCTCTTTTCTCTCTCTCTCTCTCTCTTTCTCTCAGGTTACCGGCTTGAATATGCGACTACAAGGTAAAAATTGTTTACAGTTTGTCTTGTTTGTTGTCTTCTGCAACACATTAAGGTGCTAGATATAATATTAGGTTATGTCAGACTTTCTTTCAAACATTCTATCTATCTGTTTGTCTGTCATTGTCTATCATTTTATCATTGTCAATATTTTCAAAATTTGTTCTCATTCTACTCTTTATCTGTCGTTCTATTGGTCTGTCTGTCTGTTTATCATTCTGTCTGTTGTTATATATTTCCAGTTGTTTTATCTATCAGTTGTTCTATTTGTCATTTTATTTGTCGTGCTATCCATTGTTCTATCATTCTATCAGTAGGTCTATCTATCTGTCTTTTGTTTTATCTGTCATTCTATCTATCAGTTATTCTGTCATTCTATGCATCTATCATTCCACGCATCCTTCTATCCGTCATTCGTTCTGTCGGTCTATGTTTTCTATGTATCTTTTTCTATCCATTCTATCAATTGGTCATTCTATTTTTAGTTGTCTTGTTGTCAATTGTTCTATTTTTCTATTTATCAGTCTTTCTATTGCTCATTCTATCTTTCTATCTGTTGTTCTGTCTATCTAAAAGCACTTGTGAGAAAGTAGACCTGAAAGTTAAAGAGAAAAGGGTACACACACAGATAAGATCCAAACAGTAGTAGACCAGATGCTTGTTTGTTCTCTGCCATAATTCACCATATGTTCATGCAGCAATCTTCCCCGGGGTTCCTCCCCACAATGCTTTGCACTAATAGTGTTCTTTAGGTTCAGCCTCACCCAGAAATCCTCAAGTTTGAAAGCAAATAAAAAGCTCTCCTATTGATTAAAAGACAAGAGTGAAGAGTGAACTGAATTGGTTGAACTTGCATGTTACCCTTTTTTATTTTCTTTCAGTGTTAAGCTGTTCTTGCACATGTCAGTTATAGATCCATTAAGGACATGGCATCAATTCTATCATAAAACAAGAACTGCATTCTGATATTGAAATGAACTCAGATTTTTAGGTAAAGGTATAACCCAATGTGATCCCCACAAGCCGAGCCAAAAGATTTCGTGCTTGGACATCTCTTGCACTCCCACCTCCTGCTGTTCCCAGCAGACCTGCCATTTCCATGACCTTTGATGTGCGGTGGAAGTGAAGTTTATGAACAGGATATTGTCATGTGCAGATCACAATGGGAGCTTTCCCTCTAAATAACCTGAAATCACATGTCCACCGCAAATCTGTTCCATAAACTATGTATGAGATATGAACTCATTAGTGGTGCGTAAGGTTTCCAGAGCATATTCAAGATTAAAAGTGTAAACATCTCTTTATAGGCCTCCCAGTCTTCCTCCTAAACCGTTTGGCACACAGAGGCCCAGGCCACGCTCTGTATTTAACGTTAAGCTGTTTAATGGCAATTTGGAGTCATTTGTTAAGGTACTTAGAGCTTTTGGGTACTGTACTACCTGCACTGAATACCGCTGCTTGAAGCCATAATGATCCACGGCTACTTGCTTCTACTTGACTGATCATTATGGCTGGGGAAGGTATTTAAACAGAGCAGAAACGGGGGTATGTGTGGGTGTTTGTACACATGAAGCGAGATGACTGAGATAAAGTGAGCTTTAGGCATCAACATTCACCCAGTTGCTTCAGGGCAGCATGAGAGCCTCTTAAAGGGATGGTTCACCTAAAAAAAAGAAAAAAATCCCTGTCTTGTGCTATTCCAAACTCCATCTTCTGTGGAAGACAAAATAATCTTCTGGAATGTTCTAGAATGATCATTCTGCTCTTTTTCCATGCAGTGAAAGTGAATACTAAAGATGTATGTTGTTAAAAGATGCAAATTGCATTAATAATGGTCCTTAGGCACTATATTCTAAGACTTTTGAAGTTATAGGTTGTGTCCCAAATGATGCACTATACACTAGGCACTTATACTCTACATTATGTACGCAAATGTAATCAAACACACTACTCACGTTTTATACTACACAACAGCATTGTTCATAAGTACATAAATTGGGACCTATACAATAGCTTTAAGTCATTCATTGAAAATCTTTCTCAAAGCATTAGCGATTTAGGTATTTCATTCCTCTGCAATTTTTAACTTCTAGAATCTAAAAGCAAATCTAGAAGTTATGAAAGATGAGAACCAATGACGTTTACTTAAATATTATTTTTAAATTTTAGGGTGCATAATCTTTTTTTGAGTTTAAGAGCGTCTGTCTCTATTCACTTTTGATCAATGGAAATCTATTTGTTTATTTTCTTGTGTTCCATGGAAAAAAGAAAGTCAAAAAGTTTTGGAATGACATAAGGGACAGTAAATGATGCCATATTTTTTAGATGCAAAATTTCAGGGTAAAAACTTGATGAGGAAAGTTATTTGATAGTAGGATTCCATGTTGCGTCAGCACATCCCCTCTTTCTCTCTGTGAGGCTGGAGCTAATGGTGTAATTGGAAGACTAATAATGATTTTGTAGGCTGTTATTGGTGGCTTGTAGTGCTGGGACCAAATAACCTGGGGATCGCCTCTTTCTGTTTTTTCTGCTCTCTCACTCTCTGGCTCTCTGTCCTGTCCTTCTGCTGTCCTTCTCTAATAGTCGTGGACGACGGAACTCACACACAAGGCACCAGGTACAGAAACAGTCGGCTTGTCCTGATTACCTCATTGCTTCATGTCTGTCTAAGCTTCCAGTAGTTCAACTTCCAGTCACCTCTGCTTATTCCGAAAGAGCTGTGAACCATGTACAGTGGCGTCTGAATATCCGAGACCACACTGATTCTGGGATTTCTATTTAAAACAAAAAAACATGCAAACTAAGAAAAGTTTTTAAAAGTTGAAATGAATATTTATATAGGAATATTTAATTTTTTCTATTAAACTTTTCAGTCAAATGGTTATGTTATAATTTGTAAGGGGAAATTTTTTATTAAATTATCAATATGCATAATAGAAGCATTTTCACTAGTGGTCTCTGACTTTTGGACCCCAAGTAAATGTCCATGTGCTTGACAAGAGTTCATCCTTCTTGGCTTCAGTGACCGTAATGCACACAATTATGATTTTAATGGAGAAAATATCCCACAATTTTATAACTTTTCACAAAAAATAATAATAATACATTGCAGTTCATGTATAGCACATTTCATTCACTGTAGAAATTTAGAGTTCTTTACACTGACTAAAAATAATTAAATAATACTAAAAAATATTTAGATTATAAATCAATCTGCATAAGATTTGAATATAAAAATCCTACAATATTTATAATTATTGCACAACATTTTTTATATCCCATCATTATTTGAATTAATATTTTTTCTTTATTATTCTTAATTATAATTTTTTCTTGTAAAGTAAAAGTGTTGCAGAGCAAAGTGCAGTTTCCAGCATTCATATCTTTACCACCTCTTTAACAATTATGATTCATAATTCGTTGCAGATGTACAGTATCAATATTTAAACATGTTCACGGCAGCACGTTTTGTTTTCACCTTATTGCAATGATCATAGATGGGAAATGGTCTGCCTCAGTTCCTGGCACTGGCACAGTGTTCATACTTGGCACATATTCCCTGGGTTAAAAGCAGATAACAGCATTTTTAAAAGCCTGTAAGATAGAGTGTAGCAGAACACTAAACAAACAGCTCGAACCCACACAACAAGCAGCCCGCACACCAGGATCACATAGCTGGATTCACTAAACCATTTCGAGTTTTCCACCGGTGGCATTTGCTCCATTCATGTTCAAAAATCATGTTAGCATGTAAATATAAGTTGTCATTTTGTTTCCTGTCTTAGATGGGTTAAAGGCCAAAATCTTAGGTGTACTCTTTAAAAATAGTCTGTAGGAGTCAAGAAGGATTATCTTATCATCTCTGACATGAATGATACATGGTGTGTGGTATATTTTCAGTTGATTTAGAGCTAGACAGATTGCTCGGCCCATATCCTGAGTTAATGCCCATGTTTGTCTTGTTTTAAGGACTCTGGACAAGCAATACCTCGAGTTGTTGAGAGCTCTATTCGATTCATCAACCTATATGGTAAGTTATTTTGCAAATATCTTGCAACTCAAACCATACAATACACATAATTCCTTAGAACGGCCCACCATTGTCAGTGCACCAGAAAAGCCCAAAGAAATTGTTCATCAGTTATTCTACTGTCTTTAAACGTGCTACCTAACCGCTAACCGTTCTGTCATTGGTTATCTGAAGTTTGGGACTGATTCAGTAAGTTTTAGAGTATGGGTTGTTCCAAATCCATCCTATTCCAGTGTAGGCCATGCACAAACTTGTTTCATATCTATTGTGTTGTGCTTCCCTGGCAACATCGGAGGACGCTCAGTCCAAAGAGGTCTTTATCATATGCTTGTATTAACTGTGCGAACAGTCATATATCTTGTGGGTCTATTGTAAGCGCTGAAAGCTGTCTGTGTGTGGCCGTCTAACTGGAACTATAGAGACATTTTTAATTAATCTTTTCTGACCCTCATCCAAGCTTTCCATTTAAAAGCTAATCCGGACTGACGGATGTTTTTGTAGAAGTTGATTGCAGTCTCTCTCCTTCATTCATTATCTTTAATTAGAAAAAGGGAACTTTTCTAAAGCGCAGGGCTTAGCTTTTGAGGTTGGGATTTGACCGTGGTTACTTTGGACCAGCCTTTATTTCCAATGGATTTAAATGTACATGGGAAGACATCTTATTCAAACACTTATTTCAGTTTCTCTCTTTTTTAGGCCTCCAACATCAAGGAATTTTTCCGAGTGTCTGGATCTCAACTTGAAGTCAATGATATCAAGAACTCGTTTGAGAGAGGTGTGTGTGTGGTGTGGTGTGTGTGTGTGTGTGTGTGTGTGTGGTAACAGAGTTCAGGTTTCTAAAATAGCTCTGAAAGTGCTGTCACTGCTGAATAATAAATGAATCTCTTATGTCTTCAGTGGTCATGTGAGCTATGAACCTAAATTCATATGATTTAAGGACATTGACTATAGTGTTTTTGGCGAAACATCTACCGGTGAAAACATATTCTTGATGTTTATCTTATTTAAATAGATCCATTTCAATATTTCTTGCATGTAAAGAGAAGCTAAAATGATTTACCATAATTTCTAAGTTGTGTGTTCAGCAAATGCTGATATTTTGTTTACCAGTATAACAATAATTTTATGTGTATGCATCTCATTTGTATGTTTTAGATTAAAAAAAAATGTAAATGTAAACAGCAGATTTGATGCATAATATGTATTTTAGGTAACGATCCTCTGACAGACGAAGAGAACAACCACGATATAAACTCTGTTGCGGGTGTTTTGAAACTCTACTTTCGAGGTTTGGAGAACCCACTTTTTCCAAAGGAAAGATTCAATGATCTAATCTCCTGTGTCAGTAAGTGCCTATTTCTTTTGCCTTCTATTGACCTGCAGCTGTAAATCTGTCATTGATTCTCAGTGTGAATTAACAGTGCTTTGAACTGTTATCGTGTACACTCAGATGAAGAGATCTTAGTCATTTGCCCCCAACAGTGGCACAGTGACTTTCTTCACTGTATGACAAGACGTCCTACGCCTCAGGCTAACGCTAACAGCCTTACGTACCCTCCATTACAGCGCAGTGTGTGTTCCACCACGCCATGACACATTAGAGCTTCAGTTGGTCCTTCGACCGGCATGAATGCAACGTTGTGTGTGTTTGAAAGAGCTCAGAATGCGTGCTTTATCATCATCACAGATGACGCTAGATTGCACTGGATGAATGTAGAATGACACCGTGATGCTCAATCCTTTCATTTGGGTTAATGGGATGTTTGTTATCCACAGCTCGAATCAATTAAGAGTGGGGTAAGCTGTGCCACTTTTGATATCAAGTTGTCCTCATCAAAGGACAATATATGGGCGATGTGCATTTGAAATAAAAATATAAGTTATGAACAGTTGATTTTTGTATTTAAATTATTTAACTAAAATCTGTATTAAACCAGATCAGTGCAATTTCCATTAAAAATACATTCAAAACCATTTCATATTAGTTGATTCCACTGGCAGAGTTTACCCTGAAGCATCTGACGAACTTTACCCCACAGATACAATTTTGGGAAAAATCCATCATTTAATAATTCATGGATTGATATTTAGCTAAATAATTAAAATGGTTTTATGCTATTAGGATTTCCTTGCATACATAAACATTTTTAAATCTGGATACATTTACTTTGACATTTCCCTGCCATGTAGAAATATAATTTTGACATGCAAAAAAGTTTTAGCACGCATAGCTATATTTACCGATCATTTTTAAATATTTGTTCTCATATCAAAATTTGTGAAGAGAATAAGGTGCTGTGAGTTTGCATGTGTGGGTTGGGTGGGTTTTTGTTTGTCTGTACGTGTGGAGGAATGTCAAGGCGTGTGTCGACCAACATAGTCGACCAACAAGCGGTCTTGTGCCTGTGACACTCTTCGTAGTGTGACTAATGGGGATTCCCTGCTGTTTACATTTACACACGACTTACCCCTTCCCAGCATACCACACACTCCCTCGAACACACATGGCCACTCCTATTCTCTGTCGCTGGCAGATCTATATATAGACATTTAGAGTTGTTCATTCACTGCACTGTAGGAGATCAGTTCATGTTGTGTAGCTGAAGACATGTGCCTTGTCTGTGGTGAGGCTTGACAGTTCTTTAAATTGCTTCTTTTGCTCAGGATCCATGTTGGAAACCCTGTTTCGTCCTCAAGTACGAAAGAGTAACACGAGTAGCATATTCTCTTAAAAGCCCAGGTCTTTTTCCCTGATGGTGATGTGGTTATTTTAAGCTGCTGTCAGAGGATGAATCGGGGATCTGTGTGTGCTGAAGTTGCAACGGATGAGAGCAGATCAGATCAGTTTTTAAATATGTTCTACAAAGGCTGGTTTTGCTTTTATAAGGGCTGCTTATGTGTCTCACAGCCACCACATGGGATCCGATCAAGTCAAGATGTAGTTGTTGATCTGAAACTATGTTTGGAATGAGCTAGAGGCATATGGCATACTGTGAAGGATACACTTGATATTTTTTTAAATAGTATTTGCAACAGTATGCAAACATTTTAAATAGTTGTATGCTAAAGTAGTTGTCAAGTAATTGTTTAAATTGAGTCATATCCAGTGTCGACTTTTTAAAAACGTTTTTGGTCACACTTTAGATTAGGGTCCAATTCTCACTATTAATGCTTAATATTAATAGTTAGTAAGGTAGTTGTTACGTTTAGGTATTGGGTAGGATTAGGAATGTAGAATAAGGTCATGCAGAATAAGGCATTAATATGTGCTTTATAAGTACTAATAAACAGCCAACATCCTAGTAATATGCATGATAACAAGCAACATAATAAGATAATAAGTGGAATTGTTTTGGCAGTCAGAGCAAGAAGTCAAATTAGAAGATCAGAAAAATGTTAAAAGATTACAGCTGATATTGCTTCAGTCATCATACTAGAAATGCATTGCATTGTGGGATACTGTACTGTTGTATAGATTCCAACAGTTCCCACCCTCTTTTTCAGTATTGATTCTGAATATTTTAATAGTCACAGTTATAGTTATAATGAACTAACCAACCAGCTACAAGGTGAATCGCAACATTATAAACTTTGATTTTGAAGCAAAAAAGTATTTAAAAATCGGACAAAAAGATAAAGGTACAATACTGTATAACGGCTTTAATAAGAGTAAGAACTAATCCCATGAAGCATTGCAAATGATACAATGAAAATAAATAAATATAAAACTCCTGATTGAAGATGTTTATTATGCATCGAGAAACATATTTTGTTTATAGAAAAATATCCATACAATAATATAATTCCACTGTTACGTGCAAGTATAAGTTGAAACAATGGGGTCTGATGGCTTCAACAAAAGCATATATCATCGATTTAACAACCTCATAGCTCACATAGGTCTATCTTTTAAGGTCTGTACTCTGTAAGTTAAAAATCAATTCCCCTGGAGAAAATAAATAGCTGAAAATAAATATTTTGACTGTTGCATTCTGCACGCTTTGACTGGTTGCATATTTTGTGCATGACAGAAATTTGCATACTTTGCACTGTTGACATTCTGCATAAAGCGTAAATAGTATGTAGTTTGAAAAATGTAGTTTGTAGTTTTGGTAGAAAAAGCAGAGTAGGAGTTCTACTATGAGATTTCAAACGCATTACTAAGGAGACGGCAAAGATGCTTAATGGAATTCCAGAAGGGACAGGAAGTGAGCTATGCAGGAGAGCGGCAGGAATATTCACACGTTTCTGCGATGCCAGTCCTCTGGATTAATCTTTAAGCTCCTTAAAATGAAGAGTTAAATAGTTTTGAAACTTTACCTCTAATGCTCTGTTAATCAGCTTTTTTAGTTGCAGGGTGAGGGCAGGCAACAATCTAGTTTAAATGAATCGCCTCATTTTGTTTAATGTTCGCTCTCCTTTGACAGGGCACTTGTTTAATTTGCTCTGCATTGTGGTTAAAACACTGAAGCAATGAGTGTCTGACAGATACAGTACATGTCCATGTCATGGTTTTTATATTTTATTTCAGCTTTATTTCAATTACCAAAAATAATTTTTAATAGTTTTAATTTTAACAACAATGCAAATAAAAAATAAGTAATTTGTTTTGCAGTGATAGTTGGCTATTGGAAATGTCCATTTGCAACATGACAAGATTGGGCAGAGTTTAACTTTGTGCGAATGAATGCTGTTGTAATGTTTTTTTTTGCGCCACACATAATGAGCTCAGCCTTGTAACTCTATGAAATATGAATAGAGCTGCAATGATGTGGTTATCTGTGAATTAGCATGTTCAGATGGAAACATGTCATTAGATACTCATGGTTGCTAAGTGGGTGGATGACAAAGGCGACCCTGAATAATCATTTCTGAATGTCATGGCAGGACAAGCATTTGTTCAGGACTCCTATGCGGTCTCTACTTGCAAAAACGTGAATCCAGTCTGTGCAATCTTTGCGATCTATGCAATTTTCATGTCATGTTCAACCTAATTATTTATGTATGTATATGTATATATATTTATATGTATGTATTTTATTTATTTATTTATATAAATATATACTGTGTCTGTCTGTACATTATTTGATATATATATATATATATATATATAGAGAGAGAGAGATACACTACCGTTCATAAGTTTGGGGTCGGTAAGATTTTTAATGTTTGTAAAAGAGGTCTCTTCTGCTCACCAAAGCTGCATTTATTTGATTAAAAATACAAAACAAACCCAGTAATATTGTGAAATATTATTACAATGTAAAACAGCTGTTTTTATGTGAATATATTGTAAAGTGTAATTTATTCATGTGATCAAAGCTGAATTTTTAGCATCATTACTCCAGTCTTCAGTGTCACATGATCCTGTGTCAGTATAATATAAAATCAGTATAATATGATTATTTGATGCTCAAGAAACATTTATGATTATTATCACAGTTGAAAACAATTGTGCTGCTTCATATTTTTGTGCAAACCGTGATTCATTATTTTTCAGGATTCTTTGAAAGTTCAAGAGAAAAGCATTTAATTAAAAAAGTAATATTTTGCATTATTATAAATGTCTTTACTGTCACTTTTGATAAATTTAATGCGTCCTTTCTAAAGAAAAGTATTAATTTCTTTAAAAAAAAATTTATTCGTATTGACCCCAAACTTTTGAACGGTAGTAATAGAGAGAGAGAGAGAGAGAGAGAGAGAGAGAGAGAGGAGAGAGAGAGAGAGAGAGAGAGAGAGAGAGAGAGAGAGAGAGAGAGAGAGAGAGAGAGAGAGAGAGAGAGAGAGAGAGAGAGAGAGAGAAGAGAGAGAGGGAGAGAGAGAGAGAGAGAGAGAGAGAGGAGAGAGAGGAGAGAGAGAGAGAGAGAGAGGAGGAGAGAGAGAGAGAGAGAGAGGAGAGAGAGAGAGGAGACTATTGGTGAGTGATGGGATGAGATGATGTTGTTTTGAATTATTTATTAATAACTGTCTGGGCACTTGCTTCTAGGTTTGTGAAGGAAGTGTTAGTACGTGTATACTGAAAGTTTATGCGTGTTAGTTGTTTTTAAAATTCCTCTTTCTGAATCCTGATACTGTATGTCAGATTTTATTTTCTTTCAAACATTATATATATAATTAGATAATTGTTGCTCTTTGAATTTTGCTTGATTTCTTAATTTTTACTCTCTTATTTTCTCGTAGGAATTGAGAATCTGTATGAGAGAGCGCTGTATATTCGAAAGATCCTTCTGACTTCACCCAGATCAGTGCTCGTTGTCATGCGATATCTGTTCGCCTTCCTCAACCAGTAAGTCTGAATGTCTCACAAACACACAGAAAGCTTTAAAAATGCAAATAACATGCATACGTCTAAAATAAGTATTGATGATATAATACTCGAACTTGACTATCTGATTAAGAGCCAAACCAGAACCATCTTGCTTTTTTTGCTGGTTGCCTAATAGCTTGTTTATATTTCCTGCAGCTTGTCCCAGTACAGTGATGAAAACATGATGGACCCCTATAATCTGGCCATCTGCTTTGGCCCCACCCTCATGCCCACTCCAGAAACTCAGGACCAGGTCTCCTGCCAGGCCCATGTCAATGAGGTCATCAAAACCATCATCATCCACCACGAGACCATCTTTCCTGATTCAAAGGAGCTTGACGGCCCCCTGTATGAGAAGTGTATGGCAGGCGGAGATTATTGGTGAGTGGTGCAATGAGATGGTGATGCTATTTTTAATAATTTATTGATAACTGTCTGGGTAGCTGCTTCTAGGTAGGTGTAAGTAAGATAGATGTTCAGGGGTTGCTCAACTTGAGAGATGAGAATCTTGTTAAAGCCAATAAAGGCCTTGTATTTCTCATTCTTTCTCTGTGAGGATTACCAGGCCCTAGGCAAAAGTTTGTATTTAAAATGCACTTAATATCACAGGTATGTGTGCCTGGATCTAGAGAGTGACGGGGCCAGCTGCATCTAAGCTGTGTTTGGATTCGGTGTGGGTAATTATTTGAAATGATGCCGCACAGATATTGTGAACTCTTTAGTTGAGGTCGGACATTTTTTAGAGGCAAAAGGATTTGGAGATCTTTAACTAGGTGAGACAGAATGAAACCATCTTGATAATTGCAGCCATCAAGGTAAGAAAAGATCGCCGGCCAAACCAACACTCGTATCTCTCCGAAATACCCATGGATGAGAAAAGGAAAGAGACATTTTCCGCCAACTCCACAGCTGTGTGTATGTGTTGGCTAGTGATTTTGTTGTCTCAAAGAGAGCGGCCCAACTCCCACAAGTCTTCATCCCCCAAACTGAAGCAAAACACCTGCCACTGCAAGAATCTGTACTTGAGCACTTCAAATCATTACATCCTTAAACTCGCCGAAGCCAGTTCTCGTATTTTCCCCTTTGGTAGTGTGGCACGTGGGAGTGGCAGAGCTCTGTTTGAAATGACTTTACTGTGTGTCAGAGGTAATCTGCAAGGATGTGAAGGGCATTACTGCCAGTCTCAGTAACCGTGCTGTGCCACTGACAGAATCCCAATCACCCTGCCCAACTCCTCCTGAATACTAATGACAGCCTCTGTTCTTTTTGCTCGATGCTGAGTTTTACTCTGGCTGTGACTTAACTCTTTGTCTACCTGTGCATGCATTTACTTATGTAAGGAAGTATACTTGCACTACCGTTCAAAGGTTTGGGGTTGTTAAGATTTTTTTACTCTATAGAGTGCAATGATGTGGTTATCTGTGAATTAGCATGTTCAGATGGAAGCATGTCATTAGATACTCAAGGCTGCTAAGTGGCGTGGATGACAAAGGCGACCCTGTATAATCATTTCTGAATGTCATGGCAGGACAAGCATTTGTTCAGGACTTTCAATGTTTTTGAAAGTTATGCTTACTACGGCTGCATTTATTAAATCAAAAATACAATTAAACCATTAACATTGTGAAATATTATTACTATATAAAATAACTGTTTTTTAAATTGTAATTTATTCCTTTGATGGAAAAGCTGAATCTTCAGCATCTTTACTCCAGTCTTCAATGTCACATGATCCTTCAGAAATCATTCTAATACGCTGATTTGGTGCTCAAAAAGCTTTTCTTATTATTATTATCAATGTTGAAAACACCAAGAAATTTCATTTTATTTTATTTTAGTAAGTTACGACTTTAGATCTAGCATTCTGCCCGCTTTGAATCAGACACAGATCAAGTAGTGTATTAAGATTACGTTTATTTGACTTGAATAAATTATAGCATTTATTAGAATTAATTATCGAGAGAGAGAGGGAAGGAGAGAGAGATGAATATAGCAATGAAACTGTGAGTTTAGTTACTTCAAAAACAGCGATTTTACCCCCTCGTTGCTGAGAAATATAATGTAGCAATTCAGCAGATAAGCTATTTTATTAGTAATGCTCCTAAAATGTTCTTTGTGTGCGAGTGGTGTGTGTGCTTCAGTGAAAGGAGTGCATTAATATAGAAAAATGATTAAACTGACTGGAACTACCTGTGCATTAAACGATTTTAAGCTCACGAGAAACACTTGGCTGACTTTTACCGAAATGTAGTTATTCTGCCCTTTAATATTGCGTTTACAGATAGTGTAAATGCCACAATCTATTAAGTATTTAAAAATATAATTTCCATATAACCAATATTTAATAATTATAATTATTCGTCTTGATTTATTTCCTCTTTTTTTCTACAGTGAGAGTCCATACAGTGAACATGGAGCTCTTGAGGAGGTTGATCATGATGGAGGAATTGAGACCCACACCAGTGAGGATGGTATGTTTATTTTGTTTAACACACCCTGTAGTGGTATATACAGTAGTAGCGCAGCCACAAGGGGGCCTTCGTATGTGCGTAAATTAAATCGTATGTGCAAGTAAAAACATGAAGTGTTACATGATTTATGTATAACAAGTGGTTCCATACTTGTCATTATTCCCATTGTCTCAGAATGGCTTCAGCCAATGTCCATCAAGCCTCTCTGGATTGATTTTACTGCACATGACGTTTTCTGACATGGCCTGTCAAGGGTTAATCCCTGTGTGCACTGACCTCTGGGTAATCACTTGTCACAGCTCTAAATTAAATGATTAGAGAGTGGAGAAATACGTCCAACTATTTGGTCCTTCTTTTTGTTTTCTAATCCTTTGGGAAGGGAGAAGCATCCGTAAACAAAGAAGGGGGTTTTAATCAAGCTTGGTAAATGCTTTCCAATACTGCAGGGCAAAATAGACCAGTCTATCATGACTGTAAGGCTACTTTCATTAAACATGCAAAGTCCTTACCAGTCTGGCTCAAACTTGAGTTCTGTATGTAGTTGCATGTAGTTTTATTAAAGAAAAAGTTCTCTAGAAGTTCCCAAAGCTCAACTGAAACCAGATGCTTGGCCCATTGATGACACATGATCAATTCCCATATGTAATCTGAGAAACAAACTCCAAGTTTCAGACTGTGAAAACTCAAATCAAGTGGTTTGTTTTCGTCTTCTGTCCAGTATTTCAAAAGAACCAAAAGGAAAATGTTGCTGCTGACCTGTATGTTACCTCACTGAAAATAGACACATTTCCTGTCTCTCTCTCTGTCTGTACCTGAACAATGCTTGTTTTCTTGTGCGTTCTTTGATAAGAGAAGTGGGATGTCTGCTGTTTCCATATCTATAATTTCTAGGACAGACAAAAGCCACGTTTATCCTATTGTTTATCGTCTAAGGGCCTTAAGCAGAGAGTCAGACAAATGGTAGTACCATAACACCAAATACACATTAATTTTGTTAGATGTTTGCTTTGAAGTCTACCTTATTTTTTAATCATAAAAACAAATGGGAGGAAACTCTTCCTGAGAGTTTTTACTCAAATGGGACTTAATGATTCGGATATGGCAAGATCATTATTATATTGTTCTTAAAATTAGGGATTATTTTAACCATGAATATTAAACCAAAGACACATAATTTTGTCCTTAACCGTTTGTTCTACAAACATGAAAGATACTTTAAATCGTGGGGCTTGTATAGAAGAGGTATTCCATTACTTTTGTAAGTTTAAACTTGAGATCTGTGATAACTGACAAAAAGACTTATATTGCTGGAGAAACCCCTAATAACTGCATAAAACACCTACCTACAAAACCACAGCAAGTTTTGCATGGGTAAGCGCCAGCGACACTCACGTTTTTGTCACGTATAACCTGCATCACTTGACAAGTGTTTATATGAACCGAGACTTGTGTCCAACTCTGACGTCATGCTGTCATCATTCGTTCAATCTCTAAACTGAGCCGAACAGACAGATCTCATATCCACCCAAGTATAAACAGAACCCATAACTGAATAATTTTCAGTTCTTTTCAGATTTAATTTATTGAAGGATATTACGCACAATTGTGTAATTTATTTTCGTATATCACTATTGGACATCTAGACATGGGCATCTGCATGCTGAAGATTAGTTTTGACTGTTCCCATCTCACTGTCTGTTTAAATTTCATGAATCTGTCACATTGAACTGAGAAACCTGATACTTCACGTATGTCAGCGTTTCCATTAACTAACGCAGATGTCGGATATCAATGTCAGGGCAAATCATAACTAACCTGAAGATTGTAAAATTGCTCTCAGCTTCCATGGTTTTGCTCCAAATGTTTTCCTCATGAATGTATTGAGGAGGTTCTTCCCAGTAGAGGAATTGTTATTCTCCTTTTTTTGCACTACGAATATTCCTTATGTCCGATCTCAATTATGGGTAGCTTGTGTGTTTTGTCTTGTTTCATAATAATCGATTTGGGCATTATCAGCTGGTATTATTATTGTTATTATTATAGACTGTTAGAGTATAACTATATCAGCCCGCTCAAACTTGTGACCAGTGCAGCATCTGTCCTCAATCACTAAATCTGAAGGGGATCGTCTGGTCTCAGGGCCCGTCTGGAAAACCACTTTGTCGAGTGATGGGACCCCTGCTATGTCTTTAGAGCCATTTATTCATTCAAGTGAACTGGAATAAGCAGACATAATGCACTCTTGGGAAGTAAAAGACAAATCTCAGCATCTGTGAGAAACCGATGTTGAATGAGAAGATTGGCCGTTTTGGAAATGTTGGTTTGTGTGATATATCGGATATATCTAAAAGTCAACATAAATTCAGAAATTACTCGTAATAATTATAAAAATGGTAACACTTAATATTGATGGTCCACTTTAGACATTCAATTAAATATAAGTACTGTAACTTTGCAACTACATGTCATTTAACTCTCATTTAGAGTATTAGTAGATGGTCTGCTTAATATCTGCTAACACTTTTATATTTTGATGCTCCCCCAACACACATTCTACTGACTATAAGTAACTTTTGCAACTACATGTCCACTTACTCTACAAACCTGAACCCTAACACCTAACCCTAACCTAACAGTCTACTAATACTCTGAGAGTTGCAAAGTTAGTAAATCTATAAGTAACTTTTAGTTTGTAGAATGTCTAATGTAGATCATTGAAAGTATAACATATACACACACACACACACACACAACACACACACACACACACACACACACACACACACACACACACACACACACACACACACACACACTAATAAATGTATATACAGATTATATTATTGTTGTTCAAATGTTTGGGGTCAGTAAGATATTTTATAAAGAAATTAATCATTTTATTCAGCAAGGGTGCATTTAATTGCTCAAAAGTGTCAATAGACATTTATAATGTTACTAAAGATTTATATTTAAAAAAAATGCTGTTTTTTAGAACTTAATATTCATCAAATAATCCTGTATCAAGTTTTTCACACAAATATTGGGCAGCACAACTGTTTTCAACATTGATAATAAGAAATGTTTCTTGAGCACCAAATCATCTTATTACATAGTTTTAAAAATTTTGAAGGATCATTTGACACTATATATGTATGTGATGATAAATTACATTTTATAAAAAAAAATTGAAAACAAATATTTTACATTTGAGTCATATTTCATAAAATTACTGTTTACTTTTTTATAATCTCATAAAGTTTTTTTTTAATGTTTATGAAAGAGATTTCTTTCAGAATTTAAAATGTTTTATACTTATTTAAGATACAGTCTTTGAAAACGAGTGTTAATAATATCTTATGCAGTATTGCTTCTGAAGTAAATGTTCTTATAAAAATACAAATAAATTATTTGTTGAATATTCGGGTTTACTGTTAAACATGCATTAAATAAATAAAATGATTATTGAATGGCATTTCATGTTAAATATAATTAGGCTGTTTCTGTTACAAAACAATGCTTTGTTAAAATCCTTAAACCTTTCGTCTTAATTACAAGACAGAACATTTCTTAGATGATGTTGCAGTGAGCTAATTTTCTCTTCTAAATGGCAGTACCCGTGCTGACTGCAAGCATGCCTCCATTAAAAAACACAGGAAATGCAGCTTACAAACAGTTTTCTAGTCTGTCAGCCTTTATTCCTCCTGGGTCTGCTTGCAGCCGCGAGTGCTGGTGGGTAAGTTACTGCTAGAGCAGTGTATATAAGCCAGAAAACCTAGCATGGGTTGTTAACTCTCCTCTGGGGCAAAAACAAGCCCATATGGTACAATGTGCAATGAACTACGGTAGAGCAAGCGGCTGCAGGAACAATGGCTGTGAATAAAAATAGTACCATAACAAAAGAGTTACAGCTTCTATAATATACAGACTACCAGAATAAATTAAAAGTTCCAAAGTGCCTTTGTGTAATTTAGTGAGCGAGGTTTTGGACACGAGTAAACAAATGAATTAGTCGAATATATGGATTTGCTTTCTTTAATAATCTTGGTAACTTTCCTACTTTGTCTGCCGCCCGTCTTTAAACACTGTCCTAGCAGCACTATGATACATGAACAGGCTTTTGCAAGGACACTCTGAATGACGGCATCTGTCAGGTAGAGATGGAGGAGAGACAGGGACGTGTGGACAGTTGATGGCCATATTGATCTACACCCCGTCCTCTTTATTAACAAGGTGCCTGCTCTCAGAGCTGCCCTATTAATTCAGACAGTCAACTCACGCCCGTCACGTCTTATTGACTCATTGTCATTTCCAGACTGTCGAGAATGAAAAAGCATTTCCTCTTTGAGCTTGTGCCTCTCGGTTTATATAGCTTTTACTGTCTTCCCTAGATTAATTGTGTATTCTATTTGTCAGATTTGTTATTGTTTCCACTCATTTTCAGTCTTTATTTATTACAATGGCAATGCTTGTGCCTCTCTCCAGAGTTTTTTTTTAATACTACTGTAGCAAGTATTACTAAATTTTTAACAACAATTTTGACTGTTTTGATGCTTGACCTTAATGCAAAATGCAGTACAGAACTTATAGATTTGTTAAGACTAAACACATCTTCACAATATGCATTTAGTTACATACAATACAAATTGATTTACCATGTAGTTACTTTGAACTTTTTAATGAGACTTTTTTTTTACAAAAAAGTACCATTTATGGACCATGGTAAAATGGTAATATGATGGATTCTACAGGAATAATAGTATAAAACCGTTATTATATATTATATCTTGGACTAACATGTACAAATACCACTGTACAAGAATATGGCGGCCTTCATTCAGGATCACAGTTTATATCAGTTATAAAATACATAGTGCGTTGATGCTGATTGGTCATTAATATTTAGAAATATTAAGGACAATTTTTTTAAATTAAATTATTTAAATTATTTATTTTTTCAAATGTATTTGAAACGCATCTTACATGCATATATGCTATATATACACTACCGTTCAAAAGTTTGGGGTCGGTGAGATTTTTAATGTTTTTAAAAGAAGTCTCTTCTGCTCA
The DNA here is from genome assembly GCA_036326025.1 of Chrosomus eos. NCBI lineage: Eukaryota > Metazoa > Chordata > Actinopteri > Cypriniformes > Leuciscidae > Chrosomus > Chrosomus eos. The sequence goes on along the minus strand of CM070824.1, from coordinate 32,638,399 downwards.
CCAAGGCTGCATTTATTTGATTAATAATACAAAACAAACCCAGTAATATTGTGAAATATTATTTCAATGTAAATCAGCTGTTTTCTATGTGAATATATAGTAAAGTGTAATTTATTCCTGTGATCAAAGCTGAATTTTCAGCATCATTACTCCAGTCTTCAGTGTCACATGATCCTTCAGAAATCACTATAATATTATGATCTGATGCTCAAGAAACATTTATGATTATTATCACAGTTGAAAACAGCTGCTTTGCTGCTTCATAATTTTGTGCAAACCGTGATTCATTTTTTTTCAGGATTCTTTGAAAGTTCAAGAGAAAAGCATTCAATTAAAAAAATATATATTTTGCATTATTATAAATGTCTTTACTGTCACTTTTGATCAATTTAATGCGTCCTTTCTGAAGAAAAGTATTAATTTCTTTAAAAAAAACAACAAAAAAAAACGTACTGACCCCAAACTTTTGACCGGTAGTGTGTGTGTATGTATGTGTATGTATATATATATATATATATATATATATATATATATATATATATATATATATATATATATATATATATATATATATATTATGAAATATATCTTATTAACTATTTAAAATTATTATTTAAAATATTAAAAATGATATAAATCATTTTTAAAATATAAAAAGCAAAAAAAAACTTTAACTGTGACTTAATACATAATTTAGTATGATCTCTTACACCTTGCTCAAGCACCATGGTATCACCATCACTGCACCACAGTGCTGTTTTGTAAAAGTTGTTGCACTCAGTTGGCAGGCGTTGTGATGTTGTTGGTAAGGTCCACATTGCCTGATTGTCCTGAGGATGAGAACAGCCCGTTCTGCCAGAACTACAGCTACTTCACATGCATTGAAGCACGCTGTGTCTCTTACATACGTAAAGGGAGTCATGGCGGCAAAGGCATGTACAGCAACTTGTCAAAAACCCTATAACATTGATGCATTCAAATGCTCTCATTCACATGTTAACGAACAGTCAGATATTGTTGAGGCATGTGCACTGTTTTCATTCGACTTATTTCTGTAAATAGCACCAACTGCCATTCAAACGGCTCCATATACTTTTCCTTTAGGCGTTTCATGTAGCAAATGCTAGAAACGGGTGTTGCTGCCCATGCGGAATTGATCTCACAGAAGTTATGATTGGAAATTCTCCAATGGAAAACCTACTGCTGATGATGTCACTGACATCTATTTCTTCTATCCCAACTTAACTGAATTAACCAGGCTGTGTCTTTTTTTCCTCTACAGAGGGGGAGCCCATTGAAGCCATCGCAAAATTTGATTATGTGGGGCGCTCTGCACGGGAGCTGTCCTTTAAGAAGGGTGCGTCTCTGCTGCTGTACCAGAGAGCGTCGGATGACTGGTGGGAGGGCAGACACAATGGCATAGACGGCCTAGTGCCTCACCAGTACATTGTTGTGCAGGATATGTGAGTATCTCTTCTGTTCTACTGTGAAATAACTCCACTGTCTGTAATGATCCATATTTCAAGGATAGTTGGATATATAATATAAATAATAAAAGTGCTTCAACCGAGTTTGATGTTGCAATGTTGCTAACAGCATGATAATCTAAAATCTTGAAAAAATACATAGCACATACATATTTGGCAGATGTAACTATTTTTGGAGTTTGAGTCTATTCAGTCATTTTAGCATTAGATAAGTATAATTTTAATCAATAATAATTTCAATTCAGATTGCAATTTTATTGGCCACACACTCACCATACACAGTAAAATGCACCATGAAATGCATACATTGAATAAAATCAACTGAATGTAACATAAATTTGAAATAAAATCTAGTTTTGTTTGTAGAAATGTAGAAAACTTTAGAAAATCTAATAAAAAAAAAACAAGGATAAGAGACAATGTATGAATGTGTAATGGAAAAAGTTGTAGTTTTATATTATATATTGTTTAATATGATATATTAGGGCTGTCTAATTATCAATGAATAATAACATAATCATGTTAAAATTTGTAATCATAAATTAATGTACATATAATTGTACAATAAACAAAGTATTTTAAATAATATATTTTTATTAATAATAATATTTTAAATACAATAGTTTAATGGAATAAATTAATTTATTGCATCAAACATTTCATATTTATCTCCCAAATTAATGTTATTTTTCCAATCCCTAGTTTGTATAGCGTGATATTTTTTTTATTTGTCCACAATTTTTTTTAAATACATTTTGGGATTACCTTCTCCTCAAGAGTTAGACTTATGTTCAAAGACTTATTTTCAGAGAAGGTACTGCATTTGATGAAAAACTTGCTTCTCAACCATTAAAGTGTAAATTGCAGGTAAAAATTTTCACGAAGATAATGCAATGTGCTTACTAAATATAAAGAAAAGAACCGCCCACCATTGTTTTTTTGTATATTTTTTATACCAAATGCTGAATATAATGAAAAGTTGGTTCGTTTTACAGTGCTTTTAACCACGCCCCCTCCTTCCACTAGGCTGGGCGTGATGTCATAACAGGGACTCCAAGCTTTTACGGTCTATGCTACAAGCCTAGATTACGTTATATTGGAGACCTAGCTAGCGAAAATGGTTAACTATTGTGCTTGTGCGGGATGTACGAATACATCAAAAACGGGGGAGAGGCTCCACAAGTTCCCCAAGGACAAACGGCTGATTCATGCCTGTAAGTGTTAGCATAACTTACCCGAGGTAGAGCTTAGATCGGCCCAAAACATCAAGCAAGACCCTAACGTTACCCGAGCCCGCTGTGTCCGAGTCCGGCCCGACACATAAACTGTAATTATGAGCCCAAACCCGGTTTAAACCCGGCTATTTTTGAATACGTGTGTCGTTATAACTGACGTGCTCAACTACTTTCTTATATTACTTTCTCCCGACCGCAACATTCATGTTTTGTCCCGCTCCCGCCCGCAAAAATACTTTTTTTCTGTACCTCCAAATACTTTCAAGTTAGCCTACGTGTTAGCCCACCATACACATCAGCATACGTGCTCCTGATCAATTGTTTGTTATTAAAGCATTAACACACAAACCACTGTTATAACATAAAAGCAAGCGGGCTACTGCGTGCATGGTTTGGCATGACTGCGAGCAAAGTGCGATCCCATAATAATTCCTAAAGCTGACATCAGTTCATCGCGATCTCACACATCTCTGTTATTATCAATGAAGCTTCCATAATATATAACGTTACACTATGTTTGTTATAATTAGAGGATTTGCCAGCATACAGAATTCAGCACTGAACAAAAAGTCTGTTTTGAGCGGTGAGGGGAATCTATCGTAAATGCTTCTGATTGGCTATTATTGCGTTCAAGAAATCAACACATATGTCTGTGATTGGCTACATCGCTCCTTGCTGCTGACATGTTAGAAATAGAAACTCTGCCTGTAAACCGTTTCTATTTTGTTTTAGATGTTCTTATTGATTTTCTGCAACAGATGAATAAAAATGTATATTAGTTTTTACGTTTTATTCAGATATTTCTAGTTTGCGGGAGTCCCGCAAATCGTTTTATTCTCCCTCAAACAGCACACACAGAGTGAGTGCATTACTGCCCGCAGCTCCCTGTTATGACATCATCACCCAGTTACGGTAAAAAACACGCTACCTTTGAAGAAACCCCAATAAATGCTATTTTAACGCATTTTAAGACAGAAATTTTTAAATATATCCATATTGTGCACTTTAATGTACACATCAATCAGTTGTGGTGGTTAACCTGCAATTTACACTTTAATAAAATGTTATACTATATATACTTCAATCTGGACATTCTGTATATATTCTATTTTAGGGAAGTAGGCATAGGGGATACAGACTTAGAAGGCAGCTGCCTACTTAGAAAGGATTGTACCAATGTTGTCTTAAAATGCTGTCTAGATAGGCACATAAATGAGCCAGATCTGAGTTTAGTAGCTTCACTCTGCTCTGGACCATCTTCCTCCTAAATCTCTTTTTATTGTCATGACAACTTGTTCTGCCTTGGCAACCATTGGAGCCTTGTTGAACAGATTATGGCTCATAAAGGGGGCAAATCTAATGGATCGGGCACAGTGCTGAGTGACGCCAACAACAGAGCCCATACCAGCCGGCTGTGTGTGTGTATCAATAATTCACATCATGACCCTTTGTTGATGTGTGTTCTTGGCTCGTGGCACTGAGAGAATTTACAGTCTGGTGGAACGAGGGGAGTTTAAGAGGCCCTAGACCAGCAGAGTCCTTCCCTGTGTCCATGTCCAATAAAAGAGCAAGAGAGTGTAAGGATGTCAGTTGGGGCAGCTCATACACGCATCAGCACAGTGGCACGCGTACAATGGAGAGCATTCACATCTCAGCTTATAGAAATGCCTGTTTGGTGCTCAAAAACATGTGACCTAATGTACTGTCCAATAAGCCGTATCAACAGCTGTGATTTTACACAGGACTTTTATAGCTTTACATGCCTCGTGTCAGGGCTTTAAAGCACCACTCAACACAAGCATCAGTATCGCTTGACCTTCACATGAAAGTGTTGAAAAAAGGCAATGTTACAAGATTGCAAGTTAGCGTGGGAGTATTGTAAACAGGAGAAATAGTGTAAGAAAATGAAATAGTTATCATGTTTTACCTTGCAGCAGAAAAAACGTCCTTGCGATTAATTGTTTAAATGTTGCTGAAGCATGGTTGGATTTTGATAGGGTAGTGACAAATGAAGAAGAAACCAAAAATGTTTGAACTTTAAAGTGTCACGTTCGATTAGGGATGCACAATTAGTCTAAATAGAACTAATTTCTATATGGCTTTCTGCAGTTTAATGGGAAAAAAATGTAGTTATTTTACTGAGTGAAATCTTTTATCACATCTTTTTTGCGTCTCAGTTACCAGTAAATGCATATTATACTACTTCTACTACTATTAATAATAATTATTCATTAGTAGTATTATTTTATAGTCCTATTGATATATAATTACAACTATTTTGGGCTAAATTGCACAGCCCTACAAACAAGCGATAGATATATATATATTATATATTATATATATTATATAATATTATATATATTTTATATATATATATATATATATATATATATATATATATAAAATATTAGAAGATCATTATTTTACAGGCCATATTGGGTAAAATTGAGTCCAGAGCTCTTTGGGTCGAGCTCAGTGATGTGATACAAGCCAATGAGTAAATGTGTTTTGTTGGTATTTGGAGCTCATATTGTTGTCTGACGTGAAATAGTTTGAGTTTAACCCTTAAGTGCATGAATGTTTCGCCTAACGTTATTACATATTGGGGTCTTTAGCGACCCGGATCTAAATCTATAACGAATGGATCTCTACCTGTCGCAATAATTGAAACCCTCCTGATATTAGAGTAATAATTACAGAAGAATAAAAAAAAAGTTTGTTTTGTTACATTTTGGAGCTTAGAAGGGTTCAGTTTGAGCAGAATAAAGGTGAATTGCGCTTTCTTATTCATCAAAGATTCAATTATTGTTGTGCATTAAAAATATACTTACACTGTCACACAGCTCAAATTGTACAGGGTCGCTAACAACCTTTACAAACAAGAATGGGAAAACAGGCATTCTTTTATCATTTATTATTTTCTTGTTATATTTTTTATAATGAATTGATTGAGGAAAACTAAGAAGTTTGATCTCTAACTTTAAAAAATAAATGAGGAAGGGGGTTAGTGAATGACGTCCCGGGTCACTAAAGACCCATGGAATGCGTTTAAGGGTTAAATATTAAACTAAGCTAAATGCTTGTGAATATTTTTTTTTTTACTGCTTGTGTGCTGTTTTGACAGGGATGACACATTCTCTGACACACTCAGTCAGAAGGCAGACAGCGAGGCCAGCAGTGGACACGGAGGAGAGGAGAAATGCTCCACTAGAGACATTGGATCTCCAACAGACAGCAGAATACCTGACGCCTACATCAGCAGGTGAGTGAACAAAAACTTCCCAGAATTCCCCTTGCTTCAAGACATTGAGTGTATTCAATAAAAGGCAACAGCACTTTAAAAAGTGATCAGATGACTTGAAATTAAGTTATGTGATCTTGACCATTAACTTTTCAATTACGCATGAAGTTTATTTACTTTAATAGTTTTAAGACAACGTGTTTCCTCGCTTTTTTTAAAGTTAAGTCAACTGACCCCTTTTAAAGTGTGGCAATTAAATGACAAACATCAAACAATCCTTAAGTAACGAGAACGAAGAAAGAAATGCCCAGAAATCCCAGTGTGGGTTTTTTTTTCTTGAAGTTTACTACATCAGTTTTTTATTCTGTTGATTTGTCTTGTATTCATTTGCTCTCTCCCCCTTTCATTTGCTCTATCCCTCTGTGTCGTGCTGCTATGTTTTCTCCCTCTTAAATCTTTCAGTGCATTTGTCTTTATTTAGATGTTCTCCTCCTTCCATAAGTGCATTTATCAAACATACTGAGGATAGCTTCCTCTGCAACTGTAAACCCAATGACATTATGGCAATCAAATTATAAAGTGTTGATCTCCAAAGACAAATATTCTTTTTGATGTGTCAGCGCTATTCCTAGCAGAGGAGGCGGGTGCTCAAACACATGAACTCGGTACTTATTTACATCCAGTTCTCCATCTGGATAAGGGTTGAATGTTAGTGTACTGCAATGTGATAACAGACCCATGCAGCTGACATCTGCATCGTAGAAATGAAAGGATATTTAAATGTTATATGGCATTCAATATGAATTTGAATAATTTTTTGTCATTCTAAAGCAGTATTAGATGACTCTCCATAAAAACCACCAGTTCATTTCTGTGTTTTCATGACTTGACTCTCTTTGGATACTCTGATTTCATCCAGCAGTGCACCATTGCGTCGCCCCTTGTTTTAGTGCAGTGCAGGTCGCTCTCTGCTGGACAAATACCTCTACTGACGCTTTAGATAAAATAGAATACAAAATCAATTCACTTCTAAATATGGTAATTATTAGCTGCACAGTTACTTAATTTATGAACTCACTGATTAGCATCTCATTACGGATTACCATCTATCACGGACTGTCAAAACGATTTTATGAATATTACGAGAGCTCATTATGTAAGTTAAGAGGCAACTTATGGTTGAACACGTGCTAGAAAATACTCCATTTTAGTAATTAAAATAATTTATGGGGGTTTCAACTATGCACACTTTCATCCTTAATACACACATTTCACACTTACTAGTGGATATATTTGAATTACAGGACAATAATCCATTTTCCCCCCTCAACTGTCATTTCCACCAGTCTTATTTGTGCACGATTATAGTACCGGTATTTATTCATATTTTGATTTAGCTTTTTTTATATTTTCAGTTTAATCTTAGTTTTTGTAATTTTGTTATGTCCTTTTTGTCATTACATTTGTTTTTGTTCATATTTCTAATTAGTTATTTTAGTACTTTAACGCAAATATATTTATTTCAGTAAGTTGCTAAGGCAATGTTTCTATCTTAAGTTAAACTCTTAATATTTACATTTTATTTCTGCTTTATTTCAGTTACCAAAACAATTTTGTAACACTTTCCACCACATCTTCCATGTCTAAACGCATCCGTGTTTTCAAAGTTTTTGGAAGATTTTTTAGTCTTGCTGAGGCTAGCATATTGTGCGCTCTAAATAAGCCTAATATTTTAATTCTTTAGTCTTGCTGAGGCTAGCATATTGTGCGCTCTAAATAAGCCTAATATTTTAATATTCTAATATTTTTCGTTTTTTTCACAGTATTTTCACGTATAATTACAGCTTGATTGGAAATGACACATTACATTAATAAAATTTTTGATAAACATGAATATTAACTAAAAAGTTATTTGAGGCAACATTGATATTTTGGCTTTACAAACTTCCTTTTGTTCCCATATTTTAATCCTGACAACAGGCATCTTCTCTGAGAAGCGCTTTTAGTTAATACTGTAAGATCCACAGACATCACGCATCATTATGACTTCTGCCAAGCTGGTTCCTGCCAGGCCTCTTGTCATGAATATGCAGAGTGAGTCTTACCACAGATACTCTGGAGATGCCTCTGACACCGATGCTAATTATGCATGAGCGCTGAAGGTTAGCGAACACTTGATGTTGCCAAACGCAGCATGTGATGACTAGCAACGTGTTCAAACCATGTCCACCACTAAACATTAAAGGGGTCCTATTATGCTTTTTTACATTTTCTTACTGTTTGAGCAAAAAAAAAGGTCTGCAAAGTTACAAAGTCTACTCGGAAAGGGAGTTATTCTCTATATCAGTACAGGCTTTTTCCTGGGTCAAAATGGCCTTCGGTGGTGGTGTATAACAGGAACTTTTATGACATATCATAAAACAAAGTACTTAGAACTATTTCATATTTAAAAATCAGTAAATGTATGTGTAAAAAGTGACTGATTTGAAAAGTTACTAATAAAATAAACAACAAAGTAACACATTACACAACAAATCATGCATAGATCATTTGACATACAATATCAGATTGTTTTGTTCTGTCCTGTGTAGGCATGTGCCGGTATCAAATTTTCATGCTGCGATTAATTGATTGAGCTTTTATCACGGTATACGGTATTATCACGGTATTTTATTTACATAAGAGAAACAGATGGATTGGGGGGGGGGGGGGGGGGGTTTGTCGGTCTAAAAAAACAACTTGCATCACAATAGGTGTAATTGTGATTGTCAAAACATTTGATAACTAAACAGAATTTTATTAAGTTTAGTGACAACATGTTACAATGTTTACATGGTACAGTGACTGGTAGGCTACTGTTTGTATTATTGCTTAACACAATTTTCACAATTTCAGTTCAATTCTTGATTTGATTTCTATCTTGATTCAATATTGACTCATTTTGATAAATATTAGGTAGGTTATACAGTATATAGCCTATATTATGTACATTTTTCTCAAGAAATATACCTCACATAATTCTGTAAACATACAGAAAGCCCTATTAGCTGGTATTATTAAAGGTTAAAAAATAACAAAATAAATATAATGTGGTTTTTATTATAATAACAATTATGTAGACTAATGACATAAGTAAAAATATAATAAATATGTAATATAGTGCACACATTTAGCGAAAAATTCTCCTCTATTTTTTCTAGTCAACAAACGTGCTGGTAATTAAATGGTTTTCCTGAGGTAAATGTAATGTTCTGTGACAGAGGTCTTCACTCCTGCTCCTGGAGAGCCACTGTCCTGCAAAGTTTAGTTCCAACCCTAATCAAACACATCTGAATCAGCTCATTAAGCACTTCAGAATCGCTTGAGTATTCAAAGGCAGGTGTGGTGAAACAGGTTGGAACTAAACTCTGCAGGACAGTGGCTCTCCAGGAGCAGGAGTGAAGACCTCTGTTCTGTGACATAATTGTTCTCCTGCAGTTTTATTGACCTCTTTCCGTGATTGAAAAACACTGATTGATCTATTATGTATGAGGCATATAGCCTATACCTTTCGGGAAGTTGTACTATATCTTTAAAAAAAAAGTAACAGATGATCGGTTCACTTGAACTATGGTGCTACAGTGATCTGTCACGTCACATTTACAAGCGCCAAAACGGTATTTATCGTCTGCATTTCGTAATAAAATGGACAGAACCTGAGAGCTGAGAATTTTTTTCATATAAAAAGTAACCTGCTCTCTCTAGTCTGTCGGTGTCAGTGTCCTCTTTGCTCCGCGATTTTTCTCTGCGTGAGAAAATGGATGTGTGGCGTGAGAGCATGTGAAAAGTGTTGATTGCGTGAGTCTCTCTTTTACCTTCATAGTTGGCAGCCCTGCTTTTAGAAAGGAGATAAATCGTCGGCAGCGTTCCTCTTTCCGCCATGCTTCTTCTCCATGCGAGGATTGTTTACATTAGACTAGAGCGCGCACTGCGCCGCATGCACACAGTGCTTATGTGGGGATTGTTTACATTATAGTGCGCACGTGTTTTGCGCAGCATATACGCAGTGGGGTTTTTTTTAACGGTTGATGGAAAATAAGCTAACGCGCATTCTAAAAATCTAAATTCGGATCTATTGTTTTTCACGGTATTTTGAAGTGCCTGCGATAACAATATCGTGCATATTCATTATCGCGATTTATCGCATTACCGAATACCGGCACATGTCTAGTCCTGTGCTATAGTTATCATTGTCAATCGGATTCAATCGCGTATTTAAATACGGTTGTCAATCCAGAAAATTTGCAATGGGTCGTTAGCAGCATGAAAAATATAGAAAGATTGTGTACAGAAAGCGTGTAAAGATCGCTGCCATTGTAATCACTCAAGCTGTCAATTACAGTTCAACATGAGGTACACGAAGCTGCACCCTTTGAAAAGTAAATGGTAAATGGACTGCATTTATATAGCGCTTTCACAGATCCAATGGCCACCAAAGCGCTTTACAATTTGCCTCGCATTCACCCATTCACTCTCTCATTCATACACCGACGGGCGTTAAAAAAGTCCCGTTATAATCAATGGGGGCGAGTCACGAGGCCTAGTTGAGTTGCGTTAGTAGTGTGTTGGAACTCACAGTTATTACAGTGTTTTTCAGAAGGACGGCTTCAAAATGACAGAAACTAAACAGTGCGTTACAGACAGACTGGGAAAAGAGGTGCTGCAATGATGTAGAATATGTGTTTTTTGGACATTCAAGAATGAAAACTTATTCTAGACTTATTCTAGAGTTTCAATTTCATCTTGGTCTAGAAACAGATTCATTACACACTTTAATGTTATCTTTCTTTCCATTTTGTTTAGCAGGCACAGGAAGAGAAGTGACCCTCCGTCCCGTAGGCCACCAGCTCGCCCCACTGACGCCCACTGCATGGTCCACCCCTCTCAGGGCCACCACGGTAACCATAGCAGCCACGGTAGTCATGGCACCCCAGATTTGGGATCCCCGGCGATGGGCCACTACAGTCCGCGGGATCTGCTGAGAGGAAGGGGACACATTCCCATGGACAGCCCCGAGAGACGCAGACGGACCGGCCACGGCAGCCTGACCAACATCAGTCGGCACGAGTCCGTAAAAAAGATGGAGAGCCCTCCCATCCGAAGGTCCACGTCTTCAGGCCAGTACAAGAGCTTGGATCCAGAGAGCATCGCACAGGTCAGCGGGAGGCGAGCGACGACGCCCCTCACACCATGCGCAGCAGGCCCAGCCCTGTAACATAGTCAGTTACTGCCTCCTGTTACTAATGACTAATGCAAATCTGCAATACACATTCACACACTCACATACTGGGCCTCATTTATGAAGCACAAGCAGAGAAGAAAATGCTTTTCAATCTTTTTGGCCCCGTTTACACCTGTAAACATCTAGTCTCGGATCTCAAGTGAACAACGCTAAATACAGGTGTAAACGGGGTCTAAAAGCTTGTCCACTTTCTACAACTTCTAGGGGTAGTCGAAAACTCATTGATTAGATTGTTTTCGTAGTGCAAATGCTTATGTTGTCAAATGCGTCCGAGCTGCCACAAAAGGACCGCCTACTGACTTAATGCGTAAACTTCGTTGGAAGAGTGTAGACGGGATTTAAACTTTAAGTTTGGTTTGAAGACCATTCCTGATTACTAAAATGCACTCACTGCGTTTGCCGTGGTCTTGTGGCTATCCGAGCAAAACGAAAGCTGCAGCTCTCCGTATGTTTTTCCGTTCATCTCTGGTCGTCATTAGATCGAAAGGCCCATTACATTTACTGCCCATAGACCCTCCCGTCAAAGAAATCAGAATATAAGTGGTTAAAAATGGACAGAAGAGACGGATTAAACAACACCAATGTATGTCCCTCGTCTACTTGTGATCCGATAGACCAAAACGTATTTTATTACTATAATAAAACGGGTCATTTGACTCACCCATTGGAGGCTGAACATCTAGGCCTCTAAATACTGTATATTTCCTTGTTTGTTACTAAACTTTATTTGCAGAATCCTGGTGTCAGTAGATTAAAATAACTTGCCACAATTTACCTATTGTGATGTTTGATAAACTGAATGTTCTTTAGGTTTCTCACTCTTTTTGACAAATGAATTTACATGATTTTTACAAATATTTTTGCTCACAAAGATCAATTTCTACCCAGTAATATGATTTAGATATGAGTTATAGAAATGTCCATGACTTTATATTGTTTTATTATTTTAAATAAGTTTGCTGAGGCCCTAGTGAGTTTACATGATTTTTCCAGTCATTTGTGATTATTACTAAATAAAAACAGGGTATTTTACCCAATAAAATATTTTAAAGATCAATTAGAAAACAATATTTTCATATTCAGTTTATAGTTTCTTTAAATGTTTTTCTAATTTAAAGGTCCCATATTGTACAACTTTCAGAAGTTTTATTTTAGGTTTTGATGTTCTTCTTAAGAATATATATTTACGGTATAAGTACCAAAAACCATCTCAATATATTTATTACAGCTCCTTTCTCAGGAGCTCTGTCAAGAACAGCTCGATTTTGGCCAGTATAAACATCACATTTATACAGAAGTAACAACGGCTGTGAAAAGGCACAGCTACTTTATGCAGGCTATGTGCATTTTTCTGTGGATCGACTGTTTTGAAATATATGGTGTTTCAAAGCCCCTAGACCTCTGTTATCATGAAAAAAGCCAGGAAATTTCAATTTTGACAATATGGGACCTTTAAAAAATATATATATTTTTTATTTTATTTTATTTTAGGTAATAAACTGTGGAAACTTTTTTTTTGTTGGATTATTTTAAAACTTTTGTCTCATTTTAAACCCTTGGAAGTTTTCTGAGGCTACATAATGGCCCCCTTGAAGCTATCGAAATACCAGAAGTTAGTTTAATTTAAGTAACTCATTCTGCTTTATACACACTTATTCTGCTTGTGTTTTCATCAATAAGGCCTTTTTTATTATTTGAAATAGTTCCGTAACAAAGATGGTTTTATTGAGTCAAAAAAAAAATTAATGTCGCACACTAAGTATCCTCATGGGTCTCTTTGTTTAATACTAACAATCTGACCATTTTATGAACACACATTGCAAGTACATTTTATTTGATCTCACTAGATGTGATGTATCATGTTGTCTGCATGTATTGCCATTTGTTTGATCATGTTTATTATTATAATTTCGGCCACCTTCACACTCAAATTCTCCGTCTCTCTCCTGTAGGACATAGAGGAGACGATGAACACTGCTCTGAATGAGCTGAAGGAGCTGGAACGGCAGAGTTCTGCTAAACACGCTCCTGACGTGGTGCTGGACACCCTGGAGCAGATGAAGAACGCTCCCACACCGGCCAGCTCCACCGAGTCCCTCAGCCAACTGCACGGCCTCCTGCTCCGGCCCGCCCCAGCGGAGCCGCCCATGCGCCGCAGCACCAGCTCCTCTAGCGATACCATGAGCACCTTCAAACCCGCCGTGGCCCCGCGCATGGGGGTGCAGCTCAAGCCCCCTGCCCTGCGGCCCAAACCCATGGTGGTGATACCCAAGACGGGAGCGGCTCTGCATCCGGCGCCCCCTCCACAGGATCCACTGGACAAATCCTGCACCATGTGATTAACTGGGAGATGCATTCAGAGCGACTGCGAGGAAACAATGTAAAATTAGGACCATTGCAGTCAGAGCCAGGTTTTTAGATGCCATTGAACATTTCACAACATTTCATTCGCTTTAGAGAGTGGACTAAAACAAATATAGGTAACTAAAGATACTAGAAATGGTCAGCATTATTGAGGTGTTTGTTTGAAACGGTGTGTGTGTATAGAATTCCAACACTATTTTAGGGTTTATTAATAAACTAGAATAACGTCGGTTACTAAGCATGGTTCAGAAGAGTTACTTAAACAGGTGTTTATTATTTCAGAGAGTTACATTTTCTCTCATGACCTGTTTAGTGAATTCATATGGACATATATTCGAAAGACACAGAAAGCTATTTATGTATCAAAAAACTGTTTGCATGATTGTCCGACACCTTATTTTTTTCCGCAATACTCAGTGTGGATAGATTGAGTTCTGAAAATATTAAAGAAAGCAACAAATCACTACAGCTTCCTATATTCTTAGGGTGACTTTTTAAATATCAGCAGTTTACATCCACTAGAAAAACTGTTAAATGTGAATTATACAGAAACTAAGCAGGGTCTTTGGTTTCTCTGTTTACAGCATAAGGATTGTGGGAAATGTGTCTTTACATCTCAAGAGTGTTTTCTGGTCAGGACTCTTTGAAGTGATGATGTGTGTAATGTTGAGGTTAGAAACGCACTGCCATATAAGGGCATGTGATGTCACATCTTTTGCCCCGCCCTGATTGGCTGTTGATGTTGAATGATTCTAAGTTGAGGCTTTGCTTTGAATATTATATTTTTGATAGTAATATTTGAATAAATGCCCAGGGAGTTTGCGTAAACCACATCCGCTTACATTTTACATGTACTTCACTCAGTTTCTTATTTAGAATGAAAGAAATATATATTGTGTATATAAATGTACATCCACTAAACCTTTCTATTTTTATTTTGTGGGTATTTTATGTACGTTACTTTCTCCGAAGCCAATTTGGAACAACTGCTCACTATAAACAATATTTTTTTTAGTATCTATCTGCTTAATTAGATGTAATCTGTGAATAGTAAAGTCTAGCTGCCAAAAAAGTAAAGTTCTTCAAGTGCTGCTTAGAGTTTGATGCGGATAGGCTACGAGAATCATTTCTTTATCTGCTTAGCTGTCTAAAACCCTCGGCTACCCTATAAGCATGAACGATAATTATTTTAGTTGTCATATGCAAGTGCTTTTCTTGAAACTTTTAAGGCAATAATTCTTGTTGTTTCACCAAACAAGGGAATGATGCCAATAGCCATGGACTAAGAGACTGTTACAGCAGTACTTTCGTGGGATAGTGCTGGTTCTTTTGTGTGCTAGTGGCCCATTAACCCTTCGTAATAATGTCACATACAGCACCACACCCAAATGAAGTCAGTCACATGACGTACCCAAAGACAAATAAATATGTATAGCATCAGTCACTCCAGTGTATTTGCACTCCAAAATTAAAAATCTGGGATTTCGTATACAGTATATCAATCTTATGTTATCTGTGCATCAACATTCACATTATTCTGACAGTTTGGCAATAGTTGTGTTTACTTGTACTGTATTCACTGATAAATATACAACCGTTTACTCCTATTTAGGTAGAAAATGCTATGAAATGTGTTTGGATGATGTTATGAAATTGTCCATCGCTGAACCAAGGGGAGAAACTTTAAGACAATATAAGCAATGCCTGTTTTTAAACATGTAAAAGGAACATACTAAAGCCTTTTGATTACCAATTTATATTGAGTGATATTAAAAACAATTACAGTGTTTTGTTTTTTTCTTTTCTTTTTAAAAAGTGTACATTACATTGATATTTGAGATCTTATGTCTCTCAGCTAAGCCTTGAGAAATGTTCTCCCTGCAAAACTACACACAGTAGCAAAATCTCTGTATTTAATTGCTGTTTTATCAGTGTGTCCATGTACATCTCTGTACTATGTACTTGTGAAAGTGCCTTTAAAAACTGTTTTAGAGGAACTTCATACAAACGTCCTCTGTGCCGTGGCATTCTTATTTCAGACCCAGTATACCGAGTTGATAGGGATTACAGTAAATAAATTATTACTAACGTTGTTCTGTTTATTAAGTTGTAAGAATGATCAAATAATAAAGATACTGCTTAGCCATTGTGACATTGCACTTTTATGTAAGACTGTATATTTGGCATGTAACATCCTAACAAGTTGTAGAGCTCTTGGAGGACTGCTCAGTCTTTCTAATAAAGAACATAGTTTGGTCAGTTCACTGAGGTGTTGGCTTGTATCTCCTCTTACTCCTTAGACCGTGTTGTTTTCTTGTATGTGTTGACATATGACCTTAAATACACATGGTGAAGTCTTCACAATGATGCTTAAAAAACAAAGACAGTTGCTTAATGATTTCCCAGTCTGGACTTGGTTGTTTGCCAATTGTCCCTGTTAATGAGGAAGGAGTGTCAAGAGTATTTTAAAAACAAGATCTGGTTAATCGTGTTTGTTCCAATGGCGTTATTAACCCTTAAATTGACGATACATCGTAGCATTTACCAGTTCAAATATTATACCAATATTATAAATCACAGCTCAGCAGTCAAGAATTTGCTAAGAACTTATTCTTAATATGATAATGAGATGCTACCTTTAATCATGCTTCTTGTAGTTTGAATTTAATGCTAATCATAAACAAACTTTTATTTTCTTATGATGGCCACACAAGCCTATTTTAGTCAATGTATGTAACGCATACATTTGTGTTGTAATTAACTGCCAAACATTAACAATATAATAATTTATAACAAGTGGAATTATCACCAAAAGATCAGCATAAAATAGTGATGAGAGATGGCATACAATCACACAAAGAGAGGAAATATCAAGAGCAAAATAGATAATTCTTGTTTGTTTTCGATTAACTTATTGAAAGTGTCAAAAAAAGAATAAGATCTCAGCCATCTCCCAGAATTTCTCTTGCCTGCCTACTGGCAACTATAATGTTAATGTTTTTATGTGTGAAAAGAAAGAGGATGTGATGTGAGACACGTCGAACTGTAAACTAGCAGAAAGGAAATCGTTGACTGGGGTCATGGTTAAGGGAAATGTAAAAATGTTTCATTAACCAGAATCAAGTTTTACAGAGAACATTTTAAAATGTTTATTTTTCAGGTTTACGTAAGACTGAGTTTTATATTCGTTGTCTGTCAACTGCCATTATTATGCTCAAAAGAACAGCTAGCAGCTACGGTAGTCATGGTGACCTATTGCATGGTTTCCTGGAGTTGCATGCATAGATATGAAGACTCATTAGCGGCTGTTTTCTTTTGGGCCGTAAGCCGTCTGCCATATTGGAACGGTCAAAGTCTGTCCCTGAACATTAGAGAGCAAGTTCTGTCTTTTCCTACAACAAGATTCTCTTCTTTATTTGGTAATAATATCTTGGGACAAAGCATGGAAATTGCCAAATATGTTTTGTGTTAATAACAAAAGTAAGGAAGTGTCTTACAAAGTACTTTACAGAATATATCCTGCTAAGCATGTTTTGGAAATATTTGAGCTTAATATTTAATATATCTGTGAATTTTGTGCGCTATAAAAAGAAACTTTTGCATCTCTTTTTTTCACTGTATCTACTCAAGAATATTTGGGAAAGATTTAAAAACATTTATTAGTAGAAAACTGAAGTGTGTGATAAAATTTGATGTGAATTATAAGAATTATTGAGTTATTTATTTTATTAGGAAAATACCACATACTTAAAAAGAATGTGAGTGACGACACGTGGACCGTTCCAAGATGGCGGGCGCGCCGACGTGTCTTGAGCATAGACAGTAAAAAAGGGTTCGAATGTGGCTAATATAGCTATTCAATCTTGGGTTGCAGACAGCAGAGGGCGCCAAAAAACAACATCAGTTTCGCTTTCGTTTCCGTTTAAATGCCCCAAACCATCGGCCAAACCCCAGAAGCAGTGACAAATATTTACTGTCTTTGACGGCATCAACGAAAATGTCGTATATCGTCTCAAGACACATATTTAACTTTCTCTGCAAACATGAAGGCAGTACGGAGTATGGTAAAGTCGAGAGGAATTTGCGGCAGAGTTTCACGGTGGCGGATCAGGTTTTGTCTCAGGTGCTCGATGATCACCAGAGGTTTGTTATAGTTCAGGATCAAGGCTCGAATCCCAGAAGCGCCATACCAGCTGCTGACAGCCAGATCATTGCCAAAACCTCCCTGCGAGTGTGTAAAAATGATAAATGTGCCGGGTGTGAAGACCTACACCTGTGCAGGTACTTTGTGTGTGGAAATTGCAGATTTGGGTAAGTAAACTTGAGTTCCTTCGTAGGCCTGCAGGTTGTATTGAATATGTGTATGTCATAAACACTAAGGTAGAGACAAGGTAATACGCCTTTTCTAACTAGCGTTTTCAAACTAACTAGCGTCTGCATTTATGTTAGTACTAGCCACTGTTTAATTTTACTTGTATCCAGTAACGCCCTTTTTTCTTCTTTTTTTTTTATTTTAAATTTAATTAGTGTGATACTAGCACAGTTCCAGTGACTACTAACTACCAATGTATCTGGTATACAGTATTTCAATTATGCTGGTAACTATTTCAGTTTTACTAGCCTAGTTACTAGGGCCAAAGAATGTATATTTACAAGAAGTGAAAGCCAATAGAACGTTCCATTGCAACACCAGCGCCCAGCAGCAGCGCTACGCTTCCGCCATTTTGGGGTGAAAGCCACTCGGCAGTCATATATTATACATATATTTAGTCCAGTGCAGAGGTCATTT
This sequence comes from Chrosomus eos, assembly GCA_036326025.1. Classification (NCBI taxonomy): domain Eukaryota; kingdom Metazoa; phylum Chordata; class Actinopteri; order Cypriniformes; family Leuciscidae; genus Chrosomus; species Chrosomus eos. Next base: position 32,620,002 of record CM070824.1, on the reverse strand, counting down.
TTAGGTTGAAATAATTATGTAAAAAGAGGGGGCAGCGCCAGATAATTTTTAACGCAGGTGCCGAGGGGGTGCTAGATCATTGACAGGGGGAGCTGCGCACTTTTATAGCCTATATTGTATACTATTATTAAATGAGCAAAACTTCAATATTTAATATTCAATAATTTTAATTATCACAACTAGAGTTTTAATTTTACTAAATCGAATAAGCACAACATTCAGCATTCAATCAAATATATTTAAAGATTTATTATTTATAATGTTATTTCGACATAATATCTCGTTATTTCGACATACATAACATGTGAGTGTGCAACATAATCAGAGAGTAGCCTATTTCTTATCGTTTGGAATAGTTTCGTTTAAAGATTTAGTTGCAAGCTTTCTATATTTCTCATATCTGAGGCATATTTCGGTTAATTTATGATGAGATGCGCTCAAGTTCACGAGCACTGCAAGTGACCGCGCCGTATGTCATGATTATATTGTCTGCAATTTTTGCTTATAAATCCAGGTAATTTGTTGATTAATTTTTTTTTTTAAATTAAGATACAATTTACACAAAACGAAATTAATTTTAAAGAAAGGCTTTCTACAAAACACAACGTAGGCTAATGACTCAAAATCATGCATGACCCACTTCATGTCTCCCGATATCATATCCTACTCTGTTCACTTTTCATAATGAACATGGGGAAAAACACATAATATTTGAACAAATATGAAACTAAATGCGCTTATTTAATGGCTACAACAACACGTAGCCTAGCTAGTAGGCATACAGACTCTCTATTTACAACTATTAGGCCTATATAACAGCAATAGAAATAGCTTTACAGAAAACTTCTTATATCGTATATTAATGACCGTTAAAGCAAGAGTATGTAAACAAAAACACAGCCACTGTACAAAATTGTGGCAATTAGCAGCTATATGTGACCCTGGATGACAAAACCAGTCTTATGGGTCATTTTTTTAAAATTGAGATTTATACATCACATGAAAGCTGAATAAATAAGCTTTCCATTGATGTATGGTTTGTTAGGACAGGACAATATTTAGCCGAGATACAACTATTTGAAAATCTGGAATCTGAGGGTGCAAAAAAATCTAAACATTGAGAATATCGCCTTTAAAGTTGTGCATTTGTGTTGGTGATTGTGCTGCATTCACTCACAAAAATAAATGTTTTATACATTTACGGTAGGAAATTTACTAAATATCTTCATGGAACATGATACCTAATATCCTAATGATTTTTGACATAAAAGAAAAATTGATGATACCCATACAATGTATTGTTGGCTATTCCCACAAATATACCTGTGCTACTTAAGACTGGTTTTGTGATCCAGGGTCACATGATAACGGACACAGCAATGCATCATAAAGATCATCATGTTTGTAGCATGATCCAGGGGATTAAAACGTACAAAATATATTTCAGGCCTAGTGGAGTTGGTAACTAATAATAGTAGTAAATGTGTAAAGTTGCATAAAATGGAAATATTCAATAATGCAAGAAAAAACTACCTCAAAAAACTGTTATCTGTGCTGTTGTCCAGTAACTCCCGTTGGAATCTTCATCCCAAAATGGCGGCCGCGCTGCCGAAGCGCCATCTAGTGGCTGTTACCAGAAAAGCATCAGAGTTTCGCCTCTTGTGCCTCTATACTCTTACTATTCCTAAGTTCATTCATTCAGTAGCCTATATTGTACTGTAGGCCTAACTATTCTCGTACTCCAGTTTTCTTTTTTTATCGAACTAAGCAGTTATTTGATTAGTCATCATCATTACATATGAGTAAAAAGCCATTTGCAGCTAGTAAGATGATAAATGTTTCCAGTATCGTTCTCGTCTCATAAATAGGTAACTAGCTAAGTATTTACTCTAGGAACTAGTAAAGTTGGAATAGGTTCCAGCAATAGTTGGAATGCAGCATGCATACTAAATATGCAGTTAATAATAATAATATGTACACAATAACATAACATGTGCACAATTTCTGCTTAGACACAATTACAGCTTGTTTGTAAATTACAAAATAATTGTGTTGTATTTAGATCTGTTTATGGTAGAAAATAGCATTGCACTATATATAAATATATTTAATTCGCCTTATTTTTCATTCTTAGGGGGAAATGCAAAAATTCCCATGACTTGACTTCAGCACATAATTCTGACCTTGTGAAAAGTAAAGATCTTCATGGCCTTACAAGTGGAGAGTTGTTTCAACTTCTGCTTCAAAATGACCCCTCATTACTTCCTGAGGTCAATATCTATTAAACAGGTTTGCTAGTTATCTCATTCTTTATTCAGGTGACTTTTGTAAGTCAGACCCTGGACGGTATTTGAAACTGACATTAAAATATCTAGATTGTGTAAACATTAACTTTTCACCTGCATGAGCCTGTCTCACTCTGCATAACAAGGGAAGTGATTACAGAAGCTGTGTACTCTGACCTAGGATGGCCAAACACAACATACGGTATATTTATCTTCACATAGTGACTTCAGTATGTGACTCTCGTCTTCTGTGATTTCTCTAGGTGTGCTCCCACTACAACAAGGGGATTGGCGAATATGGCAGTTGTAAATATAAAACATCCTGTACCAACCTGCACATCTGCCAGCACTTCCTGCAGGATGACTGTAAGTTTGGAGCAGGCTGCAAAAGGACCCACATATTCGATGCAAATGCTCAGAAAATTCTGAATGTCCGAGGACTCGGTCCAGAAAACATGCACAGACTCGGCAAGCTTTACAAGAACAAGTTACTGATTGCTTCTTCCGCTTTCAAGAAAAATGAGACAGGTGAATGGAAAAAAAAAGAGACACTGATTCTGTTTGGTTTCAAATTAGCACACATTATTTTGCACTGAACAAAATAGCTGTAGATTACTGCTCTATGTGTTTGGTTCTTCTCCTCCATGTCTCATTACATTCTGCTTTCTGTCTGGACAGCAGCTCTACCAGCAGTGAGAGGACGCACCAGACACAAATCCAGTACCTCTGTCAGTGAAGCGGATCAAAATGAAATCTGTCTCTTTTTCATACGCACTGGATGTAGTTTCAAAGGTGATGTAATTTAATATTATATAAATCTTTTATATATTTAATAAATCTCATGTCTACCCAAACAGTAACATAGTGTTGGCCAAGATACCGGCCACATCTGGTACATGTGGATTCTATGCGTACCAGATGTGCCGACATTATGTTGATGTGTGGGTAGTGGGTACTACATTTTGTTTACTTTCTTTGCGGCCGTAAAAGTTCTTTATAGAATGATTATGGGTAGTATGAATGAAATTTGTACTACACGCCATGTTGTCACTGTCACTGACCTACTGCACCATCGTCAGTTTTGTTGCTTCACTGCCATTCATAACTCTTCATAACAAAAAACCTATTTGATTAAGTGTGTTTTATTCTCAAAGCAATATGTTTGACATCCCATAATTTGTGTTCCCTCTAGACAAGTGTGCCCGTTTTCACCACCATCTACCCTATAAATGGCAGATATTACAGAAGGATGGAACTACGTGGGGTGACTTACCTAATGAAGAGGAGGTTGAGAAGGCATACTGCAGTCCAGCTAATGTTCTGTGGTATAAAAAGATACACGTACTCAGTGGTATTTTAATAACATTAATGTTGCAAATCTAGCGTTTCATCACTTGCCAAAGTAACCGATGCCCTTGTAGAAATGCTTTATCAGTTGTGAGTGATTAATCTTTTATGTGTCCAATAAGAGGGGATGAAATCACTAGTATTAAGCTAGTCATGTGATCTTAAAGGGATACTCCACTTTTTTTGGAAATAGGCTCATTTTACAACTCCCCCAGAGTTAAACAGTTGAGTTTTACCGTTTTCGAATCCATTCAGCCGATTTTCTGATATTTAGAAGAATATCAGTAAGCAGACAGTTTCTGGTCCCATTGACTTCCATAGTAGGAAAAAAATATACTATGGGAGTCAATGAGACCAGAAACTGTCTGCTTACTGATATTCTTCTAAATATCGGAAAATCGGCTGAATGGATTCAAAAACGGTAAAACTCTGGGGGAGTTGTAAAATGAGCCTATTTCCAAAAAAAGTGGAGTATCCCTTTAATGTCTGCTCCTATGAGGAGACCAGCTTCATGTAAAATAAAATGTATTTATTATTTATGTGAAAAATGGAAAATTGATTGGAAAAAAGGTGCCCAATTAAAGATTGTACGTGTTGCACATGTGCATCTGAAGTGGCCCGTAATTGTAGTGGTTTGTCATGATTTTTATAACACCCTTTTCCCCCACTTGTTATGTTCTCCATATTGCAGTATTACCCAGAGCAGCTCGGGTCATCATCAGGTAGTGGACTTTATGTCAATGACTTGTGGAGTGTCAGAAGTCCGTCGGCTGTCCACAGCATCGTCTGTTACTAAACCACCCCATTTCATTCTGACCACTGAATGGATCTGGTGCTGGAAGAATGACCAGGGAGATTGGACTGAGTATGGCAAAGGGGTCAGTGACACATTTGCAACATAATTCCGCTTGTTCTTGAAAAATAATACTACACATCTACAGTTATTTTAGTCAATATATTATACAAAACACCTGTTAGCTTTTTAACTACATTTCACAGCAGTTATTGTGTGAATCTTACAGGAGGATTCTAAACTCATGGCGTCCGTCACCTCAGAAGATCTCGAGAAACATTACCTGGCTGACAGTGAAAAGGAAATCTCATTCGCTTCAAAGAACCATCAATATGTCCTCAAATTAAAAGGTACTTGTGTTGTTACTGTTAACTAAAACTAAATAGTTTCTTTATTAAAATAAAGCTAAAATAAATGCTAAATATTCTTAACTTAAATGAGAATTAGAAATGTTGCTTTGGAAAAAAAACGAACAAAGACGAAAGCACATACAATTACTAACCTAAATTATAACAAAACTGAACATAAAAGTAATACAAATGCAATAAATACTATAATAATATATAAATAAGGTCACACTTCTATTAACTATGACTACGCCTCAATAAACTCCTAATTGCTTATTAATAGTTAGGTATTGGGTAGTATTAGGAATGTAGAATATTGTCATGCAGAATAAGGCATTAACATGTGCTTTATAAGTATTAATAAACCACCAATACCCTAGTAATATGCATGCTAATAAGCAACAAATGAATGGTGAGAATTGGAGCCTAAACTAAACTGTTACCATAAATAATACTAAAATAGAGTTGATATGATGTTTTGGCAAATAATTTTCAGATATGTGCCAGCAAAATCTGAAGTACAAAACTGTAAGGGACGTTAGAAGGAGACCACGTTTCGTTTCTGCCGAAGAAGTCAAGAGCAAAATCAAGGGGTATGATATACTCTACCACTTGTTAGTAACATGCACACATATTGAACTAATTTATTTGTTGTTCAGTGCACTTTAGTGTATTATGTTTTAATTAGCAGTGAGTCTCCAGACAGCTCAGCATCTTCTTCTGTGGAAGTTCCTCCTTACTGGGACAAAGGAGCTCTTCCTTGCCTCACTTACAAGGTACATAGTCCAATCTCATTGAGCACAGCGAGGCCAAGCAGTTATTAAACGCTATGGGAATCAATTCTGTACTGTACTTGGGGTTATACTGTAGATAAAGATTAGTATTTATACTCTTACTACTCATTAAGCATTTTATCAAAGCGACTTATGTGGAACACCACATAGTTTTTTTTATGTTGGTCGAAAAGCATCAGTTACCAACAATACTGACTTCCTGAAACTAAAACTGTAATGTTTCCTCAGATTATTCCTTTGGAAAGCTCTACCAAGGAGTACCAAAGGGTGGGTGCAATGTTTAGTAGAACAATGGACAAAAGCATCATTCACAGCATTGAAAGAGTGCAGAATCCTTCTCTCTGGAAGGTCTTTCAGTGGTACGGTTTTTCATATATTTCTATATAATATTTCACTAGAAAAACAACAACAACATGACTACTTGAAGAAACCTACCGCAACTTCCGTTTAATGACAACTTTAATATTAATAACTGTTTAAGTATCCAAATACACTATTTACATTCTAAGTGGGTAATAATAGTATTTTGAATATGGTATACGCGGTCTAATTTACCCATTATACAATTTTTTTTTTCTAGGCAAAAAGAACAAATGAATTTGAAGAATGGAGGGAATGCTGTGAACCAGCGTTACCTTTTCCATGGTACGGATGAGTCTTTCATAGATGCCATCTGTGAGCAGAACTTTGACTGGAGGATCTGTGGCAGTCATGGGACAAGTTATGGGAAAGGTATTTTTGCATAACAGCTGTTCATCATATTATGTTCAATGCAAGTTATTAAATGCTATTGTATGTTTCTTAATTGATTTTTTAATTATTAACAGGCAGCTATTTTGCCAGAGATGCTTTATACTCTGACAGATATGCAAAATCCAGGAACGGCAAGACCAAGAAGATGTTTGTGGCACTGGTGCTGGTCGGAGACTTCACAAGGGGTAACAGTGGTTTACTCCGTCCTCCACAGAAACCCAACAGTCCGAGCTTTTACAACAGCTGTGTTGACAATGAGACTAACCCAGCCATTTTTGTTGTGTTTGAGAAATTCCAGATCTATCCTGAGTACATCATTGAATACTCTTAGTCAAACTATTTTTACATATGTTTGATACATTGAAACATTCTAGTTATATGTAAAGCAGGTTTGCTTGTATACTTATTTCTTGAAATAGTTCTGAAAGTCCTGTTAAACAAACGATTTATGTTAACATCACTGAACATAACCAAAATCTACAACTCTTTAGCATTTTAAAGTATTTTATTTCAAGAAAATGTTTGTGGAGTATTTCATATTGGGTAATTGTAATTCATCTGTGGCAGACATAACATGATATTATGTAATGTCTTTATGTATTAGGTGCAATCATTGTATTTCCTTATTGGCTTTGGCACTGAGGACAAATTTTTTAATATTTAAAATATTTAATATTTAAATATCAGTTGTATAATCAAAGGTATATAGTATATAATCACTAACTATAAATCAATCAATAATTCAGTTTTATTGCACTATATTTTAATGCAGAATATGAAAGGTAAATGATGAGGTTGAGAATTGTGTGAACACTGAGCATTAAGGGAACGCACCCTTGAATTACTGGAGCATTACTAAGTTTTTGTTGTTGTTTTTTTTATGTTCAGTGATGGAATTAAAATACTTATACTGTTACAGACCAGTACTTTGTACAATTATTTTCATTATTATTACAGTTATTTAAAAAAAGTATATAAAAATTAGCCCAAATAAAAAATGTTTACCAACAATTTTTAAATTCTGTCATCAGAAACAAGTGTGATTGGATCGCTGAGTCGGCAAGTTGAACTTTATTTGAATTATTTGATTCATTGAAAAGATCTGACTCAAATAATTCATAAACAAAACAAAATGATCTTAAATATCGGTCTGTCACAGTTATCGGATGGCTTCAGATGACTTAAAATATAGTGCACCACTTTTATGGTTTACCTTTCCTGTTTAGGCTAAGTACATAATGACAAAATTACATTTTTTGGTGAATTATCCCTACATCAGTCTCTGTTAGTATTTGATTTTGAAGTTTCCACCCATAACATTCTTGGACCTCTGGGAAAATGCTGATATGCAATGTACATCTCTGCTATAAACAATACAGTTTGACAAATAACTATGAAAGATTTGCAGCATGTAATATCGAGAACAAATTCGCAACTTTAATTTGTAGATCATAAATCAAGAAATACAAAATCTCTAATAAAGGAGCAAAAATAACTGTAATTGCTCAGTAATGCAGTGGAAAAAAAGACAAGGGAAAGAAGGACATTTACCAGGAAATCATGAGAAGGAGCAGGCCAGATATTATTGGGGAGTCACTGCGACCCCTGGTGGCAAGACTGAGAAGTGAAGTCTTGGACATTGGGTCTTAAAGGGATACTCCACCCAAAAATGAAAATTCTGTCATCATTTACTCACCCTCAAGTTGTTGCAAACCTGTATGAGTTTCTTTCTTTTGCTGAACACAAAGGAAGATATTTTTGTTGTTTGATAGTTGTTTGGCACCATTGACTTCCATAGTATTTTTTTTTTTCTACAATGGAAGTCGATGGTGCCAAACAACTTTTTGGTTCCAGTCGTTCTTCAAAATATCTTCTTTTGTGTTCAGCAGAAGAAAGAAACTCATACAGGTTTGCAACAACTTGAGGGTGAGTAAATGATGACATAATTTTAATTTTTGGGTGGAGTATCCCTTTAAGACTACTAATCGAAGACTCAGCGGCTTTTTCAGGAACCGTCCACGTTTACTACAGTAAGTTGGTTTTATACAAAACAAACTCACAGATTTCTAAAAGTTCTGTGGTTTAAAGCTCATAACATTCACACACTTGACTTCTTTCATGTGTGGGTCTAAGATGCTTGATGTCAAATAATCAGGATGAAGATAAAATACATGTATACTGAGTGATTTGAGTGACCATTTATTTAGTCATCATTATTACTTTCAATTTTTAAATCATTTGAATATGTCGTCAAAGTTTACAGTTCATACCCTGAGTAAACATTCACATTCAACTAAATGAGTTAAGATAATGCCACACAATACAGCAAGCTGCACACTGAACCTTAATAATCTCATTATTCTGGTACTGCACTGTATATTTACATAATATAAAATAAAATAACAGTGTAATCAACATAAAATCAAATGCCTTGTGAGCAACAAGGCAAGACGTCTCATCCCAGTTCCTTTGATTAAATATACTATACAGTATGTGACACTGTAAGTGCTGAAATCAGTTTTAATCAAACAATTAGTACAGATATATTTGTCATATGACTCTAAATAATTTGATTAGAATCAATCTGTCAACTGAACCCGTATCAGGACTCATCCTCAAAATCATCCCTCTTGGTGATTTTGACAAAAATACCATTCTTGGGTCCGAGGGTGGTGTTCGACTTTAATTCCAGAGGAACCTGTGTGACATAGAGAAAATATTGTAAACAGAATCTACATGTATACTAAAGCTGCACTTTTCCAGTCAAACAATGACAAACCTCAGTTTCCTCGCAGGCCACAACGTTAAACCTCCTAAATATGTGAACCAGAGCCACTTTAATCTCCAGCTGGGCCAATCTCATGCCCACACAGCTGCGTGGCCCCGCTCCAAATGGCAGATACACAAATGGGTGCCGGCTGGCCTTGGCTTCTGGAGTGAACCTGAGACAAATACAGAGTTCATTGTGAGCACATCACACGGGAGGCAGCAGGCAAACAAAATGGAGAAATAGCTGTGTACAGATTGTGAAAAAATATCCATAGAATATCCACAGAGAGGATTTGAAATAACTACAAGATATTCTGTAAGATACCGTACAAAAGTTTTAAATGTTTTTGAAAGAAGTCTCCTATGCTCATCAAGAATTCATTTGTTTGATCAAAAATACAGTACAATATTATTACATTTTAAATATTTAATATCATTTATTCCAGTGATGTTCAAGCTGAATTTTCAGCATCATAACTCTAGTGACACATGGTCCCTCAGAAATCCGTAAACTTTTGAAAAAAAAATTTCAGAACATCATTGTCATGTAAACATACCCTAAAATTTTTTTTTTCAACGAAAAAACAGCATCATATTTGTATTATTCAATTTGACTAGCAATGCTGACAGCCATAATAGCATTATAATAGCAGTTCACCTCTCCGGGATGAATTTCGTAGGTTCAGTCCAGTGCTCTGGGTCATAGTGAAGGAAACCTGTAGGGATTTCCAGAGATGATCCTTTAGGCAGAAGCTGGCCATTCACGACACAGTCTTGCTCGACATCTCGTGCAACCCTGTGATGAAAAATACACAAAAGAAACATGATATTTAAGATTTACTCTGGGGGGAAAAGTGCATGCTAGTTCAATGCCCAGAACCAACGTATTTTCAACCGGTTATAGTAGCTGTCATACCTGAACGCAGGCGGATAGAGTCTGAGCGACTCGCATATGACCAAGTCTAAATACTTCAGCTCCTGGACATTAGTGTAATCTGCCATCTCCTGAAAAAGAGAATTAAACGTATTAAAGATGACAACAATCCTGCACTAAAATATTTACCATATATGGCCAGTAGGTGGCAGCACAGCAGCAATAATCAGTGATCCATTCTAAACAACATAAAATGGCTTTAAAAAAATGGACAAAAATGTACCTATATATTGTACTATACAACGTTTCTTTGTGATTAATATTTTTATTGTCTTGAAATGAGTACAACACAAATCATATGTACAGACAGATGCCTAAGAGCTGCCTAGAGTTTAAAATAAATAAATAAATAGTATTTGTTTGAACTGAAAACGAAGCAGACGCAGCCCAGCAGGCAGTGCTAAGTAGTCCATCTCTGCATGGCTCTGTGAAAATAGGGGTCAGGCACTGAGCACGCACCCGTACAGTTCTCCCCACATCCTCGGCCTCTGAGGCCCCCAGTCATGCAATGTGGGCATTATAAATGACTGGCTGCTCTAAAGTCACTCTGTTCCACCAATAAAAGCATCCGTCGCAGAGATGAGAGGATGCAGCGGGGCGAGAAGAGGGGCAAATTCTGGCACGCTGGATACATCCTCCACAGGCGCCCGCCCCCCTATTGTCTGGCTACACACTGTCAGTAGTCAGTTCTCGTTGGGCGTCATTGTGGTTCCAGTGTAGAGTGACATGGCAGTGATGAAACACTGAGAGAAGGGCAGCACTTTGTCTCGCTGCAGCAGGCGAGCTGGTTTGCATGGTGTTGTGTATTTTAACAACAGACTCGCAAGGAACTGAAAGGTGCTCTTAGATTTAAAGTCCCCTTGTAGTCAATCATTGTATCCATTAAAACTCATCTTTGATCACCAAAATGACATATTTAAATGAAAAAAATGCCTTAAAACAGCTTGAATGTAACTCTACACCCTTGCCTTATTTAGTATAAGCGGTTCTATGAGGTTCCAGTCACTCACACCAGCTCAGAGATCCACTCATTGATGATCACTCATTGATGTGATTGGTTACAAGGTAGTTTGTGACGTCAGAAACACTAGCGATTTCAAACCGTGTTTTAGAGGCTGCGTCTTCGGTTCACAACAGTTTTAAGGAGAAAATACTCAGCAATGGTGTTGAATTTGCACATGGTTTGTCCTAAAGCATAATAAAAACACCACATAGACATATAAACAACATTAAAGCTTGATTTTCACCACAGGGGGACTTTAAGGCTAGTAAGGGTTGTTAAAAGGATATGTTTACCTAATCTCTGCCCAAAACTACAAAGCGGTCAATATTTACCTCTCTGTGCCATTTGTTTCAGTATAAAATAGGTATTTTACATTCTGTTGGCACAGCTCTGTATTATTTCAATAATTTCTTTGAGAGAATGTGAACTATTCATCGTATTTCTGCCAAAAGGACAGAGCCTCTGTTTATTCTCTGTCTCGCAGCCTCAAGTATGACTAAAATTAACTCCACTTGAATGCACATTGATGCCTCTAAAATCCCAAAGCAAGGTCAGACGGCCCTGTAGATAGACTAGCCAATTTTTCAAGTCTCGGTTGATTCGCCTTTTCCTGTATTTTTTAAGCATTCATCAAACAAACAAACAACCAAACAAACAAAAGCCCAGTGCAATAGATTGATGTCTATGATAGATCGTGCACAATGTTGTGCTATATCTTCCTGTATGGGCTTGAATGCACTGATCAGAGACCTCAAACAATTTTGGCCTGAAATGGCTAAAGAGGAGCTCAAGAAAAACCCAAAACAAAGCAAATCAAGTGCAAATGTTAGACAGGGGTTCTTGAGCTCTGTTTGTTCTCATCCTGCTAGTATGTAAGGGGAATATTTCTGGTTTCGCTAAGCTACAGAAATCAACCATTACAAGCTTATGGGCCACTGGTGAAGAAACAAAAAAGACATTCTGAGACTAAAATAAGGCAATTTTAATCCTTGTCTAAATGAATTTACACACTCTTCACCCTCAAACATGTTGATTATTGGCTTTTTTAGAGATCAAGATGTTTCTCAGATGTTACCATGTTTCTACATTCACGACAGGCACGCTCTGAATTTAACTGCACATTTCCTTGTTCTCATATGGCGACAACAAACACATTCCGCATTGCAAGTAACCTAATGAATTCTCATTAAGTTTATAGAAAAATCAGTTAAAAAGTAAGAGAACATGTAATTAAAATCCAAAGGGCCGTACCATTGGAATTAATAAAAAATGATTTGACCTAAAAATACTCAAACGTTTCCTTCAAATTCATTTCAAGAGAGACAAAAAAAGCCTTGCCATGTTCAAAGGAGCCCCCTGCTAAAACAACCCATTTATGTGGTATTTCTTGGTATTAATATCAGCCTCTTTTCAGAAAATGAGATTCATTTCTCTTGCGTGAGAGCGTGTGAAGTGTTCGCAGGCCTTGGAGCGCAGACAGCCTGCCTCTTCACGTCTGCCGTCTCCCTTATTTATGCTTCTGCCTACATTCACGTCATAGAGGAGACAGGCTATCAATCAGTTCTTGAATTTTAGATATTTAACCTCCTGTTAAATGATATGTTGTGCCAATGATATGTGTGCATGCGTATGTGATAAGAATTTTTTGCATAACTGGATGAGCATATAACCTACATTATATCAGTGGCCCTCAACTGTTTTATTATTTTATTTTTTATATTTGACATCAAATGGCAACTCACCACAGTAAAACATTTTGTTTGTAAAACAAAGCCCTAAAAATGTTCATTATTAAATTATATATATATATATATATATATATAGTCAAAACATTAAGCAGCACAACTGTTTTTAACATTGATAATAACAAATGTTTCTTGTTCAAACCAGCATATTAGAATGATTTCTGAAGGATTATGTGACACCATCACAGGAAAAATTATGATTATGTGCTTTGCCATGACAGGAATAAAAAAATATTTTTAAATATTTAAAACATATATTAAATTATATAAAAATTTAATAATATTTTCGTATTTTTGACCAAATTATTGCAGCATCGGTGACCAACCCCAAAACTTCTAAACTCTATACCTTATAGTTATAGGTTCAATAGGTTATATGTTTCCAAATGGATAGATTTTTTTCAAAAATTGATTAAAAAAACGAAATAAATATCCTTGCTATGCGTGACCTTTTCAAACCCACAAATTTAAAAGCACTTGTTTATATTATATCTTAACCATCCAGTTCTGGGAAAATGCAGGTTAAACGGTACCTGTGAGTTGAGATTGGTTAATTTGGCTCTTTATCTCACCCATCCCTTAAGGGTTTCCACAGAAAGAGTTATTTATTGTTATTGATAGTGATGGAGGCATGCATGTTCAGACAGGAGATGGCTCAAGGGTGCCGTTACTGCATAAACACAATGAGTCTCATCTTGCATTGTCTCCTGATAGTGTGGAACCGGTGCAGACAGGCTGGAAAACCTATTGTGCTTCTAAAACCACAGATATTTGTGCATCATATCAGTTCAAGTAATTCTTAAAAGGCACATTTAAAGCCCAAAAATAAAAGCAGCCATTTTGTGAGGGTTTAAAAAGCATTAATAAACAGAGTAGAGACTAAATCCATTCATTCAGAGTCAGATTAATGGCTTTTAATTGTATGGCCTCCTCAAAAGAGATTGGTTAATTTCAGGGCATGTATATAAAAAAGGACAGGTTTTTTGGCCGTTTAGAATTGTAAATCGTAAAACTCGTGAATCAACACCTCTGGTTTCCTTCAAGCTTGGAAATCAGCCCCCTGCAGTGACTATTTCCTTGGCCAAATGGTTAATTAGGGAAGCTAATTGTAGGGAGTGTCACACACATTGATTGTGCTCTTATCAACTAGAGACAGCCCATGTCAGAAGTTGGCTGTATGAATGATACAGTTCTGGCCGATGCCTGAACTCTTGAATGAAAGACAAACAATAGGCAAACTAATTAAAAATGCCTAATTAAAATCACCTGAGCAGAAAATCAATAGTTTGTCATGGTCTGAATAGTTGACGGAGGAGAATTTGTCCCAGCTCCAGTCACAAGGCCTCACAGGCATAGAAAAGTCTGAAAATTAGACAATTTTGGTTGATATATTGAGGTATTTCTAAGTGAAATTCAAGATTCAACCAGAAAATTAATAGATTTAGTCCTTTGGGAACTGAATGGATTGTGAATAGTGAGGGCATCATGTCAGAATGGAGCCAGAACTCATTATGAGTTTTGTATGGAGGACGACTATCTTTCTGAAAAACCACCGCCACCCAATTATGAGGGGACCATTTAAACTGGATCTGGAGACTGAAGGGTACGTTATCACGACAATGATGTACTAAAAACGGATTTTTTTTTTCCGAACACATTGTCAAAAGATCCATTTTAACACGGATTTGAGTAAACAACTAAAAACGGTGTATTATGCATGCCAGGCCAGTAGTTGGCGATGTCACTTTGTAAAGAAACACTACACGGACACGACTATAGACTGTACACGTAATATGCATGTGCATGACATCACCTTTTTCACAAATTCGTGTTTTGTAGTTTACACTGAGACAATAACGGTATTGTTCTCTAAAACTTGCACTTTGAAACCAGTTTCAAAGTTTTACGTTTTTAGGTCCCCTATAGGTATATATATATATATATATATATACACTCACCTAAAGGATTATTAGGAACACCATACTAATACTGTGTTTGACCCCCTTTCGCCTGCAGAACTGCCTTAATTCTACGTGGCATTGATTCAACAAGGTGCCGAAAGCATTCTTTAGAAATGTTGGCCCATATTGATAGGATAGCATCTTGCAGTTGATGGAGATTTGTGGGATGCACATCCAGGGCACGAAGCTCCCGTTCCACCACATCCCAAAGATGCTCTATTGGGTTGAGATCTGGTGACTGTGGGGGCCATTTTAGTACAGTGAACTCATTGTCATGTTCAAGAAACCAATTTGAAATGATTCGAGCTTTGTGACATGGTGCATTATCCTGCTGGAAGTAGCCATCAGAGGATGGGTACATGGTGGCCATAAAGGGATGGATATGGTCAGAAACAATGCTCAGGTAGGCCGTGGCATTTAAACAATGCCCATTTGGCACTAAGGGGCCTAAAGTGTGCCAAGAAAACATCCCCCACACCATTACAGCAATACCACCAGCCTGCACAGTGGTAACAAGGCATGATGGATCCATGTTCTCATTCTGTTTACGCCAAATTCTGACTCTACCATCTGAATGTCACAACAGAAATCGAGACTCATCAGACCAGGCAACATTTTTCCAGTCTTCAACTGTCCAAATTTGGTGAGCTCTTGCAAATTGTAGCCTCTTTTTTCTATTTGTAGTGGAGAAGAGTGGTACCCGGTGGGGTCTTCTGCTGTTGTAGCCCATCCGCCTCAAAGTTGTGCGTGTTGTGGCTTCAAAAATGCTTTGCTGCATACCTCGGTTGTAACGAGTGGTTATTTCAGTCAAAGTTGCTCTTCTATCAGCTTGAATCAGTCGGCCCATTCTCCTCTGACCTCTAGCATCAACAAGGCATTTTCGCCCACAGGACTGCCGCATACTTGATGTTTTTCCCTTTTCACACCATTCTTTGTAAACCCTAGAAATGGTTGTGCGTGAAAATCCCAGTAACTGAGCAGATTGTGAAATACTCAGACCGGCCCGTCTGGCACCAACAACCATGCCACGCTCAAAATTGCTTAAATCACCTTTCTTTCCCATTCTGACATTCAGTTTGGAGTTCAGGAGATTGTCTTGACCAGGACCAAACCCCTAAATGCATTGAAGCAACTGCCATGTGATTGGTTGATTATATAATTGCATTAATGAGAAATTGAACAGGTGTTCCTAATAATCCTTTAGGTGAGTGTATTTATAGCCACATAATTTATACATGTTAAGAAAGACTCTTTTTAGTGCAGTTGAGAAAGAGAAAAAAAAAAACTTTAGAGCTTCTGAAGCACAATGGTGGGGAAAACAAACAGCAATAAAGCCACAGATGGACCTAATTCTACACAAAACCAAATCCCGAATGAAACACATTTTTGCAATAACATTGGCATTGTGGTCTCAGATTCTTGCAGCTGATTGGTCAGCTTTAAAGAATGGGATTTCCGTGTGATTTTCCTTTTATTAATTCAAAAGTTTAAAAGGTTTGAACGTTTCTAGCCCAATGTTTAGAGAAGCATCAAGAGATTTTCGAATCAAAATATCCAATCTTTAGCTGGGAATGCTGGGTAACGGTGCATCTATGTTTCATTCACAATGATTGGGCTCCATCAAGGCAGCCCGTTCTGCTAGGCCATGAACCCGCCGTGCGTCTCATCCATGTGCCTGATGCTCATTATGTTCTTCACATGGCCCTTCCGTGTGTGTCTGTGATAGAGCTATTACGGCCCAGCGCGGCCTTCGGGATTTTACCCCCCACACACCCCGGACACCTTTTATTCAATTTGACTCAATGTGCAGGAAAATACAGCCGTAATGGACAATCAAATGACAGGTCATGAGGCTCCCTGCCGCAAAAGCAATTATGAGGGTTTTTTGCCATCATGATTCTGCCAGAGAGTGCAGCTAAAATGCTCATTACGGTGGATGCAAATCCACACGATTTCGGTCACCTTTGCCTCCGCCAGACAGGAATGCTTACCTTCACTTATTATGCATGCAATGCAGACTATTCAATTATTCCACGTTTCTCAGAGAGTACAGATTGTAATCACATGTTCATTGAGGATGCTGTTAGGGACGGGTCACGATGGTTGATATATTTATATATATATATATATGTACAATCCATTTGGTTGTTTTTGACTATAGAGTGTGTCTTACGTAAAAAATCATTTAAGAATTGTGTCCAACTGGGGTCAGCTGAACTCAAACCAGCCTAATTATACAAACTGTCCTAAAGACTGATAATTTGGCTTGCCTATCTAATTTAGCACACCCCTAAATACAGATATTGTGTATAATACATGCACATTGTATTTGAATAAGCCAAACGATGGCAGGTAAATAATAAAACACATTTTCATTGCCACAGCCATTTGCATATCCCCCCGGAGCCCCGGCGAAGGTGGTTCTCTAACAATGGCAAGCATCTATTAGCTATTGACATTCGACACGCGTGTCAGTTTGAGGTGCAGCTGACTGGAGGAGGATTTGTTATGGTTGCTTAAATCAGGCACATTACAAGTCTCCTTCCTTCCTCTCTCAAGGGGCCTTACATATTCTCCGGTCCTTCTACAGTGGCAGCAGAGGTTTGATGACTCCATCTGCTCTGTTCCATTACACATGCGGTGGAGATCGAAACGGCCGGCACAAAGACCAAATAACAAACAAGGGAGTCATTTCGCTCCTTCCACGGTATCAACATCATAACGACACAATGGAGGCATCTGTTCAGAGGAAACTTAGCGAAAGTGCCTCTTTATTCGATACAATGCTGGTTGATAAGTAAACCCTGTTAGGTAACATAGCAAGGGGGCTGAAGCAGTGGACCATGACTGTTTGTGCATGAATGCACATGCCTTATATGTGTTTGTGTGTCTGCTTGAGAGGTCATTTGGGACATGTAGAGCGCTTGAAAAAGTACAGATGACTTGCTGCTTGTAGGTGGGATTGAAATATCTCGGTTTGAGGACTCAGTATGACGTACGCAGCTTCACGTACTTTAGCTCTATCCTGCTCCGCTTATACAGCCCTGGGGAGAGAAGGGAGCGGAAAGAGAAAGAACGAAAGGGGGAGAGTAAAACGGAGAAATCTTGATGCTCTCACTTTGCCCTTCCTTTTCTACATCCAGAGGGGGTGTTTCTCTCTTTTTTTCATTGCTGTCTTTAACCTGAAGCACAATAGTAGCATTAAGCATTACCTTAAGGCAGTGGATGTAGCAGCTTCATGCATACACACAAATACACACTTGTGCAAGTTAATGACTGATCTCAACATTTTCTTGGTGCAGTAGCAGTTCTAGAAACTTTAAAGCTGATGTCTGTAACATTTCAAAGCTTTTGATACTTTCTGCTATCCCAGTTTAATGTGCTGACAATAATGTTAAAACTAGGTTTTAATTACAATTAGTAGATGTCCTATAAAAGAGTCTAAAAAAAACTGAGCTTAGTTCTTTTATTTACACTATCCCGAACAAAATTTTGGGGTCTAAGATTTTATTAAAGTTTTTGAGAGAACTTATTTGTTTGATAAAAAAATAGAGTAAAAATTTCAATATTGTGAAATAATAATAATAATGTAACCTATTCAATATGGTATTCAAGTATTCAATATGATTTTTGAGATGACACTATCAAATTCACACACTAGATGGCAGAGTACATAGTTTAAGTGTCAGCATCTTGCTAAATTAACACTGTGGAAATCTAAAACGCATAAAAATACACAGCACACACAAGTTGTGGGTACAATAGTGCCTTCTTAAATGGTCAAATCACTTTTTATTGATACTTTTTATATAATTTCTCAAGCATTGTCATCTTAGATCATTTTTATGAGCTTTTCACAATACATTATGGGATAATATTATCTTATCCACAGGCACAGACCTTAAATGTGATGCTATCTTTGAATTTGGCCAAAATAAGATATCAGAACAAGTGCACCTAGTATGATGCCTTAAAATGCATTATAGGCAGCTCACTAGGTTTTGTAACACTAAACACTTTGAAGCCTATTTTAGCTCTCTCTCCTCTCTCTCTTCTCTCTCTCTCTCTCTCTCTCTCTCTCTCTCTCTCTCTCTCTCTCTCTCTCTCTCTCTCTCTCTCTCTCTCTCTCTCTCTCTCTATCTCTCTCTCTCTCTCTCTCTCTCTCTCTCTCTCTCTCTCTCTCTCTCTCTCTTTTGTTCTCTTCATGGATCTGCACACATGACGCATTAAACCGAAAGATAAAAGATGGCACGAACAGAATAAACTGCGCTAGAAACACAAGCTATTTACATTAACTCAAGTAAGCAGTGTATACATAATTTCCTAAGTTTCAAATCTGAGAGGCAAGGCTGTTGCATTAGGAATGAGAGAGCCAAAAGCCACATCAATGGGAACCGACAGATACAGAGCTGTGGTTCCGGAAGGATCAAAGGGTGTGTTATTGAATTTAGCGGGGGTGAATCAAGCGCTTTATTCAGGTTGGAGCGCTATGGGAGGGGAGACGAGCCCATCACTGCTCTGAATGAGGGGAAGAGCCGCCTGGAGGCCGAGCCTCAGAGGAACGTCACAAATGAATTATTCACAGATAGGAAAGGCTAGCTACCGGCTGGCTCTTGCTCGCTCTCCGTCCCTCTATTTCATCCTTTTGCCATCTTTCATTGCTATTTTCACCCTTCCTCTCTCAGATGTCCTCTTTCACTCATTATCTCCATCTTCTTCACAGGTGCTGAATTGTGCATTATGACTCTGAATTACCAACACATGCTCCCTGGATTTTTCATTCTCTCTCTTCCTCCCAACAACACATCCGCTGACCAGATCTTTAAAAGAATAAGTTCATCGATATGTACTCACCCTCATCATGTCAATATGACTAACCTATATTTAAGCATTAAAAAGGACACAAAAGCACCATAAAAGTGGTCCATGTGACTCTTAAACTATAACTCAAGTCTTCTCAAATCATATGATCGTTTAAGATCGATAGATTTGGATTTAAATTGTTAAAATAATTGGCTATCGTATGACTCCTAAAGACTTGGAATTAATGCAGCACATCAGTCAGAACTTCTTTATGGTGTTTTTGTGTTATTTTTCAGTACAAATTTACATTTTCTCATACATGAGGGTGAGTAATAATAATAATAATAATAATAACTTATATTTCTATAGCGCCTTTCACAAGACCCAAGGACGCTTTACACATAACTGCAGAGACAGAAGAAAAAAGTAATTCCAGGTTAAATGCCTTTGTAAAGAAGTGTTTTTTTAGGAGGTTTTTGAAAGTGTCTAGAGAGGGAGCATTTCGAACGTCTGTGGGAATGGAGTTCCAGAGGGTGAGGGCTGCAACACTGAAGGCTCTGTCCCCAAAAGTCTGCAGTCTAGTGTGAGGGACAGAGAGCAGACCCTTGTCAATGGACCGGAGGTTGCGTGAGGGGATGTAAGGGTGGAGAAGGTCCAGTAGGTACTTGGGGGCAGTGGCATGGAGAGATTTATAGGTGAGGAGGAGGATTTTGTAGGTGATGCGAAATTTGACCGGAAGTGAAGTGAAGCTGAGTGAGGATTGGGGTAATGTGCTGCCACGACCTAGTGTGTGTGAGAACCCTGGCAGCCGAGTTCTGGACAAATTGTAGCCTGTCCAGGACCTTGCTGGGTACAGGACACCATTGCAGTAGTCCAAGCGAGAGGTGATGAAGGCGTGAATGAGTGACTCATAGCATATATGGTAGCGTAGCATATATCAATCCAAGACTTTTTGAAGAAATAAGATGTCTCTTGCACTGACAGGAAATTCCTGTCAGTGAAAATGCTTGCAACGGACGGTTCGGGTGATGCAGGCATGTTAGAAGTCAAAATCATCTCAGCATTTATATACTATTAATTTTTCGGCAACATGTTGAAAGAAAACTAATCTGTATTAAAAAAATTATTACAGTAATAACATTTGGGAGATAAAATGTGCTTAAATGCCATAAAACATTAGTGTCACAAAAACTGTAAGTATACACTACTGTTTAAAAGTTTGGGGCCAATACGTTTTTTTTTTTTTTTCTTCAAGAAATTAACTTTTATTTAGCAAGGATGCATTAAATTGATCAAAAGTGACAGTAAAGGAATTTCTAATGTTACAAAATATTTCTATTCCACATAAATGCTGTCCTTTTAATGCATCATAGAATCCTGAAGAAAATGTACCATGATTTCCACAAAAATATTAAGCAGCACAACTGTTTCCAACATCGATAATAATAATAAATGTTTCCTGAGCACCAATGATTTCTGAAGGATCGTGTGACACTGAAGACTGGAGTAATGATGCTGAAACTTCAGCTTTGCCATCACAGAAATAAATTACGATTTAAAATCTGTTCAGAAAGAAAATTTATTTAATATTTCACAATATTGTACCACAATACTGTTGTACTTTGATTAAATAAATGCAGCCTTTTGACTTTGTCAAAAACATTATAAAACTTACTGACCTTACTGACTTTTGAATGATAATTAATTTTTTTTCTTTTTTTTCCCCTTGACCCAAACATGTTTTCACCCAATTCCCTTCTCCTGAAAAAAGAAATGGAGAAAAAGCATGTATTTGTCGTTTTCCTTCCGTCCTTCATCTCTCTCCCTTACTCTCTCTCTCTCTCTCTCTCTCTCTCTCTCTCTCTCTCTCTCTCTTGTGGGAGAGGTCTTAGCTGGAAACATGTAATTTTGCTCAGTTTCTGGCCCCTTTGCCCCCGTCTCCCACCTCTGGATGACTCATTAGGTAGCGCTCCGCTTCAGCTCCCTGTTATTTATGCAGATAAAAAAGGCAAATTAATGACGGGCACCCGGGGAGGCACCACGCAGCCCGAGAAGGGAAAATGAAAGGCTAGACCGGCAGATACAATGCGTGCAGCCGGTGACACATTCACTGAGTCAGTCGAGCGAGTCGATTTACATGTTTGCCACTTAAACTGTCCCACTGGAAAAAAATCAAACTGACAAATCGATGACAGTAATTCCAGAATTCACCCTTGACATATTGTTTGTTAAGGTCATGGGTCTGTAAGCAAGAACTGGTAATTTATCACAGTCACTTCCACAGATTCTTAAAGGGATATTTCACCCAAAAACTTAATTTCTACTCCCCCTCATGCCATTCTAACCCCATATGACTATTTTTCAGTAGGACCCAAAAGAAGAAATTTAAGTCTAAGCTGCTATTTTTCAGTGATCAGATGCTGTAACTATTTAAAACAGGGTTATTATTGTTAACTAAAACTATAAAACTATTAAAAACATTTATGTTAATTGAAATAAAATAAAAATATAAGGTGAAAAACTTGGTAACTTTATTTTACACTGTCCTTGTTACAGGTTACATGTAATTATACTAATGACTATTACTATATTACATATACCAACTATAGGGTTAGGGTAGGATTGGGGTTTGGTTTTTGGTTAGTTGTATATAGTTAATTAATATTACTCAGTATAATAAAATCTATAATTACACTGGAACAAAAGACACTTAAAAATAAAGGGTAAGCAAAATCTTAAACTATAAATAAAAAAATTATAAATGTTGCCATATAGTGCCAGAAGCCGTCCTAGTGGCTCCTCCCTCCTCACCACCCTCGATGTCGGAGCGGCTAAGGGGTATGTGGATGTCCCGCTGATTGAGCGTGCCGTGCGCTCATGGACATGAACGAGGGTGGTTCTGACCCAAAGATCCTCCAGGAGCTCCGTGTGGCAACTGACCTCGCCCTCCGGGCGACGAAGGAAACCACACGTTTCGTTGGTCAGGTGATGTCCACCTTGGTGGTCTAGGAGCGCCACCTTTGGCTCAACCTGGCAGATATGAGGGACACCGATAAATATCAGTTCCTAGATGCCCCCTGTCCCAGGTTGGGTTGTTCGACGACGCGGTCAAGAGCTTTGCCCAGCAGTTCTCGGCCACACAGAAGCAGACGGAGGCGATCTGACACATCCTGCCCCGGCGGTCGGTCTCCCGCAGAGTCCTCCGCTCCCGCTAAGCCTCAGCAGCAGCCATAATCCAGGCCTCAGCATGGAGCAAGTCGCAGGAAGTCGCCCCCGTCACCCCGTCCGTCCAGGCCGCAAAGAGGAGGCCAGCAGAAGGCAAGGGCTGTCTCCAAGCAGAGGATGGCCCCATCACCTTGGCTTACGAAGCCCTTGCCCGCCTGGGTTGAGAGCCCACTCCACTAAGAGTGCCGCTTCTTCTTGGGTGCTGGCACACGGCGCCTTGCTGACATCTGTAGAGCTGCGGGCTGACACCTAAAACGTTCACTAGGTTTTATAGCCTACGCGTTGAGCCGGTTTCTTCCTGTGTGCTCGCTTCAACCAGCCGCTAACGCGAAGTTCCCGCTCTAGTGGCAGCTTGCTGCGCCACTCCTCTCCACATACGTACGTTTTTTTGCTTCAGTCGAGTTCCCCACTTAGGTGAAACCTGTGGAGTTCCTCCGCACCCCTTCGGAGTGTCTGACGCCAGGCCTAGGGCTCGTATGCTTGTGTAACTTGTGCTAGGCTGGGATCCATATGTGGTGATCCCTGTGGCAATCCCATATGCGTATTCTTCCACG
Organism: Chrosomus eos; assembly: GCA_036326025.1. Lineage (NCBI taxonomy): Eukaryota > Metazoa > Chordata > Actinopteri > Cypriniformes > Leuciscidae > Chrosomus > Chrosomus eos. The sequence continues at coordinate 32,596,689 of CM070824.1, read as the reverse complement.
ACCAACTCCCTGCAGTGTCTTTCCCTTGGCAGAGTCTGCTGTCCAGTGTAGCCTCCCCCTTCTCAGGCTGGAGCAACCACAGTGACATTCCATATGTTGCACTGCCCCTAACTGGCCAGTTCATATGTGTATTCGCCACGTTACCTCCCTTCGGGCAGGATGTGGCTTCCGCAGCATCCCTCTCCCCTGGAAAGGCACGCTTTCCCAAGGTTATCCAAGAGTTCCACTGTGTGGGGTTACGGAACAGCAGTTGAACTCCCTCTACACAAGCCTTCCGCCCCGGTCAGTTGGGGGTCTGAGAGCCTTGCGTAAGTCACTGGATGTGGCAGCAACCGTGGTATTTTCCATAGGGGTTCCAATTATGCGACTGACAGGGGACGTCTCGGTTACTAATGTAACCATCGTTCCCTGATCCACGCTGCGGGGCGTGACGCGATTCACGCACACCAACATTCCTTGGTTCGTTCTGTAGACACTCGAAGATGATAGGGCTCCCTGAAGGGATCCCAATTACGTTGTCACGTCGATGTTACGTCTCCCATTCCCTCCTTCAGGGAACGAGGGTTACATTAGTAACCGAGGCGTTTTCGAAAGCTAGATTTTTCGTATTCACAAAAAAAAATTCAACTCACCCTAACTCAAATCTCATTTGCACTTACAGTCAAACACGCCGCATGATAACTGCGAGATATCAAACATGGTGTAACTAGTCTTGATGCATAATATTTGAATCTATATGCACATACAAATGATATCTGGTAGCTATGGCAGAGATCATTTTTTTATTTCAGTGGGAAGATTTTTTTTTTTTAAATGAGCTTTAAATTACTTTTAAAATAAATCATTACATATTATTTCTTACGGGAAACAGGTTAACACCCTCGGTGTTGTTACACTCTAGTGCGCTTTAGTACGAAACACATTCAGTGCCCTCACGCAGGGTGTTTGAGGATAGTGACATTTGAGAAGCTTTTTAGAGCCTAAACTGAGAGCGGGACTCACACTGTGAGGGGCGTTTAGAGAATAAAAGCACTCTGAAGGAGGAGCCGAAGACACTGAGCTAAACACGATAGTGCTGATAGACATTATAGCAGCGGGCTAGATGAGACTGACCTTCACTAAACACCAGGCCAGATGTCTTTATGGATGGATCCCCAGCTTGATATAAAGACAGTATTAAGTTATTGCCTGCTATACAGTCGACTTAGGACGCGAGGAGTCATGAGACAAGGCCATGGCTGAGCTTGAGTTTTATTGTGCTGTTTGTAATGCTTACTGCTTTTATAACTTCTGCCATAAGCTCTTTTATTTGAAAACTTCATGGCAAGTGGGTTTATAAAAAATCTCTTCAGTTTATTTTCCATCCCAGGGATCAGCTAACCTCAAAATGTAAAGTGCGACGAGTAAGCGTGATGTGCTCTTTGCCAGATGTGTTGCATAAGAAAACCATCAAATAAATGATGCATTTTCATGAGAAATCCCTCAGACCACATTTTTTAGACTAACAGGACTGAGTATACATTAACACAAAAGAAAAACACCCTCATATTTCTTCTATTTTCCAAGGATATGATCTCTACACAATCTACAGTACTAAAGATAAACGATCCTCCTAAAAGCTCCGCAGAACATTCATCCACTCTGAAAAAGACCCCGACTTCCAGAGAGGAGAAATTAGAAGTGGAAAGAGAGTGCTTAAATTGAAAGAGAAGCAGAAGGGGGGAGACCGAAGAAGAATGAGCGAATGAGATGAAAGAGTAGACAGAAGGACGCAGAGCTGAACTAATGCTGTGTTTGATCCCTTTCTCCGATGGGCGGCTGCCAGGCCTCGGCTGCAGGTATCAGAATTCAAGAGATGCAGGTTCATTAAGTGTACAGCATTAGAGAGAAAGCAAAAATGAGAGATCTGAAACTTCATCGTGAAATGAGAAAACTGGCTGACGGAAATGATGACAGACAGCAAAATGAAACTGGATTTCTATCATTTCTGTAGAAAATATAAGTGGTGCATGATGGTGCACATTGCTAGTATCAGCGGTAAATTGACAAAAACAAATTTTATTTGTCAAATAAAATTAAATGCAATTTTAATAAAAAACACACCAATTAATCAAAAACTGGTGTCAATAATAATAATAATAATTAATCAATAATATTCAGTATTAGTTATTTAATACATTTTTCAAAATTAAATATTGTATTATTTTAAAAGATATATGTCATAAGCTTTGAAAAAAAAAAAAAAAATGGAGTAAAAATGTATACATTTTGTAGTTTACACAGAGACAATAATGGTATTGTTTTCAAAACTTGCAATTGAAACCGTTTCCAAAAGGCCTCCAAAATGCTGTTGCCATGTAAATGAACGGCCTGAAAAAGTTTTCAGTTGCAAAATGGTGTGGTTTAGCTGAAAACGGTGGAAGTGAGGGGGTTGTTGAGTTGACAAAAAGCTAACAATCTCTCGAAAAAATAAATAAACTATTTTAAAATGAAAAACAATCAAAATAAAACAAAAAAAAGATTTAGAAATATTTTGTTTACCTCCATGTCATGCGACCATTAACCAACATTAAAGAACCATGAACATGCAAATGTGTAATTGAAATATTCAATTAAAATCTCAAGTTTAAGAATTCATGCTTGAAGAAATTCTGGTAACTAGAAATGGATTGAGGATTGGTAAAAAACAGATCTGTTATAAAAATAATAGCACATCTTACTGCAACGATTGCATAATTTAAGGTATCGCTCATGTTTGCAGCAAAAATGTGTGACTTTATGTTTACTAAAGGTTAGAGGGATGTTTAAATCCCTAAAACCCTACATATGAGCAATAATAAGTCTTAGAGAACTACTAAATATTGATTATATTCTCTCCATTTCTTAATTTTCCTGTCTAGCAGTTCACACACATTTAATATACTCTTTATTTCCACGGATTCCATTAAAAACGGATTATGCAGAATCTTGCGAAGTGTTCCGTTTATTTGAGATGGTAGAAGTTTAGACTGAAGGGAAGTGTGATCCCTTGAGATAATGGGGAACGAACATAAAAAAGTAAACGTGAGAGCCAGAATCTTCCCCCAATAATGTAAGCTGATTTAGAGGCTCTTCTTTCCACATCTGACCCTCCTCCTCATCACCATCAACCCCTCTCAAGCGCATTGCGGCACAGATTACAAGGTTTCAGAGAATCAATCAAGAATCCATCTCTGTCTTTCATGAGTATGCACATTATGCACAAACATAAGACATCAAATCAGCAGAACCGCCATCATCACAGCAAACTGGCGCTTTATTTATAGAAGAGAGTAAATGATCTAAGAAGATTTACTGCAAACTGAGCGCTTGTACAAGCCTCCTATAACTGTCACAATGCTGCAGCTTTTCTGATATTGTTTCAAATGTAACCCATCTGACTGTATTTCTCTTTATTAGAGGTATTTGCAAAACCAAGTACCACTATGCCTTTGAACAACTTGATGGCTTGTTGAGGAGAGGTGTGTTCTTTGCTTTCCCTGGCATTTCCTAGATTTACACCCCAGAAAGAAAGATAATTGCAAACGGCCTAGCAACGACCAAAAACATCCTAGCAACCAGACAGTGGCATGCTAAAAATAACTCTAAACTCCACATAGCAACACCCTGGCAACCCCCTACAACAACCTATCATTGTGCCACAGACTCTTGCATGGCATGAACTGCTTACAAAGATACACACGGGAGCGTTTGAAAGTAGGCGTCTATCAGTCTATCAACTACGGATCAGTTGATAGATGCCTGCTTTTAAATGCTCCTGCGTGTTTTTGTGTAAGCGCTAGGTAAGGACAACATGTTTTTGAAGTTTTGATCATTGTAGCCAATCACAGACATTTATATGTTGAGCATGTGAACAAAATGGCCAATCACAGAGATACATGTTGAGCACGTGAACGCAATGGCCAATCAGAGGTGTTTAAGAATCCATTCAACAGCGCTCAAAATGCTAGAGGGAAATGCTGGTATTGTCACATTTTTTAAATTTCAGTACCGACTTGGTACTAAGACAGTGCTAAGGAAACACAGGAAGGACAGCTGACTGTCATTGCAGTGCCAAACCATGTGCAACCTTACGTCCCCCTAGACGTTTTTGAGAACTGGCAAGTGCCTTGGTGGAAGAGTGGAGTAACATCTCACGGTCAATAAACTCAGTTTACATGTATATACATACAATCAATTTATAAGAAAATGTATTTTATGTTAATATTCATAATTTATAATTGTAATGTTTTTTAGGTTTATACATCTAGCAGTACTCCTAATGGTAGGTAGAATATTATTCATTTAATATTATTGTAATATAATATGCATATAATATAAAGCTGACACAATAGTAAAATAAAAAAAGAATTCCCCCCCCCCATCATTAGCCTACAACTAAGGATATCAACAGAATATAATAATTGTCATATGTGATTATTTTAACGTTTTTCCTTTTTTTATGTGCACGATTCTCTGTCTCTGAACACTTTCACAGCCTATGGTATAGTCTACTCATTAGGCCCAGCTGAGATGTGGCCCACCCATAAAACATTAGTTCTGGGCCCTGTAAATTTAAAGTTAAACAGTTTTAACAGTAAATGGTTTTCCGAGAAACATGCCAACTCACGCAGACCTTCAAAACTGATGAGAAGAAACACTCCAACTCTTTAAAGGGCAGATAATGCATCACAAAGAGACGGAGGACGAAAACAAATATTTCAAAAAAGCATTTTCTGAATCATAATGGCATTTCTGGGCACCCACAGCAGAACAATATGACAAAAGACTTCTGAAAACATTTTTGAGAATGCCAGTTATTCCACAAATTATATGTGCAGGATGTGAATAAAGAGGCATTCCAAAATAAGAATAAAACAAATAAGGTTTCAATAAACAGCATTTTAACTCAACTCACGTATTTGCTGAAGAATTATCTACTTCTTCTTGAGTTTTCTGCACTCTGGATGTGAAATAAAGAGGCATCTCAAAATAAGAATAAAACAAATAAGGTTTCCAAATACAACAGGCATTTTAATCTCAACTCACGTATTTGCTGAAGAATTCATCTACTTCTTCTTGGAGTTTTTTCTGGCACTCTGGATTGAGCGCTAACAGGTAGCACGTGAAAGCTAGCGTGTTGCTGCTCGTCTCATAGCCGGCCAACAGAAAGATGAAGGCCTGACCGACAATCTCATCCTCGGTCATCATTCTCTTCTGCTGGACGCGCTTGGTGGACTCGTTTCCAGGAACGTCGTCTTGTACGTTGTCCATCCCCGGTTCGGTGCAAGACTGCTCATCGGCGTCGTTGACCACGTCAAAGTGCTCCAAAGACAAACACTTGTTGCTGGTTCTGACGTCCAGCATCATCTGCAGGAAGTCTCGCCGTCGCTGTAGACAACAAACAACCCCAACAAAAAAGATTGTTTATACGGTTGATACTGAGGATGTCTCATTAAATTGTTTGTTCATGGCCATACTTGTTCAGGGTGAAGATCATCTCTCTGTTTAATCATCTTTTGGATACATTGGATAAAAAAGGAGTTCATCTCATCCCTGGATTTATTGGGAAGTAAGGCAGCAAGTGGCTGAAGGAGAAATGGAAATGCCACTACAGCAATACCAGGAAAAAAGGGACACCGTTAGAAATTTTTACTTTTTCATCTCACTCAGATAATAAATATGCTAATTACAATATCAGCATATTGAAAAGTTTCATATTATCATCTGTCGGAAGCACTTTCCAAGCTGTCCAAGACAGAATTAAATGCTGTCCAGCATTGTGCACTAAATGTGGTGGTTGAACGTACAAATGAATATCATGATGGGTCTGAAGAAGGTAAAAGCGAAGAATTTGGAGGCCTGGTGCACAAAGGGGTCGTCTGGATTGTTCTGAGAGTCCACCTGCGTACCAAACGCAACACTGGCAATTACGTCCATCGTGAAGCAGCCGAAACACCTGCAAAAAAGACATGCATTGCATTATTAAAAGCTCATCACAATGTCTAAAAATAATAATAAGAAGAATGTGCTCACACACATATAACAGTACTTATAGAAACTCATACTTGTGGATGTTGAAGCTGTTACCGGACTCAGCGTGGGTCTTCAGGTTTCTCAGTAATGTTTCTGTGGCCGTGTTGATGAGGGGAACCATCTGTAAAGATATCAGAATCAGTAAGCACAAGAAAAAAATACAGAAAATTACTGTTGAACCGGTAACAAGGAATAAATAGTCCAAATGTAGCCTTTCATAAAAATGGAAAAACACACATAAATGTAGACTCTGCTGACGATATAATTCCTTTTTTTCCCACATCTGTCCTGAAAAGCACATGGGAAATGGCCATGAGGCAAGTCCATTAACAACTTTTGATTCCAGAAAGCATGACCAATGGGAAAAGGGCTCAATTTTACAATCTTAAGAAAAAACTGATTAATATATTGATATATTCATTAAGAACCACAAAAGAGTTTAAAACACCATTTGTAAATACAGTTGTGTATCTGTGACAGTACCATGGGACAGTGATCTTATGCGAAAACATTTCTATGATGCTTCTAGTCATTTGTGAGTTACTAAACGAGTATTTGCTCAATTCAAATGCAGAATGATCACTAATGAATCATTTTGCCCAATTTGTGAATTAGTTCAACTGACTAATTCAAAAGAACAGTTTAATCTTCTGCACGAATATATATATATATATATATATATATATATATATATATATATATATATATATATAACACACACACACCATGGTATTTACATAGTGCTCTAAAGAACATCAAAGAATGCCACAGTAAAATATGTGTACAACGTGTGCATATAACAAACATGTATTGCAGTACAGCATCCTTAATAACATTTAAATTATTTTTTACTTTAACACCTCCTAAAATATTTTCTTTTGCTTTCAAACTGTATTTCTTTTATAAGAGGCAGAAAGGAACAGACTACATAGCCTGGCCTGTTTAGTTTGGCCTATTCATTCATAAGCAGAGGACAAGAAATGACACAAAGGGCTCGAGACAGATTAAGCTACTCTAGATGCACTATTCTCGAAACTGCACTTCTTCACGCCTGCAATCTCTTCTTCTGTATCTGGGTGAGATGAGAGGTTGTCCACTCTCAGTGTTCAAGGCTATGGCTTTCCTCCCTGACACCCATGACTGCAGCCGTGATAAGCCAGCAGCTCATATACGAGACCTATTGATCCTGTCTGCTCAGGAGGAAAGCGAGAGAAAGAGATACAGGACTAGTCTGTAAGAGGAAGGTAAGAAAGATAAAGGAAGGAACAGAAACATGCGAAAGGGAAAAAATGCTATATACCAGGTGCTCTGTTTCCAGATCTCCAGGACATTCTACTTCACAATGAAGCCAGCGATACCAATCCAGCATCCAATTACTCAGCCAAACCTGATTATCATGCTGTTTCTCATCAATTCTGTCTTTAAGTTACCCTGTTAATAGACTACTTGGACTACACCAGCATGAATACCCATGCTAGTTTTCCCTGGCGAGTTAGGGCAAGTTGTGCAGGTGAATTAGCTAGCAAAGCTGATCGAATTTTTTTTTTCTTTCAGTGAAACTAATAGAACAAGGTAGTTTTGTTGGTTAAGCAGAGCGTCTTATGCTAGAAACCAGCAATCAAAACAATAGACGCCAATAGAGTTTGATGTTAGCATATTGTTAAGCTAACGTTATGATAAGCATAAAAATAAATAACGCACAAAAGTATTAAGTAAAATAGCACATTTTTTAATCCCTGCTAAGGTGATAAATGTTTTGTAACATGGTAGGTTTATGCCAGTTAGGTGGTTTACTAGCGGGACTACCAGCTAGTCTATTTTTGAAAGAAATTAATATATTCTGAATCAAACTGATCATGAGTGACAGTAAATACGTTTGCGTTGTTACAAAAAAATATTAGGCAGCACAACTGTTTTCAACAATGATAGTAAGAAATGTTTTTTGAGCACCAATTCAGCATATTAAAATGATTTCTGAATGATCATGTGACACTGGTGTAATGATGCTGAAAATTCAGCTTTGCCATCACAGGAATTAATATATATTAAAATATAAAACAGTTATTCTAAAATGTAACAATATTTTACACTATTACTACTTTACTGTTTTGATCAAATAAATGCAGCATCGAGAGGCTTATTTTAAAAAACATTTGAATGGTCATGCACATGTGATGCTGTCTAAAGATTTCCAACCCTTTGGAACAGTCTTCATTTCATGACCACATACAATCCCTTAAAATGGAATATATGGGTTGCTCACTATTAAGCCTCAAAACAGATCTTAAATGACTTCCAGTCACGATTTTATTTGGGATTTCCAGCATTTTGGATGTATTTTATTTAGACTACAGAGCGTTTCTTGAAGTCCCACAAATGCAACTAAATTGTGTCTATATAGTCTAAGCAAAAGCTTTGTTATCCAACACATTTTGTATTCACCTGTGGTCAAGTTATCTGTTTTTACTAGAACAAATTACATCTCAGTGAAGCCTTACTTGGTGGTAAATAAGATGAATAGGTGTGTGTGCCTGCATGCATGCGTGTGTTTGTTGATGCATATTGACTCCGTGCAGGCAGGCAGATGAAGACGACTGGAAAGGCTGATGGAGAATGACAGGAGTGGTGTCTACTGTCTCTTTCTACCGCTACACCGCAGCTAATGAAAATCAATACAGGCAGCAAGTGCATGCCTACACTTTTGCACACACACACACACACACACACACACACACACACACACACACACACACACACACACACACACACACACACACACAACACACACACACCACACACACACACACACACACACACACACCACACACACACACACACACACACACACACACACACACACACACACACACACACACACACACACACACACACACACACACACACACACACACACACACACACACACACACACAACACCACACACACCCCACACACACACACACACACACACCTTGGAGCTCAGTTATACATTAAACATTCAGGAAAGCTGAATTTCGGTCCCAGTTTTATTACACATAAAATCTTCTGCCAGATGCAGCTAATATTTAACAGTGGAAGGTCTCGATACTGTGGGTTTTAAAATGCAAACATTATGGCTCTGTTTACTGTAATTAAGTTAATGGACATGCTTTAAGACGGAGCTCTGAGACTTGGATTAAAGCAGACTGTAAAGAAGGTTACGAGCTCATTAGAAGTTTGTGTCTTTGCACTGTGCAGTATTTCTCTCTCACACTGTGATAGATAGAGAGTGATGTGTGCGGATTTCTCCTGAATGATGTCACACCATGCTGAATTTAGCTTGGGTGAATGTCACTCCACTGTTACAGATATCTGTGTGTATGAGAGCAAGTGAGACAATGAGAACAATCACTGTTTCTCCAAGTACACACCTCTGACATTCCTGATGGACATGCATACCAGCTGGAGGAGGGAAATGACATCACTAATGCATACTGGTTCCTAGGTAGATCTATACATACATTCAGTTTTCAAACAATGCAATTCCATTTTAATGAAATATTATTAGTAAAATTCTTTTGGTACCCACTACACTCAAATGTATGTTTCTCGTGATCTGAAAACAATCTGTTGATCAAAGGCAAATGTTTAAATTCAAAACTTTTAAACAGACCATTTTAATAATAATTGATATTTATGATACCTCATGCCGAAGCCCAGAGTGTGCAGAGCTGTGATCTAGACTAAATTATTCTCGTCACAGATAGCATAGGTACGTCTCTAAGATGTCTGCTAAAGACGGCTTAATCTGGAAAACATCTGTTGTGTACAAACATCTGATAAACGTCTTAGAACGTTTTTAAAACTTTCTAAATCATAAACATAAAAAAAAACATTATTTTCTTGCTAAATAAAAGTATTCATTTATTTTAGAAAAATCTTACTGACCCCAAACTTTTAAACGGTAGTGTATACACATACAGACACGTATAATGTCTTTGTATGTGTGTACTACGTGTGTGTAATTCTTTAAGAAAAACTCTTGTGGATACCAAAAGAAACATGGTTGCATTACACTGCAGAAAAAAAAGTATTTTTGGCCATGACTGCACACTTCTATCCCAAAAGTCGATTCTTTCTTTATTAGGAAATTAAATCATTTGAAATTCTTGGCAAGGCTAAAAGAAGACAAAAACTTACAGGGTCAGTTTCCAAGACACAGATTACACCCCAGACTACAAGATGTTTTCAGTGGAGCAATCAACATTGACAACATCATTTAAAGCAGGATTCGTTTAATCTGTGATTTATTAATCCCATTCAATCATTCGGATCGTAAGCAGTCACATGAGACACAGTTGAACGATTGAGAATCGATCCTGTTCTATGATGTAAGATGTGATGGCTGGCGCTTCAAAACATGTTAGCAAGAGGACAAACAGCAATTAACTGCTGTCATCCAAGACCTTCTGATCACAACACAACTATCATATGTCTTAGCCACTCAGACAACTTGATGTTGTTTTCTTGATCTCAATGATGTCATGTGAATTCAATCGACTGCGCTTTTCTCCTCTCAAAGAGTAAATAACAAAACTCATTTTTCAGAGTTTGAGACCTCATCTTTCTCTCATCTGTCTTTTCCTCTCGACTACCACACCTCTTTCCTTCCTATTCACTTTCTTCTGCCTTCCTCTGTTTTATTTAATCAGAAAAGAGTGCATGTAAAGTGCAAGGCTGTTGAAGAGGAAACACACTGCTTTGTTCTCTCACATGGGACGTAAGATACAAAAAAGATGAATGTCAAACTCTCTTAGTTCTCGGATACAATCTCTCACTGTGGGAAAACCGATAGTCCAGTATCATGTCCAGTGTGTGAGTCCAGGCGCTGCTCCACCAAAATGCTTAAAAGGTAATGACAACACATTGTGCAAATAGGCTCCACCGAAATTACACATTGTGAAAGCAGCCCGATACGGTCTCCATTAACAACAAATCTCCAGTGACACAGAACAGGATAAGAGACTGAGAAAACACACAGGCTTGTTAAAGCCAGATACAATGATTGGGCGAATATTTTATGGTTATACAACTTCCATTATATATATATAAAGATAGATAGATAGATAGATAGATAGAGAGAGAGAGAGAGAGAGAGAGAGGAGAGAGAGAGAGAGAGAGAGAGAGAGAGAGAGAGAGAGAGAGAGAGAGAGAGAGAGAAGAGAGAAACACACACACACACACACACACACACACACACACACAAACACACACACAAACACACACACACACACTTAGACCAATTAACTTAGTGATATCTATCAGGATGTGAAGAGACTTTCAACCAGCATAACAAAAACATTTCTGAAACAAATCACCTACCCAGCCTTTAAAGGGATAGTTCACCCCAAAATGAAAATTCTGTAAGTAATTACTCACCCTCATGTTGTTCCAACCCCGTAAGACTTTCGTTTCGTTCATCTTTGGAACATAAATTAAGATTTTTTATTAAATCTGAGAGCTAGATCACTTCTCCATAGGCTTCTGATGGATTGAAACTTGTCAGCTTCGAAAAGTTATTAAAGAAATCGTTAAAATAGTCCAAGTGACTACAGTGGCTCAGTGGCCAACAGCGAAGGAAATGAATACTTGAATAAAGTCGTTATTTTTGTTTGTTTTTTTGCGCATAAAAAGTATTCTAGTCGCTTGATAAATAAGATTGAGCCACTGTAGTCACTTGGACTATTTTAACGATTTCTTTAATAATGTTTCTGGTCCGGCAAGTTTCAATCCCTTAGAAGCCTATGGAGGAGTGATCCAGCTCTCAGATTTAATAAAAAATATCTTAATTTGTGTTCCGAAGATGAACGAAAGTCTTACGGGGTTGGAACAACATGAGGGTGAGTAATTACTGACAGAATTTTCATTTTGGGGTGAACTATCCCTTTAAGACTCTCAAATGAGGTTTACTGAGATTTCTCAACATGTTCCTTGATCAACACATCAACCATTAATTTCAAAAATAGGAAAAGACCTGAACAACATTCAACTATCATCTAGTTAGGACCCAGGAACAAGTCAATACCACAGACATATACTGTATATCTGAGCTCACTTCCAATGCCATGTAAACTTTAAACTACACACATTTATGTGTGACTTTGTGAACTTATCTGCACATCTTATGACGATCATTTAAATCTTATGCAACTTTTCAAAACTCTTTTAATGGCTGTTATGGAAATATGAGATCCTCTACAGGTCCAAGATTTTGTTCCAGCCTGCTCCAACAGAGCTGCACTTGATTTATAAACTCAAAGCCATAAATTGTGATTGCATAATAAGAACAATTGCTTTTTCGAACAGCTTTAATGTTTGTTTAGCACGTTTATGTAAGAGAGCAAAGCTTACCTCTTTCATCTTGGCAGCACTGAAGGTCGGTGTGAGGATGCTGCGCACTCGTTTCCATTGTTCGTCCCTCAGCATGATCAGACTGTCGCTCATGGGTTTAGTGATGCCCCTGGTCGCCTGCATTGAGAACACAGCTGAGGTTTGTACACTTCAAATGTCTCAAAATGACATGTTTATATAAGGACTAGATTAGGTCTAAACCTAAAGCATTCCAGCGGTTTGTCATTTAAAATGTATTTTATTTACCTATAAATGCACCCAGTATTGTGTAGTAGGCACACTAAGTTACGCATAAACTTAAACCGATGCAACCTTGATTTCAAGCATCGAGGATTTGAAACATGCAATTCATAACACAACACAAGTATACTGCATTCTTAGTTTTGTCACAAGAGGTGCTACAGCAGGCCTTCTCATATGATACCTCATTTAGGAAAATACATCCAGCTGCACAACTGCAGCGCCAGCAGTTTTAGGCCAGCAGCCACAGGGTGGAAGTGAGGGGCGGAGCTTATACAGTCTTAATAGAGCTGCGCTGCCAATAGGCTACACATCATTCTCGTTTATTATAGATGAGGTATTTTCACATGGATTTTGATCGGATGATGGATATCTACAATATTTGCATTAGCATGTATTAGCAAGTGATTTCAACTGTGGACATATAGTGGAGTATATAGCAAGTTACAATTTGAATATAAATTGAGTACCGAGGTTTATTTCTGCCATAGTAATGCAAGCATGCACCTTACTATATATATTACACAATGGGACACACTTCTGCATTAACTTAGCTAAGTATTCGTATCTACATTTCCATATTAGCGTAGAGGACATTTCAGGCTTAATAGACAGACCACAGTAAAGTGTAAAGGCCTTTCTCAGTCTCTAAATTGTCAAAAAGTGTTTATAAAAGTCACTTTCTCACACACAAGTCAGTTAAAACTACTGTTGTACACTGAGTTCGCTACATATGTTGTTGGCCTGAAAGGTAGTTCTGTAACTAAGGCCAGGTGGCAGAGCTTTTAACTGGGCCGACCTTGAGTTTGTGTGTTCATGTGTGTGTTTGGAGGTAGATATTTGTGCTAACGGCTGACAAGTGTGCCAACACATATTTGTTTGTTTTGTTTGGTGCCATGGCAATCTACTTTCTCCCACGTTGGTTGTAGATGTACAAAAACAGGTCAAGAGGTAGGTGATAAGCCCCAGTGGTGCACATGGCCTCAGTATTGATCTGGCCCTGCTATAATCGTTTACCCAGCAGGCTCAGCTCCAGCAGCAAGGCCATCTCATAACCTTTGACTCTGCTTTGATACATAAGTCATGTGATCATTATTTTTTGACCTCCCTGGACTGACTGAGTTTAAGGCTCTGAAGCCTTTTTATCAATACCTTACCATTCAGCATTGATTCATACACACAAAATACACACCTACATACAGTAAATCCCATCGATTGCAGGAAAAAGTGCGGGTAATACATCAAACCGAACCTGTCATGAATTTAGCTGATTTTATCATTTATGGGAGATACTGTATGTGTATGTGTGATATGTTGTGGACAAACAATCGCTGAGTTATGTGATAATATCACTCAGGAATTGATGGTGCCATTGACACTAATTGTACCATCTAAGCGGCTAAATGTATGTGAAGTGGAACCAAAAATATTGTATAACGAGTTTTGAGCAGACTTATTAGTAGAAAACTCTGACTTCTAGATGATACATGAGTTGCGATGCGAATAAAGTTAATGTGAAACTTGTCGGCAAACAAGTGCATTGTAAATAGTAATGGATGATTTTGCAAAGTTATTAGTTACATTTTCCAAGCTCCATTTAGAATATTAAGTCACTGTGCTTGAATTATCTTATATTATACAAATGTGGATGTAATCACTCATCTTTTACAGTTTGTTTAATGCTAAATAAATGTTAGATACCATTGCATAAATAAGTGTAGAAATGAAAATGATATAAACTAATTTAATAAGAATGATATACACATTTGTTTCATTACGAAATGCCCATTTCAAAATCTATGTGTGAATAAAACTTTCAAAGTTAGAAGTGAATGTAAATTCATGTTCTTGTGTACCCTGAGTATTTATTTCTTATTAACCTATTAAAATGTCTTTAAAATAAATAGAAGTAACACTGCATAAGATATTAAGACAATATCTATTTAAAACAAGTGTTTCGCCCCACTTGTTTTGTTTAAACAATTAAAAACAAGCAAAAAAAATCTGCCAGTCCAAAAAGAGAAAATAAAAATTATATCAGTGTTATTTTATATACAATTATTGTATTTTATCATAGTATTATAGATTTTATTTTTATATTTTCATTTTAGTTTAAGTTTTAGTCATTTTTTGTGATGTGATTATTTTATTTTTGTTAGGTGCCAAGGCAACAATTAAAATTTATTTTGGTTAACTTTAACCTTTTTTATCTAATATTTATATTTTATGAACAGTAGGCCTTATTTCTATGAAAATTATTTTTTAATAGTTTTAGGTTTAATTAACTACAATCTATGAAAACAAGTCTTAATATATTACATTTGCACATTTGTGTTTAAGAATTGTTTGATATTTTTGTACTGAAAAGAAAGTCAAAAGATACAAATTAAAATCTCATTTTTGCAGTGTAGATTCAGGCCTAATAATACAGCTTGAGATGAATTGCTGAGTATGAGTGTTTGTGAGATATTAGTTTGTAAATGTAATGCCACTCACCATTCTGTTGGGGAACTTATTGAATTCCTTCACCATCACCTGTCTCAGCATATCCGGGTCTGCTATGATCACTATAGGCCGCCGGGCTATATAATAACTGACACACACATACAGCAAACAAACAAGATGAAATGAATAAATAACAGTACACCAGTCAAATTTCAGGGAATAGCAGGAGACAAAAGAACAAAGGACGGATACAAACACACTCATACACAGATAAAGTAGCACATCTGTGGCTGTAGACCCAGCAGACACCGTCTTTCCTGTCATATCACTGACGGGGTACAGACACATCGCGCGTGTGTGTGTGTGTGTGTGTGTCAAGGTCAGCTCAGTAAGAGAAATTTGATGAGACTGCTGGGTAGTTCCTTTTTTTGTAGTCACGCATGGCAGCTTTCACTGCTGAGATGTGGCGAGGTTGTACCATCAACGCTGTGAAATGGAGGATTGCGAGCATGTGTGCCCTTGCATGTGCCAGCGTGAGAAACAACCTTCCTCCAAAATGCAAGATATTTTTTTTTCTGAGAATCAATTTTAAAGGAAATAGCAGAAACAACAGTCGATAATTAAACACACTGATACTTGAATATGAAAACTTTTTTTGGCAAATATCTGAAGCCATTAATCTAGTTCATCCAAGCTTTTGGAAGCTTCCCAGTAGAAGGATACGCTTAGGTTCATTACCGTGTCCAGTGGCTGTAAAGCACATTTAAGCTCAGCTGGGACTCCCGCTGGAGGCAAACGCAGCAGAGACAGATCACTCTTATCATTTACTGTCCTCTGCTTTTTGTGTGTGGTGTCAGTTTGGTAAGTAAAACTCAGAGCTCTTCATATCATCTTCTGCTAATGAAGCTGACATTGGCAGTCCACATGGCTCTAGGAGCAGGATGAGTTTAATTAAGCTTGCAGCTAAGTGACCTATAAAACACTGATCTCATTAGTATGTTTTGGTTTATCTATGCATCTGCGCCGGCGGTCTGTTCGCAAACCGAAGAGCTGCGTGGAAAAAGTCTCCAACGTGCAACACAGACTGATATAGGCAAGATAGACTGAAAAGTTGTTCACATGACGAAGATCATCATTACTGTCCTGTTTTCCAGTAAAAAAAAAGTCGATGACACTTTACAATAGGATTTGATTACAGTAGCGGTCCTGAACTGAGCTGGATGACGACATCACTGCTTTATAGATTAACTCAACTCATTCCATAATTGATTAACTTTACACAGTTATTGAACCAAACTGGATCAACACAACTGATTTCAACTGAATAATGGCTGTATACTAATCTTTTTTAGAGCTGCTTTACATCGAAATTGCATCACTGAATCAATATTTTCCTGTTTGTCACTCAAAGCTGCTTTGAAACAAGCTGTATCGTATAAAGCGCTATATAAATAAAGGAGACTTGACTAGTTAAATAACATTGATCAATACCTAACAAAACTATGCTAACAAAAAAATACTACAGCATTTATTAATCTTTTTAATATTTATTATTTTGCATAATACATTTTAAATGATAGTAATCACCATTAGTTTGTGTTATGTACAAACATAACACATTTTGTTGAACTATATTTACAAATTAACATTATTTATGCAAGATAATATATGCTGTAGAAAATGTTTATTTATTGTTAGTTCATGAGACATAGTGATTTAACTAATGTTAACTATTTCAACCTTATTATAAAGTGTTTGAAAAAAATATGATTCTGTAAGAGTCATAATGACTTAGTATGACTCTCGTAGTAATGACTTATGAGTTGTTCATAACAAGAAAGTTATTATGTGAAATATTTTAATAATTGTGAGAAAGTATATCATTATTATGAAAAACTAAGTCATTATAAGAAAGTGTATTACTTTTTACGAGATACTAAGTCATTATGAGCAAGTTTCTCTTTATGAGAAGTTTAAAATATTTTGAAAAATTATGACATTAACTCATTATGATAAAGTGTATCATTATTATGATATACTGTAGTATGTCATTATTATGAGAAATTCTCTAAATATGAGATGCCAAGTCATTAAAAAAATGTTTCTAATTTTTACGAGATACTAAGCCATTATTATGAGAAAATATTTTGAAAAAAATCTCATGTTAAGTCATATTAAAGTTTATCAATATAATATATAGTAAGTCGTTATTGGACATTTTTATGGCTTCATTTTTTTCTAAACTGTGAATATTTTTTTTCTAAACTGTGACAGAAACAGCCTTCCATAATAATATAGTGTAGATGACTATTTTTTTATAAAGTATCTTGACAATAATTTGTAGACTCAACGATATTTCCTCAAAGTATTTAGACGCTTAAGTCACACCTAAGAACGTCTGAATGTCACTGCATTATACTTTATAATATATACCGTTGCCATTCAACAATCGGCTCTTTACATGCCGACCATTGGAAATCAGTTGACCACTATACCAAATTTCACTATGAATGAGATCTCACTTATGGATTCTGGTTAGAAGCCATTTTAAGATATTCTCAAACCATAACTGAAGGATATTTTTGGGTAGAGCGAAAAAATAAATCAAACCTTCCCCAAATTTTAAGTCAAGCACTCCTGTAATGCTCCGAAACATCTGAACTTCGATGACTGATGTCTTGCACTTCGTGAACCGACAAGGGTTTTAAGGAGCATGCGGAGCACTGATATGTATTTCAAAGCCCTTTGATTTTGGTGAGCAGCTCAGCCTCTTGGATTACTCTAACTGAAAGATGTCGTAATGTCTCCTGACATATATCCACACGACTCCGAATTAGATCCCCTTTTCTGGTCCCGACACCCAATCCAGAACTCCCAGATCCCAATGAACACACACACACACACAAGCAGACAAAACCAGCATCATTCTGATTCTCTTCCCCTCCATTCTGCTCATATTAAACACAGGAAGCCCAGTGGCACTCGCTGCTTTGATCTCCCCGAGGAGAAGTCGGCCTCTCAGAAGCAGGCATATTAAAACACAATGTCTGGATAGGAATGGACTAAATTAGAGGACACTGGGTGCTCTGTGAGTGGCTCATGCTGTCTGAATATGAATGACAGGACCGTGAACAAGGGCTTCGTGTGTGATGGGTGCACTCAAAAAAATGATGTGTTGGCTTTACTTAACTTTGTTTTGTAAACATGCACCACCGGTTCCACATAACTATGTTTCGTTAAACAAACATAATATGTTCATGTAACTTCAACATCATGGAATTTGGTCATTTTAAGCGACCCAATTAATCTCTGAGTTAATGAGTTAATTAAGTCAATAACTGAGTGATGATTGAGCATTACTGAAGACACCTGATGTTAACAAGCAGAATCTCTGAAGGAGAAATCCAGAATTTTTAAGTCACCATTATGGAGATAAGTATTTGTTTTAGTTGGGCTCTTGACCATTAACTTATTAACTTTAGATTTTGTTTGGTTGCTGTACATGAGTTACAACAGCCGAATGAACAATGAATTGAGGAGATCTGATGGTGTTGGTTGTGTTTTAACGTAATCAGTATTTCACAATCATTTGACCTTAATCACTGAACTCATATTGAACCCAATTTCTGAGTTAAGTTTACCTTACTGTCATTGTAGAGCATACTATTTTTAGCCTTTTCAATGAATTTCAAATGACCAAATCAAGAAATAAAAAATAAATTTCTTAAAAAATATTTTGAGTAGGCACACACAGACATCAGGAATCAACATATGAATCTCAGCAATGGTGACAAACAGATCATAAGCTCATTATTTATTCATGCAGCAATGCATGATGGGAGCCATGAATGAGTTTTGATTGGTGGCACCCAGAATGCACTGCAACATGCTTTATAATTGTCACCATTGTTGAGATTCACAGGCTGATTCTTGATGTCTGTGTGTGCCTACTCAAAATAGTTTTTAGGAAGTTTCTTTTTTGTTTATTGATTTGATCATTTGAATTTCATTAAGTCTAAAAATACTATGCTCTACAATGACAGTACTGCTATTATCCGTAAGGTGAAGTTAACTCAGAAATTCAATTTAATATAAGTTCAGTGACTCAGGTCAAATGATTGTGAAATAATGATTATGTTAAAACACAACCAACACCATCAGATGACCTTTGTTTATTGTTCATCCGGCTGTTATAACTCATGTACAGCAACCAAACAAAATCTAAAGTTAATAAGTTAATGGTCAAGAGCCCAACTAAAACAAATACTTACCTCCATAATGGTGACTTAAAAATTCTGGTTTTCTCCTTCAGTGATTCTGCTTGTTAACATCAGGTGTCTTCAGTAATGCTCAATCATCACTCAATTATTCACTTAGTTAACTCATTAGCTCAGAGTTTAATTGGGTCGCTTAAAATGACCAAATTCCATGATGTTGAAGTTACATGAACATATTATGTTTGTTTAACGAAACATAGTTATGTGGAACCGGTGGTGCATGTTTACAAAACAAAGTTAAGTAAAGCCAACACATCATTTTTTTGAGTGTGTTACGCAGGCGCTTTTGTGTTAAAGTAATTCTATAAATGTGGAAATGACAAGAGCAATCATGTAGTGCACTTTTCATCAGAAATATAATCAGAAAAAAATCATTTCTATTACACAGTGGGTAATGAGAAGTCATTCATGTTTCACTAGGCAAAACAAATAGGTTTTGCATATTTGTGTTTATTAATGCCCTTGACAAAAGCTTTCCCAGGTTAAAAAAAAAGTGTTTCTCTCAGACATCACGAAACAAGATAAATTCAATTAGTTTTCATTTAAATTTATTCATTTGATAGTTGCTTTAATAACAGTAAGAGTAAAATCCAGGGTGACTTACCCACAAACCCGTCCATACTTGTTTATGAGGTCAGTTTGTGCCTTAAAGAAACCCTGAGAAAGAGCAGAAAATATATCAGTATGAAAACATTAGAGAACATATGAATATTCAAGTCATATTGTATATTGTTACATTGCATTATTTTTGTTACCATTACAGGTAACTTTTTTTTTTCTAAAAAAAATCTGCAATAACATTAATAAAGTGAGTAAAACATTAATAAACGTGCATATTTTTGTTCCCAGTAAGTGGGCACTTTCTCCAAGATTAGCATATTTGCAAACATTTGCAGAGCTTTGTCACCATGTAGTTTAAAGTGATTATTTATTTCAGCTCTATCTTTTGGATACCACTTTCTGTCTAATAAGACTAAGGCTGCGTCTGAAATCACATACTCTCTTATTTTGAATAAGTAATTACTTTGCGACTAAAAATGTGTGTGTAGAACGAATTAAATCATGCTGTCATTATCATGCGACTTACTAGCGTTAGTTCACCGCCATTCACAAATCCTCTCCCATGGGCTCATGGGATAGTACAGTGTCCATTATGCAAACTACAGAATCTTACAGTACTGTGACTCCAGACATACTTTGTCACATACTGTTTTTCGCCTACTATATGGTAGGGAAGTATGCGTTTTCAGATGCAGCCAAAGACTTCCCTGCACAATAGAGATCTGTCACTATTGCTCTTAATGATGTTATTCTGTAGACTGTCCAATCCTGCTCCTGTAAGGATACTGTCCATCAGAGTTTAGCTCCAACCTCAATTAAACACACCTAGGAAATCAAAGTCTTACTAGGTATACTAAACTTCCAGACAGGTGTGTTGAGGCAAGTTGGAGCTAAACTCTGCAGGACAGTGGCGCTCCAGGAGCAAGTATAGGTGATTACTGTATGAAGACAGGCACCACTGAGTGACTGCACTTATCTACCAGTAGGTGTCAGTACAGAGCAGGCACTGACTGCGCTCGGCTCTCTGAAGGTTTATTGAGGTCTACTAAGAATATTATCCTGAAATATCCACAACCACAACACAATAACAGGAATAATATTATATCCTCATTCCAAATGGAAGAAAATATTAAACTTTGCACATAAGGCTGCTGAGATTGCACTGTGTTTATGCAGGTGGGATATAGTTAAGAAGTTACGCAACAAAGCAAACAATGAACATTAAGTACTGACTGTTAAACACACACACACACACACACACACATACACAAAGAGCGCTAGTTTGGTATGCATGGCAGCCGGTGGCTCTGCTGTCTCTGCTAATGAAGGAGTCAACAGTGCTGGCACCGAACCGCCTGCCCTCCCTTCTTCATCCCACCATTCCCGCAGTTTCCCTGGTGGGCATTAGGCAGAGACGTATGTGTGTGTGTGTGCGTGTTTCTCAGTGAGCATTAAGCAGTGGAGTGTGCCCTTCCGTCCTGATGTCCTCTCCTTCAGCCTTTTATTACTGTTCTGTCATACGGAAGAGGCTGCGCGTGCATCTGGCAGTGCCGTAGTGAAGTTAAACAGGAGACCAGAGGCTCAATTCAAACAAATGAGCCACCCTTGCCTTTGGCTTCATTGGGGATTCATCTGGGAAGGATACGATCAATATCGCCGGGCCTGACTGAAGAGGACAGTCTGCAATCCTATTGGAATTCTCTTAAAAAGATTAGCCACTTTCAGTTGTTTTCTAGCACACATATGACCTTGACCTCTGCGCAGGTCTGAACACCGCGCTGCTTCTCTTTGTCTCAGACGGTAATAATCTCTCATGTCACTCAGAGTCATGGAGGGAGGTATCAGTGTGTGTAAGAGAGAATGTGAAGGAAGGTGTGGTGGGATATGCACTTTTAAGGAAAAACCCGTGAAAGACAGACAATAAAAGTGGCCCTATTCTATTCTATTCTCACTGCGAACATTTAAAAGGATAAGTGACCCAAAAATAAATTCAGTCATCATTTACTCATCCTCATGTTGTTCCAAACCTGAATGACTTTGACTTTTTTCTGTAGAAAACAAAATAATTTTTTGGCCATACATTGAAAGTCAACGGGTTAGACAATGGGACCCTACTACCTTTCAAAATATCTTCTTTTGTGTTTGTGCTCCACATTTACAAGTGGGTAAAAAATAGATGAAATAGATGATTCCAATAGATACTGGAGCGATACTGAAAAAAATTCTGTAGTCTCTGCAAGTGAGATTAGATTCATTTATGTAGGCTTTGAACTCGTGCATGTTATCTGTCCAAAAGTAAAAGTAATTTATTTAAGGATATTACTCAAACATCAAAGCATGATCTGAAAATTCTGCCCAAATATCTAATTATTATGTGCCTCAAACAAAACTCTACATATCTTTCAATGATTCAATGACATCAACCTGGCAAACTTCCCCAAAAGCACTAAATGTAGCAAATCAGTTCCAAGATCTAAGAAACCTTTTCATGCAGACTATTGCTTATAAATTATGCAATCTTATTGGATCTTGCCATTTTTGCAAGTGCCATCCAGTTTTGTGGGCAAAATGAATCAGAAATTTATTTTTTACTGAGCATTTTGTCTCTCACTGTCTGACCTTTAGTATGAGAAACACTGTCAAGTGGATCGGACCCGAGCACCAAAACACACTTGTAGCCAATCAGTAGTAAGGGGCGTGTACACTCATGAGGGGGAGGTGTGTGTGCTGCATAGTGTTTGTGAATTTGGGGGCGGAACTATTGTTTTGGTGATTCCCTATAAGATTCTTTCCCTATAAAGCTTCTATGTAAATTACCTCTGTTGTGATTGGCTAACCTCTTTGCATTTGAAAAGTTTTCATCAGAACAGCTTGCCAACTTGCTAAATACTGAAAGGGTGTTTGATATGTACACTAACGTTCAAAAGTTTGGGGTCAATATGATTTTTTTTAAAGAAATTAAAACTATTCAGTTTTTTTAAACACCAAATCAATATATTAGAATGATTTATGAAGGATCGTGTGACACTGAAGACTGGACTAATGATGCTGAAAATTCAGCTTTGCCATCACAGGAATAAATTACATTTCAAAACATATTAAAATAGAAAACTGAAATTTAAATTTAAATACCATTTCAGAATATTACTGTATTTTTGATCAAGGAAATGAAGCCTTGGTGAGCATAAGAGACTTCTTTCAAAAAGCTTTAAAAAAAATCTAACTGACCACAAACCTTTGAACTGTGGTATAACATGGATGGTCTTCTGTTCATATTTTATAACCTTCAACCTTCGTTTTTGTATCTTAGCTTCAGTAAAAAGGCTTGACTCACTAGGGAGGCAGCTTTACATTGAGAATATTAAAATATATGCCTACATACAGTAAAATGCAGTTCTTTTATTTCAAACCAAGACAAATCCTGTTTTCCGAAAAGGTCCCCTATGGACAAAGAGAAAGCAAGTAAGTGCATGTGTGCTGGCGAGGTGTGTGTGTGTGTGTGTGGGGTGGGGGTGGGGTGTTGCAGATTGGAGCTGCATCTGGGCTGTTTAGGATCTTAAATGGACCAAATCTCATGTCTGTGAGTGTTGTATTTGGTAATAGAGTGTGTCATGATAATGTGCTGCTGTGGGTTGCGGGAGACTCTGTCGTCTACTCTCTAAATGTGACTCAATCTGCCCTTGTATCCCAGACACTGCTCATCTCTGTACATCACTTCCTGTTACCCATGATCCTCCCCCACCCACACCCTTGCTTTTCTCTTTCTTTTATCCTTCAAATCATTCCAAATATATCATTATCATTTCATATCCTTATCTTCTGCCTCACATCTCCTTCAATCAAAACTGTAGCTATATTCAGGGTAAGAATTTGTTTTGTGCCACTAGACATAACTGTTCAGAAGTTTGGCAATGGTAAGATTTTTTTTATTTTTTTTATTTTATTTAGCAAATACAGATTATATTGATTAAAAGTGAGAGTAAATGCATTTATACCGTCTTTAATGTAATGTTTTTTAATTACAATATAACAGAAAAAGATTTATGTTGCTTTGAACCTTCTATTAATCAAAGAATTCTGAAAAAATGTTTCCACAAAATATTCAAGGTTGTTAGTAATTGGCTAATAAGTGTATATTGAGCACCAAATCAGCATTTTATAATGATTTCTGAAGGATCATGTGACACTGAAGACTGGAATAATTGCCATCACAGGTATAAAACACCATTCAAATAGAAAACAGCTATTTTAAATTGTAATAATATTTCACAATATTACTGTTTTACTGTATTTTTGAAAACATAAATGCAGCCTTCGTGAGCAAGCAACTTCTTTCAAAAACAATAAAAACCAACCCCATGTACATGCATTACTCATAAATTAGAGTTAAACTGACTGTGTTACCCATCCATGAGACTCCCATTTGACCCACTGACCAGTCATAATGCATTCACTTTGTGCAGAAGTACTAGAAACTAATGCACACAAAACATATAATTTTTCCAAATGAAATATTTGAAATATTTCCAAAACTAGACTGACTTCTAGGTGTAAGAAGTGTCATCAATCCCAAACAGGGGCAGTTCTAGACCGTTTTTAAAACTTAATCACTTATCTGAAAGATCGGGCCAGTATTGCTTCAAGAACGTTTATAATTTGTACATTATCGGTTATCTTATCGGTTTAAACATTCAAGTGAATTTTACGTCATTCAAGCGCAAGAAAAAAGTAACCTAACTCGGTACTTGTGTGCTGCAATAGTTCATTTTTGTGCACGCACACAGAAAGTAGCCTCTGGCAAGTGCTGAATTGAGTTCTCTTTCGTGTCTTTTTGAGCAAATACACACAAAATTGTGTCAAAATGCCCGTCTTGACGAATATCCACATAAACACAGATGGTTATGTCTTAAGTGAATGAAAACACTTAAGAAAATATTGGATGTGTCAATATAACAATTATTAATTGTTAATTAATTACTTGTTAATAATAATGATGCCAATTTTCTGTTAATCAAACAGTAGCCTAAACGTGTACCAATTTGAACAGTACTGCAGAAAGACTGGTGTCATTATCTAATTTATAAAGTTTCTGTATTGGCTTGGTACCAACCGAACCCCTACCAGTATGTTTGACTTACTATATGGTAATATAGTGGTGCCAATTCACATAGAGGTACCACTTAAGCACTGATCTCTTGCTACACATTCTCACTGTGGGCTAAGCCTCCCTGAAGATCTAATCCTAGAACCACCCCTGATCCCAAATACTGACTAAGCTAACGCAGGCTATGCTTTCTCCTTTTACCTCTTTTTGTGTCTCACTGAATTTCTAACTTGAAATGCAGTCACCTGCCTCTTTAGAGGGGATTGCGTCTGTGTCTCTAGTGCCAGGAACACAAAATGTGCATAGTCGCACACACAGACCTACAGGATTTAGCTGAGAGGTTGGCCTGTAGAAGTGGGTCAGAGGATTCTGCTGGAGCAATGCTCTGGAGACCACTGTTTGTGAGACTGAGTCTGCTGACGTGTGCACGAATCTACACACACACTAATATGCACAGACAAAGGGTGCACAACAGCATACAAAACCCACACACATAACTTTAGTTCACCTGGGGATCTTCATCTAGACACGCAGTAATTATGCATGCATGCATATTCATTTACGCCTTTCTCACTTCCATCTAATAACATTTAATCCCAACGTGGAAGACGTGAATTGAGATGAAATGGACGGATAAAGGGAAACAGACAGGGAAGAGGGAGCCCTGTCACAGGCGTGTGATAGAAAGAAAGAAAGAATGAAATGAGTGTTGTGAACGACATGCTGTCCAGTCAACCATCACTGTCTGACAGTAACATATTGATCTGAAAATCTCTTCAGCACCAGAACAGCATATCATTAGAATCAAAGCTTTATTTAAAATATGCCAGTGTGCTGGTAGGTGAATCTTGTAAAACAGGACACTAAAATATATATATATTTATGGATATATATTCTATTTTGCATACAGTAAAAAAAACATATTTAGGAATTTTTACATTTATTTTCATGACAATCAGGCACAAATTCTCATTTAGGTGATGTATCCAAATGTTTTACTTTCTTAAATCCTTTTTCAAATCATTATTAGTAATTGCTGTTTAAAGTAAAAACTTATTACTCACAATGTCTCACAATATTGTATACTTTCAGAAAGGGGGTTTATTTCAACAAAATAAAACATGAATATGAAATGTGAATATGAAAAATGAACATTAATTGCAGAAAATAGTATTCTTCTTTGGTATGTCCCCATCATACAGTATAATCGTCCAAAAATAAGCCTCATTTTCTTTTGTTCTTTTGATTTTCAGGGTGTAATAAGTACTGGATATGTTCTTTTTATGACATTCCTCCTTATTGGTTGTTGGATGAATCCAGGCAGTTCACATTCACAAATTAATCTCGCTTTAAACCTCTCAGTGGAATCGAACAGCCCTACAGCATCGAAATTTTGGCCTTTATTTCCTATAATACCCGTCAAATCATTATCATTAAACTATAGACAGACAGAAATGAGTATCCTCAAGGTAGCTGTTGATTTGCTACATTTCAGCCTCAGACTGAGATTAAACTTTCAGGAGGAATTAAAGGTATTAATTTTTCAATATTAAACCCACCCACTCTCCCCGTCAGTCTTTTATATTATAGCCGTAAAAGTGCATCATTCAGCACTGAGGGTAATCTGTTTGGAAATCACATGGCATTAGATGTGTTCATTAAAGATGACTCACCACTAATGACATCTAATGAAGTGAGGCTCACTGAGAGAAATATAAATTTTCCCGCTTTAGGAGGGTGGTACAAGGTGTGTGTATGAGTGAAAAAGTGTGTGAATGAGTTAATAAACGGGTCTTACATTTCGAAACATCATGAGGTTCCCAAAAAACGGAAAGGGCTTTGGGTGCTTGATGCCACACCGTTCCAAGGTGGAGAAAGGGGCGATGGAATACCTAAAACAAAGACAAAGACATTCAGTGTAAACCTCTGTAGTTCGGGGTCAGTTTGCCTGATTTTGCCTCATTAGAAAACCACATAGAGAGAATGGCAATAGGAAGATTATGGAAATTATGCTGCAAACACATGGGTGGGTGGTGTCCATGGATGTTTTTAATAAATCAATTATGTACTGTGACTGGTCATTTTAAAGGTGCAGTATGTAATATTGACAGCTAGCGGTT
Organism: Chrosomus eos; assembly: GCA_036326025.1. Lineage (NCBI taxonomy): Eukaryota > Metazoa > Chordata > Actinopteri > Cypriniformes > Leuciscidae > Chrosomus > Chrosomus eos. The sequence goes on along the minus strand of CM070824.1, from coordinate 32,569,498 downwards.
GAAATGGGTACTGCAGTCCAAATTCAAAATATTGAAGAAAATTTTTGCCAATCTCCTCATTCTTAAACTCTACACTCACAAGGACAATAGAAGGCGAAGAGCCTGACAATGTCATTTGATTAGTTAATTTAACCATGTTTTAATATGCCTCTGGTCTTAGAGCTTTTAAAATGGATGCCGAGGCTTTTTAGGTCGGGTAGAATCTGCTATCTCTGACCCAGTTTGTTTTTTTCTGGCTTCCATGGCTGCAATACACTGTGTTTTCCACCAACTGGCAACCCAGGGTGTTGAAATACTATTGGGTAAACTGGCAGTGGGTGGGATCACAAAGAACAAAACAAAAACAGACTTTCCAACACAGAACACACATTTCAAAGAAGAATAACTGGCTGTAGAATTGTTTTTCGGAGAAGCAAGTATGTGAAATTAATATGTTTGCAGATATTTAGGAATCATGCTATGATATTTTTATGCTCTACTACATTCAACAAAATTACATACATCACCTAAATACAACACGTAAAGAGTAGCCTACTGCAGTGAGATAAATGAATAATAACAATAATAATGTAATTTATATATTATAATTTTAATCTATATATCTTTAAATTTAATATAAATGTTAAATTATTGTATAATACTGTGCAATCTCTCAGCTACTATGAGAGTCATTAAAGGGATACTCCACTTTTTTGGGAAATAGGCTCATTTTACAACTCTCGAGTTAAACAGTTGAGTTTTAACATTTTTGAATCCATCAGCTGATTTTCTGATATTACAAGATATAAGTAACCAGACAGTTCTGGTCCCATTGACTTCATAGTATAAGTCAATGGGACCAGAAACTGTCTGGTTACTGATATTCTTCTAAATATCAGAAAATCAGCTGAATGGATTCAAAAATGTTAAAACTCAACTGTTTAACTCTGAGGGAGTTGTAAAATGAGCCTATTTCCAAAAAAGTGGAGTATCCCTTTAAAGCTGCAAGCATATATGAATTAGACAACTTTGTTGATAACCGGAACATTCTAGGGCTGTTGCTTAAATTTCTGGGCCCCGGGACAATTGTTTATGGATGCGTATCTTCTTTACCTGGGCCCAATGAGTAAGGCAATACCTTAGTAGGTTTTCTTTGTCATATAGGCCAGGACCATTGACAACAACCCTGTGCTTCTTGTAGACAGGGTGTAAGTGATGGATTGTGCAAAAGCATGATGACACAAGCTGTATCGGAGAGCACTGGCAAATGCTGCATTTCCTCCGAGTATGGAAAAGGGGACATGCATTATGCATGAGAATTGCATCTGCTGACACACCAGCACTTGGACCACTTTTAACTTATGTGAGCCGTGGGAGATGACGAGACGTTGTTCTCTCAAATAGTGCATTTTTGTCCCCAAGAAGTTAAACACAAATGTCTTAATAATCCACCAGACCAAGAGAACAGCAAGAACTTTATTTAAATATGTACAAATAATCGTTAACACTGGTGCACCTAAAACCATTTGCGAGTTAAGAAAGACATTTTAATTTCCCAGGAGTTGATTTCTATTTAAACTTATTAAATTTTAAACTAATTAAATGGTAAATGGTAATGGACTGCATTTATATAGCGCTTTCACAGACCCACTGGCCACCAAAGCGCTTACAATTTGCCTCTATTCACCCATTCACTCTCTCATTCATACACGACGGGCGACGGCAGCCATGCAAGGCGCCATCCAGTCGTCGGAGCAGCTGGGGTTAGGTGTCTTGCTCATGGACACCTCGACTTGGTCAGGTGACGGGGATTGAACCACAACCTTTCGGTTTGTAACAATCTACATGAACACTGAGCCACTGCCGCCTAATTAAATCTATTTAAATTCAAGTTCAACTTTTTGTTAAATGAAGGTCACATTAAATGGTCTACCATGGCTTTCTTTTTGCTATTAATCAAATGATTTTTATGTATAGATTTTATTGGTTAATCCTTCGTCTTTGTCCCAGACACAGACTTTCAATTTTAAACCATGAAAATCCTAAACAAGCAGTTAAATATAGTCATTTTAATACTTATTTTATGATATATAATGATTTATATTTGTTTTACATTTTTTTGACTGTCATTCATTTGTGGTATCAATTCCATCACAACCAACAACTTTGCCTCAATTTTTTTCAAAAGTTGCAACAATAGTGATTATTTTTTAATATTAATTCTAAAAATAAAATTTCAAAGCATTCATTATATATTATTATTTTTTATTTATTTACACTGAACAACCATTTTATAATTTTTTTATGTTTAAAGTATTTCCAAAATGAAATGTAATTAACATTTTAATGACAAAATGTCTGACAAATTGTGACAATTGTCCTATGAGGCATGTCCACTGATATTTTTACCTAGTGTGTAGAGTAAATAGTCCCAGTGCCAAAAGTGTAATAAACAATCGTGTATGTTTTTTCTAATCGTGTTCGGCTGGAAATATCAGACTCTGAAAAATTAACTGCCACCCATCTTCCTCAAAAAAAAAAAAAAAAAAGTACTGTAACCAAAAGATTCTGACACCCATCTCCTCCATAATCTCCAGCTCGGCAGGAGTTCATTAACATATTAATTGTCAGATTAGAGAGCGGGTCTTAAAAGCTGGAATGATAACTCATTTTATGACACGCTCTTAATTACACAGAAGCACGTTGCATACGCTTGTCCGGTGCTGAAAGACGATGAATCCCCGGCCCAATCTGTCCATGTCCGGACTCAAAATCATTTCTCACTTCAGCACAAATGTATTCACAGTTGCCAGACATCCCCATTCTTTCAACTCATTATTGGTTAAGTGAACACAGAACTAATGTGAAATACATCCGCAGTGTTGATTAAAGACAAGTTTCTCAATTGTTTTTGTAAAATAACAATAGAAATTGAACGATAATTATTCACATCAGATGAGTCTCCACCTTTGAACAGAGGGGTAACTCTCGCACTTTTCCATATATGAGGAACAGAACAGGTAGACAAAGACAAATTAAATAGATCTGCAAGGGGATATATTAATACATGAGCAGCAGATTTAACAAATGAAGCTTACAGACCATCAGGGCCAGCACTACTTGCTTTTAAATCACATAAAGCATAATAGGCATCATTTTCTTAAAGGAAAAGGAACCATTTAAATTAGTGGAGTTTAAAGAGCCAGTGATAATATAAGAATCAAAATGTTGGGAACCAAACAGAGAAGAAGAGCTGATTAAAAGCATGAGACATAAGTAAAGGGTCAGACATACTTTTATTTTGAATCTTTTTTATTGAAATGTTATTGCCTTTATTAAAATGATTATTCAGTTGATTCCAAAACTGTCTAGGGTTATGAAAATCCTGGAAAAAAAAAACAATCTTTATAATAATTTGCTTTTGCATTCCTTGTTTTTATCTTACAGAATTTTCTCAAATATCTGTAGTTTTCCGGAATCCTAGAACCAATATTTTGCCCAGGCTTTGTCCAAGTTTAATAAGAAGAACTGATCCAAGGTAAATGTCTGCCTTTGACTCTTAACAATACAAATAATTTCCATGCATCATCAACAAAAGGGAAATCTATCCCAATTTATATCAATTAAGCCTTGAATAAAGCAATCCACATTCATATTTTTACACTGTCTCAATAGTTGTGTGAAAGTCTTTAGCAAAACAGGACCAAAGTTGAATTGTCCTTCAAAACATGCAGTTTGGAACATTGTCAACAGTTTGTTCCAGTTTTGCTGAAGTTCAATCAAAAATCTCTTTAGGGAACATCAGAATTAATGTGTAGCTCCATAGAGCAGGTGTTACTGAAGTGTGTCACAGCCCATATAAAGCAGAATGTAGCATATTTCCATATTGTGCAGGCAGATAAGTTCCAAACCAGAAAGTGACTTAAAAGACCAATTTTTACAGCAGGTCATTCACACACAAAAGAGAGAAACATTCAGAAGATTCTGATAAGAGTTTGGCAACAGCATGTTGTTAGGCTAATACAGTACTCTAATAAGAATAACAAATGCATACACAAATAATAGAATTGTGAATCCATCTTTTTTTCAAAAGCTTTTTTTTTTTTTTTTTACTTATTCACTATATTGGATTGAATTGTATATGCATTCAAAACAAGATAGCTTAGTAGACATATTCTGTGTCGCTTTTGTCCGCCACATATTTCATTGGGTCTGTCTCGTTTAAAAAATTTAACCATTACATTCCAAAGAAAGAAAGAAAGAACAGAAATGTATGGCTCCTCAGAAAGCAAGTGTCCACACATGTACCAGATGTGGGCCGGATCTGGGCCGACACTATGTTGCTGTCTGGGTAATGAGGAAATAATTGTATATTGGTTACTTTTCTAAAATGAGCCAAGCTCATGATGTATGCAGACTTTTTTTTCTCACTCAGATCTGCTTATAATTGTTGGAAAAAGTTTCTTGCACCAAAAACAAATTAGTTTTATATTACTAGTTGGACATTATACACCTTCTCTGTTCCTTATTAAGATTAATTAAACAGGCTGATTTTCCTACTGTGCATTTAAAAGGATAGTTCACCAATTAAAATCTTGTAATAATTTGTCATAATCATTCCAAATCTGTATGATTTTTTCTTCTGTGGAACACAAAATTAGATATTTTGCAAAAGATTGGGATCCAAGCAACAGAAAAAACAATGTCAGGTTTGGTACGACATGAGGTAAATGACAATTTTCATTTATGGGTGAATTATCATTTTAATTCATTTTAATTCCTATTATGCTATTAACGTTTTTTTAGTGTGTAATGTTGCAAGTTACAAAGTCCAGTCCAAATGGAGTTATTCTCTATATCACTAAGCACTGAATCTGAACTCTCTGAAACGCCTCGATTATAGTCTTGAGTTTTCTTTTGGCACACGTTACAATATTCATCATTTAAATTATTCCCGCTTAACGCATACCCAAAAAAAAGGGGCGATGTTTGAGTTGCGTTAGTAGCGTGTTGAATCACAACACACTGGTCCAGCCGACCAATCACACACTGTGGTTTTCAGAAGCTTCAAAGAGACCGGGGACTAAACAGAGCGTTACATACACACTAAAAAGAGAGGTGCTGCAAATAATGTAAAATACGTGGAAAGGAAAAATAATGTTTTTTGAACATTCATGCATGAAAACCAATTCTAGAAGACCTCAAAATTAAAGACTTAAGGGCGTAATAGGTCTCTTTTAAGATTTAAGTGGTTCTATACATAAATATATATGTGAATGACAATTATGATTGAAAAACATCTGTTTACATTGCCGTATGCGTATATCATGGCTGGTCATGCTGCTGAACACTGAATAGATGCTGACGTGTAAATGTGCAAAGTCAAATGAATGTGTTTGTGTTTCTGATGCCAAATAGGATGATGCTATCTGAATAACCCATTTTTGCAGCTCAATTTCTGTAGTGTATGCATGTGTTTTGAATGTCACATATGTCTGTATAGTAGGCTACAGTATATGTCCATTTAATTATTTGACTACAGACCTACAGCACAATAATTAAGTTTACACAAGACAGCACACCACTGCATGACAATCAATTGTTGTTCAATGCAAGCCTGAGCTGACTGACAAATCCAGCGAGGCATCTCCTCATGTGTCTCTCCAGGCTAGATAAACAGATGTTGATGTAGCTTATCAGTGAATACGCCTGGCCGTTTCTGAGCCCTGTGCCAGGGGCTGAGAGAGGGAGAGATGTGCCACAGGCTAAATATACTGGGAAAAGGCCAGGTTGGAAGACACTCCTTAAAATACCACTAAAATTCACATCCAGTCTCCTTGTTAAATATTTATCTAAGCCTTACTCTGTGTCCTTCCCAAATACAAATTTTAAAGATCCTACAAGGTAAGGAAGGTTCACTGTTGGCCACAACAGACACAAACATATCAAACATGTTTAAACTTAAAAAATGTATGTGCACACAAGCACAGCTGAACTCGTTCAAAAACACAACTGTCTCAGAGGCTGATATTATAGTTTGCTGAGCTTTGGATTAAACTTGCACATCATGAAGTCATTAAAATTGATGTGTTTAGGGTGACCTGTAACTTTGGGGTGAGCGAGCAGTCCTTGGAAGGGAAGGAGCGATTGAAACAACCATGTCTGACTGACAGCAAGGGACTCAATGTGTTGTTTTCAGAAAGAGGTTGGAAGGAACAGGCCAGCCAATGTTCTCATTAAGGCCAAAAGTGTCATAAAGGAGGACAGATACATTGTGAGGTGAACGAAGGGTGAGATACTAAAAAGTTGCTGTCCAGATTGTGTAGTGGAAAAAGGCATTTTGTTTCCTGATAACGAGTCAAGATGCTCAAACTGTGGATCTGTTTCTAAAACTAGTTAGCTGCCTATGTAGATAGCATTTTAAGGTAGTATTTTCTCTTATTACCTTATTTACTCACACAACCCCATAATTAAAGATTAAAGGTGCAGTATGCAACTTTTAAAAAACGCTGTTGAAAAGTGGATCTGACGAAGCACCAAAACACACTTGTTGTAGCCAATCAGCAGTAAGGGGCGTGTACACTCATGATGGGGGAGGAGAAAGAGCTCAGTCCACAGACAGACATTAGCAGATTGACTATTATAGAAAGAGAAAAGAAAAAAAAAGAGGAAAAGGCCAGGGAAATATTACTTTAAAAAGACGCCAAGGTTAAGTACTGTTAGTTTTGCTGTTTTTCACAGTGCTAAGAAATGCTGTCTTTTGCTTTCGTGTTTTATCTTCGCTGGTGTGTTCATTTGCATTATTATTATAAGCCTAGAACGTCTAAACCTCCTCCAACGCCCTTTTTTAGCAGCGGCTCACAAATTGTGCTCAAGGTGAGATAACATACTTCAATTATGTCGTTTATCTTTTGGTTCCCCTTTTAGTGATCGCTATAACCCCTTAATCTTGTCACATTTCTAATATATTAGTTACTTGGACTATCGTGTTATATAGGGAGCTGTTCATGTTGTATTTTGGGATGATAGAGATTCCTTTGCCATCAAAGGAGTAGAGGAGCTAAATAACAATTAGACATTGACCTGAATTATCCTAGTAACACAAATTGCTTTCATTTATGATGACATCATACCCTTGGGCGGCAGGCACAGCAGATTCCACCATAGTTGCAAAGACTATGGTGGATGCTATGTGTTACATAGTGTGTACATGAATATGGGGGCAGAGTCATCAAGATAGGGGTGTGATCCTTTTGGGTAGGGGCGTGTTTGTTTTGGTGATTTCAAATATCAACAGCGTTTACCAGAAATCACTTACTGCATCTTTAAGTACCTCTTCATCACCACCAAACTGAAATATCCATACTGGATATTATAGCATTAATGTTAATATTGCTAACATCACTTAAAACAAAAGTAAATACACTGCAAAACATGATTTTCTTACTCAGTATTTAGTCTTGTTTTTTTTTCCAGTATGAATATCTAAATATTGTTAAATCAAGATACATTAACTTGAAAAGCAAAATGACAAGATATAAGTCTTGTTTTCTGAAATTAAATGAGTTTATGCTTAAAACAACAACAACAAAATCTACCAATTGGGCATGGAAAATAAACTTGTTTTCCCTTTTAAGTTCAATTAAGTTCATTTTTCATTCTCTATTGACATGTTTTCCGCAAACCTTTTTTTTTTTGCAGTGTACTGTGGGAAAAACAGACTACGCAAGTACAGTAGCTTCCTCTTTCTATCTGGGGCAAAAGTTTGTTTGTCTTTTGAATTTTGATAATTTGACAATTATTTGTGACATTACAACTTAAATGTACTGTATAAGTCCTTTCACATAACATTTGATGCATACACATTAAACAAAGTATTCAACAATAAAATATTAATAAATACTAAAGAAAATACAGAAGCAAAATTACTACTTTTAGACTGACACACATTCAGCATTTTACAGACATTTCTTCAGTGTTCTTTGTACACTTCCTGCGCAATTATTTGAGTTTTGCTCTGATATATGTTTACGATATATAGCCCATTTTGGAAAAAACCGTCCTTAAACAATCCGTAAAAGCAAAATAAACTATGGATGCACACTTATCTTTTATAGATAATCGTATATTACGATCAGACTTTTATTACGGCCAGAATCACCAGCAAACTTTATGCTCATAATAAAATTCTGGCTACACGAGACTACTTTCTCAATGTCTTTATCGTACACCATCACAAACACTCATCATTACACAATATTCACTCGCTACACTATCCTACAATGCTAACATAATTTCAATCTCAGTTTATGGAAATGTATCAGAGTTTATGTAGCAGACAGTTTGTTTGTGTCAGAGACAGACTTTAAGTTAGTATCAGCAAACAGCTCCTGAAACACTCAGACGCACACATTGATCCTGACGGGCATAAAAGCGCAGGCTATAATTGCTCCGAGCTGCTTCTAGTGTCTCTCTTGATCATCCATGACACATTTGATTTCTTTTCTATTGTAAGAGCCTATTAGAAATGGCCACCAATAAAAGTGCATTGATTCATGCAGGATTAGCCCATCGGACAGGAGTTTTATCATGGCCACAAAAATCACGAACTCCCTTCTTTTGCTCTCACACACACACACTAACGCCCACAGTGTGCAGCTGCAGTCACATGGATCACGATTCGCCAGTTCTCTGCTCAATAGTCTGCTGATGGTGCCGTGGGCCTGGGTGGGCTACTGAGTGAGTGTGTGGGAAAGAGATGCCCAAAACTGCTTAAGCGGTCTAATGGTGGGCAGAGGACGAGCACCCCTGTGGAGTACCCAGACCTGGATCAGATGCTTGGCGGTCACGCTGCGGTAGTGAGCTCAGACCGCATTTATCTCTGGGAGCAGAGAGCTTCTACGATTGATCAGCTGTGGAAGAGGAGGCGCTATGATCCACACACAGCTAACAGCAAACACAGGACAGAGGGCCAAATGAGTTTAAAATACTAAGTATAAATGTATACAAACACACGATTTTAACATGTGTAAATGGAAATGCAATGTTTAAAGTGCACACGGCCCTTCAAATGTTTGAGACTGAGAGTATGTCTGAGTAGAATCTGATCTCATGTCGTCATGATCTCTTAAAATATCCTCTTCACAGTTATGCACCTCCAAACACAAGTAACGTGCCACTTTGAACTTGTGAACTGCAGATAGCATCAAATAAGGATAATTTTATTATTTATTAATTTGCACAGAATATCTAATTTTTAATACTGGTTCACTGTAATATAAAATAATATAAAAAAAGATTGAAAGAAAACTAAACTTGATTTACATGATGTGTCCAATGAATGAAACAAGTTCTCAACTTTTGAGAAGCAAGTAAAACTCAAAAGCCCATGCAAAAATTAAACAAAATAGGAGTTGGGTAGTGCTCTATTCAGAACTGAGTTGAGACTGCATTTTAATTCCAATTCAGTTGCTAAATTTGAAATTAATTTGAACTGAGGATGAAAATAGTATACAGAAGCAGAATTAAAATGAACCGAAATTCAAAATTCAACTAAATGCCAAAGACAATTTTACATTAAATCATATTTAATAAATTGAATATTGTGGACAATGGTGGATGAATACTTCATTTCTCAGAATGCATAGATTTTTTTATGAATTCCTTTTCCTGTCATTCCGACTCAACTTCTTGTGTGGTGTGGCCAATTCAGAATCTAACTAATGAATTATAAGGAAGAGAATTGCTCAACCTTCTAATACTATATCTGACATGACAGACTAAAATATTTGTGAACCTGAAAATCTCTTAAAGTCCCCCTGTAGTCAATAATTTTATCCCTTAAAACTCATCTTTGATCATCAAAATGACATATTTAAAAGTTTTTTCCTTGAAAAGAATTCTTCATGCCTTAAAGCTCCAGTACGTAACTTTTTTGGGTTAAAAATTATCCAAAATAAATTTTGAAGCAAGTACATAGCCAGCCAGTGTTCAAAACTATCTGTTTGCCTTAGCTCGATTAAAAATGGTAAGCTAGTAATAATGTTTTTAATTCCAGTTGGTGGAATTCAAGCATGTCTTTGCATCATTACGTCACATCTGTACACATAAAGAAGGTGTCTCTACTAGTAGGCTATATTGCCTATGAATGCAGTTTAGCCCCACCTACACTCACTCACACCAGCTCAGAGATTCACACGTTGACGTGATTGGTTACAAGGTAGTTTGTGAAGTCACAAACACCCGCGATTTCAAACTGGACTTTTGAGACTTGGTTCACTGGAGATTTAAGATTAAAATACTCAGCAATGGTGTTGCCTTTTGAATTTGAAGATGGTCCATCTTAAAGCATATTAAAAACACTACATAGACATATAACCAACATTAAAAGCTTGATTTTCACCACAGGGGGACTTTATCAAAAAAGAGATTTGTGTCATTGAGTCATTCATCCACACAGGGGCTCATACAGGGTGTCCTGGTTGACACATGCTCACAGCTATGCATTTCAAAGATTCTCCCTTTGTCACATAATCAATCATATGCAGGACTACGAGTCATACACAATAAAGCCTCTGATCTGAGCAGCACATAAACATATTAGAATGGTTTCTGAAGGATCATGTGACATTTTAAAACATTAAAACAGAAAACTGTTATTTTAAATTGTAATACAATTTCACAATATTCTGTTTTACTGTATTTTTGATCCAATAGATGCTGCTTTGTTGAGCAAAAGATAATTATTTTTTTAAAAGATACTTACTTACCTAAAACTTTTGAAAATTAGTGGAAATGTTAAACCAGTAGAAGAGTGTCAACTGGTATACATTTTTGTATATCTATTTACATTTATCTATTTCTATCTATAAATATATCTATTTATCTAGTTACACAGTCTCTGATGGTTAAATCTGGAACATAAAAATGAAGATGCTTCAGAATGTGTATATATTAGTGTGATTGCAATGCACATAACTGTTCAAATAATAATAAAATAAAAATAGTTTGATGCTTACTTCATACATTATTGTAACGAAGAGGCTGAAGCGGTCGGATCCATTCGCAGATATTTATTAAAGGAGATGACAAACTGAGAACAAGCAGACAAAAACTTAAAAGATGTCAAGGGCAATCCAGAATCGTAGTCAAACACGTAATGGTCAGAGGCAGGCAGCAAAGGTTCACAAAACGATATCAGAGTCCAAGTTCAAACACAGAAGATCAAGTCCAAACACAGAGAAACAAGAGGAACAAACTGAGACAGAGTGTTACGTTCTACGTGGGGTTTGTTTTTGTTTCCACTAGTCTGTGCACGCTGATATACTTCGCACGTGTTGATAGTATGCTCATTATCCTTTTCTGTTTTTAGCTCACTCTCGGCTCGCAGGCTGTTGTGACTGGCCTAGCGGGACGTCGCTCATCGTTGGGGCGGAGCCTGGGAGCCAATCAGAGTTGCCCAGCCGGGTTCAAAAGGATGGCGTTTTCATTCATTCGGTCTCTGTCTCGGAAGCGGCCATGAGCTCAAGTAGCGTTGTGAGATTACTACAACTGTGAATTGAGATTCAGACGGTGATTGACTGACTATTAAGTGGAATGAGTTGGGTGCTGTTTGCTCTGTATCTTAGTGTTTATGTTTCAGTTTGAGCGATCGATGTATCAATGTGTATCCCAGTTTGCCGCTGTGGGTTCCCATAATTCTATTCTCTGGGAAAGAGAACGACAGGTCAGTATGCCGCGGTATACATGTCCGTAGTGTTTACCTGTTAAATACACTAGGTTAGGAGTGAGCGCCACTCTGTGTATGTTTTGTTTTGGTAGATAATTTATTTAGGTGCCGCATGCACTGAAGATTTCGGTTTCCTTTTCACCTTTTCCTTTGGTTAGGTTTAGGTTTAGTATAAGGATTGTTTTGTTTATATTCTGTTTTTTTCTTTGGCGCCACTGTTTGGTTCTCTTTCCTATTATTTGAACATTATTTTTATATTTAAACATTGTAAATAGCGCACCCATGTTTTCTTCCGAACTGGAACTAGTGGCTTCGGCTTTGCGACAATAAAAATCCAGTTTGTCTTTTCAAGTTGAGTCTGTCATGGTTCTTTTCCACCGTACTCATCCATCAGCAGTGTTAATAAAATAAGTGTTGCGTAACATCTCCTAGACTCTAAAAAGATCGTAACATTTAATGGGGGCTCGTCCGAGATCCTTTAGATTCTTATTATTTCCCGAGTTATATCTACTGCTGGTGTGAGTGGTGGAATGATCATGTTCAGTACTTTCCTTGTATAGTGTTGATATGCGCAGGGACTAACGGATGGGTTGGTTGATTGTTTGGTCAGTGTTAGTGATTTTGGTAGAATCAAGTATGTCTGATTTTGATTTAGACACCTTTGTGAGAGCACCTACAGTGGAGCAGTTGGATAAATGTAGGAAGGATGATTTGCTGAGTATCGCTGCTCATTTTCAGATTGCTGTTTCGAAGCAGCGGCTTAAAAAAGAGATTAGGTCTACTGTATCCCAAAGGTTGGTGGAACTAGGTGTTTTAGTGTTGCCTGCTGCAGCTGTTAGCGAAGTTTTCACTGGTGCTGACAGTCACCCTGAGGAGGAGGAGCAGAGCGAGACGGCTGAGATGGAGCGTTCTGAAGTCAAATCCGTCTTGCCGCCCTTCGATCCTTTTTCGCCGCACTCGGAGTTTTCAGGTGGTGATGCGCGACTGAAAGTTCGCATAGCGCGACTCCAGATGGAGGCTCGTGAACGGGCAGAGATACGTCGAGCGGATGTGGAGTTTCGACTTGAAGTCCGCAGACTCGAAATCGAGGCGGACACGCAGGTTAAGCTCCGTGAACTTGAATTGAATGCAGCTAAATTGACACCTGTTCCAGTTGTGCAACCCTTACCAGCCGCTGATGCTTCGGCAAGGACTGGCTCGGGGGCAACCAACTTTGAGGTCAGTAGACACATTTCTCTTGTGCCGCAGTTTCGTGAGACAGAAGTTGACGCATATTTTAGCGTATTTGAGCGGATTGCTTCCACACTTCAGTGGCCTAAAGAGGTCTGGCCTCTGCTTTTACAGTGCAAGTTAACGGGTAAGGCTCAAGATGTTTGTGCTACGTTGTCCTTAGAGGATAGCGTAAATTATGAGGTAGTAAAAGTGGCAATTTTGCGCGCATACGAGCTGGTGCCAGAAGCGTACAGACAACAGTTTAGGGGTCATAAGAAAAAGGCTGGTCAGAGTTTTGTTGAGTTTGCGAGGGAAAAAGGCACTTTGTTTGACAAATGGTGTGCATCTAGTAAAGTGAATGATTTAAAAGACGTGCGGGAATTAATTCTTTTGGAAGAATTCAAGAATTGTATTCCTGAACGTGTTGTCATTTACTTGAATGAACAAAAAGTGACGTCTTTATCTCAAGCTTCTGTTCTGGCAGATGAGTTTTCGTTGACGCATAAAAATGTGTTTGTTGCTGCGCGACTTGAGAAAACTGCTGTTCAGGTGAGACCGAGTAGTCCGTCTCGACCAAAATCAGTTAATCTAAAATCAAAGGAAGATCGAGAATGTTTTTATTGTCACAAACCTGGTCATTTAATTGCCGAGTGTATTGTACTGAAACGAAAACAGTCAAGTTCTGTACCCAAGAGTGCTGGTTTTGTGAAACGGATTGATTCTAAAAAAATTGAGTGTAACGACAAGCCTGATTCTAGTTACGTACCTTTTCTGATGGAAGGGTTCATTTCCGTTGCGAAAAATTCTGAGGAACGGGTAAAAGTTCAGATGCTCCGTGATACTGGGGCCATGCAGTCCTTTATTAGTGCAGATGTACTGCCGTTCTCGGAGAAGACGTTTTGTGGCAGTCATGTTCTAGTCCAGGGCATAGAGATGGGTCTCGTTCAAGTTCCGTTGCATCAAATTCACTTAGAATCAGAACTATGCACGGGTTTTGTGAAAGTAGCTGTTCGTGAACGTTTACCTGTGAGTGGGGTACAATTTATTTTAGGCAATGATTTAGCCGGTGGGAAAATTATGCCTTTGTTGGAAGTCCTTGACAATCCAGTGATGCTCGAACAGCCTGATGAATTATCACAGTCATATCCAGAAACGTTTTCGACTTGTGTAGTGACGCGGGCTCAAGCTCGTAAAGTAGAGGCTGATGATTTGGCTTCATCTTTTATCGCACCTATTTTTATCAATGATGCTGTATCTGACGACGTCAAAACTGTTGAAAATGTGCATGTGCCAGATACTACTTGTGTAAAACTGCGCGTGACGCGCGAGAGACTTATTGCTGCTCAAAAGCAGGATGAAAGTCTCCAGAAGTATTTTGTTGCTGCTGTTTCCACAAAGAAATCTCGAGAGAGAAAAGCAGTATATTTTGTTGAGAATGACGTATTGATGCGTAAATGGCGTTCGGAGATTGCAGAGGATGCTGAATGGAGTAGTGTGTGTCAGATCGTGATTCCGTCATGTTATCGCCTGCAAGTTTTATCTTTAGCTCATGATCACGACCTGTCAGGACATCTAGGAATAAAGAAAACCTATCACCGAATTTTAAGACACTTCTTTTGGCCTAGATTAAAAACTGATGTTACACAATTTTGTCGCACTTGCCGCACCTGTCAGATCACTGGCAAGCCGAACCAAGTCATTCCGTGTGCTCCACTTGTTCCTATTCCAGCGATCGGAGAACCGTTTGAGCACGTTATTGTTGATTGTGTCGGCCCTTTGCCTAAGGCTAAGACCGGTAATCAGTTTTTATTGACCATAATGTGTACTGCAACTAGATTCCCCGAGGCGATCCCATTGAGAAGGATCACAGCACCTGTCGTAACTAGAGCACTTGTTAAGTTTTTTTCTACATTTGGGTTACCAAAGGTTGTGCAGACAGATCAAGGCACTAATTTTCTTTCGAGAATCTTTTCTCAAGTGTTGTCAGTTTAAACATTTCCCATCGGGTTGCAAGTGCATATCATGCTGAGAGCCAGGGGGCACTCGAACGTTTCCATCAAACGTTAAAGTCAATGCTCAGAAAGTACTGTATGGAAACAGGAAAAGAGTGGGATGAGGGGGTACCATTACTTTTATTTGCGGTCAGAGAAGCAGTTCAAGAAAGTCTTGGATTCAGTCCTGCCGAATTAGTATTCGGACACACTGTTAGAGGACCTTTGAAAATGCTCAAAGAGAATCTATTGTCTGTTGAGTCTAGCCCGAAAATGAACGTGCTGGATTACGTGAGTAAATTCCGTGAGCGCTTGCATCAAGCTTGTTCTGTGGCCAGAGAGTCACTTGAAGTGGCTCAGAGTAAGATGAAGGGTTTTTATGACCGTAAATCTGTAGAGCGTACTTTTAGTACGGGTGATCAAGTGTTGGTGTTGCTGCCTATGGTAGGGTCCGCCTTATCAGCACAGTTCTCTGGACCATACGAGGTGGTACGTAAACTTAGTAATACTGATTATGTAATCGGAACTCCCGATAGGAAAAGGAAGACCCGTGTGTGTCACGTAAATATGATAAAGACTTTTCACAACAGGGAAGCTGTCCAGAAGGTGTCACTTGTTGAAGAAAGTATTGCTCCTATGTCATCTCCTGTGTCATCTCCTGTGTTCACTTGTGCTGCTGTCGAGATTACAGATGCGGAGGATGGAGTCGTTTTTCGTCACACTCCTCAGCAATGTGCTCGACTTAAGAATTCTGAGGTATTATCTGATCTTACATCTCATGTTTCTCATTTATCTGAACAACAAGGATGTGATATTATGCAGTTGATTGTTGATTTTCCTGCTTTGTTTAACGATGTACCTTCTCGCACTACAGTTCTGGAGCACGACATTAATGTGGGTGATGCTGCCCCAATTAAACAGCATGCGTACCGTGTAAATGCAGCAAAAAGAGAAGTGATGCGGAAAGAGGTTGAGTATTTAGTAGAGCATGGACTTGCTCGGCTCAGTTGTAGTCCCTGGAGCTCTCCATGCTTATTAGTGCCGAAAAGTGATGACACGGCGCGATTTTGTATTGATTATCGAAAAATAAATGCGGTGACGGTGCCCGACTGTTTTCCTTTACCGCGCATGGAAGATTGCGTCGATAATCTCGGTTCAGCCCGATATGTCAGTAAGCTAGACTTGCTGAAGGGCTATTGGCAGGTTCCTCTTACGAGGCGTGCTTCTGACATTTCCGCCTTTGTCACCCCTGATAGTTTTCTCCAATACTCAGTAATGGCTTTCGGCATGCGTAACGCTCCGGCCACTTTTCAGCGGCTTATTAACATCGTGTTGTCTGGAGTACCCAAGTGCAATGCCTACTTAGATGATTTAGTAGTTTACTCAAGCGGTTGGACAGAACACATTTCAACATTGCGAACCGTTTTTGAGCGTTTGGAGAAAGCCTCGTTGACTTTAAACTTAGCCAAATGTGAGTTTGGGCAGGCCACTATTACGTATCTCGGCAAGGAAGTGGGTCAAGGGGAGGTGCGCCCGTTGGAAGCGAAAGTTACGGCTATAGCTGAGTTTCCTGCTCCAACTACTCGACGAGAGCTCCGTCGATTTTTGGGGATGTCTGGCTATTACCGTGGCTTCTGTAAAAACTTTTCGACGATTGCACACCCATTAACTGCGCTTCTTAGTCCATCCCGTACATTCCGATGGTCTGAGGATTGTCAACATGCTTTTAATACGATCAAGGATCTTTTGTGTAATGCACCTGTTTTAGCTGCACCGAGCTACGACACTGCTTTTAAACTTGATGTAGATGCGAGTTCTGTTGGTGCTGGATCTGTATTGATTCAGACGGGTGAGGATGGAATTGATCACCCGGTCTGTTATTTCTCACGTAAGTTCAACAAACACCAGTTGAATTATTCGACAATTGAGAAGGAGGCATTAGCACTTTTAATGTCACTTCAATATTTCGATGTGTACGTCGGATCGAGTAGTATTCCAATCACCGTATTTACCGACCATAACCCTTTAGTTTTTTTATCACGTATGTATAATCAGAATCAGCGTTTGATGCGCTGGTCTCTGATTGTACAGGGTTACAACTTGGTAATTAAGCATAAAAAAGGTGTCGAGAATATAATAGCCGACGCCCTGTCTAGAGCTGCCGATGGTGGCATTTGAGCGAATGCATTTGATCAACTATTTGTTGAGTTACTCCATATAGTTGATTCTTAAGGGGGGAAGTGTTACGTTCTACGTGGGGTTTGTTTTTGTTTCCACTAGTCTGTGCACGCTGATATACTTCGCACGTGTTGATAGTATGCTCATTATCCTTTTCTGTTTTTAGCTCACTCTCGGCTCGCAGGCTGTTGTGACTGGCCTAGCGGGACGTCGCTCATCGTTGGGGCGGAGCCTGGGAGCCAATCAGAGTTGCCCAGCCGGGTTCAAAAGGATGGCGTTTTCATTCATTCGGTCTCTGTCTCGGAAGCGGCCATGAGCTCAAGTAGCGTTGTGAGATTACTACAACTGTGAATTGAGATTCAGACGGTGATTGACTGACTATTAAGTGGAATGAGTTGGGTGCTGTTTGCTCTGTATCTTAGTGTTTGTTTCAGTTTGAGCGATCGATGTATCAATGTGTATCCCAGTTTGCCGCTGTGGGTTCCCATAATTCTATTCTCTGGGAAAGAGAACGACAGGTCAGTATGCCGCGGTATACATGTCCGTAGTGTTTACCTGTTAAATACACTAGGTTAGGAGTGAGCGCCACTCTGTGTATGTTTTGTTTTGGTAGATAATTTATTTAGGTGCCGCATGCACTGAAGATTTCGGTTTCCTTTTCACCTTTTCCTTTGGTTAGGTTTAGGTTTAGTATAAGGATTGTTTTGTTTATATTCTGTTTTTTTCTTTGGCGCCACTGTTTGGTTCTCTTTCCTATTATTTGAACATTATTTTTATATTTAAACATTGTAAATAGCGCACCCATGTTTTCTTCCGAACTGGAACTAGTGGCTTCGGCTTTGCGACAATAAAAATCCAGTTTGTCTTTTCAAGTTGAGTCTGTCATGGTTCTTTTCCACCGTACTCATCCATCAGCAGTATTAATAAAATAAGTGTTGCGTAACATCTCCTAGACTCTAAAAAGATCGTAACACAGAGTTTGGGTAAAACAATACTTCACAAAATGGGCACAGAACAGAACAGTCCAGATAAAGGGTAGCTGAGGGTACACAGGTGAGACTGATGAAACCATAATTAAACATAATGAGTCCATGGTGGAACATAACGCAGGAAGAGAGTGCCCTCCAGTGGCTCATGCGGGCACTCCAGCCGCTGATTGTCACATAACCCCCCCTCTAAGGAGCGGCCTCCAGACGCTCCTAAGAGCTCCGGGGGGAGGTCAACGGGGGATGGGATGGAGGGCCAGGTCCGTGGAGAGGCAGGGGACCTGGAGACAGGAGCAAGACCCGGGACCACGGAGAAGCAAGCTCCGCAGGCAGCCAAGGCGGGGCATGCTTGGCAGGGAACCAGCCGGAGCATAACAGACAGGAGAACAGGGCGGAGCACAGTGAACACGGGAACGGGGTAGAACACACTTAACTGGGCTAGCCGTGACCAGTAATCCAGGAAGCTCAGACGTAGGCAGTAGAGCAAAGGTCCATGTAGATGCCGCCCCCATGGCCCTCTCAAGGTACCTACTAGCAAAGGTCCATGTAGACGCAGCCCCCATGGCCCTCACAGGGTACCTCCTGCCCCCCCCCCCCCAAAAAATACTTGGGAAAATCCACGGGAGGAAGGTGCTTGAAGGGCGCCGGCAGGGCGAGGCACAGAGGCGGGGCCGGCAGGGCGAGGCGCAGAGGCGGGGCCGGCAGGGCGAGGCGCAGAGGCGGGGCCGGCAGGGCGAGGCGCAGAGGCGGGGCCGGCAGGGCGAGGCGCAGAGGCGGGCCGGCAGGGCGAGGCCCAGAGGCGGGACCGGCAGGGCAAGGCGCAGATGCGGGACTGGCAGGGCAAGGCGCAGAGGCGGGGCCGGCAGGGCGAGGAGTCCGGGAACGCCCTCCGGAGCCCGGCGAGCCAAGCGAGTCCTCCCTCTCTTCCTTCTGCAACGGCGCTTCACTGGGCTTGATTCACTACTGGACGTACTTGACTCAGTAGACTCACTTGACAACGTAGACTCAGTAGACTCACTTGACAACGTAGACTCAGTAGACTCACTTGACAACGTAGACTCAGTAGACTCACTTGACAACGTAGACTCGGTAGACTCACTTGACAACGTAGACTCGGTAGACTCACTTGACAACGTAGACTCGGTAGACTCACTTGACAACGTAGACTCGGTAGACTCACTTGACAACGTAGACTCGGTAGACTCACTTGACAACGTAGACTCTGTAGACTCACTTGACAACGTAGACTCGGGAGACTCACTTGACACAGTGCTTGACTCGGCGCTTGACTCGCTTGACTCGGCGACGGCGCCTGACTCTGCGCTGCAGTGAAGAGCGGGCTCGGCAGAGTTGGACCGGACCCGCGCGGAGACGACGAGGGCTTCGCGGGTAATGTGCACTCGGGAGGTGTCGAGTAAAACAAGCCTGTAATGGAGAAGAGGTCTTCCAAGGAACAAGCCTGAGCGATATACCGGTCAAGAGTCCAGTTGGTAAGGTCCCGCGGCATCCATCTAGCGATCTCATAATTCAGCCCGTTCCAAAACAGGTCCATGAGCTGGATATCATCTAGCGCTCCCAAATGGCAAATGGAAAGAAAATCCTTTGCGTACCTTTGGACAGACTGGCCCTCTTGCAATAACGTCGACAGGTAGTCTCCCAGAGCCCGGTTGCTGACAACTGCTGGATTCATTTTGCGGTGAGTTGTTCTGTAATCTGCTGGATCCTGGTTTGGTGAAGTATTCTGTAACGAAGAGGCTGAAGCGGTCGGATCCATTCGCAGATATTTATTAAAGGAGATGACAAACTGAGAACAAGCAGACAAAAACTTAAAAGATGTCAAGGGCAATCCAGAATCGTAGACAAACACGCAATGGTCAGAGGCAGGCAGCAAAGGTTCACAAAACGATATCAGAGTCCAAGTTCAAACACAGAAGATCAAGTCCAAACACAGAGAAACAAGAGGAACAAACTGAGACAGAGTTTGGGTAAAACAATACTTCACAAAATGGGCACAGAACAGAACAGTCCAGATAAAGGGTAGCTGAGGGTACACAGGTGAGACTGATGAAACCATAATTAAACATAATGAGTCCATGGTGGAACATAACGCAGGAAGAGAGTGCCCTCCAGTGGCTCATGCGGGCACTCCAGCCGCTGATTGTCACAATTATAAAGTCAAAAAACAGAATTCAATCATTATCTTCACAGCAGTTCTTGAATATTTTTCCATCAAAATGAGTCTATAAAAGATACTGTTTTTCTATTTATTTACTATGAATAATTATGTCCTTTAGATTGTGTCTAAGTTCCAAATAAAAAAAAGAAAATAATCAAATTAGGTAAATTACTTTGATATTTGTCATGTACTATGGGTAAGTAATCCTTGAGTCTATGGGCATTACCAACATTAAAAATATTTTAATAATTTTCAAAGGTATACTATGTAACTTTTAGCCCTCTAGAGGTTATAAAACAAAATTGCATGCATTTTGCAGAAGAACATTGTTTTGGTTGCGGTTCGGCTCTGCATAACTGTGCGGATGAGTATGGTTATCCTACTGCTAATAAAACATTCACTACTAGGTTTAAAGGGGGGGTGAAACACTCAGTTTCAGTCAATCTCATGTTAATCTTGAGTACCTATAGAGTAGTATTGCATCCTTCATATCTCCAAAAAGTCTTTAGTTTTATTATATTTATAAAAGAAAGATAGGCTGTACCGAGTCTTTCCGGGAAAAAACGAGCGGCTGGAGGCTTGCCATGTGGGCGGTGCTTACGCGCCGATAGCTAACAACACAGACATTTGAAGCAGTTTTAGTCACAGCCTGCGGTTCCAATGCACGAGCGTGAACCTTTATCGTTGGGACTGCTCCATCCTTAAGCAATGGCATTAGACGATCTGCAAATCCGGCGTAGAACTGAACTTCCCTAAAGCCGAGCACAGCGCTTGATGGGCGTACTGCTTTCGCTCTCTCGCTCTGGTCTACGGGTGCGAGCGCGCCCTT
Organism: Chrosomus eos; assembly: GCA_036326025.1. Classification (NCBI taxonomy): domain Eukaryota; kingdom Metazoa; phylum Chordata; class Actinopteri; order Cypriniformes; family Leuciscidae; genus Chrosomus; species Chrosomus eos. Next base: position 32,548,419 of record CM070824.1, on the reverse strand, counting down.
CCGGGAGAAGTGCTTATAGGACCCGTATAAGGAAATTCCGCCCCACCTGACGTCACACAGACCCATACTCGAAAAAAACTTTCCGAAACTTGTGACAAACCGGAAGGAGTATTTTTGACACAGAAATACTCCATCAAACGTACAACTTAATTTTTGAAACTTTGTCCATGTTTAGCATGGGAGTCCAACTCTTTAACAGTGTAAAAAACTCAGTATGCATGAAATAGCATTTCACCCCCCCCCCCCCTTTAAGAGATATAACCAGTTTAGATGGAAATGATCTCAATCTGAATAGCTGAAGACCATCCTGAATAATCAACAATAATGAAATGACCCTATTGCAAAGATAATGCAAGATTAATTCACACAGATAATGTTTTACAATGAACTCTGTTAGATAAGTACATACACGACAATTTATCTGTATAATAAAATACCTTACTCATCTGTTGAATAATAAAAACTCCATCTCTGCATCACTTTTACAACATTTCAAATCCCTCAGATCTTGCCATCTCCGAAAATCCAAGCCAATGTTGATTCTCGTTATATTACAAACTGTTGCATTCTCTTTTTTGCAAAGCCGTTTTTTAAAATGAGTGATTCTCTGGAGGATCGAGATTTAAGCCCCGTTCACACTACACGCGACTTTGTCGCTGCAAGTCGCCAATCGCTGGCGATGAGGTCGCTAGTGGGCGTTCCCATCACTAGTCGCTAGCGGGACTTCCAAAAGACAGCGAATCAGCTTTCTTGCTGAACTGTACAGTAATAGGTTATTTATATCTAGTATACATTGATTTCAATAACATTATGGAGTATATAAACATGTAATTGGGGAGTGTAAATAGCACTAAAATATTAGAAAGGCCACTATAGTACGTTAACTTAGGTTTTGTTTACTGTCTCTGTCAAAAAAAATAGTTAATTGTACAGACTATTCAATCATTTGAACCTACTTGGAATCCCCACGATCGCCGAAACTGCTTTCCACGCATCATTCTTTTTATTTATGTCCCTGTATGTTGGCAGAGACATATCAAACAAAATTGGAAAATTGCTAACCGCAAGGATCAATTTCTCATCCATCTTTAACTACCGTGCACTAGGGCCCAGGGGCTGAGGAGAAGGATCACGCTCCACTCCTATTGGTTGTCGCTCGCGAAAATCGCTCTTCATTTGCATAAAGTTAAAAATTTCTCAACTTTTGTCGCTTGTCTCTTGTCGCTTGACACGCCCTATCTAGTCGCCAACGGTCGCTGTCGCACGTGTCGCCGGAAGTCGCCCGCTCACCATTGAAATGAATGGTGTCGCGTCGCTTGCAGCGATAAAGTCGCGTGTAGTGTGTACGGGCCTTTAAAGTGCTACATGTAAAACTTTCTCGCTCGTTGTGAAAACTAGCCTACATGCATCAAAGCGGTAGGAGCTACTTTTCTCTATTTACGGATATGACAAGACACGCACGGGCGAGTGATGTACAGTATATACGCAATTATCCTGTGAAAACCATCCCTCAGGGCTAATACATAAACACTTAATAATTAGGCACAAATAATAGGCTTACCATAGTGAATCAAGGCAAGACAAAAACATGTTTTGGAAAAAGGAGTGATGATGTATTGAGCAAAAGTGACAGAGGGCCTTTAAGCTTTTGGTCATATGCACACACAAATTTGGGTCTATAAACCTCTTTCAAACGGATACTATGCTCTAGCTATTGATGCATATCATTGAACGAACAGCAAGCAGCTTTCGTGAGAGTCAGTAAATAGCTATTATTGAACGATTTAGAGCTTGGCATATTTACAGCTGATTTGTCAACTGGAGATGGATTCATGTAGACATCTATTTTACCAAGGTTTTGTGCGGTTACTGTACCCAGAGGGATTGTTGAGTGCCGCCTGTAGAAGAGATAACCAACCCACACAGTTGATGTAAGATATCCTTGTTTACCGACCCGTGTCGTCGTGCTATGCAAACTAATGGCTGCATGTTAAAAGCCTCTCACTGAGTTTAAAGGTTTTTTTTAATGACTTTTAATTCCTCTCATCACTATGCAATGTGCACTTACAATTCAGCATACCAGCCTTTATTAAACACACAAACACATAATCCTTGTTATATTCAGTGCGTGTCTGACTACAGAGGAAGGAGTTCTTCCCTGTGCCGAACCATCGTCAACCATTCATCAAAGTGTTTATTTAAAGTGAAGAGAAAGGGGAGAAAAGGAATAAACCAAGAGAGAAGGCAGCTTTGAAAAGGAGTATATCTTGGCCTGTCACCTCCTCACTGCTGAAGTGTATTGTGTGTGCAGGTGCACATGTGTAGCCAGCTGTGAGACAACAATAACCAAAAATAGGCTGAAAAATGGCGCTAAAATAGAAGTGTGAACGGGCCTGCTGTGACATCTCTCTCATCGGCATTAGTCATGCGAGTCCCTCCGGTTCCATAACACCTCCCCAGGACCCAATCCTGTTCTTCCGAGCCTTTCCACACAAAACATGGAGCTATTTCCAGCCCTCAGCAGGGACTACGGCACGTCTCGTTAAAGACGGCTGAGAGATTCTGTATCGATCTGAAACTCACAGACATCATGTAAAAGGACAATGACTCAAGACAAATTCTGTCATTATTTAACTTTTTTTTAAAACATTACTAAGTCATTATTTACTCATCATTATGTTGTTCTAAACCTGTATGACATTCTTTCTTCTGTGGAGACATTTTGTGAGTGTGGCTTTAATAATGAGCTTTAAAGAGGACATACGTACATAAATGTTTCATAAAAGAGGTCAATATGATTCATGTATACACAGCGATAATGACAGCTTTGTGTAAAGAACTGAATTGAAGAAATTCTTCAAATCTGCCCATTCTTGATTCTTGATCTGTTCTTTTGATTTAATCCAGGTCCCAAATCAATGATCCGGTTGGCAGCCAAGTGGAGGGGAATAGCAACTAAACTTCTGGTCAGTTTTCTTCACACAAAACTATCATATGACTTCAGAAAACGTAAAATCTTGATGGACTTTTGGACCACGTTTATGTTACTTTATGGTGCTTTTGTGTCTATTTGAAGTTTGAAAGCTTTAACCCCTATTCACTGTAATTGAAATGAGTGAACAGTAAAGTTCAGTAACTCTCATTTTTGTCTTCTCCAGAAGAAAAAAAGTCATACAGGTTTAGAACGACATGAGAGCGAGTAAATAATGGAATAGTTTTCATTTTTAGGTGAACTATTCCTTTAAAATGAAGTCTATGAGAGCACTTTACACTTTAAACGTCATTTAAATCTTATTTAAATCATTCACGCCACCAGCCTCGCACGGTTCCCACCGCTCTCGGCCCCGCCCTGCTTGCCACACTAATTCTCCTTGACTTTATGAGAAAGATTGAATTTTCAACAGACTGTTCTTTAGACTCTGATCTTTTTGATGAATCTGTTATCTGAATGATTCCTTCATGATTTGATCCAGTTTACAACTCGCTTACTCAATGATCCAGTCTGCTAACAGCCCACTGGAGGTGAATAATTTATAGGTGAATAACTATAATTTTGGTCTGTTTTCTTTACACAAAGCTATAATATGACTTCAGAAAATGCCCTTTTTAAGCTTGAAAGCTTCAATCTCCATTCACTGTAATTTCATGGAAAAGTGTATAGTTCTTCAATACCTCTCCCTTTGAGTTCCTCTATCAGAAAGAAAGTCATATGTGTTTGGAACAATATAAGAGCGAGTAAATAATGGCATAATTCAAACTTTTAGATGAACTACTCTTTTAAAATGAAGTCTATGAAAGCACTCTTCACATTAAAAGTCATTTAAAGGGGACCTATTATGCAAAATTCACTTTTACATGGTGTTTGAACATAGATGTGTGTCAGCAGTGTTTAGATATGGCTTTAAAACTCATCCAGATAACAAACAAGAGTATCCGAGGCTCTACAGGCTCCACCCTCTTTTGGATAAGGGGGCGGGGAGCAGCAGCTCATTTGCATTTAAAGATACATACATTAAAACAGGATGTTTTTCCTTCCATTAAAAAATGGGCATTTACAACATGGTATAATAAATTATCTGTGGGGTATTTTGAGCTGAAACTTCACAGACACATTCTGGGGACACCTGAGACTTATAAAAAAGGGCATAATAGGTCCCCTTTAAATCTGGAGGCTAGGGTAAGAATATCCTCTACTTCTTCTCTAATCAAGGTTGTCTTCAAGACTCCACTTGTACTTCATTAATCCCCTGAGACTCCACAGGCAGAAAAAAAAGAAGAAATTTTAGCAGCTATGAAAAGATGATCTAATGTGAAATCATATCATAATGACAGTGAATTAATGCAAGCTGCAGGTGGTCTCGTCAGTCGTTTTACAACACAGTGCCACAGCAAACCAAACCAAGAGCCTGACGAAAGCGACTACTGGCTTTCGTCACTTCATAATCGAATAACAGTTGTGCAATTTAAGATTTAATTTACGTATAACTCTCCCTCCACACATCTGCAGCATGAGGTGTCAAGACAATTTGGTTACGGACTTTAATGGTGTGTGCTAGGGTACTCAATTTCCATATTAGCGGGCCTATTTTAGCGATGGTCTTGCACTGCGAGCGGTGGCGAGCTCATTTACAGTGGAGGGTGGATCTGGGTGAAATTAGAGTAGATTACCATATTTAGATTTATTAGGTGCCCGTCACCGTGGAAACGGAGGACCGTAACAGCTTCTCGGGGAGGTGTGCATGTTTGATATGATTAACATCTGTGATGGATGAGCTGTCCAACAGCCCTCAATTAAACAATAACTATTCTACAGACTGGCCAATGACAAAGAAAGTCAAACAGTGTGTGCAAGTGCCTCACTGCCAAGTCAGCTGTCCACAGCTTGATGCAATCAGCATTGAATGGTCGGCGCACAGCCTCTACTTTCACATTGGAGTGCAGAGATAGTCACTTAGATTGGGCTACCGAGGACCCAGAGGGAACAGACAATCTAGCACTGTGGGATTTCACTGCACTGAGGGTAAAAAGAGAGATTGACTGAAACTAGCAGTTAGGGATGAGGATTTTTAGTACAAGCAAACATACACAGAGAGCCAAATGGTCTTAAATGCGCTATACCGAACCAATAAAGTACAAGTAGCATTAAGAGTAAAAGGCTAAAATCTATTGTAAAGCATTTGCCACATTGCAGTCAAAAAATAATTTGTTAATAAAACATTGGGACTTTATCAACTTCATGGAGGTGTAGCAAAAACCTAACCTAAGTCCTAATAAAACTATACATAAAGTACACTAAGATTTAATAGTTTGAGTTCAGTAAGATTTAGCAAAAAAGAAAAAGAAAAATGTATACTTTAATTTGGCAAGGATGCATTAAATTGATCAAAAGTGACAGTAAAGATATTTATAGTCTTGCAAAAGATTTCTATTTCAAATAAATGCTGTTCTTTTAAACTTTCTATTCATAAAAGAATCCTAGAAAAATGTGTCATGGTGTCCATAAAAATATTACGCAGCACAACTGTTTTAAACGTTGATAATAATAGAAATTACTTTAAGCACTAAATCAGCATATTAGAATGATTTCTGAAAGATCACGTGACGCCAAAAACGGGAGTGATGATGGTGAAAATTCAGCTTGAACATTGAATAAATTATATTTTAAAATATATTAAAAATAGAAATTTTTAATTGTAAAAATATTTCATAATATTACTGTATTTTTGATCAAATAAATGCAGCCTTAAGAGACTTCAAAAACATCAATACAATCACAAGCACAAACTAATATGACAGCTACTGTACACTGTAAAAAATGATTTTGTGGTGAAGTAAATACTACTGAAAAAAAACAATGTAATTTACATGAAAAAGTTAGTTCAGGCAAGAATTAAAAAAACTAAGTAAATTCCATATCAGTACTTAATTCAAGCGAGTAGAAATGGAAGCGTAAATATCAACTTAATAAAATTAAGTAAAAATTACTCAACTTTTCTGATACTGGGGTTCCCATCATGCACTGGACCTTGAATAATTAATGAGGTTGATTTTTCACTGGTTTCCAGCTGTATTTACACTGTTTTATCATTGCTTTTGTTGTTAGGACTATAGTAACTTGCCATTTTGTGACATTTCGAGTACATTTTCTGCTCAAAATGACACATTCAAACACAAAAACGATTACAAATGTTACCGTCATTGTGTATTGTCTACCAAGTATTGAGGTCTTTGCATTCACATGATGTTTAACATCTGACATGATGTAGTATAAATTACTTAGAAGTTCTAAGTAAAGCACATTCTGGTATTTCAATATTATTGTTTGAGCGAAATGTAATGCAAAGGAAATTTCAACTAAATTGATTTTACTCAACCTTTTACTAGCCAAGTTAAAATTTCTTATTTTCTTTGTTACTTTCACTTGACTAGGTTAAGTAAAGTTTACTTAATTCCATATTCCAAGTAAATTTAACTTAAATATTTCTAATTAAAGCTACTGATAAATATGTTTAGGTTTTTACTTGGCAAATCGTTGTAAATTTACTAGCCTTTTCTGAGTGAGATTTGTTAGCAAGGTTTTTTCAAGTAAATTCTACTCCAAATTTTTTACAGTGCTCAATCATTGAGAAGAGAGAGAACGTAAACACAGATCGCATGGGTGATTTTTAATTCTGAATCATAACCTAACGTCTCAGGCTGCCAGGACGTGTTAAAAATTGTTTAATAACGTTATGCATGAAGATTAAATGTTTTAATAGACTACTGGAATGAATTTAAAAGAGTTTGTCTTATGGAAGAGCAATAAAATCACACAGAGAGAATCCATAAGATATCACAGCAGATGCACAGATCTACTGTATGTGCATGACCTCTCTGAAGTGGTGCCCGATGTTTATGCAGAGTCCAGAGGGTGACAGATGGGTTCGCACTCGACTCTGTCTCTTACATTTTATGAGAGGATCTATTAGAATATGTCATCTTCTCCACTCAGCTTTGCCAGTGGAGAGATTCAGTCATGGTCACAAGGCCCCTATATCCACAGTGTGTTAAGTGAGAGGGATTAGCAAGTTCAATTCAAGAGGAAAACAAACTTCTCCGGTTTCACAGATGGGGAATTCACAGTCTTTATGAAGGAGACACATTTTTAATGTAATGAAGACAGAGGGACAACAGAAGATTAACATTAAGTTATTAACCTTCATATACGGAAGAGTGGGATAAGCCGTGTCACTTTTAAGATGTAATTTAGGCAAGTAGAAATGAGACAAAGGAAATATACCTAATTATTTTTCAAGGTTTCTGCTATTAAATAAAAAAAGAGCATAATACAAATGCATAATTCTAAAGGTCATGTTTTGCTGCATATTAATTGCAATTAAATTTATTTAAACCAGAGAGAGAAGGTCAAATAAATGAATCTGAATGGAATAAAGAGTATTATACACTATACACTATATATATATTATAAAAAATAAAATTTTATAATAGTAGTAATAATATTTAATGCATCTGGACGCAAAGTGTGTTATTGGCACAAAAGTCCTATATACACAAAATAAATATTCCAAGTTTCCTACACAACCAGATACAGGTTAAAGCTTGCACACGCAAGTATGCAAACACAAATGTTATTGCTACACAAGCTGGATGTCACTTGCAGAAAACGATTCATAACGCAATGCACACGGAAAATACACATTGCATTCTCAGCGCTTCCACACGGACCACTAAATGAGGCATCAGCATAAACTGGCCAAATGTAGATTTAATCTTCTTGGCTTCACTGTAAAAAGTGATCAGTAAATTGAAAAAATGAAGTTATGTGGAATTGTCAATTTATTTAACTTAGTTTAATAATTTTAAGGCAACAGGTTTCCTCATTTTGTTTTAAGTCAACTGATCACTTTTTACAGTGTTCCAATTTACAGAACAACACACATTTAGCTGCTCATGTTGCCAATTCAAGTTACCCAAATAACCTTTTTTATTTTTAAAGTAGAGGGCTGAACCTAACGCTTTATTCGAGTAGGTGACGCCGCGACTGTCTCCAGTCCCCTCTCATCATGGGTTTATGTGTAATGAGGCAGAAGGGGACAGAGTTCAGAAGAAGTTCAGCTCACTGCTAATCATGCTTTCCTCTCATTCTGGCAATTGCAAACACTCTGAAGGCCCTGTCATTGTAAAAACCTTGAATTGAGTGGTTCAAGCTGGCCTCTTATATAAGCTATAACCTTTTGCACTGAAGATCAATTCTTTGTATAAAGGAAAATTAAATGAGCTGGAAATGCTCAGGAGGTTCCTTTGCCAAACTATAGTGTTTTGCCAGGCATATTTAGCCATATTTTGCTGCATTGCCGGGAACTTACCATATCAATTGCAAGTTTGACGCAAATAAATAACGTTTGCAAGCCTTCTTTTTTACATAAGGATGACCTCAGAGGAGAGACTTGGCTCCTCTATTGATTAGAAAGTTTTGTTCCGTAACTCTGCGTCTTTTGTAGTTTAAGTTTATGTGTTTGATATGCATCTCAAGGATACAAGGCTTATATTTAACAGTGCATTCAAGTTTCAAATCAGGGACTAATCCTCTAATATGGATTATTTCTGTTTTGGGACCAACTCATAATGCTTATTGATACACCCTCCATAAAATACAGATTTTTTTTTTTATTCTCTTTGTCATAGCTAACCCTGTGCAGAAAGGTTTCATCCCCAAATCTCCATTTGCACTGTGAGTGACAGAGTGAGTGAGCCCTTACATAACTAACCTCTTTACGTCCACTGTGAATGACAGTCGTGCCTTTGCCAACAGACAGGAATGTACTTGTTGTGTGTGTGTGTGTGTGTGTGTGTGTGTGTGTACTGTAAACGTTAAATAACAGGGACAGCATTTGTACCCCTTGGAGGGGAAAAGCAGTTGATCAGTATCCGATTATTTCGTCTGTTTATCATTTATTATCTAATTTCTTAGATAATGTTATATGGACTTCCAAAAATACGGTGCAACCCAGGGCCTGATATTTTTTATTTTCTATTTGTTTTGTTTTCACTATCCGTTCTCAAAATGTTTGCAGTGTTGTACCTATTTTAGCATTATTTTAAATATAAATAATATTAATTAATTAAAACATATATAATATTTACAGTAATATATAGGGTCCAAAGGGGATAAAGGCACACCGGGTTAAAAGGCGCATTTGACTTTATTCTCTTTTAAACCACTAGATGACACGCAACCATGGACAGCATTGCAAAGTTGATTCTGCACTAATTTGATCTAATATTTAATGTTTTTTAAAATGTTGTAGATTTAAGTAGCAAATGAGAATCACAACAATTATTGAATAGTCTTCATTGAGACAAATGTCTTGTTAATGTTTTTCAGGGTAATTTCAAGATAATTAAAGCAAATGTTTTTCAATAAAGGACGAATATGTAAATTTATGGTATTTGGGGTAAAAGGCGCCCCTGCTGTCGGGGCGAAAGGCACATTACATAACATTATAATAAACAGCTGGCTGACTTTACCATTTGTTGACATGACATGGTTAGATTCAGATGGTAAATATAATTTTAAGTTGGGAGATAATCACCATATTTATAATGAAACCATCGTATTTAAAAATATAATATCAATCATATCATATAATAAAATATATTTATTGTTACTATTTAATAATCGTGGGATGTCATCCAATGCTTCAGAATCTTTACATTTTTTTGAGATAAAAAAAATATAATAATATATATAATAATATATATATATATATATATTGTGTGTGTGTGCGTGTTCAATTATATTTTTAATTTCAGTATATATAAATACATGGTGATAAGATATTGAAATTAAAAATATAATTTTAATACAGTGAATTGAATATCAATATCTTGAAGGACATTACAAAAAAAACGTATGTCTCTGATGCTCTATAATCATCAAAGTGTACTTATGAAAGGTGCCATTTCTCTTTGATATTTCACTTGTATCATTTCGTAATAATTCGAAAATTTCATAGAAAACCTTTTGTAACATTATAATTTAATTTCTTAGATAACCTTGGAAAAATTTACTCCAGCAAATAAACTCTAGATGTATTTTGCCTTAAATTAAACTAGCTGGAGCTGCAGTTGACTTATAAGTGTTTTTCCCCAAGGGTTTGAATAGCATAGTAACACTATACTGTATGATGCCACAAGTCGTGGTAACACTAAACATAGCAGTGATGCTATGCCCTCCATTACATAAGCATCACAATGGATATATATATAAATAAAAAATAAGAAAACCACAGCATTTAACTGGAAGTAAAGACATTGCTTATCTTTTTAGACTGGCTTAAGTTCATAACCCTTAATTACCCAGCAGGCTGTTGTTCAGAGGACTCCTGTTGCTATTGACAACATGAGAAAGTCTTTTTTCAGTGCTCTTTCTCTGTTAAAGGTGACGGTTTAAATGTTAAAGAAAGAAGGGTGTGACTATGACTAAGCCTTGTAAAAATGGCAGTAATTAAATTCACTGATTCCAACGCTGCAATAAAGTTCTGATATGGAAAACTAAATATAACCTTAATAGAGACCTGCCACTCTGATCAGCTTCTCACAAGTCACTGCATTATAACAGCAGTGTTGACAAATCCTTCATTTAAATACTAAGCACTTTTGTTTAAAGTCACTGCATTGTTTTTTTTAAGCACTGCTGTCCAACAGAATCATGTCACTCTCTATAAAATGCCACTGAACAGAATTTTTTTCTTAGTAAAGTTCCATACACTTGTTTCAATAAAAGGACACATTTAGTCGCTAACCAACAAAAACTCTGTCAGAAGCTACTGTATACTGTGTCAATCATCTTTAACATTGCAAAGGCATAACTGGCACTATTGAAAGATCAGAGGAGATTGATACAGTAATCAATTCACAAAGAGAAATAAAAACAAACTAGCTCAGTTTTGAGAGAATTACCACATGGAAACTATGACTTACTGTAACCTCCAGGCATTTATGTGTCATAATAACCACATACATTTTTTTATTCTTGTTGCTTTTTGACAATTTCATTTCTATGACTTCATTACAACTTTTCCAGTCAGACTTTTAGAAATCATTTTATATGATTTGAAGTCATGATTATTTTATTTAATTTCTAGTATCTAATATTTAATTGACTAGAAATGTAAGTATATACTATTATATATATATATATATATATATATATATATATATATATATATATATATATATATATATATATATAAAACAAATGGTAAAAAAGAAAAAATTCTTATAGAAATATTTATATAATGTTTTTATAGCTATAATCATGCTACTGATCGATGAACCTGTCAGGTGTATTTGTTGAGGATAAGTTGGGCTTGAAAACTTGAGCTTTTTATCTAAAGGTTTTTACTTATATATTTACTATTGCCACAGTTGCGTTCATGGGGCAAAAACTATGAATTTATTTCAGCCTGGCCTTCGCATTAATGTAAAATGGGAACTGAATCTGGATGTTGTCTGCATTGAAACAGGAAGTCTTTTAAAAGATAATTGTGGATGCACGTGCTATTGGAATTTGATCAGATCATTCCATCCAGCTCCTGAGGAAAACAAGCCCTAGCTGTTTGGATCTAACAGTGGAATGCATTTCCCACCATGCCGTTAGAAACATTGGCAAAAGAAATCTGCTATTGCAATCTGAGAAAAATGTTTGTGATGCAAGTGGAAACCTCATGATCATGTTTTACTCACCAGTAAAGGAGGCCAAGGAACAGCAAGAAAAGGCCCACAGACACTGAGAGTCCACTCGCCTCGACTCCAAACCATTTCAAAATGTCAACTAACGGCTGCATGATGAGACCTGTGACTCTCACCGCTGGCTTCCTGCACACAGAGACGATGCCAAACTAAATGGACTTAAGAGTTCAAAGTATTTGCTATACACACTGTAACATCACAATATGAAAGTGAGTTTACAATCCCCCAGATAAACAATTTGATCAGATCAGATCAAAAATAAAAATAAAAACAAGACAAGTAATTTAATATGGTTGCACTTTATTTTACAGTATGTGTAAGTACTGGGTAATAGCCTACAAGTTAATACAATGTGACTATGGGTTAAGGTTAGGTTTAGGGTTGTTGGTACCTAGTTATTACCCAGTTATTGCTATAACAAGTACTTATGTACATGGGGGAACTGACTGTAAAATAAAGTGCTACCTACCGGTCTTGTATAATGACAATTTATCATTCATCCATTCGTTTTGGTTACTGCATAGGCCAGAACAATGAAATAAAGACATAACACACAAAGACACACTAAATAAAAGGGAAATTATGTGAATTACAATGCTAACTGCATAAAGCAACATAGCTAATATTGCACCATTGGGATTTAAACCTGACAATATTTGCTTCTGCTAGCTAAACAAATAAAAACAAGAGATGAAAATAACTTCTGTGTGATAAGTTTTTTTTGCTAGTTAAACAAACTGTTCCTCGATTTTTTTTCAATGCAGTGTAAAACGAGCAATGAATAAACAAAACAAGTTGTCATCATACCCTTTTTTTAAGAGAAAAAAAAGGCAAATAAATCCCAGAGACTTACTGTATACTGAAGCAGTAATCCAAGCAATATCTAGAATGAAAAAATTGCAACCACTCTAGAACTGTGCCAGCGAAAGTTCAGAAAATTATATTTAAACAGAATCAGATCCTTCATGAGGATGGAAACACTGCCCTGTGACACTTGACCCATTCACCTCACTCGCATTTTCAGTGGTTAAGATCATTACAAAATGTAAATGGTTAACAAGCAGAAGTTGCAACAGTCAAGTTAATAATAATAAAAAAGAACTAGCCTATAAAAATCAATAAAACTACAACTATAAAAACACAAAAACCTTTACTTTCTATTTTTACAGGTTTCATACTTTTATACTGTGAGAAAAAATACAATTACATTATATTAGGTAATTCTAACTCGCTTTATTTTTCACTGCTTCTCTGTGTGATCTTGCATGTTTGATGTTCTAATCTGTACAATGTACAGATTAGAGCATCAAAACTCATGTGTTTTACAGCCTTATGATTTCTCATTTCTCTAAATCCCAAAGGCTCTTGACAGTAAACAAGAGGCCCTGAGATATATGACATACGTCATCTACATTGTGATGATGCTCTTCCAAGTCAGTGTGGAGGTGCAGTAAATCTCCAAGAATATGTAGCATAAAGAGTCAATCTTCCACAAGAGCTGAATACCTCCCAGAGCACACCAGCTTAATGTAAAGAATGCTTACATTCTGTTAATAATTACATCCTCTTAACAGTTAACGCTTAAGTTATTGCGAGCATGGCTGACATTATATTATCAATAAGTGTTAAACACCGAGAGCATTTAAGGACTTCGACCAATGTGCAAAATGGCCAAATATCACATGCGTAGGCTACTTCATTAGACAGAGATAAGACTTATCAAAGTAATGATCATGAGGAATATAAGCCGCATTACTATAGTACAAAGCGTATTAATATTCATCATTTGTCGTGATTGTCACATAAACAAACAAAAATGAAAACATAAATATTGTGTTCGTTCATTATTATTATTTTTTTTCCAAGTGTTTATTGCTGTTTAAAATTTAGTGGCAACACTGTGTTTATGTTGCTCCAATACAAAAATTAAGAATAAGTTCAATATGTCATGTCACCCCGTTGTTTTGAAATACAGCAGTTTAGGCTACGTAAGATGATGACTGAGCAGCAGCGATCATGTTCTCTGCTAATAATCTTAGCGGTTTCTCGAGTCTGAAATGTTACAGTTATGAAAATATTAGGTGAACGCGATAGTGAATGATATAAACAACGCGCTTACCCTGTGTTTGCCAACAACTGCTGTCGATGACACGGAGGCGTTATGGAACTTGTAGTTTTTTTATGCGTCTGAAAAAAAAAAACTATTTCCCACGCAATGGCTTGTGGTACTTGTAGTTTGCACCGATGACTAGTAAAATAGAAATGTACAATTCTTTATTTAAAATAAAATAAATAAATAAAATTGTCAAGCAAGAAAAGTGAGTATGAAATGTAATGTTTAGTGATTATCCCCACATTTAATTTACTTTATATATTGAAATATATATACTGAAAATATACAATAACATACTATAAAATAATTTCATAAAACCGTTAATTAATATTGCGTCAGTTTATAGCCTATGTTGTCTTGCATTTTAAAATAGCCTATTGTTTTGTGTGGAAAACTTGCATGACCTCTTGAAGATCACTGTTTTGTTTGATCTAGCTGACCGATAACTAATATCTGATGAATCTCTTTAATCCTTTATTATTATTATTATTTAGCTTTAACAATAAACATACAAATATATAATATATATTATACATAATTAGCTGGATGCATCCAGGTGTTACATTACAGTTTATTTGCTGTCATAATACATTTATAAATCTATAGCCTACAAAAAAATACATCTAAAACAGGGTTTGATAGATGTTATCCTTGCTTTATGCAAATACAATTTCCCATGCAATATTATCAATTGTATTGTCTCAACAACTATGGAAAATGCAGTGTTAACACTGTAATGATTGTAATTACAATCTAAAACAATATCATGGGTTCATATTGTAATTATTTTATGAAATGCACATATTATGTATTAAAAATGGATATATGGTTCCAGAAATCTCGAGAGTAATAAACGTGAAAGAGATTCTGGCTCAAGATTACATCTCTATAATCCCATTCTGATGGACTTTATTCTGCACAAATCCAGTGACGTCACTGGGCAACACAATTCATAGCAGGCAGAATCATCCAACCTGCTGAAAAAAAGAACGATGGATAGGCCTACATTAAATATTTTAATGCAATAATCAAATCTTACCGTTTTTTAACCAAACACGTTATTGTAAATCGGCTGAAACCAAAAAATAGAGAAAGATTGTTTCAACAACATCTGTCAATGTTTTAATAGTTTTTATTAGTTAAATTATTGTTGCAGTAGAAGCATTAAAATGTAAATATATGGGTATGATATCATACTAAGTCCTTTTGGCATGTGCAATTATGGTATAATCTTTGAAGATTGAAATCCGTTGGATTGGCTATAACCATTCATTCAGTAAGGCTATCAAATTACCACGGTATTAACATCTTATATCATCACTACATCGTGTTATCATCAAAGTAAGGAATCAATACATGTCATATTAGTGGTATTTTGACAGAATTCGCTTTTTTGCTAAAATGAACCTAATCGAGTAGATCGTCGTTTGATTTAGAGCCTCTGCTCAACACGATCGCTTGTCTCGTCGTTCGATTACAACACAAAGTCGCTCCGTTCCACACTCGCTCGTCTCTCTCATTGCAACTTTTGCAGGCACTCACTCCACAGACATGATCACCAGCTGAAGCCAAGACCTGCAATTTGGCTCTCTTTTGGAGCCAAAACAGCATCGAGACCCGTGGAGTTAAGTTGCTGACATCCTTTTTTCATCACTCATCCGGGGCCGATTATTAAATACAATTTCTGGATGTGATTTTTCAACCTTTTATCCTTTTTCTCTCCCCGATGAACTGGGTTAGTAATGCAGGAGACAGCAGCGATTCTGTCCGCGGCTCAAGATGGCAGATTTTTATTGAGTTGTGAACAGTGCTGTCGCTTCATTTTTTGCCATGAATAACAGAAATCCTTGCACCGATGGCCCCTGTATACGAAGGTAAGCTCTACTGCCCTTACGAGGGTGAAATTAATGTCAGACCTGCACATAATTGACTAACATTATTCACTCTCTCTGCAGAGACCATCGGGTCTGAGGTTTATTAGCCTACCAATCTATTTCTTGTGTCAGAGAGGATGCTTAGGTTAAATTATAATTATTTTTCAAACCTTAGCTTTATATACTAGTTGTTGAATACGTCCAGGATTATTGTAGATTATGTATTTGAAACCGCGAACCTCCCTCTGTTTCATTGTGCAGGGCTGTCTCTTCACCTAATGTTTATTCTTAGAGACTATCATTACAAAATATCACGGTTTTATAATAAATGGCTTTGTTTTCTGTATGTTCATAATAGATAATTGATCTATTTTGTTAATATACGAAACTGTAAGGGAAAAGTGGATATGTAGCAAACAGGCAGTAACCTATACAGAGAGCATGATTGTAAGCTAGTGCAATGATTTTACACTTACTCTTTTCTTATTTTACTATTATGTGACTTGTTAGGTATTGATAATGCACAGTATGGGTTGTAATGGGTTTAGACTAACTAATACACTGCAGTGACTAATCCTTATGCAGGAATGCTTTATAAATAATAGGAGGAATTTACTGTCTATGGAGGAATATAGTGCAGACTTTTTACTTTTTAATATACTTTTTGTTTTTGTTCGCAACGAGGGCTGAAATCGATTTACCAACAGCCTAAAAAGCTGTTTTTTTTTCTCCAGGGAGTATCCCGAGGTCACTTGCAGGGTTAGTTCACCTCAAAAATGTATTCTGTCATCATATCACCTGAACCTCTCTGTATTTTTTTCTCGTGAAGATTTTAAAACGAATGTTAGTGACCGACAGCATTAGTCACTATTTACTTTCATTGTAAATGCAAAACATGAAAGTGAATAGCGATTGAGACTGACATATTTCTAGACATTTGGAATGACATGAGGACTGAGTATGAGAGAATTTACATTTTTGGATAAACTATCCCTTTAAAGCCGTGTCTGGAAACTGTGTATTTTTGGGCATCATAGGTGCATGTGCAGCTTTTAGGGGCATTATACTATAGGTACCTTCCGAGTCTGTGCTTAAAAATACTGTCTGTATCTCTGTAGTCAGTTCACTATACCTGTGGTTGAGTTTGGTTTTAGAATCAGATTGAATGAATCCTATTCCGTTTGGTTTAAGCTCATAATTTGGACAAAGACGAAGCCGTGCATCTGTACGAGAGTGCCCTGAAAATGTCAGAGGTGCCATGCCACCCTTTAGACAGCATAAGGATTGCGTTTATCCTCTTCAATTTTTCAATATTTCTGATTGATTACCCATGCTCCCTCTGCTGGTGATAGCAACCACTCCCACTCTTCTCACCTGAATTTGTTTTTTTTTAATCAGTGTCTGTCTTTTAGATTATTTGCACAAAATGGATAAGCAATACTTTTTAATATTTGCTCTAAGAACTATGCAGTTAAAGCAAGTGGGAACTTTTACTCAACAGTTCTACAACTTTCTCAATTGATTAGATTTTACTTGACTCTTGAGATGGATGGATAGATAGATGCTGCCGATGGATGGGTAGATGGATACTGCTGATAGATGGATGCTAAAATAGATACATCCTGTGGGATTGTAACATTTGAAGACCCTGAAGGTAACCTTATGGGACATCTGAAGACCCTCGAGGCTTGGCTCAGCCTTCATGTACTTTAGAGGTTTGTTCTGGCTGTTGTGTAAACAGCATCTCTTATGGGAACGTTCACCATGATCCCAAACAAAACCAAGTGAGCTCATTTAAGAAACAATCTGTGGGACTTTAATCTCATTGTTTAGTCAAACTGTGATGCTCATATGGTGTAAAGAGAGATTTGCCATTTGGAAGTAATAGTTGATGTAGAAAAGACATTGATCTGGGGGTTTCTCTTTCTCTACTCTTGCTTATTATAGATGGAAATGTGGAGCAGCTTCACACATTTCCCTTTACTGTCCATATGTCTTGTGTGATATGAATGTCGTTTTTACACTTCAAATGGCTGCTTGTGTGGTTTCCTTTGCTGTTTGTCATTCTATGTTTCAGGGTTGTTTTCATTGAGTTGCAAAAGAGAAATTTTACCTCATTTACCTTACAAACACCTAATAATTGTTATTTGTTGCTTCTTGTGGTTTGAGCAACCAGTCCAATTTAATGGCAATATTTTGAGTGTATGTGAGGATGCATTAAAACTAGATAAAATGTCAGGCGTTCATGCTTGTTTAGCATTTATTTACGGATTCCTCTGCTCATCTCATGGCTGTCCGATGCGAGTATTGTTCCGCTAAGGTGCGCCGCATTGAGCTCTTTTCAAAAAGCAGGAGTAAAAGACCTTTCAGTTTGTGAATAAATATCTGCTCTGCTCCAGTTTAGGGTACAGACTGTCCGTTGAGACGGTTGTAATGCCAGGCCATAGTGAGAGCTCTTTGTTGTTGCCTTTTCCCCTGCACTGATGTGTCTTTGTGGAGCGCTGTGGTGCAGGCTTAACGCTCTGGCCCCAGATTACTCTTCCGTATGGGACTGAGCCAGAGGAGTCTTGGCTCCTGGCCCCGTAACCCACACTGACATGTTGATAAATGCCTGATGTGAGGACCAGGACAACCTGTCTCTACGGCAGAAGGAAGCAAATGTTTAGCTTTGGAAATCTACAGATGGAAAAAGACACCTTGAGTCAGGCCTGGATTTTTTTAGATTTATTTTTTTCTCTTTATGTTTAGGGGTCATGTGAGGTGGTTATTAATATTATTTGCATTATGCTAATCTTTAAAGGAATCGTTTATTAAAACTAAAAACTCTCCTTATTTATTGCCCCTCGTGCTGTTTTAAGCCTGTATGACTTTCTTTCTTTACTGGAACACCAAAGCAAATGTTTTGCAGTATTTCCAAGCTGCGCTATACCGTACAACACAACTGTTCAAAAGTTTGAGGTACTTTAGCAGGGATTTGACCAAAAATCACAGAAAATAATTTAGGTTATTTTTAATTTTTAATTCATTACCGGTAAAAAAAAACAGAGTCCTAAAAACAGAGTCCTAAAAAAATTATTATGGTTTCCACAAAAACTGTTTTCAATATTGATTATAATAAAAATCTGAAGGATCATGCAACACTGAAGACTGGATTAATGATGCTGAAAATTCAGCTTTGCCATTATAGGAATATATTACATTTTAAAATATATACATTTTTTTAATTGCAATACTATATTTTTGATCATATAAATGTAGCCTTGGTGAACACAAGAGACTTAAAGCATAATGTTACCAACCCTAAACTTTTGAATGTAGTGTATAGTCACAAGAGACTTCCAATCCAAATGGCTTCTGCATTATATTCCATGTCCTATGAAACCAATCTTTCAAAGACCCAGTATAATGGTCTTTATTGTCTAAACCATGTGATTAGTATCTTGTAGATGATCTCTGCCAACTGTTTTTGCTTTTCAGACCTTTAGAAACTTTCTTGGTTCCCCTGAGTTCGAGTTCACTCCGCCATCTCCACTTGACGACTGTCTGTGTCCTAATACATTTCACAAAACAACTGTTCTAATGTGTCTTTCTGTTTTGGTGTAGTTGATTGATTGTCCATCTTAACCCATGCCCAAGGTCCAGTTAAGAATTGCAGGAAAATCTATAAGTTTGGAGGTCATTACCCCTGACTGAGTTCACATTGTTGGCCCCCTTGATCAAGAGGAAGTGCTTCTTTGCAAGGACACTGACGCATTGTCACAACAGTCTCCCTTTGGCAGACGGACAAATGCCTGGTTCTCATAGCCATCCACGTTTGAAAACCACAATGGCTGTCCAGGTCATTGGTCACTCTTAGAAATGGATGTTTCTAGTGCATTATACTCACAGAAGTCCTTACAGGACTTTTTGCCTCACCTTGGGTCAATGAATGAACCGCAGTCTTACTGAATGTGATTATGCTGTCCACATCTTGTGCTCCTTTGAAGCCTGAGGGACATTTGAGCTCTCAGAACCTCAGTGGGGAAATGGCTCACAGGTGTGCTCTGGTGCCCAAGGGAGCAGAATTGTTGGATATGGGGGTTGGTTAGTTAATGGGGTCTGTCCTACTGACAGAAACCAAAAGTATAGGGGAAAACGGGTCTTTGTGTAATGGGTGAGCTCATTATTATTATTATTTGTAAAAGCATTTGCTTTGTATGTGAAGTGTAATCATTTATTTTCACATAGAAACGTAAATGTAGTGTACAATATCAATGCATGACAGCATGCACTTATGAATGTATTAGAAATGAACTAATCTTTGATTTATCAATAGAAAGACGAGAAAGACATTGTTAATTTCACTTATTTATAAATTAAATCAAGATAGGATTATTAAAAGTAATGTAATTTGCCCTCATTTGTGAATGGCTGTACTTATTTTCATAGCTCAACATGTATGAAATATAAACACAGTGGATGTTTTGGTATAAGATGTTTTTCTCATGAACTGATTTATGTGGGTGCTGTCACAGGGATTTTGACCTCTAGAAGTCTCACAGGATGAAACCGTTAAAATGTCATATTAAGTAAACGGCTTTAAATGTGATGGCTTTAAATATTTAATTAATCTCTTTTATTATAAACACCATAAAAACAAACATTGAATTATATTAATTCAATATTCTATAAACCTTAGAGAGGATTCGTAAACATCTGTATGTCTCTGAAGTTGTTCAGCGTTTACATTTCAGATACTTTCTAATACTCATTTTCGTTGTATTTATTTGATTTATAGCTTTTTCAATTAAGTAATTAACTTTGTTGTTTGTTAACAATACAAAAAAAAAAACCTGAGATTAATTGCAATTATTTCATTCTATTGAAGGCCTGGAATCTGTTTTGTGCTTAATTTTTTATTTACAATTTAAAGTTTTAAAAAATATTTTGTTGTACCTTTCGATCTTCGAGTTCTTTCTCATTACTTTTAGCTTGTTCACTGACGGTTTTATGACACTGTCTCTCTGAAATAATATCTACACACCATTTTTTGTGTGCAGAAATAAATTAGAAATCATGTTTTTCTTTTGGTTTATAAATCCACCTGTACTTTAATAATGGGAAGAAAAAGATACACGACATTAGGTTTACTTATTATTTGAATTAATTTCTTATTTTTGTATTTTAATAATTGCTATGGTTTTAGAGCAAAAGCCAATTTCTTTAGAATGCGAGTAATATATAATATAATGCTTCATATCTTTTCAATATTTTCACATGTTATAAATATTTTTTTTGGGTTACACTTTATTTTAAGGTGTTGTAGTTACATTGTAATATTAATTAACTGTACTTACTATAGAGTTAAGGTTAGGGATTGATTTATGGTTAGCTACTTGTACCGGTAATTATGTAATTATGCATCATTTACTGCTATAATATGTACATGTAATAATGTGTAACTACATCACCTTAAAATAAAGTATTACCAGTTTTTATACATGAAAATATTTAGTTGCCTTGCAAAGGGATCATCATCACATTGCATTGCTCTTTCTCTTCGAGTTCTTATCTGTACTTCTCTCTTGGGCATCACAGCACATGACCTGCAGGCTGCATAATGGGATTTTATGATTTCATAATTAGCCTGTTTGCTGTGCTCATGTTGACTTGCGTAATAATTTGTTATGTAACTCCCAGTTTAAATGACTAATTTGTGGTTCTCTGTTTGTGAAAGTTTTGGCCTGACTGGCACCGATTAGGCCGCTATAAAGTTTGAGGGAGAGAGATGTCAGCGACGTGAGCCTGCGAGCTGAGATAGGTGAGTTCAACATGCGGAAACAGAAAGAAGCAGCTGCAAGCCTCTCTGTTTGTTTCGTGGTGCAGGCGTCAGATATGATGCAGCACCAAGGGCATTTTCAGACAATGCTGAGTGTCATACCTTTCTACACCCACACTTATCCTGCAGCACCGATGCATTCTGGGATATGTGGCTTGTTTACACGGTAAACAAAAGGTTTGCATTTAGTTGCCAGGGTTTGTCAACACACGGTCACTTAGTGAGGTAAGCAAGCAGCAGTGAAAATGCAAAAGTAAACAGGGATATGACAAGGAAATCACGCATATGAGACATTTGTTTATTGTTTCAAAACATCACAAACTTACAGGAGCCACGGAATAAAAAAAAGAAAAACGTAATTGCAACTTTTTATTTCCAGACTGATCTCATGAAATGGCGTTTGTATGACACGCCAATTCGTATGTCCATTTTTGGCGTGCTATCAACACGCATAATTGCTTTTCAGCGTGTTTATCAACGCCGTTGACTTAACGTTACATTACTGTATATATAGATATATGACCTACCCCAACCCCGTCCCTAACCTACCCGTCACTGGCGTTAAGACCATTTATGAGTCTTCCCCTACCATCCTAGGAAAAAAAATATCGCTCCTCAGATGTAGATCTACATTTTGCTTCGTTTCGCTCGGACATTTAACGTCGTGTACATACACGCGAAATCACCCGGACATTTAACGGCGTAGACATACACGCAAAAGATGACGGTTCGTGCATACACGCGGATAGCTCAAAATGCGTAGATAACACGCCACTTGACTTGAAAGTGGCGTGTATGTTTACGCAAAGTCATGATGTCATGTTGTTATTTCACAATTCTGACTTTATATCTCACAATTAGGAGGAATAGAAGAAAATTCAGAATTGTGAGATATAAAAGTCAGCAATTGCGAGAGGAAAGAAGTCCTGCTTGTTTCCGACTTTAAGTTCTGACTTATTTATATATAAGAAAAGTCCAAATTGTAAGATATACATATACTCAATCACAGAAAAAAGTCAGAATTGAGAAATAAGTTGTATTTATCTTTTTTATTCCGTGGTTTCAATACAGACTGGCCTGTTTTGCCAGGTCTGGTGGATGTGCTTTTTTTTCTTTTTTTTTTTTCTTAAAGGGTGGGGGTCCAACTGGCATGTTTCCTTTGATCAGATATGAGAGGATCAGTTCACGCTGGGGTCTCTCCCGGCTGCATTCTTCCACCAACAAAGGGAAATGAAAGGGGGGCTTTTTTTCACAGCCGCTGGATTTGCGGGGCTGTAATCACATGGCAATTACTCCTTCATGAAGGGCACCATTCATTTCGCCTTCACACCTATGGTTACCGGCACCAGGGTTCATATCACCAGCCACTTACTGATGGAATTCAGCTGCTTTTGTACAATGCGTCCTGCTTATTCATATGGATACGTCTACTTTCATCCGGCTACGTTTGAAAACAGCGTTTTTGTTCCAAAGCACTCTCCGTCCACACTAGCGTTTATTTAAGTTGCTCATCCACACTGAAATGTCTGAAACGCTTAAATCACCTTACTGTGTGCATGGGTAAAACATAATAAAGTTCACTGAGATGATCCCAAAAGACTAGACATAATAAAGTTCACAAGCTATTCTTCTGGCACGACCATTTCATTAGCAAAATATCCCTCCAGTCAATGGTACATCCAGGTCACACTTAAAATTGCTATTCCATGGTCTATAACACATTGAATATTGTACACAAAGTAACATTTATTTTTAACAACTCTCTGAAAGTGAATAGCAGGCACATGCATACAATATGATACAATATGCCTCAGATGACTAAACAAGCGTTATGGTTTTCGAATACCTCCGTTTTCAAAGACAACACAATATGTCGAGAAAAAGATTAGTGATTAATTATCCATTTAAAAGAAGATTAATTATCCAGATTAATGTTGACGTAGCCTATATATATCAAATGTATTTTTAACCAACATATTTCATTTGAGCTGTAAGTACAGTACATGGAGATAAAACATGGTTTTGTAGTCTCATGCGCCGGTTTGTAATGTGGGTTACTGTGCATGAGCATACATGGATGAAACCGAGGGTTGAATTGGCATACAATGCATTCATTGGTCTTTCAGTATGTTCTCCCCCTCCCTTTTCTGCCCATGCCATGCCAGCTTGCTGAAAGCACATTTTCTATGCCCTATATAATCCCATTGTTGTCGAGAAGCCCCCAAGACTTAGGCCACTTGGCATGGCGAGGCTTGGCCTGCTTTATTTGGGTTTATGTACAGTCCGAGCTTGATGTGTCAGTCAGATTAAATTTACTCACAAATATCTTGTTAGCACCTAAATAAATAAACACTGTTGCATAAAGATGCTCATGTTTTAATGGTTACATTTATTTGGGTTGGTATTGATCGTAAGCCACTCTCCTACATGGAAACTCAAGGGGTGAACGCACACACTGACAGTGATCTGTAGTGTCAAAGTGAGTGGAAGTGTTTTATTATAAATGATAGTTGGTGATGTTCAGCATTATGCAAATTATTTAAATAATTTTATATTATTGACTGAAAAATCATTGTCAATACATATATTTCCTCTATTAATCAAAGTCTTTCAAATCAATTAAAGAAATGTATATATCAGATTTTAAAATGAATATTGTTGCACTGTACATTATAATTATAATGTTTTGAAGCCTAAATTTACTTGTAGCATACATTTATTTGACTTTGTAAGTAAATGTTGTTTGCTCGTTTCGATTTGTCATTGCTTAGCCCACACGAGAATCAGACTGATCTCATGAAACTGCGTATGTATGACACGCCAATTCGTATTTCCATTTTTGGCGTGCTATCAACACGCATAATTGCTTTTCAGCGTGTTTATGAACGCCGTTGACTTAACGTTACATTACTGTATATATAAATATATGACCTACCCCAACCCCCTCCCTAAACCTACCTGTCACTGGTTAATACCATTTATAAGTCTTTCCCTACCATCCTAGTAAGAAAAATATCGCTCCCCAGAATGTATATCAAAATTTGGCTTTATTTCGGTCGTATTTTTAACGGCGTGTACATACACGCGGAATCACTCGGACATAACGGCGTAGATATACACGCATACACGCGGATAGCTCAAAATGCGTATAAATAACACGCCAATTGACTTGAAAGTGGCGTGTATTTTTACGCAAAAGTCATGATGTCATGTTGCGAGAATGTACATTTCCGTCTTCCTTTAACCGATTCTCAAAGCTTAGGAGAATAGAGAAGAAGAGCCTTGAGAGAGATGTTGTCAATAAAGAAGTCTCTTCACTACAGGCCTCTTTAAAATGGTCACTTCCCACCCTCTCATTTTCATGTTTAATGCCTCACGTACTGACAGTGCAGCAGGTAAAACCCTCCTCACACACAGTCATTGTGGGGTTTGGCCGTCCAGCCCGACTGTGGGCTCTTCACAGATGGCTGCAGGTAGCGTGACACGCTTGGCTGATAACCAAAGGACTTCAAAGCCCCAGACAGCCAGAACAGAGCTGGGAGAGTCTGCCCCATTTTTTGATGTGTGCCTCGAGGAGAGAGAAAGGGACACTGGCGCCCCGACAGACCAGAGCGCTCTTAAGAGCCGGAGATGAGCGGCCCCATTGCCCCTTAATGAGCTCTGCTCGAAAACCCATCACACTCACTCACAGGTCTTCTTTGTCAAGAAAGCTTGATTAGTAAAGGGTATACTCTAGTCAACCAAGCAAAGCTCTGATTGGCAACTATTTTAAACTAATCTTGACTTCTAAGAGATCCATTTTTGCCCCTTTTTTTCTCTTTAATTGGAAGTTCTCTTTGAATTTGCCGCAAAGGTAAAATGCTCAACCAAAATATGAAAATTCTGTCATTTACTCAGCTTCATGTCATTCCAAACCTGTATGATTTTCTTTTTTATGTGGAACACATACAGCAAGAAGATATAAAATGTCTGTTTTTGTCCATTAAATGAATGTCAGTGCAGGTCATCCTGTAAATTCAGTATATGTATCTAGTGTCATATTCATACATTATAGTCAGTTTTTCTTAGATGCCATTTTATTTTATGAAAATGTT
This sequence comes from Chrosomus eos, assembly GCA_036326025.1. NCBI lineage: Eukaryota > Metazoa > Chordata > Actinopteri > Cypriniformes > Leuciscidae > Chrosomus > Chrosomus eos. Next base: position 32,522,766 of record CM070824.1, on the reverse strand, counting down.
TTGACAAGAAATCAAATATTGACACATCTTATATAGTAATTTAGCATGATAGAGTAATTTAGTTTAGTGTCTGTAAGGTTTTAATAATGTTTTAGAAAGAAGTTTCTTTTGCTCATAAAGGCTGTATTTATTTGAACAGAAATACAGTAAAAACAGTCATATTATGAAATATTATTAGTATTTAAAATAACTTTGAATACATTTTTAAGTGTAATTTATTCCTGTGATGACAAATTTACTGCTTAATTATTCCAGTCTTCAGTGTCACATGATCCTTCAGAAATCATTCTAATAGGCTGATTTGCTGCTTAAGAAACATTTCTTTGTTATTATTATTATCAATGTTGCAAACAGTTCTCCTTGATATATTTGTGAAAACGATTTTTTCTGGATTCTTTGAGTAGGAAGTTCAAAAGAACAGCATTTTTAGGAAATGGAAACCATTGTTTATGCTCACTTTTGATCAATTTAAAACGTTCTTGCTGAATAAATCTATTTTTCTTAAAAAAACAACTTTTAAACAGTATTGTATATAGATGTATTAACATGCATGTATTTTCTGGTCATATTTTCATCAACAGTAGAGTAAAAGTTGTTTTACGTTAAAAAAAGATGTAATCAGAAAAAACCTTTTTACTCCTCTTTGAGGTAGAGAGCATGAAAGATGCGCTTTGGGCCGCTGGTGCGTGACGTAAGCTATGGATTTCACTCTAGTCTATACACTCTCATTGACCGCACTCTGAACTGGCCTATCGTTCAACACACACTCGAGACAGAGCGAAAGTGAGGCTGATGATAGATGCGGTATCTTCCATCCTCTCTATCTTCTCTGCTGGGGTGCATCTTGCAGGGCCGATATCTTGGAGGTTAATAATTGAAAGGTTGCTGGTGGGTTGATGGCCGGGTGTAGTTGTGCGTAGGCTGTAACCTTTGTGTGTGAGAGACGCCCTCCCCTTTTTTCAAGATCAATGACACATGCGAGCCTGCCCTCCCCTTTGTGTATCCCATGACCGGTCAGGGTAGATTGACGCTCCCAGAGCCTAGAAAATCTCAGTCTCCTTCCTCACTCCGTCTCCGAGAAAGGCCGAGCGCTGACCTTTTGCTATGAAAGCATGGCCTTTGTCGTTTCTGGGATTGTTGTTTTTACCTTGCAAACTTTATGACCGTGAACAAGAGTGCGAAGGAGAACAAGGTCGAGGTTTCTACGCAATGGCTGATACAACTGTGGATGAGCGTCAACACTGGGACTCGTTCCCTTGTGGGCTCTGGATCCTGTTTATCTGAGGCTGGACACTCTTTCATGTGTTTTGAAAGTCTGTGTTGCCTTTGGTGCCATGGACTGCCTGGCTGATTACAGGCTTCTCTCTTTGAGATGTATGACACCAGAATGTCTCAATCTGCGAATCCCTTTGGGACGGTGCTTCAGGGACGTTATAACCTCTAACTCGACTCGGAGACATGACAAGCCCGTCAATAATGTATATGTCCCCTTTCTACTTTCAGTATGAATGTGAGTCACATGTTGTGCCGTGTGTATATAACAGCGCCTGTTATGTTTAAAGTGGGAACTTAAGGGGCCGTCTTGACATTAAAAAAAGAAGACAAGAATGAGGAAACAGAATGTTTTGAAATGTTAGTGTGGAGTCCCAGCAAAAATAAAATGTACTTTTCATTTTTTATTTAACTTTTTTTGGCACTATATTGGTGCCATATCAGTTATTGTCTGGTATTAAAAATTGTGTAAATTTATTGTGTAAATTTAAATAGTACATGCTCATTTGCCCTTTTTATACATTTACATAATCTGTTCCGTCATCTAATACTCAAAAGTTTATCTTTAAAAAACACGTTTAATTTAATAAATGTAATCTTTAGCAAATCTCAGAATGAATATCCATTGCTTAGTTATACTGTAAATTATAATGTTGCAATGCCCAAATCAACTCCTTGCATTCGTTTAGTTTTATTTATATATTTGTAGAGCGTACATTTGTATTAGTTACAACAATAACATCACTTTTATCAACATTTTAATATCATAAAATGTCGTCATTAACATTGTTTGTGTGTTCTGCTGAAGAAAGTCACAGGTTTTGAATGACATGAGGGTGAGTAAATGATGACTGAATTTTCATTTTTGGATGTACTATCCCTTTAAGGTGTGTGTTTGTGTGAGGGGCAGTTTGGCACTATGGCCTGAAATGTCTCATGTGGCTGACACTGCTAAGACCGTGTGCCTGAACTCTTGCATTTGAGAGGGGAGGATACGTTCATAAACACACACACACTATAGTCCCATGTCGAAGAGAAAGCAGGGAGTGGGTGGGTTGAATGCTTATCACAATCAGACACATGGACAGTGTGTGTGTGTGTGTGTATGTGCTTGTCAGACCTTCACTGGTGTCAGCGCTGATCCGTTCCTACAGCACTGCTCAATGCCAGCCAGGCAGCGCTCAAAAAACAAACAAAAATGCTTTGGAAACCACTATATGGCTTGCCATTGGCTGCCGTGAAGACTGATCGGGCCTGACTGGTTCCTTAGCACTTCGGTATGATCTGATCCTGAGAGACTCCCCAGCTCAGATATGTTTTAATGTGTGTTTGTTAATGTGTGTCTGAGAATCTCTGAAGGGTACGGCTCCATGTGTTTGCCCATGCATGAAACAAATGACACAGCCATATTCATGGTAATGGATTCCACAGCACTACAGGGCCACCCAAATAATGTATGCAATGTGCAACACAAGGAAGATATGGCACAAAACATTCTTTATTGTGTGTTCTGTCTTTGTTGTTTGTTTCATTTCGTATTCCATGCATATTTTCAGCATGGAAATGTGGGTTTTCTGGTCAGCTAATCGGTCTTACAGAACATTAGGTTTACATTTTTAGAAGATTTCCATCCATCCATCCATCCATTCACCAAACTGCTTATCCTTTGTAGGGTCATGGATATTGTACTTATCTGTGTCTGTCCAAACTTAAAAATATGTATGTGTGCTACTTTATATATGATTTTTTTGAGATCATGTTGGATTTTCCCAAGATTAGTGTTGATATAATTGAACGGTCATCTGGTTTTGTGTGCTGCGAGTGACTGGTTTTCATCAGCCAAGGCTTTCTCATTTTTAGGCTCTTATTTTATGGGCAGAGCATGTTGTTTGTTTTGATCTGACTAAGAACACTGTTCTTTTACAAGTTGAGTCACATGACTGTAATGAAGCTGTGAGTCAGAGAAGGTTCGGTCTAAAACAGTTATTTAAATTGAATCAAGACACTTTCTTCTACCAGGTCATGGCCCATATCATGGGTGAACAGATTTAAAAAATAAAAAATAAATTAAAAAAGCCATTATAAAAAAGAGTTAATTTAGCATTATTTGGTAGAATACAGAATTATACTGATTTTAATACTTTTAAAAATAGAGGACAAAAAGTCGGGGACAACGCAGAGAGGAAGTCTGTCAAATTTAACCTTAAAATACTCTTAACGATTAATGAAAACGATATTAAAAAAATAATGCTATTATGATTTATGCCTTAACTGAATGAGTGTTAAAAATAAATATATATGGGGGAAATCAATAAATCTGCGTATTTATTTAGCCCTTTTGAAGTTAATTAAAGAAAAACATGGGGAGGTTTTTATCATTTTGATTAGTTTTCGTATAAAGGTCATAAAGGCAATACAAAATTATGGCCCATGTATAAACTCATTCTTCATCTTTTAGCTAAAACTAATTAATTTGCCTAGTCAGACTCTGATGGAGTCACGGATTACATTATTTTAAAACGTATTGTTGTTCACTGTGTGTGTATACGTGTTCCTGTTTTGTTCTTTTGTTCTGTCCAGGCCTGTAATTTCATTCTTGCCTCCCCAGAAAATGTCAACCCGTTCAGTAATCAGATTACTCATAGTTTATGGCTTTTGCCGAGGTATTAATATGTTGTATATGTTGTTCACTTATCACTACCGTCAGTGGCTGGCAGGACTTCAGGCTTTGTTTATGGACCTCTCAGCACCGCTGGTCTACAAAACATCATTTGTGACTCTCAATCAACATGAAACGGCAACTTCGCAAACCATTTCACTTCTGTAATGTGACGTATGATGAATAAAATTTTTTTAATTATTTCATCTTTATCCATCCATATGTGATATGTGGTTAAAAAAAAACAAGAGGGCTTAGTAACACTATTTTAGAGTGTCCTTGTTCCATGTTATTACTAACTATAAATGATGTAAGGAAGAATTTATGATGGGCTATTGAATTATTACTATACCAAAATAATGCACACCTGAGGTGGTTATGCGACCACAAAGCAAAGCGGAGCATTATTTTTCAATAATTCATCTGTCCGGAGAAAATTATTCTGCCTGTACGGTACCACACCTCAAGACATTGTTCAGATGATGTATTTTTAAGATGTTTGTCAGGTTTTTGTCTCTAAAACGCCCTTTTATGTAGGACTAATTTCTTACGCATCGAATCCCACGCCTGATATGGTGATATGGAACTGTAATGTGGTCAAGACCTGCCTGGAACTACTTTAGCTGTGTGTTTCCCTGAAAATAATCGCGCACCTTAGAATGTTCAACCAATCAGATTCAAGCATTCAACAGCCCCGTAGAATAAGCATAATTACAGGCAACTAACCTTAAACCAAACCCTAATCCTCCTAACCTCACCCTATATAGTACATTTACTTAATTGATATTTCTTATTGATAGTACTTAAATGTATAAAATTACATTGCTTAAAACCGGAACCGAGGGCTTGAAAAGGAAAGTTATTAGTCTTTTCTTTTCAGTGGAATTACATGTACCAATAAATAGTTAGTGATAAGACCAGGAATGAAGGGTAGTAAATAGCAAGTAAATTGGGTCACTTTTGAGTGAATTAAAGGGGACATATTCTACACTATTGTACCATTATTTATCCCCCCTCCCCTTTATAATGTTAGTCGAGTTTTCTTGCACCAAAACGTGATAATTTTCCACCCTCTCTCTATGCGCATTAAGATTAAAGTGTTCCTTTAAGATTTATATCTGTAAATGACCTCCTTTATGATTGTCTAACCTTTATGTACCAGCATATGGTGGTCTAAGTTGCTATATACTGAATGTCTGTTGATATGTAAACATAGATGGTCACATGATGAGGTACTGAAGGTTACATTAAGGTGCCTCTATTATTATTATTACCTTTAATGTAGTTTGTAATGTAGCTTTTGGTGAATATAAAAGGACGGGAAGGTTTCAAAAATCAAAGTGCAGTTATTTGCGTAATGCTTTGCCAGCCTATGATCTTTATTGGCTTCCCCCACGAACAACGTCTACTTTGACCTGCTCTCAAACACTAGTTGTAGCTGAGGCCTGAAAGAGTTTGGTTTGTGTTGTCGACATGTTGAGAAAACGTTGTTTTCTGTGCAGCAAAAGCAAATCCACTTTGCATGCTCTTCCAAAAGATGTGGGACATGGGCTGGAATTGATACAGTAAAGCCAACGCCATTGTTACTGTTCGCATCACTGTGTATACAAGTTTTTAGAAAGATCCGGCGCCGAAATTCAGATGTGTTAATGGCCATTTCCTTTCTGACATGTGCTGTAAGCGGTAGACCAATCACAGCAGACTGAGCCATCTGACCAATCAGAGCAGAGTAGGTATTTTAGAAAGGAGGGTTTTAGAGAGACAGAATCCTTTATTAAATGTTTCAGACACTGTAAGAAAAGAGGTGATACTGCATTGTATATTATGAGAAAAAATAGTTTTGATCTTGGATGCATATTGTAATTAGGAACCTTTTAAAATAGCTTAATTGGGGCACTTTAATATTACTGTGAATGAATCGTTTTGAATCCTAAGCTATAGTCTGAGCAGACTGGAATAGTTGTTTTGTGAGTATGTTATCCTGTTTTCAATGATATGTCCCCTTTAAGAGTTTAAGTGCCTTCCCATCATTCCATACAAGTTGCCTTAGGGTTGTAGAGGTCGGCCACACACACATACACACACTCCCTGGACTGTGATGTATGTGCCGGAAGAAGCAGTCATAATGTATCCTGAAAAACTCGCCTGTGAGGACTTTGGCGTATTAGCCGTGTCTGTTTATCTCTGTGGTATTCTCCAGAACCGTCATTTGTGTTAAGATTATACTTGATGGAAAACACAAACTGAACCAGCGAAATGACAGATGTTCAGAATTCCAGAAAATCACACAGTGTTAAAATAACACTAAAGAGGAAAGTCTTTCACGAACTGCTGCTTTTTATTTAAGGAACACAATGCGAATGCATTCGTATTTCACGTCGATAACACTTTTGTTCAAAATAAGCTGCTTTTGTTAATTCTGAGGTTGCTTTTAACTTGTTTTGTGGTTGAGAACAGTTGTTTTGTCAGGGTAGAGAATCACTTTAGTCAATGGGCGTCACATCTACATGCTTTAGCGCCACAGCTGCAGGATGTGCTCTGCCTGTGCGTGTGTTGTCTGCACTCTGTGCCTGAATCTCGTTTCATCTGTACCTGGCTTGGCTCTGTGGTTAGACTCTGGCATGTTACTCAGGTCTTGTTCTTTTGAAGTGCAGCAAAAACCTGCAAAACACACATTCGCAGACACAAAACACACACACACACACACACACACACACACACACACACACACACACACACACACACACACACACTGCAACCGACAATGACATGGTTTGTTGTTGTACCTCAGAGATTCCAAAGAGTTCCAAATAAAATAAAACAAACCTTTAATCAACATATTTAATGCATGATCTATTCACTGTGTCAATGTTTTATTAGTGGTGCTGGTAAGTGCTAGAGGGTGGCTGCAGGGGTGCATCGATACTGTTACTGTAATGGTCTGATAACACGGTTGTACAAATTGCTTCTTATCGTGTACTTGCTCTTAAATGGCTGTCGTCTTAGTTTTAATGCTCTCGAAGAGGAGACTGAGTTAGTCAGATGTCCTGAAACATGAAAGTGGCTACTGTGAGCTCCCACTTCAAAAAGAGTTTTTGAGCCGGATGCTAATGATTTAGTAGGGGAGTTCTCACTATTATATAAGTAGAAATAGTATTTAATTTTTTATATATTTAATTTGTAGTTATTTACTATTTTATTTATTGTATTTTTTTTTTACTTTTTAATATTTATTATTATTATTAGTTAGTAGTTATAGTAGTAGCAGCAGTAGTAGCATTTTATTTAGTGCTGTCAATCGATTAAAACGATTAACTAATCACACTTTTTCTGTAATTTATCGCGATAAATCACACCTAACATTCAAATTTTCAATATATTTTATTTTTAATGATTTATTATTGGTTCTTTTATTTGTTAATTAGTCTATTTATTTATTTATACATTTATTTATTATATTTGTATTAACTGTTATGTTTCACTGACTATTATTATTATTAGTAGTAGATGTAGTAAGTATATTTGTTATATATTATTTATTTTTATTCATTGTTTTACTAAATGTAAGAGATTACAATTGATTTTTATTACTATTATTAGAAGTATTTGAATGTATTTAATTTATTTATTATTTTCTATTATTTATATTTTTATTATGTTTTACTGTAATTATTTTTATTATTAGTAGTAGTATTTAATTTATTTTTATTTATTAAAATTGTTTTATTTATTCTGTTTATATTTGTATTATACGCATATTATTAACTGTTATGCTTTACTACAAGTAGTAGTATTTGAATTCATTATTTTATTATATATTTTCATTTATACTTTTTTTTATTATTATTAAAATGTGTTAACTTGTAAGTTTTACTGACTTAAATCTACATCTAAATGTTAAACGTGTTGCTGTGCAAGAATTATGCAAATTTTCCTAAGGGCTCCCTTAAGGTTTCCCTGAAGAAGCCTTAACGCAGTTATCTCGCAAACTCCCATGATGCCCTCTCCATATGTCAACTATAGCCTCTTCTAAACATATGGCTTCCTCTATTCTCACACACAGCCTTAATAAGCAGTCACTAACAGGCTGGTTGGAGAGGTCATAAAGCCTGTGTGTGACAGTGTGTGTTATTTGTTTGTCTTTCTCAGAGGCCGTCAGAACACATATCAATGGCTTTAGCTGCTCTCAGCCCCAGCTGCTCTAGTCGTCCTGCTCAATAACAAAGCCGTCCTGACTAAATAGCACACAAACACCCCACTAATGGGTCAATTTAGGGCGTATTATGCACGTGTGCGTCCATGTCCCACTTCTTTCTGCACGATCCATATCCATTTCACCCATTGCTCAGAGGTTGCTCTGTCATAGCTCAGGATTCCTGGCGGTCTCAGGTGTTTCTCCTAAAACTTTGTGGGAAACATTTGTTGACTTGCAGTAAGCGCCTAAATCTGCCTATCTTTCTGTCTGTCTATTGATCTATAATTATATCACTCTCTCTCTTTATACTTCTTTTAGTTTTATCAATATCTGTTGTTCTAGCAATCTACCAATCTAACAAAACTTAAACTAAAATTAAAACTGAATAAAAAAAGTGAGATTGCAAGGGTCTTTTTCTTAATAAAAATCCAATGAGACGTTGCAAAAAGTCTCAGTTTCTCAATGCTCTCTTTGACAGCTACTGTATCAAAGAGATCAGATTTTGTTTCCAAACGGGCAGGTCTGTGCCAAGCATAAGCGAGCAGCTTGCGTCTCCATGCACATATTTATGTGATTCACAAACACCATAATAGAGCTCAGCTAGTAAAACATTAGCGCTAAGTGGTAATGCTTTATTTATGTTGTGCTTGTGTGTGTCTGTAGCCGCCTCTCTGTTTCGTTCCATAAATAGGTTTAGATGTGATGGCTAAATGAGGACTGGGTGGTCAATATCCTGCAGCATATGCTGTTTGTGAGCGTCTCTCTATCTGCCTCTCCCTCTGGAGATCTTGTGGTTGGAGGAGATGAGCAAGACCAGAGAGCTCCACATTCAGGCTGAGAAATAAACAGCCTAAGAAATGCTCCTGTGAGCGGTGTGTCTCGTTTCCTGCTGGCACTCTTCCTATCTTCACACACTGCACGAAATCTGCGCTCCCAGCCTCTCAGAGCTCTCTGAAGTGCGCTGGCCTTGCTCTGCTCTGGAGGTGAGAGATACACTGTGTTATGAATAGAGACAATAGCCAGAGGTTTCCTGCTCTCACTCTCTGGAACTACAGGGTTTTATTAGTCGATGTTTGAGAGAGGAAGGAGTGGATGCTAGTTAGGTTTGGGAGTAAGGAGATATTTTCATTATTGTTTCTTTTATTATTATAAAAATGTAAAATAGTGTTTTGAATTATTATGAGTGATTAATGTTGTCGTGCGTACAATTATTTGTCATCTCAGGAAAGCACAAAAAACAATGCCTGAGGAAAGGAGAGCAAAGAAAGAAGTGATGTGCAGGGGGAGGTCAGCAGAGAGATTGTTTGATTGCGAGTGTCGGGAGACGGCAGAAGAGATTGAGTGGCAAAATAAATGGAGGATTGGAGTGGAGAGGTTGAAAAGATCAGTACAGACCTGGAGAAACAAGATACTATGAGAGCTTAAAATTGAGTAGATATCATAAAAAGGCAGGTAGCAAAGGACTTGAAAGGAAGAAACATGTTTTTCGAAGACATGCAAGAAAAGCAGAAAATATGATCGGCTTCCTGTGCGTCCTCCCCCCTGATGGTATGCTACAGTGGGCATCGCTCGGAGCCACAGGGGATAATGCTTTGTCTAGACAAGCGGAGGTCAATTCATTAACCACTGATTTCTTTCCTGGACATTTTTCCCAAATGCCTGGATCGCACAGAGACAAAGCAAACCTCTGTAGGACATGGTCCTTTGTTTGCATTTAACCCTTTAGCCTGACAGCAGACAGATTTTACATGTTTATATATATATATATTTTTTTGTTGCATTTTCTTAATCCTATTTCCGTAAAAGAATTAACAAGCTTAAAGTTTGGACTGTTCCCTATATTTAATCCTTGATCTCCTCATTCCTTCAAAAAAAAAAAAAAAGAGTAGACTAACCTTGGACAAAACAAACGGAGTAATAGTTCATTCATCTATAAATAAACGGACCATTTGCATTTTAACACGTTGCTTGTGTTGAGCAGATGAATAACCCTTTGGTATGCTCGGTGGCAGTGCATTAAACCGGCCTGCTCTGTGTGAGGTATAAGCTGAAAGCTGGCTGGCACTACAGAAAGTATTCCAGCATTGTAGATATGAAACAATGGACCAGACCGGTTGTATTCACACTGCAGAGTTCAGAAATGCATGTAAACTTCACCCGTTGTGTTTCTATGAGGTTTTTCTATATCAGTTCATAAACATCATTCTCAGGAGAGTAGTCGTCTCTCGGCTGTAAACGCTTGAACTGGTTTCGCATTGAACAGCTGCACAGTTACTGAGGTTGAATGTGAATAAACGCATTGTTGTTTGAAGAAAACATTATGACCATTTGAACTCTCTTGGAATTAAATTACTGTAGAGTGAGTTATAACATGTCTGTGTTCAAAACTGGGTTGTGCAAAATTCAGTTTTGGTGAATCCATCCATCTATTTGTCAGTCCGTCTATCTGTCTGTCGTTCTATCGTTCTGTCTATATATCTGTCTGTCGTTCTATCTGTATTCTACTCGATTGTATCTATTGTTTTACTCAAACTTGCTTTTTTAAAACCTTTTTTTTTCAAAACTTTGGAAGTCTATCTTGACAAACTTTGCTTTTATAATTCAATTTCCATTCATCATAATTCTACTGAATTGGAATTTAAAAGGCATTCTAAATTCAGTTCTCAATAGCACACAGCCGGGGTAGGATTTAGACGTCCAGTTTGGTTCCTACCATGTGACGTGTCTTATAGCATGGCGAGACATAGATTTTAAGGTACTATGTAGGGCCGGATTGGATTAAATCTCCAAAAACAAACATGATGAGCCGTGATGAGTTAGTAGAGCTGCGCGGTATAGTAATCTGAGCGTGTCAGCTGCCCTCGAGACTAGATTACCACTCATGTCTGACTCAAAGGATTCCAGGTATGTTCCATCTGCAGGGCATTTATTACTTTCCAAGCTCTGTCCCCACCTTTAACAAACACACATATTAACATACAGAGCCACTGACCATGAACACATTATTTTTACGTAAAGACCTGGCAAAGAAAAGTGTAATCCAAGGAGTGACATCTGGCCTAGATTATGGGATTAACATAGGGCCCTTGCTCCTAATAGCAATAGCGGATGTTCTTCATTACTTACTCCATCAACAAATTGCCAGTGAGGTCCTATTTATTTTCAATTTAAATTACAAAGTTAAAATAATTTACATCATATTGTAGTCTATGTTCTGTGGTAAATAGATAATGTATTTGATATATGAAATGTAAAGATTATAGGATCTGCAGTCCAGGCTGTTTTGGTTGAAGCTATAGATTATGGATAGTGCATATGTAATATAGGTTAGAAGGGATTTATGGTATAAAGGCTATGGATTGTGTAGGATATACAGTACAATGTATGCAGTATGGACTGTATGGTCAGTGTTTCATCAACTTTTAAAGCACAAGAATCCCTGGGCTTTAAAGCTAAAGCCAGATGACTATTGAAAATATTCAAAGGTGGTTTGAAAAGTAAAAGACTAGAGAAACAGAAAGGTAATTTTGAAACTGTAACTATTAAGAATTATAACAATGATGAAGTATTCATGAAAAGTTTCCTCTGTATGTTTCCTGTCTTGGGAATTTTATTTCTCAAACCAAATGAGATTCATTATCTGCTTGTAAGATGAGATCACAAAGGAAAAAGGCATTGTATATTTAACATCCTTTGCGGAGAGGGATAAAGCTATTCTAGATAGCTTTGGTTGTGCTGTCAAGATAGAAGATTTGTGAAAATTTTTACTAACCCTCATGTCATTCGAAACCTTTTTGCTGTTGTTTTTTTCCATGGAACATAGTTTTTACAATGACATTACACAGTAAACACGGCTATGGCCATAAAAGGAAAAAAAAAGGTATAATTTAACAGATAGACTGAATATAAGATGACAGTCCCTTTGAACTGTTCCTTTAAGTTGTTAATTGCTGAAATCTGCCCCTTTAAAATTGTTTTTGTGCAGTTTTTCAGTAGTAGTTAGGTGTGAACTGATATACATATGTGGCGTGAAATGCACACTGAAGGAACCTTTTTATTTCCTAGTGTGCTAATTCATGCCACTTTGGGGAATCTGTAAATAGTGCATTGCAGCGTGCTCTGCATGTAATCCTCTCTGTACTGTAATCATTATTTTAGCACTACAAACAGTGCCGTTCATGAGGGCTATTTCTGGACCGTTGTTTGCTTGGAGAAGCATCGTCTGTTCTGAAGCTCGGAGAGTTCCCAGAAGCCCAAATCCAGCTCTGTTCTGCTTATGTTGTTTTGTTTTGAGGATCTGATGTTGAGATGTTATTCAGATGTTTCAGGTTCAGGTGCTTTTTCTATTTCAAATGCCTCTGGAAAAGTGATGTGCATCTCCCCGAGGTAAACGGTGCAATGTGTTGCATGCATGTTTTGTTTTTTTGAGGGGGAGGAAATTGCAATCATTCCTTGAGACTCATGCAAATGGCCCTGGGTTTGACAGTGTCTCTGTCTTTTTGGGGGTCCTTGCTTACGTACATAGCACATTAGTTTTACAGAAATCCTATAGGGCCAGTAAAGAATTAATATTCTCATCTCATACATTAATATTGCATCTTGGGCCAAATTCACTTAAAGGGATACTCCACTGGTTTTTCATATTAAACTATGTTATTCCCTTAACTAAGACGAGTTGATACATACCTCTCTCGTCTCAGTGCGTGCACTATATCGCTCTGTATTGCCGCAAAACTATGTTAGCACTTAGCTAGCACAGTGCATTAAATATGGGCCAAAAAGAGAAGTGACCAAACACTTCCTCGTTTTCCCTATTTAAACACAGTTACTCGAGTAGTGTAACTCGACCTAGGCTGGTGACATAAAATAAAACGTTGTGATTTTCTAAGCGTTTAAAATTGATGACTATATTGCCCCCTGTTATTTACATCAATTTTAAATGCTTAGAAAAGCGCAACGTTTTATTTTTTTGTCACCAGCCTAGGTCGAGTTACACTACTCGAGTAACTGTGTTTAAATAGGGAAAACGAGGAAGTGTTTGGTCGCTTCTCTTTTTGGCCCATATTTAATGCACTGTGCTAGCTAAGTGCTAACATAGTTTTGCGGCAATACAGAGCGATATAGTGCACGCACTGAGACGAGAGAGGTATGTATCAACTCGTCTTAGTTAAGGGAATAACATAGTTTAATATGAAAAAACGGTGGAGTATCCCTTTAATATTTTCACCGTGTATATAGTGAATAGAAAGGTTCATGTTTTTTTTTTTTTCTCTTTTACTTAAAAAAAAAGTATACATTTCTACAGACTAAACCAAACCTAAAAGAAAGCTTTTTATTATTATTATTTTTTTTATAAATCACCAAAAATACGTTTTGTCAGATTTAGCTTTAGGGGGGGGGGGGGGGGGGAGGCTAAATTTGCAACAGGAGCAATCAAACCATGAGTGTAATTGGGAAATACACATCAAGATTTTTTTTTTCACCACGTGGATTCATTTTATGCAAAATATCCATAAATATTTACAATGAAATTAGTCCAGGTGCTGCCCTGAAGCTGACTCTATCAACTTTAGTTTCAAGTCTGAACACCGCTGAGCAATCAGAGCGAGTGTGCAAGGTATTTGTACAACGGCTATTTTATAAGTTAGCATCTGGACTCTGACTCTATTAAACTGGCCTGCCATGACCTGTAGGATTTTTATTTAAAGCTTATGCTCGAGTTTCAATCCAAGTTTCACATTCCCTCTCTCTCTCTCGTTATTCAGGTATGGCCTCGCAAGTGCAAGTCTTCTCCCCTCACACTCTCCAGTCAAGTGCCTTCTTTAGCGTGAAGAAACTGAAGGTGGAGCAGAGTTGCAACTGGGATATGACTGGGTACGGCACGCACAGCAAGGTCTACAGTCAGAACAGCAAGCAGAGTGTCTCAGTTGCACCAGTGGGCATCAACGCCGCCAGTCTCCAGGTCTCCAACTCTTCCCTGTCCTACGAACAGGCCCTCCTCTTCCCGGCCGGCTCGGGGCACATCGTGGTGGCCACGGCCAGCAGCACATCTGGGGCGGCTGGTCAACTGTTGGGCAGCACCGGTAGTAGTGGAAGCGGCAGCGGAGGCCACAATCTGACGCGCCGCAGCACTGTCAGTCTGCTGGACACGTACCAGCGATGCGGGCTTAAGCGGAAAAGCGAGGAGCTGGACAACAACAACGGCAGCGGGAGCAGCGTGCACGTGGTTGAAGAGCAGCAGCCACCGCTACCAATGATCCAGAACAACACGCAAAGCGGGGCCACCGTCGCGACGGCGACTGCCTCCACCACAGCAACGTCCAAGAACAGCGGCGCCAACAGCGAGGGCGACTACCAGCTCTTGCAGCATGAGGTGCTTTGCTCCATGACCAACACCTACGAGGTGCTGGAGTTCCTGGGTCGAGGGACGTTCGGGCAGGTGGTGAAGTGCTGGAAACGCGGCACCAGCGAGATCGTGGCCATCAAGATCCTGAAGAACCACCCTTCGTATGCGCGGCAGGGCCAGATCGAAGTGAGCATACTGGCTCGGCTGAGCACGGAGAGCGCGGATGACTACAACTTCGTTCGAGCGTACGAGTGCTTCCAGCACAAGAACCACACGTGCCTGGTCTTCGAGATGTTGGAGCAGAACCTGTACGACTTCCTTAAGCAGAACAAGTTCAGTCCGTTGCCGCTCAAGTACATCCGACCAATCCTGCAGCAGGTGGCCACTGCCCTCATGAAGCTCAAGAGCCTGGGACTGATCCACGCCGACTTGAAACCTGAGAACATCATGCTTGTTGACCCAGCCCGCCAACCCTACAGAGTCAAAGTCATCGACTTTGGCTCTGCTAGTCACGTCTCCAAAGCGGTGTGCTCTACCTACCTGCAGTCTAGATACTATAGGTAAGGCGCTAATGTTGTCATGCTCTTTGTCAGAATTGCTGATGTCTGTGCAAGCATTGTGTGCGGAGGTATGGAAATACATATGCTGACAAGCAGGTAGTACATAGTATTGGGACCGAATGCAATGACTAGATGAACATTTTTGGTCCTGAGACTTACACATGTGATATATGTAATTTTTTAAATATTTAGACCATTTCTATTATTGATTGCTATCAGGATGTGAAGAGAGTTTCAGCCAGAATAAAAAATTGTTTTTGAAAAAAATTGCCCTATCGTATCCGCCATTTTGAAATTGGTCTTTGACCCCGATTTGACTAAATAATTTGACTTTTTGACTCGTTTTCCAGTAAAACAAGAAAAGTTTACTTGAGAAGCAACACAAGGTATTAGGCCAGATTTACCAAACAGAGGAAATTAGTGTGAGACTGCAACCTCTTAAAGTGATATCTCATCCCAAAATTAAAATTTTGTTGCCATTTACTCACCCTCAAGTTGTTCCAAACCTGTATGAGGTTTTTTTCTTCTGTTTAACACAAAAGATGATACTTTAAAAAATGTTGGTAATCAAACAGTTGATGGTAGCCATTGAATTCCATAGTAGGAAAAACTGTCTCGTTACCAACATTCTTTAAAATATAATCTTTTGTATAGCGGATGTTTAACCATGCAGGACAACTTTTTTGGTACTGATATCACTCAAAGTGTCCTGTCTCATAGTTTTCCATCATTTTCTATTTGCCTTTTTAAATATTTTGGCTCTCGTGGCCTTATAACAATACCAACGAATCAACTTGTACAGCAAAAAAATCCTATTCTTAAAAGGTTTTTGTCCTCTTTTCCAGTTATCTAACAGTGAAATGTACTTGAGAAGCAGCACTGCATAAGATACCAAAAACATGTTTTCACTTGTATTAAAGAATATAATCTTTAATACAAGTATATTTCATCTTACTACTGTTTTTAAGCATATGAAAACACACTTATATTCAAAATACAATCTGTGAAAATATTTTAATATCTTATGCAGTGTTGCTTATTAAGTACATAACTCTAACGAGAATAAATGTTTACAGATTGTTGTATGTCATTCAGGTATTGCTCGCCTACTGTATCATGAAACATCCTATGGCTTTGATGAACTTTTTGCATACTGTGTAGTAAGGAAGTGTGCATATTCCGTTTTGTCCTGGTGGTATGTAAAAAATCTCCAGAACTTCTCAACACGTGCATTTAGAGGGGGCCATAAAATCAATGGCTCACTGAGAACCTGATTCCTTATCTTTTTCTATGTGAAAATAACACATGTTGAGTTCTGCTTTGAAGATTAAAATAGTCTGTTTACTATGTTTTACAGCATGGTAGAGCTTCATGGTGGCAGCACCTGGGAGATATTTGCCGCTGATTATTATTTATTATTTTATTAAGTTGGCTTGAGAAAGCCAACTTACTGATATTGTATTTAAACTTATTATTATTATTCTTCTGACCCTAAATTTAAACTCTAACTCGTCCTAGAGCTTTAACTCTACAAACTCCAAACTCGGGTCAGACCTTCAGACTATTCTGACTTAGTGTGCTATATCTTTTCAGACTGATGTGACTTTCAGATTTCTTAAAATTAATATTAAATATCATAAAAATCCCATTGACTTTCATTGCAGCATGTTCAAATGAGAAGATCGGTGCCATAGGTAACCAATAAACTAAACTAAAATCCGAATGATCAATAAGTCCTTAGAAAACTTATTTTATTATCATCATCTATTATTATCATTATTATATCTTATCTATCTATTACTATTATCTTCTATCATATCTATACAACATAACAATCTAATCTTCTTTTTACAATCTCTTTCAAAAATTATCTTCAACATTTCTCTTTCTTTTCTTCTTCTTTCTTTTTCTTTTTCTTCTAACTCTAATTATTTTTTTATCAAATTTGTCTATAATTTTCATCATTTTCTATTTCCTTATTTAATATTTTTGCTCTCGTGCCTTATACACATATACCAACAATCAACTTTCACACAAAAAAATCTACTAAAGTTTTTCTTTCTTTATTCATTTATCTAACAGTGAAATATACTTCTAGAAGCAGCACTCATAATATCACTCAAAACATATTTTCACTTGTACTTAAAATTAATCTTTATCAAGTATTTTCTCTTACTACTTTTTTACATATAAAACTACACTTATATTCTAAATACAATCTTCAAAACTATCTTTAATTCTTATGCATTTCTTATTAAGTACATAACTCTACGATTAATAACATGTTTCAATTGTTTATTCATTCATATTCTCCTACTTATCATAAACATCCTATTTTGATGAATTTTTGCATACTGTTATAACTAATCTATTCTTTTGTTGTGTCGTAATAAATCTCTCCAAATCTTTCTCAACACTACTGTCATTTCATAATAATCAATGCTTCTGAACCTATTCCTTATCTTTTTCTATTGAAAATACAATTGTTCTTGCTTTTAATCTAAAATCATCTGTTTACTATTTTACTCATGTAACTTCATTGTCAGACTGGGAGATTATTTTCTGATTATTATTCTTTTTTTAATTAATGTTTGCTTTGAAAGCCAACTTACTTATTGTATTTAAACTTAATTATTTTCTTCTGACTAATTTAAACTCTATAATCTCTAACTTTAATCTCAAATCAACTCTCAACCTTCAGACTATTCTACTTAGTGTCTATATCTTTTTATCTAATACTATCTTCTTTTTATAATCTTTTCTTAAATAATCTCTCTATAACTTTCTTTACCAATATTAACTACATCTTAAACATTATATTCCTCTATATGCTATCTTTATATACTTATTTCTATAATTCTCTTCCTTCTTTCAAATTACTCTATAGTTTCTATTCTTCTAACTAATATTTCCTTATCTATATTCTTCTTTCTAATATACTTTCTTTCTAACTAATCTACTTCTTTTTTTACATTATTCTATATCTATTTTCTATATCATTCTTCATAACTAATCTATCTTTTTCTAACTAATCATCTATCTTTCTTTCTAACTATCTATTCATTTTTAACTATCATTCTATCTTCTTCTAACTAACTTCTTTCTTCTCTATCTCTTATCTATCTTTCTACTATCTATCTATTCTTTCAACTAATCTATCTATTTTCTATCTTTACTAACTATTTTCTTTACTATTCTTTCTTACTATCTATCTTCTTTCTACTAATCTATCTATCTTTCTTCTAACTAATTATCTATCTTTCTTTCTAACTATATCTTTTTCTTCCTTTCTAACTAATCTATCTTCTTTCTAACTATATCTATCTTTCTATTTCTTTCTAACTAATCTATCTTTTCTAACTAATCTATCTTCTTTCTTCTATCTATCTTTTCTAACTTCTTCTCTTTCTACTAATCTATCTTTCTTTTCAACTTAATCTATCTTCTTCTTTCTATTCTATCTTTACTCTTCTAACTAATCTACTTTCTTTCTTTCTACTATCTATTCTATCTTCTTCAATCTATCTTTTTCTTCTCTTTCTCTATCTTCTTTTTTCTAATCTACTTCTTTCTTTCTAACTAATTATCTTCTTCTATCTTATCTATCTATCTATCTTTCTTTCTTTCTTTCTTTCTTTTCTATCTTTCTTTTTTCTAACTAATCTATCTTTCTTTCTTTCTAACTAATCTATCTTTCTTTCTAACTAATCTCTCTTCATTTCTTTATTTCTAACTAATCTATCTTTCTAACTAATCTATCTTTCTTTCTTACTAATCTATGTTTCTTTCATTTTAACTAATCTATCTTTCTTTCTAATTAATCTACCTATCTTTCTTTCTAACTAATCTATCTTCTTTTCTTTCTAACTAATCACTTATTTCTTTCTTTCTAACTAATCTATCTTTCTTTTTTTCTAACTAATCTATCTTTCTTTCTTTCTAACTAATCTCTTTATTTTTTTCAACTAATCTATCTATTCTATCTTTCTTTCTAACTAATCTATCTTTCTTTCTTTCTAACTAATCTATCTTTCTTTCATTCTAACTAATCTGTCTTTCTTTCTAAACTTATCTATCTTTCTTTCTTTCTAACTAATCTATCCTTTCTTTTTAACTAATCTATCTTTTCTTTCCTTCTTTCTAACTAATCTTATCTTTCATTCTAACTAATCTATCTTTTTTCTTTCTTTCTAACTAATCTTTCTTTTTTCTTCTAACTAATCTTTCTTTCTTTATTTATTTCTAACTAATCTATCTTTCTTTCTAACTAATCTATCTTTCTTTCTACCTAATCTATCTATCTTTCTTTCTAACTAATCTATCTTTCTTTTCTTTCTAACTAATCAATTTTTCTTTCTTTCTTTCTACTTCTTTCTTTCTTTTCTTTCTTCTCTTTCTCTAACTAATCTATCCTTTCTTTTTAACTAATCTATCTTTCTTTCCTTCTTTCTAACTAATCTTTCTTTCTTTCTGTCTAACTAATCTTTCTATTTTCTTTCTTTCTAACTAATCTATCTTTCTTTCTAACTAATCTATCTATCTTTCTTTCTAACTAATCTATCTTTCTTTTCTTTCTAACTAATCAATTTTTCTTTCTTTCTTTCTTTCTTTCTTTCTTTCTTTCTAACTAATCTCTTTATTTTTCTAACTAATCTATCTATCTTTCTTCTTTCTATCTAATCTATCTTTTTCCTTTCTAACTAATCTATCTTTCTTTCTAACTAATCTATCTATCTTTCTTTCTTTCTTTCTAACGATCTATCTTTCTTTCTAACTAATCTATCTTTCTTTTTACTAATCTATCTTTCTTTCATTCTAACTAATCTATCTTTCTTTCTAACTAATCTATCTATCTATCTATCTTTCTAACTAATCTATCTTTCTTTTTTTTCTAACTAATCTATCTTTCTTTCTAACTAATCTATCTCTTTCTTTCTAACTAATCTATCTTTCTTTCTAACTAATCTATTTTTCTTTCTCTTCATCTTTCTTTCTAACTAATCTATCTTTCTTTCTTTCTAACTAATCTCTTTTTTTTTCTAACTAATCTATCTATCTTTCTTTCTTTCTAACTAATCTATCTTTCTTCTTTCTAACTAAATCTATCTTTCTTTCTTTCTTTCTAACGAATCTATCTTTCTTTCTAACTAATCTATCTTTCTTTCTTACTAATCTATCTTTCTTTCATTCTAACTAATCTATCTTTCTTTCTAACTAATCTATCTATCTTTCTTTCTAACTAATCTATCTTTCTTTTCTTTCTAACTAATCTATCTTTCTTTCTTTCTAACTAATCTATCTTTCTTTCTCTTTCTTTCTTTCTAACTAATCTCTTACTTTCTTTCTAACTAATCTATCTATCTTTCTTTCTAACTAATCTATCTTTCTTTCTTTCTAACTAATCTATCTTTCTTTCTAACTAATCTATCTTTCTTTCTTTCTAACTAATTTATCTTTCTTTCTAACTAATCTATCTTTCTTTCTTTCTAACTAATCTATCTTTCTTTCTTTCTAAATAATCTCTTTCTTTCATTCTAACTAATCTGTCTTTCTAACTAATCTATCTATCTTTCTTTCTAACTAATCTATCCTTTCTTTCTAACTAATCTATCTTTCTTTCTTTACTTCTTTCTAACTAATCTATCTTTCATTCTAACTAATCTATCTATCTTTCTTTCTTTCTAACTAATCTTTCTTTCTTTCTTTCTTTCTTTCTAACTAATCTTTCTTTCTTTCTTTCTAACTAATCTCTTTCTTTCTTTCTAACTAATCTTTCTAACTAATCTATCTATCTATCTATCTATCTTTCTTTCTTTCTTTCTTTCTAACTAATCTCTTTCTTTCTAACTAATCTATCTTTCTTTCTTTCTAACTAATCTATCTTTCTCTCTTTCTTTCTAACTAATTTATCTTTCTAATCTATCTATCTTTCTACCTAATCTTTCCTTTCTTTCTAACCAATCGTTTTCTTTTTTTAGAACTATTCTTTCTTTCTAACTAATTCATCTATCAAACTTCAAACTACTTTAAACTTCTTCAAACTCTCTGGTCCGGCTTTCTCAAGCCAACTTAAAGTTTGTCTCATCAAACTTTTTTTCTAGTTATTATTTGCATCCATACTTTCCTCTTTTAGAGTTCCCAACCCGAATCCAGTGCTCTCATCGCTACTAACCAACTCCCTAGGGATGAAGAGATGGGGTCATCGTCAGTTCCCCGGCAATGCTTCCCTGTAATCCACACCAGAGCGCCAACATTAGAAACAGATGCCTCACTTAAAAGCTGCTTATTTTTTTTTCCAGCCAACTCTTTCATTTACCTATAGCCTTGTTTGGGTTTCATGGGCCAGATTGAGCCTTTTTGTGTAGACTTAGACCTGGTTCACACAGAAGCTTGCTATGTTGGATTGCCTCTGGTAGGCCGACAGTAGTGGCGCTTTTCCACTGCATAGTACGGCTCAGAATGGTTCGGCTCGGTGCGGCACGGTTCGGCTCGGTTCGCTTTTCCACTGCGTGGTACGGCTCAACACGGCACGGCTCGTCGCTTTAGGTCGGTTTGCTTTTCCACTGCAGTTAGTACCGCTTCAAAGTGGGTAGGATTAGACTGATTGTTATAGTTAATACGATTCTGTCTGACCAATCAGTGATCTGCAGTGTTTTCACGTCACATTTTAGTATCGGTACGGTACGCTTGGAACCTCAACAGAGGTGGTACCATGGTACCTACCAGAGCCGAAGCGAGCCGTACCGTACCGTACCATGCAGTGGAAAAGCTCCCAAAGTGAGCCGTACTGAACCGAGCCGTACCATACCATGCAGTGGAAAAGCGCCATAAGTTAGGTTAGGTGGATGACCAAACGGCCACCCTAAAAGAAATAAAACATAGGGTAATGAGTCAGTCCAAGCGCTGCCAGATGAGTTATGTTTAGGATGCCACCGACATAGTTACTAAATGAGGGCAGATACGCTATCGTTTAAGTTTTGCAAATGCTTTGATGCTTGTAAAGGCAACTGGCCACTTGGTCATGTTTGGGAAATTGCTGAATTGTGTGGAAACTATCAACAATTGTGTTGACTGCTCCCTTGTTTTTTTCCCAGCTGTGCTGATGTAATCGGTTTGTACGTAGGGAAAGATCTGAGATCAAAATAGACCGAAAACAGCATGCTTTTGACTCAAGGTCACTGTAAATGATAATTGAATTTATTTAGTTTGGTGGTAAAGAACAGTTGTAGCAGGATGTACAAATAATCCACATGAACTTTTTTTCAGACTGCTGAACGCACCGTGTTTGTCCTTTTGATCCTCATCAAGAAAACATCTTCTAAAGAATATTTATTTTTAGGGAAAGCATGTTCTGATAGAGTATATTTGCCCATGTGCATTAATTGAGTGTGTGTGATGAGTTAAATGTGAAGAGTGGTACGGGAGCTTAATTTTGTGTCCTCTTTCTATGTGGGAGTTCACATACAAGATGATCCCCTAATTTCCTCCAGCTAGAACGAAGAGGGGGAAATGCTGACTATGAACAGTCGCATCAGCCGTCAGCCTTGTACATCTGGAGTAAGAGAGGATAAAACACAGAAAGCACTATTAATATTGTATTATTATTTAGTGTTAGGGATTTGTTAAAATCCTTAAGCCTTATGTAAAACTTTGGTGCATAACCATTTTATTTCATACAATTGACATGATTTTGAATTGACTATACACTGCAAAAACACTTTATGACTAGTATTTCTGCCTTATTTGTAAATTATCTACTGGAAAAAAAAGCAATTTAATACAAGATGCATTTACTTGAGAAGCAACTCTGCATAAAATACTAATCTTAGTTTTTTTTTTTGAGAATGCATCTTTAAAATTAGTTTATTTCATCTTATTACACTGACAGACCTTATTTTTAGTACAAAATAGTTGAAAAAGACTTTGCAAGACAAGATACTTGTGTATTCAAGATAAAGTATGTGAAAACAAGTCTAAATATATTTCTTCTCAAGTACATTTAATTGCTCTGTATATTTTATCTTAGATTATGTTTCTTAATTTATCCACATTGTTTCAGGTTGCAAGAATATTTGGGTGCAACGTCAACGACCCAAAAACCCTATCAACCGCAATGCCCAATCAATGACTCAAAACCCTCTAGCAACCGCATAGCAACACCTAAACATCAGCCAAGTGCATGTGCTTTTGTCCTCGGGGTTCCCACCACACAACAGGATTACTGACTGATCATAAATATTTAACATGTAGAATCAGCAGATTCAATCACTCTTAACACACTTCACACCACAGGAAAATCCGATAAGATAATCGGTAGAACCATCAAGATAATCGGGACTTTACCTAGGATTGTCGGAAGGGCAGAATTGGCCAAAATCTTCCCGATTGTCTTATAGCGTGTGGGTGCCTTTAGTATCGTGGTGAGTTTTGCATGGAAAAGCTCCTCTTCAGAAACCAAAAAATCTATATTTAGTGATGCATTTAGTTCATGCATGCAGTATTGATTGCAGATCTGTTGTAGGTGGTCTATAATTATCATTGCATCGATGTGTTGCAGTTTTGTGCTGAAAGCATCAAGATACCTCGGTCAGACAGACATCAGCCTAGTGTTAACTGGCTCTCACCTCATTTTTCAGTAACAGGACACACGCAGAAATGTAGCCAGCAGCGACCCACCTGTAGAGGCCTCCCACAGAGTTATATAGCTCTGGGAGAGTATCACACTGTTCCTGGAACGCTCTGACTGTTTAATACAGGCTTCTGTTGAAACGGGGGGCTTCTGTCTGTCTCACAGGGGGAAATCTTATAATGGAAAAGAGAGAGAAAGATTGTGGTTTTCTGAAAGGATCATCAGCTGACACTGTTCTAAATTGCTGCTGCTAGTGAATCTGCAGTGTGACGAGAAAACAACGTTGATCTTTCATAAATCATATCTGTGTGGATATTTTCAAAGATACTCCCTGCAGGCCTAAAGGTGAAGTGTGTGAGTTTTTTTTTTTCTTACCTATTTTTGTTTTAGTATGCTGAAAAGTGGAAAGTTTGAAAAGTGTGAATCAGTTCACAAAAACTGTGTTTTTATCTATTTCATGAATTGGATTGAATCGCTGACTGACTGAACCAAGAATATTTTGAGTCATAATGGTCTGGACAATTCTTTCACAAATAAAACTGAATCTCTGAGAATCATTTAATACAAAAAATACAAAATACATTTTGGTTAAACTGTTTTTTTTATAATTAATATAAAAACACCTTGTATTAATATTTTCAATTAATGATTATATTAAATAAAGTTTACTTTAAGTTTTAGTAATTTCATAATTCTATTACATTTGTATATTTCTATTTAGCTTTTGTTGTAATTTTAGTACTTCGACTTCAACTTAATTTAACTTATTTAAAATAAGCTTAAGTATTTTCAATTTGTTTCTGCTTTATTTAAATTAAAAGTGTTTTATTTGACCCATGGCCAACCAATGGCATGAGCTGGGGGAGGTGACCTGTTTCTCCAACCAATGGGAGACAGAGGGAGTGTTTGGGAAACCTTTTTGAAAGGTCATTGCCGATATTTTTGTAATTCTATTTAGCGATGAAGAAATTTCACACTTCACCTTTAATGCATAACAAGGCCTTTCTATAAGAGGAAAAGAATAGTAATGACTCCTGTGTCTCTCAATCTGTCCTGATTTATTACATCTGGACTGTTGATAAGAACGGATGAATGCGAGGAGATTAAAACCAGCTTCTATCATTAAACCTCATTAAACACTTGAGAATTAAGGCTAACCCTTGCACCGAGGTTACCAAACGTTTCTATCGAAGGCTTGGGGCTTTCAACAGAACTGTTATATAAAGACATGCTTCTTCATGCATCTTCCATTCTGTTCCCTGCAGTTATTTGTTTTGGCAGTGCTTTTAAATCTGAGGGACAATTACCCGCGACCTTCGATAGGACAGGATGCACAAAATGTTCCCTTTGCATATTTTTAACTAAAGCTCCCATCAGCCCTCCCCTTCTTGTAACTTTGCTTCCTAAAAGGCTCCTCTTAAGATGCCATCAGCTGTAAAAGTGATTGTGGAAGGCAGGGAGGACTCTCAGCAGGAAATTTCCAAAGTCTCAGCAGCTTGGCGATGGCTTTGGTGTCATTCTCCTACTGCAAACACCCCGTGAAAGCTTCCACAAGCGGATGTCAGCACTGGCAAGGCAGACTCTATCAGCTGTTCTTTATATCTTTACTGACGCTGCTCAACGCAAACCCACAGTCTGTCGGTTCTGCTGTTATTTGATCCATTGAACACAAATGTTCGTGGTGTATTGGATTTAAGGCTCGTATAAAGTAGGTGTAGCTAGTTTTCATGTGATTTTTAGAGATTTTTCACGGGGCTGAATTGACAAGCAAATAAAGCAATGCTAATTAAGGTAAACATTAGAGAGGCAATTAGCTGCATATACAGTTCACATGCTAGCCATGGAAAAACCAGTCGGGCTACAGCCTTATTAAAGTAGTAAATAGCAGTTTTATGTAGCTTAAATGAGTCAATGTGAATTCCTTGTGAATTGCAAAGTATTTAACTTACATAATATGAAACTGGATACTTACATGACAATCATGATTTTGGAATTTTAAAAAGTTGGCTTACCAGAATGAGAATGCTAGTTTGCTAACAACGTGTAAGTACTGTAGCTATTCGGTTAAAACCATTGCATTTGAACATGCTTTTAGACACTAAATAGGGTCAAATGGAAAAATGGAAAGATGTTGTTTTTTTTTGTCTAGTTTTACTTTTAACGCTCATTAGCTCATTTGCCAGACTGACATCTGATACATATTCCATTGGTCTGAGGCTGTTCCTAATACTGTTTATTCAGGTTATGTCAGCTTAAATCCCTACGCCCTATCTGTGGTGCAGACTAGCTAATGATATAACAGGTAAATCTGGCTAGCTTACAGAGGACCTGATAAAGCAGATTACAGTCCTGTCCCAGTTTACAGTTTTACCCCTTTTATCTTAAATGAAATAAGGAAGTATATTACGATTAGAGTGTCCTCATGTAAGTTTGAGGTTTGTGTAAAATCTCCACAGTCAGCTGAGTGTAACATGCATGTGGTTGGAGCGAGGAGAGCAGATGCGTAGCATATGCTGTCATATGTACAGCCTGTCTCTTTTCCTTTTTCTCTTTCTCAACTCCATCGACAAAATCCCGCCCAACCCCTAGCTGTCGTCAGTTCTCAGCAGTTTGAAGACCCTGCTGGGTTCGGTTGCTGAGTCCTAGCGGGTAGAGGTCACCAAGGAAGAGACAGCATGGCCACTCAGTGTGTCAGTCAATACTCTCCAGACGTCAGAGCCTTAATATAGGAGGGCTTGAGGGGAAGAGAGCATGCTTTGCACATTTTTCTTCGATAGGCTGAAATTTAGCCCAAAGATGCACAGGATCCAGAACTCATGACCTTGCTTTCTTTAGAACGTCCAATGCGCTAATGGCCCAAGCTCATAACCTGAGGGATCTCATCCAAGAATCTATTTATTTGGACACATCGATCATAACAGCACAGCTTGAATGTGCCATAATGCAGGAATCAGCTATTACGCATTTTACTGGCTGTTCTTAAAGCGCCTCATTGTGCAAAATGCAATGTGACCTCTTCTCTAGCCATGATGCGAATGATTCACCCTCAAGTGGTATTTGCCTTGCCTTGCCTAATAAAAATATTCTTCATTTTTAAAATAACTTGGTAACACTTTACAAAAAGGTTCATTAGTTAACATTAGTTAACTACATTAATTAGCTTGAACTAATAATGAACTGCACTTATACAGCATTTATTAATGTTAATTTCAACATTTACTAATACTTTATTAAAATCTTGTTAACATCAGTTAATGCACTGTGAACTAACATGAACAAACGATGAACAGCTTTCATTAACTAACATTAACAAAGATGAACAAATACAGTAACAAATTTTTTCATTGTTCATGTTAGTTAATACATTAACTAATGTTAACTAATGAACCGTGCTACCAATAACTTTTTTCTTCATATTTTGTGGAAACCATGATACATTTTTAGGGTTCCTTTATGAATAGAAAGTTTAAAAAAAATATATAAATCTGTTGTAACATTATAAAAGTTTATTTTAATCAATTTAATGCATGTGTAACTTAGTAACCACCTAGCAATCTCTACATGGCTGTGAGTTTAGCATGGACCCTTCACAGCTCCAACAAAAAAAGAAGACAAACCTGTATTATCAAGCTGTTCATCTAAAGAACATCACGGGGAACATGATTCCTTTCTGGCACAAAACAATATGCCTCAGTGTGAGCAGTCAGAACCTGCCTATCTTGTGTTTATAAATGAACTACCGTTCCAGGACATTTGCGGTGGCTCCATGGCAGGCATTAAGAAGCACTTTAATGAATGAGGTTGCCACTAGTTACTGTTCTCTCAAGCGTACGTAAGGCATCTTTTTATTCCGACGCCACTGAGCAGTGGGATTCGCTTACACAGAGCCTTGAATATGAGTTAGGCTGGCCTGTAGCAACCGAACTAGAGCTGTTTACCCATCATGCAACAAAAATAGGCAACAGACATCACTTGGGTCTTTGATATGCTTTCCACAAGAGAATAAGGGTTTGTTTGTACTGCTCCGATAGAAGCTAATATAATAATACTGAGGAGGTAGAACACTTCTTTGGCAAATGTCAACCGTGACATTTTCTTTGTTATTAAGATTCCGTTTTCCAGGGTTTTTTTTTCCCCCAACTGATGGCCATCGAGGTGCATCGCATTGATGAAATGTTTTTTTTCTCTCTCTTTGGACCTCTCAAGAATTACTTTTATGAGACGTTCAGCCTTTTGTGAAGATGAGTGACAGAAACGTAATAACGCTCGTTTCATTTGCCCGTGGGCTACCCGCTTCATAGCATCTTACTTTCTTCTCAACGGAGCAAGAGACAAGTAGCTAATTAACTCCTGCTACTTGAGCATCTTAACACCAAGCCAACTGCTCGGAGTTATTTTATCCTGCTACAAAACCCCTTCCATATCAATTTTGAGAGACATGGACACCTTTAGTCCATTTTAAGAGCTATATCGTGGTCATTTTTTCCAGTGTAAATTTAATTTTAACATTTTGTTCGTCCACACGGAAACGCAGGTAGGTTACTGAAACCGAACATTTTTGAAAACCCCTGCCAGGGTGAGGATTTTCAGAAACGCCGGTTACAGTGTTGTCGTGTGGACAGTGAAACCGGGCTTTTTGCCTTGCGACGTCAGAGTGTGCGCCGTTATCCGCTGTGTTTGACGTCAGATTTGCGCCTACCGGAACCGGTAATAACTTTTTGTTAGGCTTCTGATTGGCCAATTTGGCTTTACGGTTAGGGTTATATCGCCGCCTGCTGGTGTGGCATGCTCTTGACAGCGCTTGATAGCGTGTTTTTGCGTTTTCATGTAGACGGAGATTTTTTTTTAAACCAAGCATGTGTGGACGGGATTTTTTTTTTAAACGCAGGTGGAAAAACTCTGGTTATAAAAATACCCGTGTCCGTGTGGACAAGGCCTTAGTTTGTTTTCATTCATTTTCTGTGTTCCTGTGATTCCCGCCACTCGTTTGTCTCCATGGTTACCATTTTCATTAGTTAATATGTGTCAGCTGTGTGTAATTAATTATCCTCGTTTGTGTTTCCTTCTTAAGTTTCTTAAGTTGTTCCTTTACCTGCACTCCTTGTCTGATATTTCTGATATTAACATGTTTCGCATGTTAACTGTATATTTTGATCTAGTTTAATAAACACTGTGGTATATCTTCATCTTCTGTGAAGCATTTTTTGTGGGAAAATAAATAAAAAAGTAGTTTATTTTGTTTGAAAATCATATGAATGTACATTGAAATTTTCAGATAAAAGTCTCAACAGCATGGGGCAAAAGTATGGATACAAATACTTAGTTATATGTTTTGTGTAATATCTAAGTTAATACTAAAAAAAGTTTTATCATATTATGTTTGTTGAAAACTTTTATTCAGTAAATACACTTTTATTGAAATATGTTTATTTTAAAAGAATACAGGGATACATTTTTTAGATATAGGCTATAAAAAAAGCTTCTTACACTGATTGAAGGAGATCCCATAATACTTAAATATGGCTTTACAGTTGTATCAAATACATATTAATCATATTTTATATGATTCATATATTACGGTATAGACAAACAAATTTATAAATTGTAATAAACTGAATCTGGAGATGTCAACAAAAGGAAAATTCAGCTAGTTGTTTATTGCCACATCATTTATTGTGCATTTAATGAAACTGAAAACCATTAACAAGACCTTTGTCTCTAAAATATATCATATTTCCATTAGCTACATAAATATATAGCAATTTAGAAGATTAAATATTAGATTTGACTTTGCGTTGCAATCTCGTCAAGGATCAGCCACATTTCAACATGCATAGTGAAACGCGGATGTTTAGAGGAAAATAAAATCAAAGGCGCCTTTAGCCCGGTTGTACCCTACGTTTCATGTTTCATAAAAATTTCAAGCTGTGATTTTCCCTGCCTAAATTTTATGCCTTTTTGCCAAGGCGTTTCCATCCGCTGTCACTTAAAAGACTTTTAGCAGTGTCTAGCACACTGTACTGCCTTCTTCAGCGCTATTATTACGCCATGTTGAGTATAGCATAGTTTAGTGACATCTAACCTGTATTCTTCCCAGACTAAATAAACCATAATCCCTTTGCAAGTGTGGAGCTTGCACTCACAGGCTTATAAACCTTTCCATTTTCTGGTCGCTCACACAAATGAAGTATTTAAAGATCCTGAACTCCATGTCCTTTTCTGCTTTGTGTGAATTTCTTGTTGAGTGGATCAGTGCACTTGGTTAAGCATTCCAGTACCCTACTATGTTAATGATATAATGATGGTATTGCCGTATATTATCAGCTAAAATTGCTGTTTCCTGTTCTTGGGTTGCCACAGAAACAAGTAAAGTTTGGAGGGTCACTGTCCAGCTTTGCTGTGGAGAGGTTTGGGCCAGCGCCAGACAGGGTTGGTTTGTGGGCATTGTGGGTGTTGTGAACATAAGTGGCCTCACTCCTCCTCTCCAATGTTTTCCAGCCCGGTCACAGTAAATGTCTGGCTTTCAGGCAGCCATGCAATTTCCCATGAACTGCGCTGAATGAAGCAGATGCATTTGTTTTTTCAATTGGAAGAATTCGATAATATGCGCAAGAGGGTAAATAGTTTGGCTAATTTACGCCAGGCCGGACCCACTGCAGTGCCCTGCTCTCTCACTTTCTCTCTATTTGCTGTTTTATACTGTTCGGTTCCATTCCATTCAGTTCTTTCACATTGTGTTCTGCGCGGTTTGTTATAATCAATGCTGTTATTCACTGGTCTATTCCGTTCTACTCTCTTCTCACTACATTTCTCACCATTCATCACCGACAGAGGTGTTGTTTAGTTGTGTTATCAAACAATGCTCTATCAATATATTTTCAGCATTAGTTTTCAAAGGGTGTAGTGCACGGGGTACAGTGTTAATCAATGAAATTATGGAGACATGTTTTTTTACAAAGTGCTATTTTTGATTTTTTTCTATGATGATGAGATGAAAAAATATGTGTTATGATGATACTAATTAAATAAAGAAAAAAAATTTAAGATTTTAAAACATTCTCTAATTATTATTTAAATATTATATTCCTATTCACATATAGCATTAGGTTCCACACCACTGATATTGTAAAAAACAGAGCTGTCAAATATTTCTTGAGCCAGGGTTGATGCATAACGAGAGATGATTAAATGTCTTTATGATGCTATCCTATATGAGTGTATCAAGTTCTGGCGGTTTGGGCCTGAGGTGTAATTTCTTTGGAAAAATAATTACTCATGTATTGAGTCCTTGTTAATTATTAAAGGGAGTTCGCATTCCAAATGTACCGTGTGCAATGAGGTCGATCTGGAATGGTTCCTTATCTTTGGACCTTTTTTGGAGCCCAGGCATAAACTGTTGCTTGTTAAACAGGGCACAGGTTTAACTTTAAGGGAGAATGTTTAGTGTTCACACTGGATGTCTGTAAAACATCACACTGTTTTTTTTCCCCCTCTAGAAAAAAAGGTTAATGCCTGGCCAAACGGTGTAAACTTTGTTTTTCTGCAGAGAATATTGTATTACTAACCCTGTGTTACTGCAAAGAACATTGCCTTTAGAGCCACAGAGAGCTCTGAGATTTGGGTTTAGAGAAGGGTCAAGACTTAAATAAAGTTTTGTGTGTGGTTGGTCATTTGTGTGCATGTTGGCAGGAGGCATTATGTGCTTAATCAGATTCAGATCCGAGCTGCAGTGGATGAAATTGTCTTGTTTAAGCTCAGCTGGCTGTTCTGTGCATGCGCTGGAAACACTGACATGCTGGGACTGGTTATTAATGACTGAGGAACATTGTGTCCCTTTCTGATTTCATCATCCAAGCTTCCCTCAACACAATATCACCTTAATTAGGATTAGAGAAGGGTGGCACAGGGATTGGACGGACTTCATACATGACACAGGCACAAACACTCTTTAATTGGCTTCTGTTTAGTGTGTCTATCAGCAGACAGATGGTACTTGTTGAGAGAGACTGAGCCGCTATGTTGCAATGCTCTGGTCAAAATGAGTAACGGACACATTTCTGAAATATTTATCATTTTTATTGACCTATGAAGGACATGATTGAGTGTAACATTTGTCATTTTAAAGGGTTAGTTCACCCAAAAATGAAAATTCTATCATCGTTTACTTACCCTCAAGTTGTTCCAAACCTCTATGTGTTTATTTGTTCTGCTGAACACAAAGGAAGATATTTGGAAGAAAACAGATCTCATTCCCCATTGACTACCATAGTAGGTATTTTTTCCTACTATGGTAGTCAATGGGGAATGAGATCTGTTTTCTTCCAAATATCTTCCTTTGTGTTCAGCAGAACAAATAAACACATAGAGGTTTGGAACAACTTCAGGGTAAGTAAACGATGATAGAATTTTCATTTTTAGGTGAACTAACCCTTTAAGGGCGTGACCAAATATTGAAGACTGTGGGAGATTTAAGATGAAAGTGGAAAAAAATGGAAAAACCCAACTCATTGAATAACTCGTTTAACTACCGGTATACAAATATACTAAAAAATCAAAATACATTTGGTCTCATATTTGTATTTTCCAAAAACATGTATTATTTGTTCTGAATGTGTCTACTGTAACTCCATTTTGTCATGAACAGCCAGTCAGAAACATTGATTTAAGTCCCGTACCAAGATAATGAAGTACTAATGGACTTGGTTTTTTGGTTCACTTGGACTATGACATGACAAGAGTAATAAATTATGGTTCGGTGAATAAGGGAATGTTCCCAAAGAACATGCTTTTGCATTCCACTGCACTGCTTTTTCAAAAAAAAAGATTTATGTAAACGTGCCAGACAAACAAAACTAATCTCTAGACTTTTTTCAATGCAAAAATGTGTTCTTGTCTGTGTGAACAGCCTTAAGTCAAGATTCATTCTGTCTAAATCAGACTAATTAAAACCGGTAACTGTGTGTAATATTGTTGATATTAATTTCTTCTTTATTAACCTGTTGGGTAAAAACAATATCAAGTACTTTACATTTTCAAACACAATACTGCCAGTTACTGTCTATTTTTTTTTCCACTGACAAAAATAGTGTTTTAATCTCTTCAGTAGATTGAAGGATTCAATGACTCAATCATAAAGATTTGTTTAGTTTCTGAAATGAATCAGTGGCTTCATCTGAAATAGCATACTTCCCTACTATAAAGTGGGCGAAAAACTGCACATTACAGAATAAGTTTGTCTGAATTTCCATTACTCAATAAAATATTACCTAGTTCTTCTGGCGAGATTCTGAAGTGTGCATACGATGAACACTTTAGTATCCCATGAGGCCACTGTAGAGGGTTTGTGAATGGTGGTGAAACAACTCAACTGACGCTGGTAGATCACGTGATAAGGGCATGATGGCAAATGTCGTACATCCAGATTACATTCATACTACACACACATTCATACTATAGAGAACATACTCGTTTAGCGGTCGCAAAGTAATTACTTATACATGTATATGTTTTATATACAAAATAAGTACCTACTCAAGGGAGTATGTGATTTCGGACACAATGATTGATTCAGCGACACGCTCATAATGGTTCAATGAGGTTTAACCAGTTGGTCAGTTGTCGTCACTGGTGTAACCATGTAACTTTACTGAAAAATCCCCACAATTACACAGACTGATCTTAAAAACAACGTGTATATATATGTAATATTGGGTGATTTCTACACCGGAGATATTCATGTTACTGTACATTTCCCGGATAATCTTCTGCTTCAGTATGTTTATGGCCCATAACATAACATTAACATGCATAGTTTGTGTGCTTACATAAGCCATTCTGAATTATACATGTCGCTTCATGCCTGTGGCTCCTTCCTAAATCTGTAGCATAAGACCTTGTGTACATTTGCTAATGCTCGCTACCTGTTTCTTTTTTTTTTTATAAATGCTATATTTTGACTCGGTAATGCATTGGTTAAAGGAGCAATGTTGAATTCGCATCTGGTCTCAGCTTTGGCCTTTCAGTATTCTTTTATCATGGATTCTGCCACTGCCACTGAATGGGTAGCCTAACTAACCCTTGCTTCCCAGCATGCACTGCTCTTTTCCTTGCAAATCACCGCCGGCCTCCCCGGGCTGCCTGCTTAAGTACTTTGGATTCATTAATGTGTAAAAGACGTGGGGCAAATGAAATTCTAAATGAAATGAATGTATGCATCACTAAGTCTCTCTCTCTTTCACTCGCTCTCATTTTATGCCATCAAGACACGGAGGGCATATTGATGAAGATTCTTTTGTTTCCATGCTGACAGGAGCCAATGCAGTCTGCGTTGTGTAGGTGCTGTAGACGTTGAGTGAGAAACATGGGGTTCATAGTTGAAATCATGGTATGGCTATGAGCTTTTCTTTTCCCCTTTTTGATAGCATCACTATTAATTTTGCTATGGATTTGAGCAGATCACTAACACACTTTAAATTACCTATTGCCACTTGTTTTGAAAATGAATGTGATAACTCAGATGTGTGGTTATTATTGTAATTTAATATGATTTAATACATTGTGGAGTTGAAATAAAGCTGAAATAAAACGAAATAAAAAACTTAGATTAAAGAAAAGCAGAAATGTAAGCTTAGCAACTAATTGAAATAAGTTAAATCACTGACAGGAAATAAATAACTACAACTGAAATAAAATTAAAAAACCTAAATAGTAAAATAAAAAATAATACAAAATTAAAATTCATTCATTCAAAATGAAAAATTAAAATATAAAGATAAAAGTTATCAAAATAGTTATATTCAAGGAGAGATGTGCTATTACTTTCCTAAGTAATCAGACATACATTTTTTGCTTCATGGATGATAAAGCGTGTGAAAAAACCCCTATAAATTTACATTTAAAGAGGGAATTGTCACAGATACTCAAACACGCATGAATCCACTTAGAATAAACCTTTTATATTAAACTGGGAGAATGTGCTGGAGAACCAAAATGGCAACTACACCATTACACAAACGTGACCCAACAAAAAACTGAGGACTTAAATACACAAGGAAACTAATGACCAATGAACACAGGCAAACCAGGAGCGGGGAAAACAAAACCAAAACGCAACAAAGATAAACAGATAAACATATTGTATCTGTTACAGAAATCAGTCCATATACCAAGAATTATTTTGACTAAAGCCACAGAGCAACACAGTAGCAACTGCATCGTCACACAACATCCTAACATCATGGCAGTGAGTTTTGCGAAGGCAAAATATGTGAAATTTATTATTAATAATATCATAATTTAGACTTATTCCAGTTTTCTCTATTCTCTCTCCTGTTTAGACCTAATCAGTGATGATAGATTGCCTTTCTGCTCTTTGTACTCAGTTGACAGTTCTGTTGATATTTGTTAATAACTGCCTCTAGAACCTTTCTATTTAATAGCTCTGTTGTAACGACAATGGCCCTTGGGCAGATATATCTCTCAATTAGCTTGTTGTCGCCAGTTGTAATGGTCATATTGTTATTAATATGTTTCAGTAGGTCTACAATATATTTTTATGTCTAAAGTGGAGCGCTGCGTCTGGTCAATATCAGGTTGCACTGGATATCTACCTGGCAAAGCATACGCACACATTTTCCAATCCCTTAATGCCGTGACCTCATAGTGTAAAGCTTGAAAAGAAAGCGCAGGATGCTCCTGCCCCGCCCACCTCTCCACTCGCAGATAGAACTGGACAAAACCCCCTCGACATCCTAACCGTCCTGCATCATTCAGGGGGTCTCCATGGCAACACAGACACAAAGGGATGGCCTGGAGAGGAGTAGCCAGTGAGGGGGTGTACTCTGGAGGAGAGAGAGGTTATTGTCATCAGGCCAGCAGTAGATTATGTGGGGTCGGCCCAGCGAGGGGTGCTCGGCTTAATGCCCTGCATTAGCCTCTTTAGTTTAGGTCAAATTCTCACTAGTTGCTTTATTAGCATGCATATTACTAGGATATTGGCTGTTTATTAGTACTTATAAAGCACATATTAATGCCTTATTCTGCATGATGATATTCTACATCCCTTAATCCTACCCAATACATTAACTTAACAACTACCTTACTAATTATTAATAAGCAGTAATTAGGAGTTAATAGTGTCAGTTAATAGTGAGAATTGGACCCTTTATTTATATATATATATATATATATATATATATATATATATATATATATATATATATATATATATATATATATATATATATATATATATATATATATATATATATATATATATATACAAAGTATATATAACTGCACTATTATGAAATATAACAGTTAAAAATAAATGTTTTCTAATGTAATTTATTCCTGTAATGGCAAAACTGATTTTTCAGCATCATTACTCCAGTCTTCAGTGTCAATATATATTCAGAAATCATTCTAATATGCTGATTTGTTGCTCAAGAAACATTTCTTATCATTACCAATTATCAACTTATCAACAAACAGTCGTGCTGATTAATATTTTTCATGATTTTTTTGATGAACAGAAAACGAACAGAACAGCGTTTATGTGAAGTAGGCCTAGCAGTATTTTGAAAATGTCTTTACTGTCACTTTTGATCAATTGATTATGTGTGTGTGTGTGTGTGTATATACATATGTATATGTAGCAAGGTCTTTAGCAGTAGGTCTTGCCTTTAGCTTATTATAGCAGGCAGGCCATATTTCTCCCTTATGCTGTGCTTTTTTTCTTTTGTCTTTTTTTTTTTTTTTTTACCCTACTAGTCTACTTTAGACATTCCACTTTTTAAATTAGCCACATTCAGTGAGCGTCCATGCAAGGGCTGGTTGGTATTTCAACTTTTCAAAGTACTTAAAAGTTGCATTTTCCCCTCTTCTAAGAACGTCTACGCTTTAATAGAACTCGTGTTGTAGGAAATTTAAGCAGTTATGATCTAAAAGCCGGACTACCATTTAAGACAGATCTTTAACCCCTCAGCCCATCTGAAACGTGTTTGCTTGCCTGCGAGTATGCGTTACTTCCTGTGCGCTCTCAGACCAATAAGATTCGAGCATTCACGCCACGACAGGCATCGATCATAAATCCTGCACACTTCCCACCAGTCTGCTATTGATGGAAAGGCCAAATAGCTCCCCTTCTGTTTGCATGTTTGTCTCTCTATAGAAGCGATGACAAAATACGCTGCATGTGTGTCGCATTTCAGTCCCGGGGCCTAAATTGTGACTCTCTGGTACAGCTATTCCTTGGAGTTTGCCTCTTGTTTTCAGCTCTTGTATTATTTTATTGTATGATTTATAGTGGGTACAGCTGCTAATTGTGTTTGCCAGGTGTATGATGAATAGTGCATTGTGGGAAGCACCTAAAGCACTCCTCCTGGATGAATAGAGAAACAGGAAGAAAAGAACTCATATAGGTGAATGGAAATTGAATGCGAAAGGGCGATATGGGACGAGTCACTGTGACCAAAGCAAATAATAGCAGCCCGAATGGGACTGGCGGCATTTTGCTCGATGACATTAAAGGATGAATCGAGACTGCGCCAAATAGACAAGCCTTGAAAGACTCTGGATTGCAAAGGCAGTTGTCGATAGATGCAATATTTTATGGTCTGAAAGCTTGAAAGTTATCCAAACCCACTTTTAAGCTCTCAAAATTAGCTCATTGTGAAAATATGATCTGACTAGAGACCCTCCGAGGGTTGACCATGATGTCAGGTGAAGGAGAAGTGCTGTTTATTTTCGCATGAGCTGGTAAAGCTCAACCCGGTCTGTAATAACAGGGTAGATTTCACCAAGCGCTGCTCACAGGAAGCTAACCATTTCTCTAAACACTCTCATTTGCCTTGTGAAAGTTTTTTATTTTATTATAGGTGAATATTGTTATATCCTCATGGACACTGAGAGGGAGGAGGATTTTATTGCGTTTAAAGCACCACAATTGGTCTAATGTGTAAATTATATGTGCAAGACCATAGACATTCCTCTTTCTATAAATGTTTGACCAAATGGAACATTTCTGGAATATATGATGGACTTGATGCATCAGTGAAGACATCTCTGCTGTTTTTGTAATATGATGCAATTGAAGCCTGTGAATCTGTAAAAGGACAAGCTGATGCTCATGTTTATTATTTCACTGTGATTTTTCTTTTGCTGCTTTTATTTATAGAAACGGTTGAGATTTCAGGAAATGATGGGGTGAAAGAAGTGCCAGATTCGAATTTTAACCTCACATATGAGAACCAGTGCTCATACGGAGCTACTAGGCCATGTCTCTTGCATCATTATGATTTTATTTTAGTTTCATGCGACAGCATTTTATGTAACAATTATATGGTGATGTAATTCTTGTGACTCAACAGAGGCACACAAACACATCGGTTCACGTGCACACGTCGTGGGATTTTTATTTGGTAAAAGGCAACATGTCACTGTTCCTTAACCAATTACATTTTCTTTAATCTCAACTTATATAATGACATAAGCACCTTAAAGGGATAGGTCACCAAAAATCTAAATTTTCACAATTTACTCTTCTGTGAATCATAGATCAAGATATTTTGAAAAATGGTTTATTTTTCCAAAAAATCTACTTTGTGTTAGGTTGAATCAAGGGTGAATAAATTATGACAGAATTTTCATTTTTGGGTGAACTATCCTTTTAAGAAACTGAGGCAAATGATGTGTATTGCAACATTTAGACTACACTACACTACCATTAAAATGTTTGGGTCAGTAAGTTTTGTTTTGTTTTTTCAGCAAGGATGCATCAAATTGATCTAAAATGACAGTACATATTTAATGTTACAAAAGATTTCTGAGAAATGCCTATTTGTTAAAAAATCCTGGAGTAAAATGTATTATGGTTTTTACAAACATAATAATCAGCACAACTAAATGTTTTTTTGAGCATCAAATCAGCATATTAAAATAATTTCTGAAGGATCATGTGACACTTGAAGACTAACTACTTTTTTTCAGGTTGATATGCAGTTTATATGCAATTCTGGCATATCAAGACCTTTTACTTAGAAATCCAGGCTGTGAAGCGCTAGTAATGTCCCTCAGCACCAACAGGAGGGAACACTCAGTTCTGTGTGGAGACTTGAGAAATTATACATCGACCATCAGTGCTTGAAAATTGTTCGTCTGATGGTTAGTGGAAAGAGAAGACCGGTGCTGTGTGAAAAAGCTCTTACAAACTGTTCTTTTTGAGTTTTATTTTGAGTCAGTAACTTTTTCCACTGTAAAGTTTTACTCCTAAAGAAAAGAATTGTACTTTTCCAAAATGTTTAAAAATGGGCTGTTCTACAATGGCATCTGTATTCAAAGATTTTGCTTAATTCAACGTTCACATCAATAGATGTCAGTATTAAGTGCAAGACCACTGTCCTTTTAACTAGTGAAACAAAAACGTTACTTATGCGGTGAAATTGTGTACTTGCAATGCATACTACATTGATTTTACTATTCTGTTATCTTTATATTGCAGAAATATTAAAAGTAATTTCAAGCACACTTTTTTTGTGTTCCTTTAATATACATTTGCTCCAATTATGAACCCAATTCTGTCGGTAACAAACCACTTTGACACTAAATTATAATATAATTGCAATTACCTCTACTTATTGTTGTCATTTTCGGACTCTGTGTGAATAAGTTCCTAGTGATGCATTGTATCGTTTTCAATTCTTGACACGTTGTTTAGATTTGTAAGCCATAACAGTCAAGTAAATGAATATGATATCTGACTTTATATCCTCAAGAATATTTGTCTGTCATTGTACACTCCTAACACTGATGAATGAGTAGATTAGAAGGGTGTGGGCACTAAACTGTAGACACGCACACTGTCACTCAACTTGAGATTTAAGTTGACAAGCATGGCCGACGTCACCTCTTAGATGATGGCTATAAGCTGTTCACTACCCATGAAGAACAATGAGACGACGTCATCACATTCATGTCAACTCCCTGAAGAAAGAATTTAATATGTGGATTGATTGTCATGAGATGTGGCCCATCTATCTTTGTCTTTATTGGTTTTCTTAAAAGTGTGTATTCTGTGTATGTCATGCTGGTCAAGCCACAATTGCCTTGATCTCTATACTGATGCTTATTGGTGTGGTTGCAGCATTGTTCATAAGTTGTTTTTTTTCTTCATATGTGGAGCAGCATTTACTGTGATTCGAGACACTGAAAACATTGGATCGTGAGCTGTTTGTGTGTAAAAGAAAATGCTGCACTTCACACTTCACATGCAGCTATTATATTGATTTGATAAACTCACAGTTATTGCGATTTGATAATCATAAGTCATGTTGCTTATTTGTTTTGTACTTCCACCATAACAACAGTGTTGGTGAAGAGAAAACCACAGGATGAATCAAAGTTCATTACAAGTAGCTTTTCCACAAGCTGAATTAAATATATTGAAGGTGCACAGTCATACAAAAATACAAAATTATTTCATGCAACACACGACACTAAAATAATGCAATAAACATTAATTTAACAATATAAGATGTAACATAAACATCTACATAACTGATAACAAAAAACTAAGAAGAAACTTAATTAATACAATTAAAGGTGGGGTATGTGATTTGCAAAACAGCCGGCAGATTTTGAAAATACACAACTCAAAAGGTCCTACCTTCTTTCCCTGACTCCACCCATTCGAAGAGGGGCATGGGGGGAGGGGGGTATGGTACGACCGTTTGATTGACGCACGGACTGTCCAATGATTCTAGACGGTCTTGAAAATGTTTGGCTGGAGTTTTTTGAGTCCTGCCCGTTCCACAGATGATTACATTTTTTAATTTTCATTTCAGTGCTTCTAACTCAGTGGCTGTAAGTGGGTTAGGAATAGGATTTCAAGTGATTTTGAAAAAATGGTCAAAAAAGAAAATCACATACCCCACCTTTAAAAACCATAAAATGTGAAGTGTCAATTCTGGGAATGTCAGTTTATGCTTTTTTTCCAAAAAAAAAAAAAAAAAAAAGGAAGCCTACATATTTTACAGTAAACTTATATAAAATTTAAGGTTAGATCTATTACATTCTACATATATAGTAGGGGAACTTACTGTTAACCAGTTAACAGGTTTTTACTGTTAACAATTTTTTACAGTGTGGAATTTTACTCTAAAGCTGCCAATTAGGTAGGAAATAAATGTCCAACTGCATGGAAAAAAGGGCCTTGTCGGTGTGACCATTATGCTAATGGGGGCGTCACGGTCATCTTTTGGGTCAGAGGTCGACATGCTAATAAGGCCGCTCAATTCTCATGCCGTTTTCACACTCGCACACATTGCATGCACACCCCACTCACACACAAAAACCACACCACCCGGGAACGTCCAGATTGTTGTTTTCCAGGCTCTAGCTGTTAAACTAAAATGTGCGATGCAGCAAAGTGCTGATGTGTTCATTTTCTGTAATTAGAACATCCCACCAGTTCCAAGGAAGAGAGAAAAAAAAACCTAAACTAATGTTTAATTTGCCTCCTGCTCAAAGGCAGGCCTTTTGTTATTGCCACTGCAATTAACTTTATGCAGAGGCCCAGGCATTTCCTGTGATTGATGTAATTTGCATAGGACAAATCAGAATGAGAATCGAATCCCCACCACCCCCACGTGCGCACAAACACGCGTTTTTACATGACACTTCCATCAGTGACCTAGCAACAGTCACTACCGTGTTAGAATGGCATTGTGGGAAGGATTTAGAGTGTCACCGCCAGCCTCTTAGGCCCCCATGAGTGGCCATGTCGCACGTTACCACGGCGATGGGATTCTATAGTTGGTGCTGCTAATTGAACTGCTTGATTATTAGGCACGAATGGCAGAAATAGACGGATGTGTGCACGTGTAATTAGACACGTATTCCTCCATCGCGGTCACACTTGGTTAGGGCTGCTAACCGAGTCTGGTCTGATATTAAACCGTTCTCAAGTTGCTAAGTGACCTTCGCTGTCCACTAAAATAAGCACACATGGTCAATGAGCCCTTAGTGGTCAGATTTAATGGAATGCAGCAGTAATTGTCAAGACACATCCTCGGTTTGCTGTAGATATGCTGGTGGTGCCTTTGGAGGGGTTCTTTTTGTGTTGCGTGTGTGTGTTTGTCTGTGTGCGTGTGTGTGTTTGTCTGTGTATGTGTGTATGTGTCTAACAGGTGTGTGTGTGTGTGGTTTCTAACAGGTGTGTTTGCACCGGATGGTCCCGAGGGAGAGGAAGTATAGAAGTGTGACTTGTCACATGACTCTCTTTGCAATTTGGAAGGTGTCAAGATATTTAGCCCAGAACCGCATTACCCTAAAAAAAACATGTATTTAAAATACTTGCTGTAACGTAAAGAAACTCACAGTTGGAAGAATTTAAAATCAACAGTTTATTTATTTCACATGGGCTTTTTTTAATTGGTAGAGCTGTAATTATAAATGATCTAATGATTATACAGTCAGTCTGTCTATTTTTGTGCTCTACACTTTGCTATTGTCATGACAGTCTGTCCATGAAAATTAATCAATTCTA
Organism: Chrosomus eos; assembly: GCA_036326025.1. Classification (NCBI taxonomy): domain Eukaryota; kingdom Metazoa; phylum Chordata; class Actinopteri; order Cypriniformes; family Leuciscidae; genus Chrosomus; species Chrosomus eos. The sequence continues at coordinate 32,480,561 of CM070824.1, read as the reverse complement.
TTTTTTCTGCATTTGTGATTCTTGTATAAGTATTTTATGTTGCCCAAGTGCATTAAACATATAAATGCTTTTCATGCAACATACAAGGAAACCTGGGCTAATTGTCTAAACAGTCAGACTGAACTCTCTAGTGAATATTTCTCAGGGATTTGTTTTGGAAAGTCAATTTCTAAATAGCCACAAACCTTAAAGTCCTGGCTACATATATATATTGCATATACCATGCAAATTTATTTCCACCATTGTTGCCCAGAAAATATAAGAGAGTTCATTGAATACACATTCACCTTTTGTGACAACATGCCCCACTGTTGGAAACTGCACTGCATTGTTTACTCTAGATGGGGTAAGTTGTCACAGTGGAACCTGCAATTGAAGAGCAAAATTTAAATAAATGTTTTAAATGACTTTCCATGTTTTTGTCATCTTGACTTGAGCATTATCTCCCCTTCCTTTTATTTCTCCTCTTTTGCTCTCTCTCGTCCACTCTCCTGCTGGAATGCTGCGACCAAGCTCCCAATCTATATTTCAAAGTGCGAGGAAAGGAATTCTGTAATGAGTTCCCCATCTCCCCCACTAGCCGTGGAAGAAACACTTTGTGAAACTAATTGAAACTGGCATCTGTGTGTTTGGGGAGGGATGACTTTTTTTTTTTTTTACAGCCAATTTTTTACTGAAATCAGTCTTTTTTCCAGGGATGAAACATATGTCAATTAGCTTGGAGTACTGTTGGAAACTGAAATTTGGTATTTTTGCGCAAATTAACCAGGGCCATTACCATCATCGACATTAAGGATGACATGTGTCTCCTGGATAGTCAGATTAGTGGTCAACCGAGTGGGTTTTTTCAATGGTTCTTAGATTATTACTTTTGATCCCTCCAAATTCTGCATGTTATAACGTCCTCAGTTTAAACTTCCCATTTCTTACCTGTCCTGACAAGATCTGAAATGTACATGTTTTCCCCCCCAGACTTCTCTTATAGAAGATATAACCATGCATGCAAACAGGCAAAGGCATTTGGCTACGTGAGTTACGTGTGCGTTCAAGCTAGCAGACTGAAACTCCCACCCAATGCACAAACACACATTCTGAGAGTGTTTTATGTCTGTCAATTCATGCAGGCAGTGTGTAATGGACCAATGTTAGCAGACATACTACAGTATTACTACATACCACAGGCGTTTCAGTGGAAATTTACAGTCAATAGAGGCTTGAGAAACTTTAACCACCTGTGTTTTTCCTTCAAGCGGAGTCAAAGATTCAGATAAGTGAAAAAGGAATGGAGAGAAAGAAGATGATAGAAGAAAAGCAAGGTCTAGACAGTCAGATTGGAAGAGAATAATTGAGTCATACTGAAATTAAAAGTTGACTTTTTTTAAATGCACGTTCCTCTTCTTATTGTGCATGATTCAACTTTTCCCACTTTTCGCAATTCCTCAATCAATTGTTCCCTGCAAGAAAACCATAAGGGTTTGGGATTTCCATCTTTGCGTAAACTGTCAATTTCAGATGAAATGACTGTTGCAGAAAGAAGAGCTGTAAGGCTGTATAAAGGGAATGTTAAAAAAGGAGAGGAGATGTGTTTGAGGAGGGTCACAGAGGTGTAGGGAATGGGGGACGGGTTCAGTGGGTGTTATTTCATCTTATGTCACGCCAAGAAATCAATCTGAGTCATTATGTGCTGCAGAGAGAGCCGGTCTGAGCTCAGATTGATAGCTGGGTAAATAACAGCACCTATGATTAGAATGGCTGGGCTGTCCAATTAAAAAAGCAGCCGTTGAAGTGTGGGA